>JAHTLZ010003518.1:23859963-23876521 GCA_023846285.1 Phrynocephalus versicolor | reverse complement strand
ATACATACATACATACATACATACATACATACATACATACATACATATGTTATTTGATCTTTAAAATCTACCAAATAAATTAAAAGCATATATAAAATCCTTTTGTTGAATAAGGCACTGCTGATTACACAGCTCAAATACAAGGGCACTCTTCTGGTGTAGTCCAAGTGGATTTCATAGTGCATGTACATTCTGTGCCATCTAGAAACAACTTCTAGAAACTAAAACAGGGCTTTCAAGTTAAGTGATATATTTAAGGAGTGGGTTTACCACTTCCACCACCACCAGCCAGTGAGTTTCCATGGTCAAATGGGGATTCAAACCCTGTTCTCCAGAGTCCTAGTCCATCTCTCTATCAACTACACCAGAATGGGATCCCAAATACTGAGATCCGGCTCATCAGATTTCTTCACCTCATATATGCCAAACTGCCTTCTTCAGTCTGATAACAAAACCCGGCTCTTCTTCACATTATTCTCTTTTGCAGAAAGATACAGTGGACCCTCATATAACAAATGGTTTGTATAACATAAAATCTGTACAACATAAAAATTCCGGAGATAGGGGAAATTTGATTAACAGAATCGCCTATGGGGCGAATCCGTACAACATAAACATGGTCGTGATTAGGGATTACTCCGTTTTCAATGCAGTCCTATGGGAAATTTGTATAAAGGAAAATTTGCTTAACAGAATTTCATTGGGAACGAATTAATTCCTTTATACAAGGTACCACTGTACTTAATATGTAATGTTATAATCTTAATTTTGTTTTGCTCAGTTCCTGAAGAAGGCCCCGCTGAAACTCATCAAGACAGAGAGATTGTTGTCTATTTCTATACATCCTGAGATTCTGTCTCCCATTCGCATTTTGACTTCTTGTTGATGTACCAGTTCCTTTTGCTTTGCTTCAACTTCTACAGAAACTGTTTTTGTTGTGCTTTTTTACTGCACTTCTGTTTTCACAGAAAAGCATGCACTTAGTATAATTCACCCTTCTAAATTCTTCTCAGATGTCTCCTCTGCTGGTCAACTGTCAGGATGAACACAATACTCAAAGGTTTCTCAAAATATCTGAGCTTTGTACTTGGCATCCAATTATATGCCATTTCTTTCATTAACAGCATCTGGCAAGCAACATGCAACGGCTTGTAGTTTTAACATTTGCCTGGTAAAAATGGCAGAGACACGTGCAAGGACATACAGTATTAACATTTAACATTCTGCATAACTTAAAAAGAGTGAAGAGTTTGGCTTTATCCAAAATAAAAATGTATGGGGCAATAAATGGATTTCAAATACTTGTAAACCATTAATTGGGATGTAGGGCTACCAAAAGTTACCCCACCCTACCACTGTTGTTCCCAGTCCTTCACCAACATCTTTATGTTTGTCACTTCTTTTTGTCACTTCCGGTTTCTTGGAATTTAACCTTGTGTCTTTATCAGATGCAATATCTAGACCAATGATTTTTAAAGGACCTCATATTGTGATAGATCCCCTGAAGCTTATGCTGAAAACTACGGTATGCTGTTTGGAAAAATGTGCTAATTTTTCACTGCATTCACCATGGGCAATTCTGTGTCTCACAACTATATATGATTCAGATATTACATGTGGTGCTTCAAAGAGTAACGTAAGTGGAACAAATCAGGATCCTACCCAAGGGAACTTTGGTGTAAATCCTGATACTAGGGGAATAAAAGGACAAGCAAAGAAAAGAAAAAGGAAGGTTGAATGAAAGTGTGGCTCTAATGCAGGCACAGTTTGGGTTGCGAATAAAGGGATTAAATCAAAGTTTCAATGGGGAAAAAACTATAATGTCAGTAAGGATACACAGGTATGAGAAACTGCTATCTCACACAAGTACAATGTGGAGATATTTCACTAGCTATCTTAAGCATAGACGTTAATGCATTTATGGAGTTGTCTGTAAGTAGTTAACAGGGAGCTACTGCTTTTCTATCTTAAGACAAAGATGTCTAATAGAAAAATAGCTATGTCTTTCTTGGGAAGTCCTAGAGAATTAATTCCTTTATCTTGGCAGCCAGCCAGCTGTAAGGTAAAACTCAGATCAAATGGGAAGGCTGACTCTAGTGAGGGAAAGATTACCACTCAATATCTCTGGATGGCTCTATGAAGAAAGCAGGTGAGTGGCAGGAGTAAAATGGGTCCTCTCCTGCTGCAAAAACAGTACGTGCAAGGAAACACGTACACACCCTAAAACTGAGTCACAAAGGTCAGCACACGTGAGCTCTTAATGGGACATCTCCCCCACTACGGCACAGCTCATACACCTTCATGTCAGCAGCCACGCAAGCAGGTGAGGAGGAATGCCTAAATCCAAGGTTTAGACTAGAGGTCTTCTGGCAGGGTTGGAACCCATGTGAGCAGTCAAATAAATAAGCAAAATGAATAAAGACAATACAGTAGGCATTATGAGTCACACAGTGGCTGCTAAAACTGATTGTACAGACAGCACACGTTCACTGGCATGGGCACGCACATAGACATATGCACGCACACAAACAACATTCTGGTCTCTGGATTTGTCGTGGCCCTTGTAGGGATGTTGGGCACTGTACTCCAAAACAACTGGAGAGACACAGGTTGAGGAAGGCTGTACTAGAGATATAAGACCAGTCCTTTCAACTAACTGCTTGCTAATTCTGCATGGAGTCCGTGCTTTGTCAGTCATCAAAACCTGCTTGATGACCCAGACACTTCACCGCTAGGGGTCTTCTCATATGCAGGAGAACCTGGCACTTTCCCTTAGTCCTCCCAGCCTTGTCCTTCTGCTAGCTGAGGGTGCCACTACACAGAGAGGGAAAAGCAAATTAACTCGCATTCTCTTGCATAAAAGCACAAAAGGAGATTCTGTTCAATTTAAGTGGCCAAACAGGGTAAGACAGTGATGGCAAACCTTTTAGATACTGCTATTCAAAACCCACTTATTTTTTACAAAATATCAATACGGCGATTTAACCTCAATACAGTGGTATATACGGGTTACAAATGCAAGGTGCTGTGGCCGTGGGAAATTCAAAAACTTGCTCTTCGATCCTTGCTTTCCCGAAGAGTAGCACCCCATCTCTTTGCCCTGGATAGAGAGGCAGATGGGGTGAAACACCATGGGGAATGCCAGGGTGGGTGGTGGCGGCAGCTTGTGGGCTCATTCATAGCCCCAGTTTATTCTCTAGCCACACCACACTGGGCATCCCAAAAGTGGTGTGGCTGGAGAGTATGCTGGGCTACAAAGGAGCCCACAAACTGCTGCCTCCCCTTCACCCGGCTCTCTGCACAGAGCACAGTGGCGTGCTCCAAGTGGAGGGGGAAGTGCCAAGGCTGTGAGGAGGCAATGTTGCATGCCCACAGAAAGGGCTCCGTGTGGCACCTTTGACACTCATGCCATAGATTTGTCAACACTGGGGGAGGGGGAGGGGAAAGCCTTCTAACTTACAGTTCTATTGCAATTCCACTGCAGCAACCGTAGGTGGCATGGTTCAAAGGAACTGCCTTAAGAATGGAATGCTCATTAAATGGAAACAAACAAGAGTTCTGCCCAACCGGAAGAAATTGTAAAAAGACACAAGAACAAGAACAAGAAGGATTTGCAGGACCTCTATGCTTTGAAGAGCCAATGGAGAGATGATCATTGTAAGCAAGAGGGAGGTGCCCATACCATGCCGCTCTTTCTTTGAACTCGCCTGTAAAGTCCAGCTCCATCAGGACATGTTGTCCTGTGCCTTCCAAGAAGAAGCCTGGCGTTCATCTTGCTAAGTAAACTTTTAAGAGCTCACACCTGGCAAATTACACCCCTTGCCATGTTTGGACTTCGATACCTGCTTTAGAAAAGAGAGCTTGCTCTCGAAAGCTCAGCAATTTTTTTTATTTTTCTACCAGCAGCCTATGAAGGTATCACCCATAGTCTAGTTTTGCTTGTAGTCGCAGTAGTAATACTGGCACTGGTAGTGTCTTAGGAGAGAGGCTTTGTGGAGAGAGGCGAGTGCCAGTGCTGTGTGTGTGTTTAGGTATTGTGTGCTTGCAGGCTTCCTCCTCTCTAATAAGGCAAAAGATAAGGGGAAAGTTGCTTTTCCAAGGACCACTCTGAGTGCCGTATTCACTTGATCCTTTCTTGTTTCCAAACTATGCCAACTGCTGTCTTGGATGGAAGGTACAGTAATGTACCCAGACACCTAAGACTTTGTATTTGTGGTGCAGTTGAGATAGAGGATGTGGCTCACTATCTATTAAATTGCCAACTCTACCATAACCCAAGAGCCAACCTTCCAGGAAACATCTTGGCCCCTTTGCAGGCGGAGAGTCCCTTGGTTAAAGTGGATAGGCTGCTTTCAGACTGTGACCCTTACATCACCTATGGAGTTGCTAGGTTTGCCAAAGCTGCTAGAAAAATTTGTGCAAAATTGCGGTGAGCTGTGTAAGGGACTCCTGATATGAGGTGGTATCAGTGCTCTCTTCTACCCCCTCCTCTCTGGCAAGAGAGGTCAACTCCAGAGATCCCTACTTATATGGCTTCCTTTCTTCTTTTCTTTTTCTTTTTAATGCCATGATTGTTTTTATCTATTTATCTTTTCTGTTGCCTTTGATTGTGATGGCTTGTAGCCAAGACAATAAACTTTATACTGTATTGAATATTGTGTAATTAAAGGGGGAAATGCAAATTGGCCCTCTCCAAACCTGTATTATTTTCCACATTTTTTTCTGTGTAGTCAGTTCGTCTCTGACTCCCTCAAGACTGGCTCCTGCAAGGATTATTTTCGCTGTTCATGGGCTCCCTGGCAATCTGCCTAGAGCACAACTTGGAAAAGTCGCCACCTACGTGAGGACAGAACCCTCAATAGCACAGAATAATCCTCCCTGCTCCCACCTCCTCTAAGCCATTCCCCTTTGAGGTTCTTGAATGAACTACGCTCAAACAAAACCCCTCTGTATCAATATCACCACCCCTGAAACACTCAATTATTTCTTCAGGACAAACTATAACAAGCATTGGTCCATCCCCTTTGGAGCCAGCATTTTAAATCCGTAATTGCTGTATTTGTTGGAGTTTCATTAGCAACTATGAATGCAGTTTGCAATCTGTATAACGGGGAGGCACTTTTCTAAACCAGATTGTCTGTCTATCCAATACTAACCAATAATTCCTCCCAGCCTTTGAAGGGAGCCCTCCCTCTCTGCCGAGTGTTCCTTTTCCTTTCTTTCATCCATTGGAAGCAGTCAGTTGCTTGTTTGCTCTTGATCTGTTTGGTTGGTTGATAAGTACAGTATGTGTGCAGTAAAGACAGAAATAGATAAGCCTGTAATTTAAAACAACCCAAAGTAATGTTTCTCCGACAAATGCATCCAAGTCAATTATTGAGACGTTAAAAGCCGGTTAATAAAGAAAGGATGGACTCTGGGGAACATGAAACTAATCTCCTCTGTGGGTCTCTGTACTTCTGCTGCATAGCAAAAGGAATTTTACTGGAAATTCAAAACTCTGCAAAAATATTTCCCCTTCACATAAATAAGATTTATTAATCTTTTATATTTTATTCATTTTCTTTATCCCAACAGAAAATTAGGTGGTAGAAAGAAAGAAAGAAAGAAAGAAAGAAAGAAAGAAAGAAAGAAAGAAAGAAAGAAAGAAAACCTTGTGCATAGGCTACATGCATCTACTTCAGTAAGCTCTTTTTATCCTCTACCCCCAGCAATATTTAAAGGTTCAGTCACTGTGATGAAAAAACAAACGTTTGGAAAGGATAAGTATGTGAATCACTGAAGACATCAATAATCCATTTAGACATGACGATTCTACAAAGATGGGAACACCTGGCTAATGATGCATACATACTTCATGTGTGGGTGTATTCTTCCAAAGAAGGAAGTGATGGGCATGACACCACCAACTATATTATTTGGATTAATATAATGGTCCCCCCCCCGCTCTTCTTTCCAAATTATGGCACCATGCAAAATTTATATGAAAAAGAAAAACCACATGCACCTCCTAAACAGTTCATGCTCATCCCTTACATTCCACCCCCTCACCTGTCAAGGACATAGGAATAAAGAGCACAAACACTATCAGACTAAAGGGTTCCATAGAGACTTGCTTTGTTTTCTACACACCACCTTCAGAGACACATATTCTCCCCAAGTCATATGGTGCCAGGCTGGAGTAAAGAACACAATTTGCTATGTGGTCGCAATTCTATCTCTGCGGAGATTTGCCTCCTTCATTTCTACAGTACCTGTGCCTATCCCATTAGGGTCCTTTCTATTTGATTTATTTTATGACACTATATTAAAGAAAAAGCCTACAGCTGCGAGTATTCCCCACAATACGTTTCAAGAAGCAAACTATGTGGGCAGAAAAGCAAAAATAGTAGAGCCCTTCCTGGAGTGCACTACTTCAGACTTTGTTGCATTTTTAAAATATCCCTGTTCTCCAGTGTGGACATCTTACACTTGAGATTTCTCTCTAGCATATTACTTTTGCATAAATAAAAAGGGATTTATAAAACATGAGTGAACACTAGGCAATTTAGGGCCTCGCTTATGCTGGTACAATTTCAAAAGGATTCCATTGTGTATGTCCCCCAGCCCCACCCCTTCTCTTTTCTTCTTAAAGATGAAAATCAACTGCATCAGATCTTTCATGTGACTTAGGTAAAGATAAAGAATTAGCTATTCTGAACTCCTCTCATGTTGTGAAACAAAATATCCCCAAATTTCCTACATCTGAGATATGGAACGACTTCTGTGTTATTGGTTCTATGAAATGCCATGCTCCAGAATGGGAACCAGGTTTTTTTTTTGGGGGGGGGCAGGGCAGTGAGGAAGCTTCATGGGAGCTACCCACAGCATGGCTCCTGTAAGTACCTCCTCCTTTTAAAAAAATTAACAAAAAAAGATGACATACTAGTAAAGCACCTGGCTTGCAGCCACTACTAGATTACTTTCTTTTTATTGTTTCTGGGGCCCATATAAACCTACAGCAATTATATACATTATTTCTAATACATTATTATATTATATTATTATATTATATTATATAGTACGAATTATAATATCTCTCCTTTTTTTTTTTTTTGCAAATTCCCCCTGTGAGAGTTCTGGGTTTGGCCAATCCACCCACCCTGCAAAACTCAAATAAGATGCTTCTCTTTTGGAACGAACAGAAGATTTATTCACTTCATCCAGGTTCCTGGAGGCATTCTCTTTAACAACAGTTTCAACGTTATCAACTGCAACTGAAAACGGGTTATTTTTAGAGTCTCTGGACAGGGTAAAGGCCATGAAACTTAGCCCCCCTTCTGCTCCGGAGGGAGGGGGGTTCCACCACACGCTTTCAGAAGTCCCAGCTCTGGGGTCGTTATCTCCGCCTGTACCCCAACCTCTGAGGTAATTCTGTGTCCAGTTCTCCTCACTCGGCGGTTCCTCCCCAGGAAGTCATCCCGTAAAGCTAGCCCCCATCCCATGGTATGTTTCCCGGTACGCTGATCCTCCTCCTTGATCTTTTCCAGCCATCTCTCGAACTCCAAGTCCTTTCTGATTTGTTTTAATTTGCGGTTGTATTCTCTAGCCTCTCATTCACTCCAGTAAGAGAACCCTTTCTTCTGCGCTCTCCGGCGATAACTCTCAGCCTCGGCATGGGGCATCATCATCTGCTACCACCTCTGGGTGTATGGATCTTCCGTCCACACCCACTCCCAACCAGGGGTAGGACCCTCGGCTTCCCCTTTTTAACGTCTGTTGCGATACAGATTACACGGACACAAGAGTTGTTGGGGTGCAATCAACTTTGGTCCCCAGGCAGCATTTTCTCTCTGTGTCTCCCTGGGCTACGTGCATGCATGTGTGTGTGAGAGAGAGTGTGTGAGTGTGTGTGAGTGTGTGTGATGTGTGTGTGAGCTGATAAAGCTGCCTGAACAAGCAGTCTTTATTAATAAAAGAAGAATAATAGACAGAGGGAGACATTCCTTTGGTGGGAGGGAAATGAACGTCTATCTGGAAGACCATCTTGGCCTGTTATTGATTAAGACCCAGGGAAGGAAGCTGTGGGGCCAAGGGTCACAGAGCAGATAGCCCTGGTGTGTCCTGATATCCTTTGGCCTTGCCATCCTGTTTACTGGATATCCTTGCCATCCTGTTTTGCTGCCTTCTTAAGCCTAGCTCAGCACACTGGGTATCTGCTCGGCCCTGGAGGTTGCTGGGAAATACAGGCCAATGCAGGCCTCCCAGGCCTTCAGTCGCCTCTGTGTGCTTGGCCAATTTTGGGGCTCAGAAATATGGGGGAATGGAATCCCCACAAACGTCCCCAAACCCCACCTCCACAACTGTGGGTTGGCTGTTTTCTCCCGCCTTTTCTTCTTCCACCAATTTGGGGTTTTGCCCCGGTTTTCCCGCCTCTGCCTGGTTTCCCGCCTCCCGAGCCTTTGGGGCTGTCTCCTCTTCAATTATCTTTACAGATTCCCTGAACCATTGCCATAACATCTCTTTCTCTTGTTGCTCTCTCATTTTATCGTATCGGTCCCCCTCCCTTCGTTTCTGTTTCTCCAGCCACTCTTCCCTTTCCTTTTCCGCAGGTGTGGGTGGCACTCTCCTTTGGGTGACTTCTCCCATCTCTCCTGCCCCACATCCCCAAACCCCTATTCTGTGGCTCAAGAGCCCTCAGTCAATAACTGGACAACTACAGCTGCCCTCACTTAACCCAAGGGACTGCTTAGGGGGCAAAGATGGAAAACGACTGGAGATCAGGCACATCTTCTAACAATACACCAAGCCAATAGGCAACTATTCTCAAGACTGTAAGGCACCCAGAGACCTTTGGGTAGTGGGAAGCGCATAAGTTGAATAAATAAATAAATAAATAAGTTCCTCAGCAAGATTTGTTTGTGATTCCTTTCAGCATTTTGGGGGCTGCCTCTTCTATTTTTGATCCTTCTGTTTATAACACCTCAAGTGTTACAGCTGCCTGGCTCTTTATTTTCTGCTAGAGATTAGATAGAGGATCTCTCTCTCTCTCTCTCTCTCTCTCTGTGTGTGTGTGTGTGTGTGTCTGTCTGTCTGTCTGTCTGTCTGTCTGTGTTTCTCTGTACCTCACTTTATCATTTTTGCCTCCAAAAACAGGGTTTTCATCATCAGAAAGGTTCAGCACTGGTTTACCATTGTCACCTTCTGCACAGTACTAAAAAAGGTTATCTTGAGTGTCACCACCATTGCCTCCTTTGCCAGTACTGCTTTCAGCTAGCAGTACTGCCCAGTAGCTGCGATCCCCATCACCATGTAAACTATCCTTTCTCTTCTGCAGATGTGGTTGTTTTTCTTGAAGAGATAAATGCATTTAGTCTGGTGTCTCAGCTATGACCATTCCATGTTGGGTGACCCTGCTAGGAGTCCAGACTCATAACAGACTCTAGACTCCTGATACATTACTCTCAGCTTGAAACACTCGGGCCCTTTTATGACATTAAGGTATGCCTCAAAGAAGAAGAATGAACCACCCCACCCTTAAAATGAGCGGAACCTCATGAAAATCAAGCCTCCAAACACACAGGCAACTGGGTTACTGGGAAGTAACTTAACAGGTCATACATTACAGTTGACAGAACAAAGGTGATCCTAAGAAGAATGAGGGTTGTTTTGGATGAACACAGTCCTTTGTGAGCACAGAGGAAGTGCAGGTTGTTCAGAGACCAAAAAGAAAAACAAGCCACTTCACACCTACAGTATATTAATCTGTTCTGTGCCACTCAATAGGTACAGAGAAAGACCTGACACTTGTTACTCCAAATGTTCTTGCCTGTTATTGCCCCAAAATTGCTGGACATATTTATTAATTGTACTGTGGTGCTTCTGACATGAACATCTTTGCATATAAGATGTTTGACCAAACTTCAATTTCTCTAGGTAGCTCCTATTAAATCAGTGTGGATTCTGGGCACAATTTCCAGTTCCACTACCCTAGAACCAGGTAAAACCAGTTGACCCAGTTCACCCTTATCATAGTTTGAGATACCTGTGACCTGCTCCTGAGGGAGCACGAAGCTCTATGGAAGCTGCAAGGGATGAAAAGACTGGTAGTCTCTCTGGCCACCAGGCTCTGTGCAGGCTGCCTTTCAAAGAAAAAATGACCAGTTCCCTATTTCCTTAAAACTGACACAGAGTTTAGCCACTCCCACTCAATTTCTCTTCTTCACACAAACAAAACGTCTGATTATCCTTCATTCTCCACCAGTGTTTAACTCAGGCCTGCCCAAACTTTGGCCCTCCAGATGTTTTGGACTGCAACTCCCACAGTCTTCTGCCATTGGCAATCTAAGCTTAGAATTCTGGGAGCTGTAGTCCAAAACATCAGGAGGGCCAAAGTTTGGGCAGGCCTGGTAACTGAACACTCCTGTATGGACTTCAGCTTCTTAGCCAAAACCTCCAGAACACTAGTTCAGGAAATTCCTTGGGGACTGAATTCTGGGGACTGAAGTGCAGTTGGGTAAGATGACCTGGGTCTGCGGTTTAGTTAACTCCCTCACTTTTGGAGAGGGGTGACTCTCTCCACAAAGGATGGGGGCTGTAGTTTGGGTGTCCTGTTGGATCCAGTGCTCACCATGGAAACCTAGGTGGTGTCAGTGGTCTGTTCCACTCATTACCAACTGCAGAGGATTGCCCAGCTGAGGGCCCCTCCTTTGACGACAGGGCATTAACCATGTTGGTTCATGAGGTTGTAATCTCGAGAATAGACTGCTGTAGTGCTCTCTACGTGAGACTTCCCTTGAGGTTAATGTGGAGATTGCAGCTAGTGCAAAATACAGCTGCCAGGTTATTACGGAGATAAGAAGGCACCATCATATTCCCTCAATACTGACAGCTCTGCACTGGCTGCTGATACATTACCACATCGACCTCAAGGTTTTGATGTTAACATACAAGGCTCTAAACAGTCTGGGGCCTCAGTATCTGACAGAGAACTGCCAAGAACTGCTTGGATCCCCCATGCTAGCCAGGCAAGACATTTGGGAGATCCAACCCCAAGGGAGGCCCAGAAAGCTGTGACAAGGAGTAGGCCCTTCTTGGTGGTTGTTCCTCATTTATGGAATCATTTACCACCAGAAATCCACCTAGCACCCTCACTTCAAACATTTTAAAAACTACTGTAAATGTGGTTTTACAGAACGGCCTTCCCTGATTTCCTAAACACCTAGCAAGACACTACCCTTCTCTTTACTGCTTATCTTTAATTTTTTTGTTGATAGCTGATCAATATTTATTTATTTATTTATTTATTTATTTATTTATTTATTTTAGAGCTTATATACCGCCTGTCTTCCCAGAGGAACTCCGGGTGGTTTACAACAATATAAAATGAAACAGATAGTCGAATCAAACAAATGCGCAAGAACAATTAAACAAAGAAACTACTTAAGTGACTTAAAAAACAACGGGCAGATGGCAGGGGGAAAAAATCAACCTAAGTCACCAAACGGCTCAGAATAGCACGGTCTTTAATGCCTTCTTAAAGGCTGGCAGGGACTGTGAAAGGCGCACTTCACTAAGGAGATGGTTCTACAAGGTGGGGCCAGGCACAAAGAAGGCTCGGTTTCAGGTGGATGTTTTACGAGCCTCCCTGGGCGTGGCCACCCGTAGCGAGTGCACCCGCGACATCCTGGTAGGTCGGGCCGAAGTTGACCGCTGGAAGATCCGCTCTGCCAGGTAGTGAGGGCCTAGGCCATGGAGGGTTTTATAAACTAAAACCAGGACCTTGAATCTGATTCAGGATACAACGGGTAACCAATGCAGAGGAGCCAGAACTGGGGTGATGTGGTCGTACCAACGCACACCCGCCACCAGTCTGGCCGCCGCATTTTGGACCCGCTGCAGTCACCGAAGGAGAGTCAAGGGCAACCCCATGTAGAGGGTGTTGCAGTAATCTATTCTCGAGATCACCAATGCTTGCACAACAGTTCTGAGGGAGTCCCCATCCAGACATGGGCGAATCTGGGCAATTTGGCGAAGATGAAAAAAATGCAGTCCTGGACACGGCGGCCACCTGGGCTTCCATGGTAAGCGCCAGGTCCAGGACTACGCCCAGATTTGGAACACTGTCTGCCAGATAAAGGGAAACACCCTCCAAGCTGGGGAGAGGGCCTCCATACCCGGAAGGGGAAGTCCCAAAGAACATCACCTCGGTCTTCTCGGGATTGAGTTTGAGTCTGTTAGCCTTGGTCCATGCCATGACTGCATCCAGGCACTGGTCGAGGATCTGGACAGCCTCAACTGCAGAGGTGGAGAAGGAGAGATAGAGCTGCGTGTCATCAGCGTACTGGTGACAGCAGACTCCAAATCTCCTTATGACCTCTGGCAGCGGCCTCACATAGATGTTAAACAACATGGGAGAGAGGGACGACCCCTGTGGCACCCCACAAGGGAGTGTCTACGGGGCCGACAACTCCCCCCATGCTGCACACGCTGGGGACGGCTCTCCAAGAAGGACCAGAACCAACTGTGAACAGTGCCTCCGATACCTATCTTAGAGAGTCAATCCAGCAGGATACCGTGGTCGATGGTATCAAAGGCCGCTGACAGGTCCAGAAGGACCAACAGGGTAGAGCTACCCCTGTCAGCCCCCCGGAGGAGGTCATCTTGCATTTATTTTATTTTTGTTGTTTTGATTATATTGATTATATCTGATTCATTTGATTATGCTTTGTTATATTATGTTGCTCCTATTTTCGCTATTTAATTTGTTGTCACTGCTATGTTGAGATTTTATGTTGTAAACTGCCCACAGTAGCCCTAGGGCTAAATGGGTGGTATAAAAGTCAAATAAATAAATAAATAAATAAATAACGTTCCATGCTTATGGTGGTATAAAAGTCAAATAAATAAATAAATAAATAAAGCTCCATGCTTAAATACAATATGTGCCTCTAAAACCCCTTTAAAAAGACTTTGGTGGGAGATAGAGGTCCTGGGGGGGGTACTGAAGACTCTGTGTCTACATGTGTGGACCATGCTGAGTTAGATGGGCCAGTTATGTGAATCAGTATTAAGGCCACTTCCTATGTTCCTGTGTTGCCTAGCAACCTGATGAGGTGTCAAGCGTGGGCTTGCCAGAAAATAATGACAATTGCAGCTTCTACGGAAATTCTGTCTAGCAAGCGTAGGCTCCCAAGGAATTTAAATTGACAGTTATTTTCAAAGAAATTCAGTTTGCTAGACAATAGTCGTCTACAGTGTCATCATCCATATTATCCCTTCCTTCTCTCAGCCACCTACCCCACCCTCAGCAAAGTACTGAAATTACAAAAGCAGAAGGCAGTAAGAGATCTGTGTCATCGTATCACAATTTCAGCAGGAAATCAATCAAGCAGATACTGGAATACCTGTGTAATTATTATTGGCACAGATCCAAAGCTTTCTTCCATAGATGTCTCTTTAGCATCCTGAAATCCAAACCTGACAGAGCAGATAAAACCAACAATTTATCCTTAACCACAGTATGTGAATACCAATGACATTTTCTTGGTATTTTTGAGCGTGTTTGTGAGATAAAGGAAGCAACACAAATTGTGACGCTGCAGGACTTTCATTTCCTGGTACTGTGTTTTATAGCTGTTTTACACCAAGTTAAAATATAGGCACAACTAAAATAACTCCATTTACCATTCTTAGGGATAATACGTGATGGCTGAAATTATGCAAAACTTTACTCGCCTACAGAGAGATCTTTATTGTTATCCTATTAATGTAAGAGGAGACAGAAAGTTGATTTGAGTTAGTGTGACAATCAACTCTGGATGGACTCAGAACACAAGGTCTCACTTCTCAGTATCTGACCTCCATGTGTGAGCTTGCCAGAGTCATGGTCTTAGTGGTATTCCTTGCTGTCTACGTTATCTGTGTCTGTGTCTGCGTCTTATAGAAAGATACTAAAGGCATGTTGGAACCACATTTGTGAGAGGCAGGTGGAGGGGGGCATGGAGAGAGAACAACAAATTGCTCTGGTGTCTTTGCTGTCACTCATCCATAGCGTTGGCACTACAGGCCGCATCAGCTATAACCTCTTAGTAAACGTGACCTCTAACATCCCAATTATACAGTAACCCCCTGCCGATCGTGGGGGTTAGGGACCCACCCCACCCACGATGCATGAAAATCTGCGATATGTGGAAGCAGGTGGGGGGGGGGACGATCGCGCACCTGTCTGAGAAGTCTTGGTATGGCGCGCACAGGTGGTGTTGCAGGATCTGACCTCCCGCCGCCACCCACCTGCGCTGCCCGAGACTTCTCGGAGGGGCGGCGGGGAGCGACCCAATTGCTCCCCACCGCCCCTGCGCGCGGCTCCGAGGTGCAGGTACTGCAATCCTGCAATACAGCGGGACTGCAGTACCTGAACCACGAAATGGCAGGGGGTGACTGTATATCCAAGTGTAGAAGTCATACACAGAGAACCGCTAAGATGATACATAGTCTTTCACTTTACCTCCAAACCATCAACTGATGAGAAAGAAGAATGCAAATGAGATCTTTGTCCATTACAGAGAGTCTGAAATGACCAAATTTTGCATTAAAGATGGAGTGTAGGGGAGATATCTATCAGCAACCTCTTCAATCTAGTTTCAAACACAGACTTGTTCTATGTTTTCCTTTTGCACTCTTGTGCACAGCTAAGATTGCTCACCTCTTCCAAAAAAATCATTTTAAACCCAGTCCTATTTGTAGGGGGGGATGTTACCCAAATTCCAGTAGCTTCAAGTAACTGCTAACCATCAAAATCCATTCAACTACAACTAGAAAAGGGGCAAGAAGGATCAGATTACTACTCTTTTTGGGGTAGTAGAGTGTGTGAGGAAACTGAGTGTGGCTTTAATTAAAAAATAAATAAATATATTCTAATTACGCAGCAGATAAAGTGGTGCAGTCAGGAACCTGCAGAGCAGATTGACTTCAGGTCTTTCTCAGTATACCACCCCATATTTGTTAGTTTACCTCAGCTGGAACTTATTCTCTTAATACATTCACTCAGGGGCTCTGGTAACAGGAAATAATACAATATTTCTATTCAGTTACAGTTCTTCATAGATAAAAACAAGCATTATATTGTGTAAAAGAAAATTAGTTTGTCTTATCACTGAGCTTAACTGGTTAACCAGCTTCATTGTTGACTAACTGATTGGTTATACAGAGTCTGACGGCATAGTGGCTAAACTGTATTGCAACCAAAACTGTGCTCTCAGGTTCACCCATCCAGCAAAAGGTTCACTCAGGTTTCTGAGGTTGGTAAACTTAGTTTAAAGTTCAAGGGGGGTGGGGAAATGTGTTGCCTACATAATTAAATTATAAACCACCAAGAAAATCCTTTTATAGGACAATATATAAGCTGCACACTTGGCTTTTACATAGCTGACAGAACACATCATTCTAACTGTTCATACCTGGCAGACTCCATTGCTAATATTGACAGAACCTGATCCAGAAAAGAAACTGAGGTAGAGAGGGAACAACTGGCTGCTACTGAGTTCACTGACATTCACTCTAATCCAGAAAAGCCCCTCCCAGCTAAAAGCTCCTTAAAGGCGTTATATATAGGTCACAGTATACCCAACCACTCTATTGCTTAGGCCAGGCAGCATCACAGGTTAGTCAAATGTGGGTGAGGATGGTGCCCTTAAACCCCTTGGAAGAACAAAGTAAACATGCAAATAGCCAGTAAGAACATGATTATGATTCCACAGCTACAAACCTCCAAAAGTGATGCCCCCCCCAAAAAACCCACCCCGAATGAAATGGAGCCATTTGCCTAACGAAGTATTCAGAGTAGAGATGGGCACGACTCAGAAAAATTGTTCATTTTCGTTTTCGTTTTCATCTAGGGGTCCGTTTCGGCTCGTTTCCGTTTTCGTGAGCTAATTTTCAAAAATTTTCGTTTTCGTTTCGTTGCGTAACGAAAACGACAAACGAAAACGAAAATGAAAATTTTTTCGTTTCTTCCCATTTAGCTCCATTAAGTGCTTTTCCAGTAACGAAAAACGAAAATTGGCTCGAAATTAGTCGTTTCGTTTCCGTTTTCGTTCCAGTTTTGAGCCGTTTTTCGTTTCGTTACGTAACGGAAACGAAAAACGAAAAGGGAAACGAAAATTCCGCTAAGTCGTGCCCATCTCTAATTCAGAGGTCAGGACCATACCTACCTCTCAGCAATTTGCTATAAAGGTTCCTCCATATCCACTCAGCAGATGCCAGGACAATAGAACCAAAATGTGCTCCAAATTTACACCAGGTAAAGAGGGCTATTTTCACACTACTAACACACTAACATTTTGGCAGTGGAGCAAGCTCCTGCTGTTAACCCCAGCTCCTGCCAACCTAGCAGTCTGAAAGCATGAAAATGCAAGTAGATAAATAGGTACTGCCATAAAAAGCAAGAAGATAAACAGTGTTCCATGTGCAAAAATACATTCAGCCATGGCGGCCGCATGGCCACGGACTTACACAACACTGGCTCTTTGTCTACACACACACACACACACACACACACACACACACACACACACACACA
>JAHTLZ010003518.1:23839372-23859953 GCA_023846285.1 Phrynocephalus versicolor | reverse complement strand
CACACACACACACACACACACACACACACACACACACACACACACACCAGAACCCATATTTTGTATTTCTTCTCTCTAACCTCCATCCCC
Source organism: Phrynocephalus versicolor (assembly GCA_023846285.1). Taxonomy (NCBI): domain Eukaryota; kingdom Metazoa; phylum Chordata; class Lepidosauria; order Squamata; family Agamidae; genus Phrynocephalus; species Phrynocephalus versicolor. Next base: position 23,859,863 of record JAHTLZ010003518.1, on the reverse strand, counting down.
ACAAAAAACAGAACAAGGTTTCCTTCTGTTTACTCCTGCAAGTAGGTAAGGAAGTATGACGACCCGGCCTCCCTGTCATTACCATTCACATCTACCCAGTAGATATGCTTTCCCTTTTCTTTTCCCTTTTCTGCCTAAAGAATTTCCTCTTGGCTGGTTTCATCAGCTCCGGCTGCCCTGCAGTTTTCTTCTGTGCCGTGACATCATTGTACCAGTCACACAGGCCATTTTCTTGTAACCTTTGATGACACAGCCGGCTAGTGCTATGCATCTCCTTCGCAAACACTGTGTGCAACAAAAAAGGCAAGGGATAGAAGCCCTTTCATTTGGTTTCTCTGTCCATGTCTTCATTCCACAAATTTCAGGAGAGAGACATGGGTGTGAGAGGGAGGGTTCTGGTTCTTCAGAGTGAGTTTAGTCTCCAACGGCTCTGGTATCTGCTGCGTTTGCTGGCCTCTGGATGGGAACACAGCATCTAATCTGAATTAAAAAAAAATGGACTGGAACCCAGTTTGATAAATGAAAAAGAAATCTGTCCTTAAGGTTGATGGGGCATAATTAAGAATCTCTGCAAGCATTTTCACTCAGGGCTATCAAATGACAATGTTATTAAAAAGGATCTTCTATCCCATGTCCTTGTTTATAAAAGATTAGCAGAACATTCAGGATTTTTTTTTTGTTATTCACAGTACTGCTTGGTCTTTGTTCCTATTAATATTGTTAATCCCTCCCAGCTGAATATACTGTTAATATTAATATAGGATATTAATATTAATATGGGAAACTCATCCTTGTTTCCTCATGGCACCATAAGCAGCATGAAAATGGAATAAGCTGACCTCATGAGAGTCACTGGAGATTCTTCTCTCAATATCTAAGAGCTTGCTCCATCACAGTCAACTGAGTGCTAAGTGCTCCATCACAGTCAACTGAGAATGACTGTGAGGTCTACAAGTGAAGGGGTGAGCCTATGCTGATAAATGTTAAGCACTTAATAGCACAGTACCTCCTACTGGGGATGGGGGAGAAGAATAAATGGCAAAGTGCTACTCGCTTCTGAGAGATAAGGCAAAACGATGCACATTGCAATATGTTTGTTGTGACAGCAAAACACCTCTGCCATTCCTACCACAATCCACATGATACCCTGAGTTCAACTTTTACTGCTATTATAAAGAACTGCATCCTGTGCCTAGAAGAGATACAATGGGCACACCTGTGCAAGCATGCATGAACAGATTCACTGCTAACTCCCCCATATTTATTTTTGTTTATTACATTTGTATCCCATTTTCCCACCAAGTGGCACCCAATGCAGCCAAAATACATAGAGAGCATCAAAATGGGAAGCGGCGGGGGGGGGGGACCTAAGCAGGAGAAACACTAACAGAACAGCCAGCTGAACAATTTAGACTGATATAATTATATTGCCCATAAATCAGAAAATGGGGCCATGCCTGTTACAAATGGCACAGAAAAGGGGCTGTGCTTTTTATAGTACAGAAATACACTCTGCACTTGTTCAAACTTCCTTCATAATTATGTTTTGCTTTCTGGTTTGAGTTATGAAATTTAAAACAGGGTTGTGGCTCAAATTTTTCATTACGTTGTCTACACAATATTTGCCCTCCATGCATTTTTCTCTAGTGCAATTACAAAACCTCAAACAAAAAACAGAGAAATTCCTGGCATTCAAACACTGTGGTTCTCTTCCATACAAAGCCAGCAACAGTTCACACTTTATAGTCATGGGACTGCTTTTCCCCAGGCAGTAAACTTTTCAGAAATAATATAACACTTCTGTCTACCCAAATGAAATGAAATTACATTAATATCATTAATATCAGTATTCTCTAGCACCAATTAGCCTCCTTTCTTTTTAGAAGCAGTGCAGCCCTAACATAACATTGCACGCATGAATTAATTCAGTAGTCTATCTGCTAAGGGGGACCTAGAATTAAGTATGACACATTTCTTCCTCAACCTCAAATCACTTTCTTCTTCTGCAGATGGCCCCAGGGTCCACACATCTTCCCCCTCTCCCTTTCCTCTGAACACGACCTCATCTATACCAGACAAATGGAATCTATCACAAAGCATATCTTAACGATATACACTTTCTGTTTTCACAAGGCAGAAACGTTTCTGAGAATGAAATGAAAAGGGAAAGCTGGCAAGAGGGAAGGATTGCCCTAAGTGCTTATATTATTACATCTCTAAAACATGGAAGCCAGCATGGTCACACAACAGCCAAGAGATTCCCCCCCCATTTAGTTTTAACATCATCTCTTTAAAATCTAGAGATGAAATTACATTATAAATGTCAATTCTTTCTAAATTATTTTGTCCTCTCGCTAACACAGAAAAATAAAAAACAGCCCTGGTGTATTGTTTACAAAGATAGGTGGTGTCTGGACATCATGCTAAGCCATGATTTATGAGAGCCATGCTTATTGCTTTAACCATGAGTTGTCCTGAATCCTGACCATCAGTAAATGCACAGTTAGCTATCTTAATTTCTGTGCTGTTTCTCCTCTACTCGCTATGTCAGGGAGTGCCTTATCTTTGTTTGTAAGGTGCAAAACTCACAAGATAAGCCAGTAATAAGCCACTGTTCTAGGTTTGGAATCCAGGACAACTTCAAAGAAACCAGAGTTGATAAGCCAACAATATATGCTGGGTTTTTTTTTTCATTTTGATTTGTAGATGGCTGAGAAACCACCATTTGTTTGCCAGAAGGGGTTCGGCCACAACAAACTAGAACCACACAAATCATAACCAAGTTTACTGTTACTTGTTCACTTAGTCATAAGGAAAATCAACTCTCCTCATTTCCATCAAGTGTCTGTTTCCTGCTTGCGTCATCAGTTCCATCTACAATTCCTGCTAATGGATGTTCTTTTGTTTATTTTAAGGATAGAAGAAGCAGAAAACTGGAACCAGGAAAATAAAAGTTTCTTAATTCAACAAATGATTCAAAATGTGGAGTAAGAATGGTCAATATCACACCACTAGAGGCCTGGTGAGTGATATCTTATCCTTCCATAAAATTGCTATAATACACAGTCTTCTGGAGCATATAATACAGTATTGAAGATCATATCCTAGAAATGACTAATAATAGATTAAGGAATGTTGAATTTGTGGCATTGAACAGCAAGTATTTTTCTCACTGGTACAACTGGCCTAGGAATAACTTGCTCACAAAACAGCTTAAACGTGGGTAAGACTACTGGAGTCCATCCATTACGTCACATCTCCTTCCCTGAAATGCTGAAGGGTCATGTGGAGGAACTTTTGAAAAATCAAGTTGTGAGGAATACTAGAACAGACACTAAACTGAAACTGAAGCAACGTAAACAGTTTCCCCTCATCTAATGATTAAATGGGGGTGGGGTGAGGAGGGAGAGAGAGAGACACACACAGAGAGAGATTTCAACTCCTTGTTAAAATTGACCAATTTTAACTCCTTGTTAAAAATGGACAGAAGACTGGCAGTCTTAGGGGTGTAGAGGAAGGCCCTCTGAAGCAGCCACCCTTGTGATTGAAGGATCTGAAAACCACCATCAGAGCCACAAGGCTCCAGCTTCAAGGATGATCAGGAGAACAGTGAGAAAGATGCTACCAGTGGAAACTGGCCTGAAGCCTAACCCATCCCCTTTTGGTCTTGAGATTTTTCTGAAGCAGGAAGATGTTTGGGGCTCTAGTCGATGTAACACTGGCCACGAGTAGGTCTCATCAAAGTTGCAAGCTAAAACACCTGGAGGGCCTGAAATATCCCAACATTGCTCTAAAAAGTATAGGAAGCCACAATCCTCTGCAGCTGTAACATTTCACCACAATTTTTCTTACCAATTGCTCATTGTTATGTCTAAATTTAAAAACAAATGGGATTTAAAAAACTGGGATTTAGGAGATGAAACTATGAACTGATCTAGATTTGGCCAGAATCCTGTTGGACATTTATGCCTTAATAACTTACACTACATAACGTAACCTAGTGAACCGCTGTTGACTAACAAAGTACCAGTTGCATTACCAAGGACATACAGTTTAAACAACTGGGCGCATGCCTCCCTAAGTCAGTAGCAATTTGTGCCTCCACTAGCCAGTAGCAATTTGCATTCACTAATTAAGCAATTTAAAGTACATACACACAAATTTAACATGCACTAACAGGATTATGGCCAGAGTGATACATCCACATTAGTTAGGCTTTATACTACTCTGGAGTTAAGAAAGTTTACCTGATTCTCCAACTTCCCTGCCACCAGGAAGGAAAACATGTCTCTCTTCTGTTCATGTTCTCCAGACACAGGAGTTTGCTATCCAATGATTAATGGTAGCTTTGACTGAGTATTATGTCAGCATCAGACTTGACAATAATGTTTAAAACAACACATTGGATATAGTCAGTCAGTCAGTCAGACACCTTTATTGGCATAAATAAATAAGTAAAATAGACAATGAGCAATAGAGAATAAAATGCACAATTGGGAAAGTGTACATACCCGAACCAGTATCAATTAAAAACAGGGAAGGCTGGAGGAAATATAGGAGTATTATAATAGAACGACAGGAAGAGGGTGTTTCCATGTATCCTTGTATCTGTCCAGCCAAAATTGACTGCGTGCAGACCATCCGGAATGAACAGACTATAATTGGGGGTGTGGAACAAAAGGACCGTTAAGTAACTGTGGCCTGCGTCGCTGGATTAACAGATTGATAAATGTGGCAATCTGCCTAGTGTGGGTTTTGTCTAAGCCTGAAAAAAGAGTATGCAAAATGACCTCGTCCTGGTGACCAGGAAATCTAGCAAGATGTGGCTCTAGGTGGGAAGCACAGATGTCCTTATATAGAGGACATGGGGTCACGATGGTCACATTGGATATAGAAACCAGAAAGACAGTTTTAATGCTTCAAACTTCCCCCTATTCTTTCAAGTCATGCTTAGTGTTTGTAAATTTCCAAAATGTTCCAACTTTCAAGAAAGATTATATAGTGGTACCTTGTATAAAGGAATTAATTCATTCCAAAAGAAATTTTGTTAAGCAAATTTTCCTTTGTACAAATTTGCCATAGGAATGCATTGAAAATAGATTAATCCCTAATCGTGACTGTTTTTCTGTTTTATGGATTCACTCCATAGGCGATTCTGGCATTAAGCAATTTCCCCCTCTCTCTGGAATTCCCCCCCCCCTTTATGCAGAGTTTTGGTTAAACAAACCACTTGTTATATGAGGGCCCACCGTACTTGGTTTCTCAAACCATGGACAATGCTATAAAACAGAAGCAGAAGTTCAAAGTAGCATATTCCAACATTGTATTGCTTATGAAACAAAGTAAAAACAAGGGATTTGTTTCCTGGACATAACTGATTTAGGAAAACTTCTGACACTTGTTTCTCCTTGATAGTCAACCACACCAGAAGCCAATGATCATATCACCTGTTAGGATGTGAACCACTCAGATGAATCAGACAGTTATTACTGCATTTGTCTAGACATAACTGAAAATGAAAAGGTATATGTTGAATTATCTTTTAAGGGCACTGTCTCGCTCAAGCACTGAACATTTTTCTGTGGCTTCCGTGAATGTTTTGCTGTGACTCATCACCAAAATTCACCCAGAATGACCTTTGGACAGATCGGCAGTATAAAAAAAATGAAATGAAATAATAAATAGACCATCATCATCTTTATCAGAAAAAACCCAACTCATATATAATTAGACATTAATTAGAGTCCCTAAATAAAACAAGCTTTCTCCACATTTCACGATAATTCTATAGTTTCAGCAATCAGAGAACATACATGAAGCCACTGGAACTACTATACTTTAATGGAGAACCTGTGGCCCTCTAAATGTAGTTGAACTACTTCCTGCCCTGTGTCACCACTGGCCAGGTTGGCTTGGACTAATGGGAATTTGCGTCCAGCAAATTCTTGAAGCCCACAGTTTCCCTATATGTGGTCAATGTGATGACTTATCACTATCATAGGCATTATTCACTGTGTGCCAATTAATTGTCCCTGGCTATAGGATTCTGGTATTCATCAGAGCGGCCCTTTCTAGATCACCATAGTCTGGACCAGGCAGGGTGTACACATTTGAGAATTCTTTCATTCTGCCTCTCTGACAGCATAATTGAATTCTGATGCTTTAAACCAAGCACCAATTGAGAATCAGTCTTCTATATGGTCACTGGAACTTTGGACTGCAATGGGAGATAGCCTTGTGGTCATTGAGCTATTCTGAAATTGCTGCTGAACACTATTATGCTAGTGCAATCTCTTCTAAAGTGTCATCCATCCTTCCACTCCTGTGGGTCATCTTCAGATATCAGATCTAGAAGTCACTGCTATGCCCTGTCAAAAGTTGTGTTGCTCACATCTGAGTTCTGAGGCTTGAAACTTTGGAAGACCAATTGTACTTGCTGTGGTGCAAAATACACATTTAATATGACATCAACGATAAGGGGGGGGGGAACTAATTAGAGACTCTTGTGTATCAGGCTACTTCAAAACCTTTTCTGTATGTTATTTTAATCACTATCTCACAATGTTAATGTGTTATTTTTATCTTCATATCACAAAACCATGAATTAGATGATAGCATCTAGTCAATTTGCATCTTTATCAATGACAACACAAGTTAGCAAAATATGTCTCCTAAGGCAACTCAAGAAATGCAAAAACAAAAACCCCACAAAGCATAAGTGATAACAAACCATGTGGTCATTCTAACCCTTAAGGTCTATATCACAATTTTTCATCAAAATATTGTATTTGTGTGCTGGACTGAGAAGCGTTTGAGCCCTGTAACAACATATCCAGTCAAGATACATTTCTGTCATTATAAAATGATGTTCCTTGGAATAATTTAACAATAACAACTGTCGGATAGCATAGCGAACATCAATTTTCTTTGATGTTTTCAGAAAAACTGGGAGATTAGTCTCCCTAAATGATTATAACATCAATAAACGAACATAGTTATTAATGACATGCATATTATTTTCTTCTCTGCAAGAGCTACTAGCATAAATGGAACCAGTGGAACAGTACAACATTGTTTTTTCCATTTCTGCTCATTTCTAGATATTAGACATATAGAATCTTCCAAGTGGATAATATTTTCAGTGTGATCCTGGGTTTCAAATATAGAAATCCTCAGTAACATTAAAATTCAGTGTAATATTTACTAATTCAATATACAGTGGTACCTTGTATAAAGGAATTAATACATTCCAAATGAAGTTATGTTAAGCAAATATTCCTTTATACAAATTTCTCATAGGAATGCATTAAAAACAGAGTAATCCCTAATCACGACCATTTTTATCTTGTATGGATTCGCCCCATAGGCAATTCTGTTAAGCAAATTTCCCCTATCTCTGGAATTTTTTATGTTGTACAGATTTTATGTTATACAAACTGTTTGTTATACAAGAGTCCACTGTATTAGAAGCAAATTGAAATGTTTGGCTAATTTTACAGATTTTTTAAAAAGAAAAAAATCTAGAAAGATCCAGCTTTCCAGAAATATCCATTCCTGTCAAGAACAAAGAACTCCTCTATAATGGCCTATTATAAGGTGACATTCCAGATGTTCACATTAGTCAGAAAAACAATGCACTTTTACCCTCTCTACATTCGAATCATGTTGAACAGGGAAAGAAGAAAGAGGAGAACAGAGATGGGAGTGAGAACAGTCCTTCAGATTTGTGGCATAGGAAACAAGAGAATATGCTGCTGATCATAAAACTGATGGTAGCTTTGCAGAGGCGCCAGAGTTACTCTTCATTTAACTTTTTGCAAGAGCTACTGACATAAACAATGCCCATGGAAGAGAACAGCTCTTACTTTCTCAAAACACAAATTGACAAGAGCTCAGGTTCAGTCCCTGACATCTTAGGGCAGAGCAAGGAAACACTGCTGGCTGAAATATCCCCGTCTTGCTTCCAGTTGATGTAAACAGTATTAGTCTAAATGAAATAATGGTCCAGTGTGGTATCACACAGCTTCCTGAATTCAATTAGGTTCGTGGAGAGAGATTATAGAATGGCATCTTGGCATTCTGTTAAGAAGTCAAGATTGTCTTTCCTTTTTGCTTGACCTTGGACCCTAGGCGGAACAGAGAGACAATAAACTGAATTTCATGCAGGGAATGGGGGAGGGAAAAATTTGTGGCCTTCCAGTTTTTGCTGGACATTAATTGCCACTAATTCTCAATGGCTACTGCCGATTCTGGCTAGGACTGATGCGAGCAGGAGTGAAGGCACATCAACAGGGCCATAAGTTTCATACCCCTGCCACAGGGAGAGGAAGTCGGCCACCATTTGACTTTGCTCACAATAAGGACTGCAAATAATAAGCAACCTCTCCCCCTTCCCACCTGCTTTGCTTACTCACCTGTTTTGGGTGATGGGTCCTGCAGCAGAGCCTCTGCTGTCCTAATTCCCAAATTCAAGTCAGGCATATATAGGAGAAGGTAGTTGTTTTAATGTCCTGAAGGGCTTTGGTTAGAGCAGCTACTTGCTCCTCTGTGCAAGAAAGCAGAGCACACGGAACCCAGCTGAAGCAATCCTCTGTGACATAAGCATGACGTAAAAATGGCTACCATTTCCTGTATAAGCCTGGCTTGAATTTGGGGATTTGTACAGCAAGGCTCTGCTGCAGGTCCCATTGCCCTAAACAGCTGAGTACACAAAGCAGGGCTTTCATTGCCCCTGCACCTTAATTCTCAATCTTCCCTCCAAAGAGAAGCCCAGCTGACTTCTGGCAGTTGAACCAAACTACACTGTTCCATCCAACCACTGTATTTTTAAAAAAGGATGTTAAAAACCAGTTTTTAAAGAAGGTTTTTAAGTATATGTTTTTATACACTGCTGTGAAGTGAAGCCCTGGAAGGCAGGAAGATGACTAGTAAACATTTGAAAGAAATTAAAAAATAATAACATCTAAGATAGTCAAACAAAACTAGAAGACATCTCATGCTCCCAGGACTCATCTGAGCCAAGAGCCCTGCAGGATAATATACATCCATTCCCTCATCTCAGAATTACAAGCAGAAATCAAAGAAAAACAAAACAAAACAAAAGACACAAAACAGGTGGCACCTTAAAGACTAACTTTCATATTTTAATGTAACATTTTGTGGACGCATCCACTTCTTCAGACATACAGCAGCAGAAGTGGATGTGACCATGAAACGTTACATTAAAATATAAAAGTTAGTCTTTTAAGGTGCCACCTGTTTTGTGTCTTTTGTTTTGTTTTGTTTTTGGTTGTTGTTTTGCCTGAAATTCTTGAAAAGACTAACACGGCTACCCTCTTTGAAACTCATCTCAGAACCAATTCTTGTTTTCTTCTTTCAGGAGTGCAGACTGGTTTTCGGATGACAAGATCTTCATTTAGGTGCATGATTATCTGGAAGACCTCTTGGATGATACAGACATCCACTGCTAGTCCTACCACCAGATGTGACAAACTGATTCAGCCTTCTCAACATAGAAAGCTTTGTACAGCAGACTCAACACTTTCACAGTCTTGAGACACAGAGGAATAATAATCTCTTCGCCAGGATTCTGCTCCTGTACATCACACCTAATAATAATCAGAACACTTTTGCAATGCAGTGAATTATAGGATTCTAAATGTGCTAGTAGTGCATTCCCTCAGAAGGCTGCATTTGAAGCTTGCTAAAGATTTGCATTTGCTTAACCTTTTGATTTTTTTTCCAGGATTATTGGTTTCTCTCCCTTTGAAACCCCCAGCATTTGATCTACCCATTCAGTATCCCCAGGCCTCTTTCTCAGCTGGAAAACACCACCTCCCTCTTCTGTTTATAACAGGAGCAAATCTTCTCCTATCTCCACTGATGGAGAGATAAATTAGTAGTCTAAAGAAGCCAGAAACACCAGCAAAAGAAACCAACCCAAAGCAAAAATCAGTCAAAGGGATGCCTATTCCGCTAATTTCTGATTGGTGAAGGATGCAAAAAGTACACATTTAGCTATACTAAGGTACAGTACTGAGTAATACTGCTAAGCAGCACGTCTTATTTGCATAACATGTTAATTCTATTGCTTGGATTTGAGAATCGTGCATAAAGGCATCCCCAGATGCTATCAACTCATTGGAACTCTATTGGCTTAGAGCAAAGCATGAAATTACCCTATTAAACAAAGGCACTTAGATGTTTCACTTCTACATAATGGAATAAGGCCCTGAACACATTTAAGCAGTACTGTACCACAACAATTAGCTTATGAACATAGCTAAGAAATAAAATGAAAATATCTGAAAATGCTCAGAAGCCAGAGTACTGTACTCCAACCGAATAGCCCATTTTCTGGCATACTGCTAAATAATGAAACAACAAAAAGCAAAAAGCAAAGTGTTCTGCTTATATATCACCCCATAGCACTTAAAGCACTCTCTGGGCGGTTTACAATTTATTTATGCAGGCTACACATCTGTTCCTCTCCCCCAGTGAGCTGGGTGCTCATTTTTACCAACCTTGGAAGGATAGATGGCTGAGTCAACCATGAGCCGACTACCTAGGATTGAACTCCAGTTGCAAGCACATTATAGCTGCAATATAGGAAAGTGATACTATCACTCTATTCCACTCTGGTTAAACCCCACCTGGAGTACTGTGTCCATTTCTGTGCACCTCAATTTTAAAAGGATGCTGACAATCTCGAACGGGTCCAGAGGAGGGTAACCAGGATGGTTAAAGGTCTGGAACATATGTCTTACGAGGAACAGCTTAGGAATCTGGGAATGTTTAGCCTTACAAAGAGAAGGCTGAGAAGGGATATGATAGCCGTGTTTAGATATTTGAAAGGATATCAAATGGAAGAGGGGACAGGTTTATTTTCCATGGCTTCGGGGACTAGGGCTCGGAGCAATGGTTTCAAACTACAGGAAAAGAGATTCCATTTGAACATTAGGAAGAACTTCCTGATGGTTAGAGCTGTTCAGCAGTGGAATATGCTGCCACAGAGGGTGGGGGAGTTTCCTTCTTTGGAGATTTTTAAGCAGAGGCTGGATGGCCATCTGTCGGCCATCTGATGGGGGTTCCTGCATGGCAGGAGGTTGGACTGGATGGCCCTTGAGGTCTCTTCGAATTCTATATATCCTACTACCTATCCTATGAAGAAATCTATGATAGAGAACTCATGTGGGAGCATTCTGGACTCTACAATTTCCTTCTGTGTGTACAGGTGAATGCTCTTACTAGTTCAGATGACATTGTTTTATCATCAGAAGCCTGCCTGTTTACAAATTCATACAGCGAGCCCATTATCTGAAAAATCAAACTGCATGTCAATGTCAGCAGCTAGGAGGAAAGGCTAGCTTTCTTTGTATATTTTAACAAAGGAATGGTATTTTCACGTTTCCAACTTTTTATTAAGCATTTAAAGCATACAATACATATTAAACAACTTATAGCAACCTAGTAACAACATACTAAATCCTACTGGACTTCCCTCCGTCCGTTGCGTGGCTTTATCGGTCCTTCTTCTCCCAACCTTTCCTTTAACCTTACATATAAAAATAATCCTTCAAGCTCTAGTCTAAACCTATGAGAGTTTTTAAATCCTTACAATGTAATCCCATATATATCTTAAATTTTTTCCAGTCATTTAGGAATCTTTGATTGTCCTGGTCTCTTATTATGCAGGTAAGCCTTGCCATTTCTGCATAATCCATCATCTTCGCTCTCCATTCCTCGATCGTCGGAATGTAAGTTGTTTTCCAACTCTGAGCAAGTAACATTCTAGCCGCTGAGGTGGCATACAAAAACAGTGTCTTATCGACTCTTGTAATTCCATTGTCCACCATCCCTAGTAGAAACTGTTCAGGTTTTTTCGGAAAATTATATTTTAACATCTTTTTGAGTTCCTCATAAATCTTCGTCCAGAAGTCTTTTACTTTCTCACAAGTCCACCACATGTGGTAAAAGTCCCCTTGTTTCTGCTTGCACTTCCAACAAAAATCATCTTTCATTCTATACATTTTCCCGAGTTTTTTAGGTGTTATATACCATCTATACATCATTTTCATCAAATTCTCTTTCAAAGAGGTACATGCAGTAAATCTCATAGTCTCATTCCATAACTTTTCCCAGGAATCTATTTCAATATTATGACCAAAATCCATGGCCCACTTTGTCATACAATCTTTCACTTGCTCATCTTTTAAATTCCATTCCAGGAGAAAGTTATATACTCTCGTCAAAAGTTTCTTTGTTGGACCAAACATTATTATTTGGAACTTCGAATCTTTCTCTGCAAAACCGTGTAACCTTCTATCTTTTTTGAATATATCATATAACTGATGGTATTGTAGCCAACCAGTTAATCTATCCTTTATTGCTTCTAAGGCTTTCAGTCTAGGGCCCCCTTCTTCCATAACTAATATGTCCCCATAAGTGACTCCCGCCCCTATTGTTTTTGGTCTTTTAATTGCTAAGGCTTCTATTGGTGAGAGCCATCTTGGGGTACATCTTTCTAACAATGATTTCAACCGGTCCCAGACCTGAAACAATGACTTTCTAATGACATGGTTTAAAAAACCTTTATGTACTTTGACCTTATCATACCATAAATATGCATGCCAGCCAAATCTATTATCATGACCTTCTAAATCTAAGAGTTCCATATCCTTCAAAGTGATCCACTCCTTTAACCAAACCAGACAGGACGCCTCATAATATATTTTCAAATCCGGCATGGCAAACCCACCTCTTTTTTTACTATCCGTCAATAATTTGAATCTTATTCTGGGTTTTTTCCCCTGCCAGACAAATTTTGATAATATCTTTTGCCATTCTTTGAAGTGTCCTATTCCCCTTATTACCGGGATCATTTGAAACAGAAATAACAATCTTGGTAAAACATTCATTTTTACTACAGAGATTCTACCCGTCAGCGACAAATTCAGTCGATTCCAGGTTTCAAGATCTTTTTTTACCTTGTTCCAAACCACTTTGTAATTATCCTCAAAAAGATTTAAGTTCCTTGTCGTTAAATAAATTCCCAAATATTTCACCTTCTTAACCACCGTAAGATTAAACAATTTCTCAAATTCCTTACATTCCTCTTTTATAACATTTTTCATTAATACCTTCGTTTTATTCTTATTTAGTTTAAAACCAGCTAGATTACCGAATTCCTCTATCACTTTCAATAATTCGGTAACACTTTCCCTTGGATTTTCCAAAGTCAATACCAAATCATCAGCAAAAGCTTTCAATTTATGTTCTTTCTCCCCCACCTTAATACCTTTTATCTGCTTCATCTTTCTGAGCTTTTCCAATAATACTTCCAAAACAGATATAAACAACAGTGGAGACAATGGACATCCTTGTCTCGTACCTTTCTCAATAGGAAAACTCTCTGTTACCATATTATTTATCAATAGACTTGCTTTCTGTTCACTATATATAGCTTTCACTCCATTCAAAAATAACTCTCCCACTCCCATATATTCTAAATTCTTCTCCATGAACTGCCACGAAACATTATCAAAAGCCTTCTCTGCATCAATAAATATCAAAGCTGCTTGTTTTTCATTTCTGACCTCCAGATACTCTATTATATCAATAATGTTTCTCACATTATCCTTCATCTGTCGGCCAGGAAGGAAACCCGCTTGATCTTTATGCAGCAGATCATTCAGGATTCTTTTTAACCTATTTGCCAAGATGTCAGCAAATAATTTATAATCCGCATTTAAGAGGGAGATAGGCCTATAATTCTTTACATCGGTGGCGTCAGAGTCATCCTTTGGTATTACTGTTATATATGCCTCCTTCCACGAGTTTGGTGTTACTCCTTTCTCCAAAGCTTCATTCATCACCTCCGCCAGAATCGGGATCATTTCTTCATATAACTTCTTGTAATATTTCGCTGTTAATCCATCTGGACCGGGTGATTTTCCAATCTTTGCCCTCTCTATTGCCTGAGAAATTTCATGTGGGGTGATTTTCTCATTTAAACTTTGGATTTTGCCCGCTGGGATTTTCTTCAATTCATTCTCTCTGAGATATCTTTCAATCTGTTCTGGGTGTTCTTTCTTCTTTGCATATAATTCTCTGTAATATCTCTGGAATACCTTCACAATCTCTCGAGGATCTTCTACCACCTTCTGTTCCGTCACCAATTTATTTATCCACTTCTGTTGTTGCTTCTTCTTTAGTTGCCATGCCAACAATTTCCCAACTTTATTGGCCGAATCAAAATTCCTCTGTCTCATCATCTTAATTTTCCATTCAATTTCTTGGTTGATCACCATTGAAAGCTGGGTCCGAAGCATTTTTATTTTCTGATTCCATTCTTGTTCATTAGGTTTTTCTATCAGCTTCTTCTCAGCATTCACAATCTCCTTTAAGATCAAATCTTTCTTTTTTTCTTTCTGTTTCTTTTGGTGGGCGTTCCTCTGAATAAATAATCCTCTCATTACAGCTTTACTCGCATCCCACACTACCTTTGTTGGCACTTCTTTCTTCCAATTTTCCTTTAAGTATTCCTTAAAGATTTGTTTGGCCTTTTGCAGAGTTTCCTTTTCATCCAATAAGCTTTCATTTAGTCTCCAACGGTACAATCCTTGTTGTTTCGTCTTAATCTCCATCAGTATTGCATTGTGGTCCGATATCGTTCTAGGTAAAATGTCCACCTTGACTACTCTAGATGAGATGTCATTCGGGGTAAATATGTAATCTATTCTTCCCCAGCTCTGATTTGGTTCCGAAAAAAAGGTAAATTGTTTCTTCGTTGGGTGTCTCAATCGCCAAGTGTCTGTCAGTCCTAAAGTGTCAATCATATCGAAGAAAGATTTTGGCAATTTCCCATCTGAACTTTTCTTCTTCTGGGATCTATCCATATCTGGTGAGATCACCCCATTACAATCTCCCATCAAAAGAATTTTTTCATCTAGATAATCTAATAGTCTCTGTTCCAGGTCTTTGTAGAATTCAAGCTTCCTCTCGTTTGGAGCATAGATTCCCACAATACATAATTTCTCACCTTGCCAAGTAATTTGTACCATCAGAAATCTTCCATCTTCATCTGTCATAATTAATTTGGGTTCTAATTTCTCTCTCGCATAGATAACAATTCCTCTCTTCTTCAAGATGTCTGAAGATATAAATTCATGACCTAAACTTTTATTTTCTAAGATCTTCTTGTGTTTCTTTGCAATATGTGTTTCTTGTAAGCAAATTACATCTAAGTTTTCCTTCTTCAAAATATGCGTTAACTTATTTCTTTTGACTTTCTCATTCAAGCCATTCACATTCCATGATAATATTCTCAAAGCCATTGTTAACTAATAATTAAATAAAATTTGTCAATCCAAAATTTAAACATTAGCAGCTATGGCTAAGTCTGCTTTTCCTTCTTCGCTATCTGATGATAAGTCTTCTTCCTCTTCCTCTTCTTCCTCTTGGTCCCCTTCTCCAGCTCCTAATTTCTCAGCCTTCTTCTCAGATATTCCTCTTACCTCTGGCGATTTCTTATATCCTAGTTCTTCACCATATTTCCTCAAAAATTTCTCCACTTCTGATTCTGATGTAATTTTAAACCTCTTCATTTTGAAGATAAACGATAAACCTTCAGGATATTCCCATCTTATCCTGATGGCATTATTTCTCAACGTTGCTGCGAGGGGTTTATAAGGGGCCCTTTTCCTCAGAAAGTAAATTGGAATTTCTTTATATATTATTATCTGTTGTCCATCAATCATGAGTCTGTTGTCGTAGCTGTGCTTCAGAATCTGGTCTCTTATCTCCACTGATGTCAAAGAGACTATCACATCTCCTGGTATCTTCTTTGCCCTCAATTTTTTTGATTTTGTAGCAATTCTAAAAACTTGAGTAATTACTCTGTCAGTTTCTTCCTCCGACCGGTTCAACCACTTTGCAAATTCAGCGATTACTTTTCTCTTAATGTCTTCTCCTTCCACCCAGGGGATCAATCTCAATCTCAAGTTTTGTTGTCTTTGCTTCATTTCAAGGAAAGCAAGCTCCTGCGACAACATCTCTTGTCTTGTCCTTGTTTCAGCTATGGCAACTCTATTTTTTTCCGTCTCCTCTTTGCATGATTTCATTTCCGTCTGAACTCTCTTTAATTTTGTTTCCACAGACTTCGTTCTCACTGTCAGTTCCCTCACTTGTGTTGCTATTTCTCCCACTGCTTCTTTTATCTGTTTTTGCATATCATCTTTCAAATCCGTAATCCTTTTATCCATACTTTGTTCACTCTTTTCAAATTCTCTTCTTATGTGTACCATCAGATCCCCCCAGTCTTTCCCCTCTTCTCTAGAATCTCTTCTTTTTCCTAAGTCTACCTTCTTCTTTTCTTTGTCCATTTTCTTAAGCTGATATATTTTATTTCAATTAATTTGATTTAATTAGAGATAGGTCTGGCTTCAATAAAGTTCCTAAACTAATTTAACACCAATCAATCACATTTACAAGTTAGTATACCACCTTACAAAGTCAATTTCCCACCAATTTCACTTTCCAGAAATTTTAAATTAATTTATCTAGAAATTTTATAACACCTATACCCTTTTAACACTCAACAAAGAGCTTAATTAAAGAAAAGAAGAAAAAAGAGAGAAAGAAAAAAAAATTTGTGTGCAATGGTATTTTCATGTGAAAAATCAAACAGGATAGAGCAGCGAACCTCTGAAAAGACTATTTATGTCCAATTATAGTATGGAATGAAGAAAATATAAATAACCTAATTGATAAACAAACTAGGATTCTCTGCATCTGCTTATGATAAAAAGATACATACATGCATTCTCTTTGAATGTTTTAAATGTATTTTCCAAGACCAAAAAATAAAAAAAGTAAAACAAAAGAGAAAGATGCTGGGTGGCCTTTTTGACCTGTAAGTTTGCTCAACACATAAGGTGGATCTGATGGGTTTGAGCCATATGCATATCTGGGGAACAGTGTAATTCAGAATGGGCAGCACTTGAAAGAAAATTCCCACATGCTTGGGAATTCTATTTGAATGCTGTTCTTTTGTTTCTATCTTACCTTGTCTTTTTTCTTATATATAAGCGTCTGCTAAGCTGGATGAACAGGCCAGTGGTTTTGGTTGGAAGTCTATCACAGGTTACAAACCATGATGGAGATGTGTAATCTCCAGTCTTAAAACCGGGGTACTTCAAGGGCCAGATGTAGAGGAGTGGTATCAGGAGACAGATATCTAGTCTCGTACACTCCCAGACGCATCTGTGGGGGGGCGGCACTGTGAGATACAGGAAGCTGGACTAGATGGGCCTTTGGCCTGATCCAGCATGGCTCTTCTTATGTTCTTCTGTACATTATCAATCCCAGTTATTTCCTCTTAAGGATAGGTATAGCAATTTTAGGCTGTAGGTGTATTTTGCATACACACTCATCCGACATTCATATAAAGCTTACCTATTTTTCATTATAAGAAAAGTCAGATCCTCCATTTTATGCTCACTACATAAACAGGAAGAAAATATTATTTCCCCTCCCCATGGTATATAAATGCATCTGTTTCATCTGTTCATGGGGAGAGACAAGTTGCTAACCCAAACCCTGAATCCTATCATCAGCCATTAAAATTACCATTCCTTTAATGTCTGAGGCTTTCATAGGCACTTTCTGGCCTCTCTTTCTAAACGGAGAGGTGGAGTTTCTCCGGAAGCAGTTCTACATATTGAGGGCAAGTATCAAGAATGGTTTTCTGCATGAATAAGGGGTTCGTTTTCTGCCAATGTGTTAAAATAGGAAGACAATGCGAGAAACAAAATTCTCTAGGGTTGTTGTTGCATC
Organism: Phrynocephalus versicolor; assembly: GCA_023846285.1. Taxonomy (NCBI): domain Eukaryota; kingdom Metazoa; phylum Chordata; class Lepidosauria; order Squamata; family Agamidae; genus Phrynocephalus; species Phrynocephalus versicolor. The sequence continues at coordinate 23,842,028 of JAHTLZ010003518.1, read as the reverse complement.
TGGATTAGAGAACATGGTGCCCTCTGGATGAGTTGTGTGCGACATATCTCTCACCACCCCCAATCAGCATGACAATAAGTGACTAGACATGATGGGAATTTTAGTACAGTGCTTCTGGAAGGAACCAAGCTGGGGGATATTGCTGCAATGGTTCTTTAGTATTCATTTTTTAAGCCTAAGGCACTACCATAAAGAAAACAGTGTGTACTTTTTACAAGAACATTATGTCTGTACACTTTATCCACGATTTAACTGGAACACACTAAGCAATTATGATGTTACAATGATGGCAGAATGCATCTGAGTAGCTAGCATTTGCCAAGATGTCTTCATCAGTTTTTCATCACTGTCACATTAGTGCTGAACTAGTACAACAGTTCTGTCATATTTCACCGGGGTGGGGGTGGGGAGTATATACATCTGCATGTCTCTAAGAGAGGATGCATATGATAAATGTTAAAATTATATTCTTAAAAAGGCTACCCTAATTGCACCTCCTCCTTCTACTTCATTTAACCTAGCACTGACAAAACACTACATTCTCCCAGTCTCTAGGTTGCTCAAACTCTTTTAAATACTATCATTCGTAAACACACAGGTCAAAATAATGATATCCTAATATAGGCATGTCCAAAGTCAGGCCCGAGGGCCAAATGTGGCCCGTTTTAAAATTTCAAGAGGCCTGCAGCCTCTTCCTCCCACCAGCTCAGCCTGTCACACATCCCCGCCAGCTGCCTCCCCCCATACCAGATGGAGATGTCAGCTTGCAGTTTTTGGTTTGCCTGCCCTCCCAGCCTCCATCCATCCCCCCAGCCACCTCCCCAGCCTACCTGCGCCTGGCTCCGTTGCTGTAGCATCCTCCCGGCCTCCTTGCATATCCTATAGGCTAGTCCAAAGTCCAGTCCGGGGGTCAAATGTGCCTGAATGGTTGGCCCCCACACATTTTCACCTCACCAAATCTGGCCCTTCTTGCAAAAAGTTTGAACACCCCTGTTCAACCTTTTTAAGTGTGTGGTAGAAGAGCCCTCAGATTCCTTACATATGGACAGCACCATGATATGGACAAGGTTTTGTCAAATGCCCCACATTTTCAAGCCCATAGATCAATCTAAGAAATAACAACTTGGAGACCTGTGGTGCAGTGGTTAAATGCCTGTACTGCAGGTAAGACTGTGCTCATGACCTGGGGTTCAATCCCAGGCAGCAGGCTCAAGGTTCACTCAGCCTTCCATCTTTCTCAGGTCGGTAAAATGAGTACCCAACTTGCTGGGGGAGGCAGCCTGCATACTGTAATTTAAAAACTGTAAACCACCCAGAGACTGCTTGAAGTGGTATGGGGCGGTATATAAGCAGAACACACTATGATGGAAAAATCTCAGTTATGAATTTGCAATTTTCTTCCAAATCCTATGTACATTTTTTTGCTTCACCCTTGTTTGGTATTAACTTGTGAAAGCTTTGAGGGAAGCCTCATAGAAATCCACACCTATTTTAAATTCATTTTTCAGTGTGCAGATTTATGTAGGCAGGTTCCCTTACACAGACACTTAATTAAATATTTTGCCCAATGTACGCTGGTTTCTCCATACTAAAGTATTTGTTCCACGTAAGCATTTTAGCCATTCACATTACATAAATTGTTCATTGTGTGAATTCTCAAAGCAAGATTTTGGAGACTAGCCCCCCCCCCCAAAAAAAAAAAGTTGCTTCAACATTTCTGGAAATTTTACATCTCTATTGCAGTCTGCTTCAAGGCTGTCCCTATGTAGGCAGCAATCTTACATTTAAAGACAGCAGGATCTTCTGACAGCAGCGTAAAGTGGGAAAGCCCCTTGATTCCCAACTGTATATGCACACAGACATGCCCTCAGTCTTGGTAGCAGACATCCACCTCTGTCTATAACTCGTTTTTCCGCCCCCTCTTCTACATAAAGCTCAGGCTTGGAATATTTAACCATCGCAAAATTCCATAAATTTTAACCTGCTTGACTAGCAGTGAGGTATACTGGCAGATGTAGTTCAGCAAGAATCTTGAGCTACAAAGTCCTAAGCCGTGCTCGCACACTTATTACTGGTTGTTACACTAATAGGCATCTTGGGGCAAAAACAAATATGTGAACAGCTGAAGGATGCTTCCCTTCACATAATTGTGGATTGGCAATGTGATTCTCATCATTCTTTTGAAATAAGGAAAAACAATCCTCCTGTATAAAAAGAACACAAGAAACCTGCCCAAGGTTTTTGAAATACAGTAATATAAATATTTGTTTATTTTATAATATTGAACATTTCTCTGTGTATAAATTTTTTTCATGGGTTTTCCTGCTGACAATATACTTTATATTTTTACAAGTCATCCATAAACCAGTCCTAGTACTAACGTTGCTAGATCCTGCCTTAAGCAGAAGAATTGATTTGCACATGATTATAATTTTCCATATCTTCCCACACCATTCTTCCATAGATATTTTAAAGACATTTTTAAGCACAATTCCAGCACCAACTAATACACTGCCTACTTCTCTTTTCATGTCTCATTTAGAAGTACAGTAGTGCCTGTGGTGTGGGACAAAGCATGTCACCCACAACATTCCTCCAGCAATTCACAAAACTTCAGGTAACAAAACTGTATGATTTACATTGGCACCAAATATGA
>JAHTLZ010003518.1:23825675-23836686 GCA_023846285.1 Phrynocephalus versicolor | reverse complement strand
TTATTATTATTATTATTATTATTATTATTATTATTATTATTATTATTTAACCGGTGTGCCCAGTTGTGCCAGCTGATGGTCACTTGTTTGAACACACCCTTTTCACATGCTCAGCTCTTTTATTTCTTATTGTATCATTCATAGGCTGCCTTTCTATCAGTGAAGGGGCTCAAGCTGGTTCACAATGTTAAGATAAATGACAGGTAAAAAACAATTAAACATGCAATAATAATATTCTATTAATTAATTTAAAACATTTTAAAACTTAAAAAAACACACTTAGGGGTAAAAAACCAAGGACTCAGCCATAATTATTAGAAGCCTGCCTGAAGAGGGAGGTCTTTGACTATCTTTGGAAGGATAACAAGGATGGGGCCTACCTCACCACCCAAGGGAGAACGTTCCACAACTTAAGAAAAGAGAACTTAGCCACAGAGACGGCCCTCATCTCACCATTGAACATGGCTATGATGGCAATAGGACCAAGACAAGGGACTCCTCTAAGGCCTGGAGAGCAAGTATGGGGATAGAGGGTCCTTCAGACAGCTTCAAACCAAAGTGTATAGGGCTTTATAGGTCATAATCAGCGCTCTGAACGGGACCAAGAAATAGTGCACTTGTGGTACTGCAGCTGTTATACGGTATGCTCCCTGTTACTGGTTATAGAAATCAGTCTGGCAATTTGAACCAGCTAAAGTTTCTGAACTGTCTTCAAAAGCAGCCCCACACCATATGTGTTACAGTAATCCAAGTCACATGTAACTAACACATATGTCACCATTGCCAAATCAGACCTCTGAAGGAGCCAGTGAAGCTTTTGTACCAGTTTTAACTGCAGATGCCCTCCTGGCCACCACTGAAAACTAGGTATCCAGGATCATGGATGAATCCAGGACTGTGAAACTTAAATGTAACCCCCCATCCAACAAAGGTTGAACCCCCTACTACTCCCTCGTCTACTTTTCAGTTAATCAGGAGCACCTCTATCTCATCTGGATTAAGTTTCATTTTGTTTACCTTCATCCAGCCTATTAATGACATAGGTTTAGAACCAAGGCAGCTTCCTTGGAATTCAATGAAAAAGAGAGATAGGATTGGGTTGCATACTTGGTTGTGTGTCAGAGTGTTGTGTGCCATTTGCATGAGCTCCCTCACCATACGTGACATTTAATAAGATTTTGTCTTATTAAATGACTGGCTAGCAACCCTGACTCATGTTAGTGTAACTGTCAAGTTGATGCCACTTATCTCAGAAGCAGAAAACATCGCTTCTTGTTTGCCCTGATGAAGCACCACAAGAAACAATTAAGCCCATTAATTACTATGCAGGCCAATTATCAGTGCCACCCTATCACAATCCCAGGGAGATTAAGCCCAGGGGTCTATGCAGGCTGGGACACGGGTTGCAATAGGCAGAGGCCTAATTAATTGGATTGTTGGGTAGGCAAGGAGAGATCCAAAGCCCCAGTCCAAGAACAGCCCAAAGATCAAACCAAATCAATCGCCAATATAAGCAAACAATGAAAAGGCAGGGAGCACCGTCAAACCAGTCCAAAGATTCATTGCACAACCCGAGAATCAGTCAGAAGTATTGGAAGACACAGCACACAAGATCCAAAAGACACATTATCTTCAACAGAAGCATGGCCTCAGTATGAAGTTTATCTAGTCATACTGTTGACGTTTCCTTGTGAGCTCGATTCCAGCCATTTGAGAAGCTAGCAAAGCATCTCAGTTGCAAGATCTGGCCTTTTGGTTTCCCTGGGAGGAAGAACTTTCCTTGAAGAAGGCCCTCCCCTCTGAGCATATATCTGGGCTTGTGCCTGCAATCTGTGAGCTAGGAGATGATCCAGTCTTTTCCAACTTCTCCTCAGAGCTGCCTTCATCTGTTAGGTTCAGGGTCCTGGCTCCACAAAGATTAGTAGTACTGTCACCTGGGAGCCTTGCCTCCTGTATTTTTGAGGGTCCAGGGTTTGCAGGATCTGGTTCTTTGCTCTCGCTGGAAAATTCATCCAGCATATCCTCAACATACATTACCTTGCAGGAGAAAAATCAGGGCAGGAGCAGTGTTTGGGAAAGTTACAACCACCTTTGGAGCTCTTAGAAATCCCCAGTCAAGATGGGAAAAGTAAATACTGTATCTAACCTAGGACGAGGGTGTGTGGGAATGAATGAAAGGAGGAACTGTGGGCATTAAATGTAAAGAGCTTTGGCCCTAGCAGGCATGGTATTTAGTCTTAGTTTCACATAGCAAAATGGCTTGGCTAAGAAACAATTGTTAAAGGGCAGATGAATGTCACCCTTTGGGTCTGGAGAGAAAGGGGGTACTAATGAGCCTTTGTTTCTTCTTTTGCCAAGTTGAGAGGGTGACAAGGTAACACATTATTTAAAATAAGCTCTTTATGCATTCTCTGCAGCCCTCTTTTATCAACAGCCTAGAAACACAAAACAAACAAAAGCCAACAACAACAAATGCACCACGGTACATTCTAAACACATCTCTAAATTGCCACAGAGTACTGTAACTGAGTATGCTCTGGGCCAAGTATTATCTGAACCATTTCCGCAATTGTGCCCTACAAAAACACACAGGCCCTTCTTAATCATGAGGGAAGAGCACCCTCTGTCATAACTTTTAACATAGAATGTGAGTCCTCGAAGATGAGGAGGCTTTGGTAGACTCTCTACCTGAACCAGAACCTGCATTATTGATGCTCTAGTTTATATGGGAATTAGACTCTCCACTGTGCCTTGCAAAAGAAAAGCTAGCCTCTGGGCAAGCTGCACAATCCCAAGGCACCCCCAGAAGTATGGTGGACTCCCCTGTGTGCTCTGTATCAGTGGTTCTAAACTTGGGTCCCCAGATGTTTTTTGACTAGACATCCCAGAAAACCTGGCTAGCATACACGTATCTAGTGCTGAAGGCTTCTGGCAGTTTTAGTCCAATAACATCTGAGGAACCCAAGTTTGAGAACCACTCAAAGGGTTTACTTCCAACTCAAAGGCATGGTTTCCTTTGCTGAATCTCTCTTCCTCCTCCTCCTCCTCCTCCTCCTCCTCCTCCTCCTCCTCCTCCTCTTCTTCTTCTTCTTCAGACTGGGCATTACAAGGGCAGGGGTTGAAGTGCTGGCTGCTGCTTCAGAGCATTGCACAATTTAAAATTATGGATGTATATGAAATTTAGGCAATAGTAAAACAAAATTAAAATTTTAAGATCATTAAACTATTTTCTATCAGAACTGGACTACCTCAATAGTATTATCATGGCCATTTGCTAGATCTTTTATTTTGTACACACGGTGGGGTATAAATTGCATAAACAGAAGTGCTGTACTGACTGAATTTCTCCACAGTCATAGAAAATTTGTTCTTTACCCAAGGTCAAATATTTGCCTGCTCCCATCCCCGTTTTCTATCATTGTTGTCTAGTGACCTCTGCCTTTACTTTTGTATGTCCCAAATATAATACTTTTGGTTTAAATCATTTTTGCTTCACACTTGATTTGACGCAGCTCCTAATTTATTATTTTTAACAAATATTTTTACTCTACCGTTCTCTTCAAAAATGACCCACGGTGACTTGTTTGTATTTCTGCCTGATTATTATATCCATAAAATTCTTACCTAACACCATATTTGTAATGAACCCTCCCCACTTCTTTCACTAGTCAACTTCCATGTCGGTACACAGTAATCAGAAATACCACAGGATGAATAGTTTTGGTTTCGGTCTATGGCAGGCATGTCCAAACTACAGCCCTCCTGATGTTTTGGACCACAACTCCCAGAATTCTAAGCTTAGATTGCCAATGGCAAAGGACTGTGGAAGTTGTGGTCCAAAACATCTGGAGGGCTGAAGTTTGGACATGTCTGGTCTACAGTGAAACAACCTTAATCTTTCGGATCCTTTTTTGTTTAATTTAAACTTGTTTTCAAAAACCTATCTGGTCAGTGGATAAAAGACTGAATAAATAAATAAATAAATATGCAGAATATTTATTTTAAAAATCTTAAAGAATCCCAAGCAAACACAGTTATACAGACCAAATCAATATTGGCATACTGGGGTGGGGGGGAATGGCTTGAGAGTCTCACACTCACTTTGTGAATTGAGACAGCTCCTTCCATTTCATAAAACAAAAACACAGGATCCTAGCTTTCCATTATGACTGGGGATGAGGGTGCTGCGGCTGAGGTACTAAAGTTGAGAAGGTTCTTATAATCATGTGAGGATCCTTTATTTTACACAGATTAAAAACAAAGGTCTTCTTAAAAAGTAAGCCTGTAGGTCAGGAATTATTAGGTTTTTAAAAATCTATTGCGGAAAAGGAAAGAAGGCACAGTCTCACCATTGGTCAATAATAGCTTTATCTAATGAGCCTCATGGCACAGAGCGGCCAATGTGTAGCCTGCATTATTAAATTGTAAACCGCTCAAAGAGTGCTTTAAGCACTATACACTTTTAAGCAGAACACTTTTTGTGTTTTTCTTGGTTTTTAAAATGAAATTGCAAGGAGCCACAATTGAATGTGGGGAGAGGGGGCATATGTCCCTAAGCCACTACACTGAGGAGATCTTTATGATGTTAATAGCTATTTAACAAGTTGAAGAAATTTTGGTAGGTGGCAGACTCTTCCTTTAGAGGCTTTTCAATAAAGTATGGGTGGCCAATGGCCATATGTCAATGATATATTGGCCGTAGAAACAATGTGAGTTACAGTCCCACAACATCTGGAAGGTCACACATCCTCTGTTTCTCTTTTAAGTGGAACAGTCTCTCTGTTTCAATTTCATGTCTGAAACACTGAGATAACATTATTGACCATTCTGACTGGATTGTTGAGACAATGTATGTGAAGGCCTTTCAGCTTCAAGGAAAAATACTAAATACTAAAGAATAACAGTAATTAAACAAATTAGTCACACTTTTACTGGAACTCTGAACTGATATGACTTGAAACAAAATAAATACATACTGGAATATGAAGATCAAGAGTCTAAAATGAAGTATTTACACCACAATAAACATATTTAAATAGCAGAACTTAGACAATTCCCCCCATGGCCTGCAACCCTCAGACCCTCCAGCCAGCAAGGCCACGGGTCAATCCCACATTAAAGGTTCTGGTAACTACAATTCAAGAAAGTAACTATTCCAAATTCTGGCAATCAAACCCTGCAAAAATCTACATGCTCAGAATTATACTTCTAGAATACAACTTCTAAGCTGTTTTGCTGCTCCTAAATGCATTATCCTTTGGCATTCTGACACTTACTTAAAATGGCAACTGTCACTCCACTCAAAGCTACCAATGAAATGGCTTCCATTTCTTTTTTATAAATTCAAATAAGCAGCCAGCACTTCAACCCTTTGCCCTTGTAATGCCCAGTCCAAAGAAGATATATTTGGTAGGTGCACAAATGTAGACACAGTTTTCTCATGCATGCTATTCTCCGCATGTTTCACCATCTCATGGGGAGGACAAAAGCCCCCATGCCAAAAGACACAGTGGGCTCCACTGCTGTATCAACATGATGTCTCTATTTATCACAACTTCCACCATTTTAGTCTAGCATTTCCACAAGCAGGAAGCCACTAGGGACAATTATCCATTAGAAAACACAGTTTTTAAAAATTCTACTGAAGCCAACAGCAGAGGTGTTAAATGAGCATGGAGGCTTTGCCACCTTGGGTAAGTTATATTTTAAAAGCCTCTATCACACCAAAAATTGTAAGAAGGCAGAGGATACAGTATATTTGTTTCCAGTTGTAGAGGGGACAAAAAAATGTGAACTAAATATTGCAGGGTTTTTTGTATTTTTAACCATCAGCTGCCACTCCCAGTTAAATTTAAAGTCTTTTACAAGACATCAGGCAATTAGATCTGATGAAGGTAGGGCTGGAAGTAAAGTTCTCTGCTAAAGCCTTTTATTTATTAGCCTTGATGAGAGGAAGACTGTGAATGCACTGTCAAATATCATGGGACTTGCTCCTGTTATAAAATGGTTGAATTTGAAGGTTATTTTTTTTTACTGACTGCATGACTTAAAGACTTGATTTGAATCAATTGCAGTATTTTTGCTCCCAAAGTGGCTTTCTTTTTTCTTTGCCACTGAGTGCACTTTAATTTTTCCAAGCCAAAAATGGGTCCTCATTATTTCCTGCATTTACACCCAAGAAAAGGATTGGCAGAGGCAGGAGCAAAAACAGGAAGGAAGGCTTGGCATAAATGGTACCAGAGGAAAGAAGGAAGGAAGGAAAGAAGAGGGGGAGGCAGTGGCCTGCAGGGTCAATCACATCGCATCCAGCATGAAACGTGACCTTCTGAATCAATCTGCAGCCCCTGTGTGAGCACTGACTGCAATTTCAGACATAATACAGGCTGCAAATTAAATAACAGCTTAGTCATACCCTAAGCTACAAAACTGGCATTTTAGTAGGTCCCGCTGATTCAGTGTATCTACTGTCTCTTAAGGATTGGGCCCTCTCCCTGCTATAGGTACTAAGTTCCTCTGGAGTGTGACTTGTGGGACCTAAGGAATTTGCTATATACAAACTGGCTTCTCCCCACAAACCTTGGCCTCAGGAACAAGGCTTGTGGCTCCTGCTTTGGCTTGGCCTGAGTTTCTGCAACCCAGGAATTAACTCTGCTCTAGCTTTGTCCCTTGCCTTCTCCTACCTCACTTTCCTTTGTGCTCCTGGAGCCTGATGGCACCTGCCGCCTGGGTTTGCTCCACCTGGCTCCTGGCTCCTGGTGTGTCTGGCTCTGATTTGCCTTCCCCCTTGAACTTGAGTCATTGCTCATCTGGACTTGAACTACTGGTCTGGTACACTGCGCCCTTGGTGGTTGGGCTATTGTAAACTAGTCCTGCAGCCTGGCTCTGGACTGGGTCCTGGTGCCTTTGCCTGAGCCCTGACAGTTCTGAGCTTTCTCCACTCCCAAAACTGGAGCATGTGAAGCATCTGGAAACTGGGAGATCTTTAGGAGATCTTTTGATTCAAGTGGGGAAGAAAACACCCAATCAATATGAAGAACCACTCATTTATGATAAAGGAACTATTTCAGCATACAAAACTCTTTTTACACTCTCTGTACCTTGCTCCAACTAACACAGTCTATCGTTAAAAGTGAAGGTCAGCATTATGCCACAATGTGGTCAAATCCTGCTCCATTCAATGTCAGAATCATTTTCAAAGAGATTAGGTTCAACTCCAAATAAAGGTTAAGTGTCAACTGTGTATTATTCCACACTACACTTTAAGGGCAGAGGATCACAGGATATAGTTGGTTTGTTTTACATCACATATCAGCTTTTCTCCAGGAAGCAGGATTCTCCTCTTCCCCACTTGATCTCCTGTGAAGGAGGTCAGGGTGACGGGGAACATGAGTGGTCCAAAGATACAAGTGTCACGGCTCATCAGGACACTGACCCTGTACCTCCCAACCCCACCTCAACATGCTGACCATATCATTCTGGTTCCTTTATTTTCCTTGTCCTTTTCATTCTCTTTCCGGGGTAGAATACCTGCTGCCTGAATCAGTACCCAACTGCTTTGAAAAGGTAGCTTCATAATGAGTTATTCCTCCCCCTTGAAACCTATTTTTCAGTTTACCCTTTGTCTTGATATTGACTACTTCCCAATACTGTAGTAACAGAAGAACCAACAAAACTGAACTGTGCACTGTGGAGGGGCAAAACTGACATAAGGCCGCCGATTTCAGTTCTTAATTAGATATTTCTACCCTCACAAATATCCAAAATGGATGTATTTGCTTAGAAAGTGTTTATAAATGTATAAATTCAAATCTTAACAGATTGCATTTAAGCAAAAGCACTAACTTTTTTTCTTAATATATGATGAAGAAACAACATGGAGATTTAAATCTCAGGGTTTAAAAAACAGGCAATGGGCATCTTTGATAAGGATTACAGTCAATTAACATAGTTATCAGCCAAATGCATATGGTTTTAGCTGAAACAAGACCCTGTTCTCCTGTACTTGTACATAATTCTCTGCTGAAAATAATCACATGGTAGCCATGGCAACACAGCACAGATAAGAGCTGCAATTTTTTGTCTAACAATGTCAGAAAAGAGAACGAATTCAGAAGCTTTTGATTCTTCTTCATACAAGCACATCTGCTGTAGTTTATTTCTCCTAGTTTATGCCTTGTCATACAGAAGCTCTAAAAATATCTAAATAAACAGGTTTTTCTGTTTAATTTCAACCAAAACACAATTTATAACCAGTGCCAGAGATTAAGTTGGGAACTGCTTTCTAAACTGAAAAAGACAGCAGGCATACAAAAACGCAACATGAAATAAAAATCAGCATGTATATCACTCATTTAAGGTCTATTTATCAAGAGAACTACAAGTAGTAATACACTGGCATAAATTCAAATTGCTGGATTCTGAATAAAATGAATCTCCAGTCCTAATAAATGCCTCCTTAAATGCCCAACTGAACTCAGACTTGCTTTGGCAAATAATGTTAAGACGGCATCCCCCACCTGTTATATACAGTTGTAATCAAAATTATCCCCCCATTGCAAATCAGGTTTATGGTGAAAATTTACAGACTCTCCGCTGTTTGCTATGAACTACTTAAAACATTTGTTGTGTTGAGCTGTTTTAGTTGCATTTGTTGTTGTTCACTAAAAATAGCTGCAAATCTATACATTTCTACCATAAACCTGATTTGCAATGGGAGTTAATTGATTACTGCATGCATACACATCTTTGATATATTCCATGTGTGAAGCATTGCACTTTAAAATGTCAAAACTTCAACATGTTCAAAACTTACCAGTAATGTTTGAGAATACTGAAAATTAAAAAATAGTAGAAAACACTAATAATCCCATATAGTAATGAATACCCACAGCAACGTGACAAATATATCTAAAACTTCCTAACTTGCTGGATCCTTTTACGTGGCCATTGGTCCAGGAGTACCTGGTGGAGAAAACCAGATTTCCCTGGGAGAAAAATGAGTGTTAATCTGCTGGAACTTATTGATTTGGAGGATTAGAGGAAAAGACTAATAATTATGGAGAAGGAGTTCTCTCTGCAGGGAGCGCTAGTTTGAACTACAACCCCCCCCCTGTTGCTACCAGGAATGACTGGTGTGTACTGGGTGGATCTTCAGGTAACCACTGGATTGGATCACGAATTTGCTCCTAACAGTGTGAACGCTCTCCATTGGCAGAGTTCAAGACAGACACTCTCTAACTAATAAGGATGGAGAAGACAAAGCAGATTTCTTTGACCATCTTCGTAGGCATGTCCCACCTCATCAACATGCTGTTTGAAAGTGTCCTCCAGTCCTCCAGACAGAGATACAGCAGTGAAGATACTCTTCTGCAGGTTAAAAGAACCCTTCCACTTGTGGAATGAAAGATCTGGGATTTTAGCCTCTCTCTTAATCCAGTGTTTTTTCAACCACTGTTCCGTGGCACACTAGTGTGCCGCGAGATGTTGCCTGGTGTGCCGTGGGAAAAATTGAAAAAAATCGAAAGAAATTCAACCCAGGGCCGGCGGGCAGCCCAAAGCTGGGAGGCGCTATAAATAGCGTCCAAGGGCCAGCTTGGCTCCTCCCCCCCCGAGGCCCGCAGCGCTGGCGTCACTTCCTCTCCGGCCGGACCTGGTCCCGCTCATTCTCTTAGTGTTTGCCCTGTGCCTGCCGCCGCCGCCGCAACTCGCTCGCTTCCCTCTCCCCCCTCCTTTTTTTACCCTGGACCACCACCACCCCTTTCCTGGGAGCTACCAATGGACTGAGCTGCCCGACAGCCCGCCCGCCAACACGAGCCGGCCCAGGAGCCCCAGCCCAGAACAAACCACCAGGTAAGGGGAAGGGGAGGAGGGGCGCCCGGCTGCCCCACGAACACCGCGGCAGGGCTGCGAGGAGGAGGGGATGGAGGAGGCCTCCGCCGGGCCTGGGCTGAGGAGGCGGGCGGGCGGGGGGCTACTGGCATGGCTGGATGGCTGGACGGACGGCCTTTAGGGTCCGGGAGGGGAAGAGCCGTCTCTGAGGGGCCCCACGATGGGTTCCTCATCGGTGTGGGGCCGGCGCTGACAAGCTCTCCTCTTCCTCCTCATAGATTGGGGGGGGGAACGGTTGCTTGGGGTCCTCCTTGAAGTCTTGCCCCTTTCTTTCTGTCTTGGGTCGCCCTCTTCTCTCTGTCTTTTCTTTCTTTTTCCCCCCACCTCTCTCTTTCCATTCGTACCCTTTCCCCTCTTCATAGAAACGTGCTCATTTCTAGCCTGCATATGTGTATGTCTAGCCTGCCTACTGTAATTAAAACTGTAAACCGCCCAGAGACTCCTTGAAGTGGTATGGGGCGGTATACAAGCAGAACACTTTCTGCCTTCTTTCCTTCCTGCCTTCCTTCATCCTCCTCCCCTCCTGTCGCTGGACTTGCTGAAGGCATCTGCCTTGGCCACAGCGTGGAGAGCAAGATGGGCTTTTGGGTCTTATTTGTGTTCCTGGAGAGTCAGTGCCCCTTCTCAGGTCTCCACTGGACACAGAAGTCCATGCAGGGCAAAATGTCTTTAAAAAAAACAACACAGGTAAGTGGGAACTGGGTGCTAGAGAGCGGGCTGCCTCAATCTGTGGCCCCTCTGTCCTGCTTCTCCCTACACCAGCAATGGCGAACCTTTTAGAGACTGAGTGCCCAAACTGCAATTCAGAACCCACTATTTCATAATAAAGTAATTATAAAATACTTTCTTTGTGTTTATTTGATTCCTATTCAAGAGAATTAGTTTATATATAGTCAATATAGGCACAGAGTTAAATTTTTTAACATTTTCTAATGGTGGTGTGCCTCGTGATTTTTTTCATGAAACAAGTGTGCCTTTGCCCAAAAAAGGTTGAAAAACACTGTCTTAATCTAATCTGATGTTTGTGGTCAGCTACTTGAAGCTGCCCTGTATTGTTTTATATTCACTAGTACATCAAACTCCAGTTCTCTTAAAAGTCAACCAGCAATCTTTCATTTAAATC
>JAHTLZ010003518.1:23793897-23825665 GCA_023846285.1 Phrynocephalus versicolor | reverse complement strand
TCTTCTTCTTCTTCTTCTTCTTCTTCTTCTTCTTCTTCTTCTTCTTCCCCCTCCTCCTCCTCCTCTAGTCAGGGCCTGGGATGTGCAAGGAAAGCAAGAACCCAAGTTGAGGAGATGCATTCAGTCCGTTCCAGTCAAAGAAGCATGTTCCAAGAAGAGACATCAGGGTGGGTCTACTCACGGTGAGTCATGCACACCAAAGTGGGGCCAGTCCAAGTCAGTCAGCAAAGTAGGTCAGTACTCAAAATTAATTAGTTGTTTCAAGAGATGATAAGTCTGGTCAAGCTAAGGCAAACTCACAATACCTTCAGATGACTGATTTTGACCAGCCAGGTTTATGTGAACAGCACTCAGGACCTGGATAGCTCCCCAGGCATCCCACAGCCGAGCTGTAGGATGATGTCTCAGGGAATGGCTGGAACCATCCCATCCCTTTTAAAAGGAAGGCAGAGATGTACCTTGAAGAAGCTCTGCCCCAAAGAATGCACAACTTATTTGGAAACTCACTCCTGTTGTGTCACCACAGAATAGCAGAGACCATAAGACTGCTTTCCTCAGAATTGGCTTGGCTTTTTAAAAGGGTAAATGGAGCAGCAACGGTGTAGCAGAAGGAGACAGAAGTGTGAAGGTGGGAAGGTTGACATCTGGAAATCAGAAGCCTCCTGTGCCCATGTGTATATGTGTTCTCTGTGGATTTTTAAAAGGGACCAAGTCGAACAGTGTAGGGAAGAGGAGGGGGACTTTTGTTTGTTTTTTTGACGGTCTGAAGAAAAAAGGAAACAAAAATCCCTCTCATTGTCAGCCAAGATTGGCAGCAGCCAAGCTGCTGGTGGGACCAAATGAGGAGTGTCTACAGTCAGCCCCTCACTGTGAGAAGAGTGATGTCACTGCCTTTGAGTGAGGCTGGAGTAGGTGAAGTTCTTTCCTTCTCCTGCCCATTGAAAGCAAATCCCTCTGTGTGTGAGGAGGAGGGAGAAAGGAGGGAAGATGTCTCTGTGTGAGATGCAGGTTACAAAGGAGAAAAAAACCCCAAGGTTGCTTAAAGTTGATATGACATTTGGATGTGAGGATTGCACCAAATGGTGTATCGCTCCAACCAACCAACCAATACTATTTACACCGTGGCAAACCATACAAAAAGGGCCAGTTTGGCCAGGCCCAGAGGCAAGTGGCATGTCAAAGACAAATGCTGTACACCAGTCTGGCATAAACTTGTGTGCCTGCAACCCATTTCTTCAAATTCAACTGTTCATTTAAAAAAAACCCAATGAGATAAAACATATTATTGTTTAAAGTGCACTTTCTTCTTCTGTTGAAAGAAACCAGTGTCACTATACTTAGAGGGAGCCATGCCTTCATAGTCACTGAATCTGTGCAATTTAATGCTGTCAGAACATATGAAAAGTTGTACCTGTAAAGCTGCTCTTTGCAGCAGCCATGCCATTGGTTATTAAAATATGGTTATCATTGAGTTCCACTGGAAATGGTTCTAAGTCAAAAGTCAGGAGTGAAGCATGTTACCTGAGGAGTGCAACCAGAAGCAGTTTTTTCTATGACATTTCACATACGCCTCATTCACTGCATGACAGAGACAGGTAGATGAGGAGATGACCTCTGCTGCTCAGGGACATATGGAATGATGAATACTAATAGAATTTCCTTGACTTAAGACAGTCATTAAAACAGGTAGCTATGTTGTTCTGGACAGTGAAAACGGCATGTTCAGTGCCAGATGCTTCAAAGCGCCATTATGAAAAGACAGGCCATCAAAGGAAAGAGCCCAGTTGTGAGCAGGGTATGTCCTGACATTACGATGGATACACATAATCCAAATGTTTACACCTAGGGCAACATTTCATTAAAAGTACAGTAAGTGTGCTTTAGAAATTTTATTTCTTCTTCTTCTTCCTAAAATAGCATCACGTTACACATTTGAGAAAACAGATTAGTCAGTCTCATTTTGAACATGAACCTAGGCCAGCATTAGAATTAAATCTTTCACAGCTTGACTACAAATGATTAAGGTGTAATTTTGAAGCCTCAAAGGGTCATCGCTTTAACACAGGGTTATTTGTGGTACTCTAAATTAAGGACATCCCATTCACCCACCCCACCCCACATCCGGCATAAGAGGTAATAACGGGCTTTTCTCAGCAAGAGCACAAAGGCAACATATGGGATATATCAATTGTTCTTCATGTACAAGTTAACCACCCCGCAAACTCACAGAAGCTGGTGGAAAGGGTTCTCCTTTAAAGGACCATTACTTCACTGTCTCAAATGATTGGGGTTAATGCAGGAAACAGTGTGCTAGAATAACAGAAGGAGGTGCCAGGGGACTGAAGGTTCCATTTGGTCTCCTCCTATATTATTTAGGATCTGCATGAAACTGCTGGGAGAGATTGTTCAGAGCTTTAGGGTTTGGTGTCACCAGTATGCAGATGACACCCAACTCTATCTCTTGGTATTAGAGACAGGGAGAAAACAAAAGGCGACAGGCTGTTTCATCATTTTGTATACAAAATGAAATAAAACACAAGCAAGCATTCCATCAAGTAACAACACAAAACACCATTTTCTGTTTCGGAAATGGAACACTTCATCTTCCCTTATCAGAACATACCAATGCCATCCTAGGGAGTCAAGATAGCAGGCTGGAAATTGCAATCTGTGAGCAGAGAGGTGGGACCTAGGAATGGATGATGTACCAGTAAGATATAGTGAATGATCCATCTGGGAAGAGATGGGCTGTCAGATATAGCAGTGTGGATGATGATTTTATGGTGACTGGGAAAGATCCCATACAAAAATCGTATGAAATCAAGAGATCCAACTTCTTTTACCCATAAACATCTTTTATTTAAATTTAAAGAGAGAGGATTGGCTGATGGCTACATACCTGACCTCTCTCTTTAAATTTCAATAAAAGAAGTTTATGGATAAAAAAAAGCAGGATCTTACCGGATCCTCTTGATTTCATATGATTTTTGCATGGGATCTTTCCCAATCACCATAAAATCATCCTCCACACTAATATATCTGACAGCCCATCTCTTCCCAGATGGATCATTCACTATATCTTACTGATACATCATCCATTCCTAGGTCCCACCTCTCTGCACACAAACTGGAATTTCTAACATGCTCCCCTAACTCTTGAGCTACCCACAAAATTGAGTAATTCTAGGAGCCAGGGGAGCAGACCTATATAGTATGAGTAATCGTTTTGTTATGAATTTTTTATTTTAAAAAAAACATTAATAACAAAATGAAATAAAATAAGATAAACTGCTATTTTTCTGTTTTGTGCCCATCTCAACTTGGTATCTAAATGTGAGGAAGATGTTTTGGAACCAGGTCAGTGACTAGTGTTAGTAATGAACTGGATGAGAGTGAATAAACCGGAAATTAATCCAGACAAGACAGAGGTGCTCTGGGTTATTCAAAAGGCAGATCAGGGAACAGGGATTAAGCCTGTGCTGGATGGGGTTACACTCCCTCAGAAAAATGCACCTTGGGGGTGCTCCTGGATTTATCATTGAATCTGGATGCCCGGGTTTCAGTGGTGCCTAGGAGTGCATTTGCACAATTAAAACTAGTGCACCAGCTATACCCACTCAGACCTCTGATCTAGCCATTATGATGTTTTTCCAGAGTGACTGCCTAAGGGGGGGGGTTAAATGGGTTTTAAGGTATCTTACTATCTTGATGCATTTTGGTGCTGCTATTTTTAATAGGATCTCTTTGATATATACCCACCACTTTTAGCATTAAATAATATATATTTAATGATATAAGCCACCTTGAGCCCTTTTTATGGAGAAAGATGGGGTAAACATACCTAAAATAGATTATAATAAATAATGTCATGTCCCTTCCATGAGATTCTAATGTCTCTCTCTTTCAATGTGTGTCTCCATATGGCCAGAAAAGGGAAATAGATCCTAGGCCATCTGTATATATTTATTTTTTCTGGTTTTCAACTAACTACCTAGAGTGACCTCACTGCCAGATGGGTGGTAAATAAATAAATATATATAAAAATAAAAGCAAGCTATAATATTTATTTTTTATTTTTTATTTTTGCAACAAGCTGGGTTAAATATAATAATTTCAAATCACTGGGGGGCTGTATACAGGACCTTGTTTGATTTCTTGGATTGAAATAGATGAATGGGCAAGAAATTATTTATCCAGCAACAAGACAGACACACTTCTGAAGTTTTGAACTGAGTACAATTATGTTTTATTTTGGTCACGGTGAGAGTTTTAGCAGAATGATGGAAACAGCTTTATTTTCACCACAACATAAAAAATGAAGCTTTCATTTTGCCAACAGCTGGCCTCTTTATTGCACATACTGCAGTGGTGCATGTACAATACACAAGAAAATGAGAATAAAAAAGAAGCCTGCAGTTGTTTATACAGATCAGCATAGAACTCTGTCCTGAATATGCATGCATGCTCATGTACGCAGACACGGGCCTTTCTAGTAGGTCTGCCTAGAAAATCCAAGACATGTTCTTCGGAATCATCTCATTATAATTTATTGAATAAACGGCAGCTGGTGGTTGAATCACAGCACATAACTGATAATGATTTCATTTATTAATAATGAGTCATAGATCATTTCTACAGGATATTTACTGATATACATAATTACAACAGGATTTTTAAAAAAATACTTAATCAGAATAGAGTGTCGTAAATCCAGTTGCTAGTCCCACTCAGAGCCAACAGACAAACAGATAGACATTAACAAAGTCAGTTATTCCATTCCCTGTGATCTCCTGCATGCTGCCACCAGGGTCCTGACTAGAGATGGGCACAACTAGGGAAAATGACGTTTTCGAGTTGTCGTGTGTCGGAGGCAGCCCGTTTCGGCTCCTTTCTGTTTTTCGCGAAATTTTGCAAAAATTTGTCATTTCGTTTTTCAGTTTTTCGTTTGTCGTTAGTACTGGTTTTGGGGGGGGGTAGTGGACTCCTGGAGGCACCTCTCTGTGGTGGGTGCCTCCTATCCTCACCTGCCAGCGCTGCTACAAAAGGGCATGCATAGCCATATGCTATGGATATGCATATTGCAGACGCAGCAGACTGGCAGAGGCACCCCTCTTTTTGGGGTGCCTTCCCTGCAACAGTCGGTGAGACACAGGCAGCACTCGCGGGCATGGTTTGCATGGCACACAAATGCTGCTGCAGGAGTCAGCCAGAGCCACAAGTGACGGACTGGCAGACTCTTTGCAGCCGCTCCAAGGGAAATGTATTTGCATGTAGTGCAATGCAAGTAGATCTGGCTTAGGGTTAAGACGGGTTAGCGCAAGGGCTAGGGTTAGGCTAATTACGGGTGAGGTTAGGGTGAGTATTGGGGTGCACCTCTGGGTGCCTCTCTGACCCACTTAGAAGGACAGTGTACTGGCGTATGGGTTAGGCTTAGGGTTCGGGTTCGGGTTCGGGCTACGGTTAGTGGGCTTTTTATGCCCGATTGGCACATCCCAGAAGTCTCTGTGGTCAACCTGGCCAAGTGGCCATGCGATTGGTGGAATGGCTCCAAAAATTTGAATGGTCCACTCCCATGGGCGAGCCCATCACTGCGAATGTGCAGGTGTAATAAAATAAAATAAAATAAAATAAAATAAAATAAAATCAACGGAGACGTTTTGTTGCAAGAAAAACCCACTGCTGCTACTGTAAAAATTCAAGCATTTAAAATAGCTAATTTTCGCATGTTTCTGTGGTGCTTTGGTGGGGTTTTGGACCACGATTTAAAAAAAATATTGCGGTCACCATTTTAGATCCCCCCGCACTGCATGGCAAATGGATGCGCCCTCCCAGCCTGGTACAGTCTCAGCAAAACCTGGCCATGCGATTGGTGGAATGGCTCCAAAAATTTGCATGGTCCCATCCCATGGCCAGCCCATCATTGCGCACGTGTAAAAAAATAAATTAAGAAAAAAATAAAATAAAATCAACAAAGACGTATTTTGGCAAGACAAACCCACTGCTGCTACTGTAAAAATTCAAGCATTTAAAATAGCTAATTTTCGCATGTTTCTGTGGTGCTTTGGTGGGTTTTTGGACCACGATTTCAAAACAAATATTGCGGTCGCCATTTTGGATCCCCCCGCCCGCACACCGCATGGCAAAGGCAGACGAGATGATCCCCCCCGCCTGGTACCAGCAGCGCAGCAGTAGCACTAGCCAAGGAGAGGGGGGCGGGGAACCCCCCCAAATAAAACACCCTTCTGGCCTGGTAGGTGCCCTCAGACAGTTTTCGCCTGCTTTTAGGGCCGGGAATCGGGGTTTTTTTTAACTTTTAAAAACTTTTTTTCTGTGCCGCTTGGCATCACGCGATCGCCGCGATGCCAGGAACGACCACGACAAATCAGACCCAATTATTCTTTAGTCGGTTCGAGTTCGAGTTCTGGCAGAGTAATTCCCGTTACCGTTTCCGTTCAGTAACGGAAACGGGAATTCCGCTAAGTCGTGCCCATCTCTAGTCCTGACAACCGTCTCTTGACGTGTATGACACGCTTTGCAAACAGGGTGGGAAAATCATGGACTGAAAGACATCCCCAAGAATCTGGAAAGAGTTCTCCCCAATCACAGCAATATAACACCATGACTACTGTCAATATTAG
The DNA here is from genome assembly GCA_023846285.1 of Phrynocephalus versicolor. Taxonomy (NCBI): domain Eukaryota; kingdom Metazoa; phylum Chordata; class Lepidosauria; order Squamata; family Agamidae; genus Phrynocephalus; species Phrynocephalus versicolor. The sequence goes on along the minus strand of JAHTLZ010003518.1, from coordinate 23,819,027 downwards.
AGATGGGCATGAAACGAACAATTTTTCGTTTCCGTTTTCATTTTTTTGTTTCGTTACGTAACGACACGACAAACGAATTTTGTCTCTAAAATGAAACGAAATAAACAGAAACACCAGAAAATTTGTCGTGCGTTTCATTTCCATTACTGCAATATGAGTGAATTACTTAAAATCCTAAAAAAAATTACAAAAAATTAAAATAAATGGTAACGAAATGGTAATGAAATGAACGAAAATGAAAACGAATGTTTTGCAAAAAAATCGCAAAAAACAGAAACGAACCGAAACGGACCCTCCAAACGACAAACAACAAACGAAATGCCATTTTTTTTATTCGTGCCCATCTCTAGTCAATATGCTTTGGCCATTGGCCACAGTGGAAAGCACATTTCAGGAACGCTGCTAGAATATAATATGTATGCACACAGGGATAATATGCCAGACTCTGCACCAATAAAATGCTACTTGCATAGGGTTTCTAAAATACTTTTGGCTATTTTATATTACAAACACCAACAGCATCATTACCAAATTTAGCCCTTGTTGCCAAGGGAAGCTGTTAAGAGCATGAAGCAGGGAACCTCCTTGCAAGATGAAGTGGGAATCAAATTATTGCAAGCTATAATTTAGCTAATTAAACTGATGCCTTGCAAATGTGTTATAACGAAAGTGGAAAGACAAGTAAAATTACGACAGAAGTGTTATAATGCATAAATGTGAAAGCCACATTAACTGAAAAGCCCTGGGCGAGGCACACAACTACTGAAATTTCCAAACAGCAAAAAGTGGAATACACACCAAAGTTGTGATTTTGCTCCCAGAGCTCTCATTCTTAACAGAAAGAGCTGTTAGACAATGCAACAGACTGTTTCAGGAGGTGGTGGGTTCTCCTTTGCAGAGATTGGAAGGCCATCTGTCAGCAAAGCTCTACCTGCAGATACCTAAATTGCAGATCCAAGACTTAGCAGGGGATTGGATAAAATGGCTTCCAAATTTCCTGACCATATTAAAATCCTACAAAAGCAATTGTGGAGAAGGTGGGGGTGGGTGACATGAAGAAAACACCATTGCATTTGTCCAATATTGCAGTGTGCTCACAGTCCGAGTGCAAGCGAAGGCTCTCACTCCCTCTCGAAACAGAGGCTGCTGCATGCCGAACTGTGAGGTAAAAACACATAGAGAAATAACAAGACCAGCTTTCAAAGGCAGCCAAGCAAGAGACGTTGAAGAGATGGCTAGAAGGAAAGACTTGGAAGAACTCCAGAGAAAGGAGATAAAGAGGAGAAGGACAGACCAGGGTGGGGAAGGAGTTTCAGAGAGGAAGCCAAGTTAAGAAGGGAGTGCAGGAACTGCAGAGGTATACACCGTTTTAAGTTTACATTTTGATTTCTCAGAGTGGCGCAGTTTTTTTCATCTTTTACTCCATTTCGAAATTCAAGGCTGAAGACAGCTTTGAATTGCTTTCCACGTGGGAATTTTAGACTTTTTGTGCCTCACCAGTGCTACAAGATAAAATACTGTACAGAGATTTTGAAGAATCCCCAAGTGGAGAAGACTGAGATACTGAATAGACATGGGCACGACCAGAAAAAATGACGTTTCGAGTTTTCGTTTGTCGGAACGGGTCCGTTTCAGGTCGTTTCCGTTTTTCGCGAAATTTTTCAAAAATTTGTCGTTTTGTCGTTTCATTTGTTGTTTGTTGTTTCTACCGCGATTTAGCACGATTTGACGTCCCAGAGCATGGGGGCGTCCCGCAATGACCCAGAGCAGGCGGAAAACACTTTAAACCAGGTGATGAATAATATATTTAATAAATATATCGTTGCATAAGACTGCATCCTATGCAATAAAGCAAACAAAGTGGGCACACTAAACGTAATGGAGGCAATAGTTAATGGCTAGGTACAGGATCATTAAACGATCCAATGCAACATATCAAATGATGAATGTTTCTCAACAAGACAAAAATTTTATCAAATTAAAATCTGGAAACCTGAGTTTGGCAGCTGAATCTAAAGTTAGCATTTCTATGAAGCATGACAATGCATGCATCAAAGAGGAAAAGCAGTCAGCTGTCACAATGGGATTACTATGTACCGTTTCAGATAGAAAATCATGTGGACCATTCCAATTATTCATAGAATAATTTATAAAACAAAAGGGTAATTCTCTCTTTCTTTTTCTCTTCCCCTTACACATACACACAAATTCACACACAAAACAAATAAGTGTCTGAATTAAGATGAAATGAAAACAGTAAGCAACATTATTTTACATGGTTCCAAAGTTTCTCTCAGGATTCTGGCAGCATAAATAGAAATAAAGAATAACTGACTCATGGGAAACATTTACAGGGTGTACAAAAATAAATCAGTTCAGCTCACCATACATATTTCAGCTTGAAGAACTGCCTGATTGTATCAAGTGATTTTAGAGACCCAAATCAAAGAAACTGTGATTGTCCCATTATGACAAAGGTTACACAACCCAGGAACAAAAAGAGAAAACACACCGGCAAGGTACTGTTCTAAAAGAAAAATAGTAATGCTCAGCTTTGTAGACTCAGTTTAAAACAAACTTACTGTAATAAATAGAAGTAAGATTATTATTAATCACATACTGTATATACAATTTATTCATTTTATTTATATGGAGCAATTACCAAAAAAAATACATTCCTGGTAGCAAAACTTCAGCATATATTGAAGAATGAAATCAATATAAGTACAGTACAATTGAATGTTAAAATGTCAGTGATATTTACACTTTAAAGATATAAACCTGCAAAAAGCTGGGAAGAGATTTAAGAATCAAGTTATTGAAGAGGTGTGATGAACAAAAACTGATCTTAAGTAAATAGCCAAAGGGCAAGAGTTACAGAAGCCTCAGAATCTCCTTTGCAGACACTACTGCTCGGATAGCAAGAAAACTATTTTGACAAAAAAAAAACCCTCTCCCTGCACCCATATCAGAACTTGGAAAAATTACATTTTTTGACTAGAACTGCCAGAAAACCCTATCCAATATGGCTTGCTATCAAGTCACTAGCTATAGTCCCATCCTGACTGGTAACAATGTGCTGATTTGCTCAGAGATGCAATTGGCCACCCGTTCCCGGGTTTAATAAAATTAAATCCATGTTAATAGTAACAATAAAAAGCTTCCACATTTAAGCTACGACGAGCCCTGCTATAACCAACAACAGTGAATTAATTCTTCCAGCAAAAGAGCATGGATGAAATTCCCAGGACTATTAGTCAGGTCCACATCCTCTTATTCCACCTCCGCATTAGAAGTCAAATAAGCGTTCCAAACCAGTCATGCCCACAGATGAATGTGAAGCTTTTAGCTTCTCGTTCCAGCACATTGGTTGCTTGCATTATTTGCATATTCTGACAGCAGCTGCTCGCTTCCCAGTCATGAATGGTCCTATATCAGATCAAGGCCATAGTTTAAGTATGCAAGTGCACATAGGTCACAGATAAGCCAAAAGAACCCTGGGACTCCCACCCAGTAACCAATGCTTAACTCTCCAATGACAGTGACGGGCAGGTTCAAAGATCCACACAGTTTAAACTGTGCTAATCAGACAGAGAGGAAGTTGTACATAGCTCTACATAATCTCTCATTTTAGCAAGAATTTTTTTTTGTTACCTTGAATTGATATTTAGGAATATATCTGAGTAGGAAAACAGAAAGTGTCCCAGACAATGACATAAATCCAGCAGTAAGTCCCAATTGTCCATAATGGGTGATGACTCAATAAAATCCCACTCATTCAATGGACCTACTCTTGTAATAAAAATAAAATAAAAATCATCATCACCATCATCATCTTAGAACTGCACACTCAGAAGACCTATGGACCATACCAACTTGCTATTAGAGTTCAGGCAATGGATCACACAGTTATAAGGAAACAGAGAGGTAAAACTGCTTTCAGGAACACACACACACACACACACACACACACACACACACATTCTGAACTTACATTTCAGGAATAACAGTCACTTGTGTGTGCTACAGGACAAACCATTTTGAAACTGAGAACTTTCAAAAACAATAGGTTAAATGAAAAGTTAGAACTACTAAGGTTTTAAACACTGCTTTTAGGACCCTGGCACGCACGTGTGTGCGCGCGCACACACACACACACACACACACACACACACACACACACACACACGAAAAAGCTGTATTTCATTATATCCATATCACATTTCTTTATTATATTGCAGAAAACCACAGAAGAGAATTATCAGACTGTAGTCAAATGGCCAAACTAGACAAGATGCATATTCTATTATGCTTTTCACCCCAAACTTGGAGAGGCTTATTCTAGTGAGTGAGGAGCTACTGTACTTATCTCTCACACCTCCCATTAGACTTTATGATTGACTGATTGTTTTGACTCGGAATACCTCATAATTGCTGCAATTCTTTATTTCCCTCTCTTTCCAGAAGACAAGACATGATATTATTTTTCATCTATGAAGAAAAAAGCAAGCAAGGGCTCTATTCCAAGTGGCAAATAGCTGGAGAGAAAAGGGTTAAGCTGTCAAACCCACTGTTCAGACTTGCAGCTTCTTGAGATTAAAAGAACACAACCACCCACACACTTGGGTGGAATGATGAGAGTACAAGTTTCTTCTTTTTTTTACCTCAACACGCCAGATATTGAGTACTAGGCTGTTTTCTTGTGTCTTGCTTCTCGTACAAGTATGAAAGTAGGTTATTCATGAATATAATCATTTTTAAAAACTTTACCAAGCAGGGAGACATTTGTTATTCAATCCTTACATGTGGTTAATAAACTGGCCTTATTATTATGGTTGTCATCCACCACCACAACCCCAATTTTTCTTCTATCTTAATTTATTGAACAGTAAGCCTTTGGCAAGAAATGTTTCTGTTTTCACTGAAGCTTCAGATTCTTAATAAACGGCACAAAATTAATATCCTCAAGGCAATGAATCTTGAGAGTTCTTCCTAAACCACTTTAACCCACTTGTATGGGAACAAATTACAAAACACTGTGAAACTTTGCACATGCATACTCACATGAGCCACCATATCACAAGTATCACAAACCCCCACTGTGATCCAAGAAAATTTCTTGGGGCACTGATTCCTATCACAGCCTGAAAGTTATTTAAAAAAAACCCAATGGTTGAATGCCCCAAAACAGGTCAGTCCCTAGCAAGACTTCTGTGTAAAAGGAGGCTGTCGCTTTCTCACAAGTGCTGCCTAATGCTCCGCATTTGCACCCATTCGTGATCAAATCAGAAGAGAGGCAGTGCATTTTAAGAATATTTATGATGGTTGTTTCTAATACCCCTCCCCAGGAGTGTTCTCAAAACAATAATTGCACACAGTTTCAAAATAGAAGGAATGAAAACAAATACTGTAAACACCATCTACCTCTGGTATCGTCCTGATGTCTGTGTTTCTATACAACATTCTGTTTTGAACACATGGGGTTTTTTTTCAGTCCTAAACTGTGGCTTCGGGAAGAAACCAGTGCACATTTCCAAATGGTTGAAGGTCATATTCAAGCCAAGGAGCGTGCACTTAGATTACCTCTTCAACATATATTTCTGGCAACTTTGAAGGTAGATTATGTGTGTCATGTCTACGTAGTTCCTCCCTCCCTCTTGTTGCTGCCTCCTGAGCCATAAATATAGATTTCACATGCAGAAGATACAGACTGCATTATCATGAGCATCAAACTGCACATACTGTATTTAAAAAGAACAATTATGCAGTAAAGTATATCCAGCACGTTTATTACATGTCGATACAGATTCCCTAATCGCATTTCTTTTCTATCTCAAAGCATTTAAATCCAAAAAGGCGTAATGGTAGTCTCCTCATTGTTCTAGGACCATCATGATTAGTATTAGCAGATATTCATGGGATAACACACAATTTTTGTATTTATTGGGACCTTTACAGTATAGAAAAAAATGCCTTAAAACTGAGAGAAGTGAAGTATAGTAATACCTTGGTTTACGAGCATAATTTGTTCCAGAAACATGCTTGTAAACCAAAACACTCTTATATCAAAGCATGTTTCCCTATAAAAATAATGGAAACTCAGATTATTCATTCTGGGGCCCCATAGACCACAAACTAGTGTATACACAAAATGGCAAAACTCACAAAAGAAGTTGGCTAGAGGTCCATGTCCACACCGTGGTTTAGGTACCTGGCTGTGGCTTGGGACTAACAACTGGATTTTACTATGTGTTTTCAATGGGACATTAATAAAATGCAATTTGTGGCTATATACAACTTGACTAGCTGTTCCATGAATAGAAATGGTTTGAAAATAAGAAAGGATGTTGAAAACAATTTAAAGAAAAATATAAAGAAAAATAAAACAAACCCCTAACTTTAAAAACGTTCCTGGCTGGTGCAAGGGAAACATCCATTCCCCTCTCCTCCATTTACAGTATTTTGGAGGCTGCCTGAGACAGAACGTTCCAGACAATCACCCACAATCCAGCAGGGGGAGAAAGAGCTACCATTGGCTACCTTGCAATCATGTAACCTGCTCCAGTTACTTGTATTGCAAGACACTGCTTGGTGATCAAGACAAAATTTAGAAGGAATGTTTGCTTGTCTTGCAAAACACTCTTAAACCAAGGTATTACTGTACAGTATTACAATTTCACTGCATGGCTCCACAGAAACACTGTTCTAGGTACACTGAGGTTCAGTTGCCAAAATAAAATTAAACCACCACCATCCAGAAGTATAAATTGTGTTCTCTTTTCAGTATGATTTAGGAAGTCATCTTGGATCTCAGCAGGCCAAGAAATGCATAATAAAAATGTGCTCTTACCTAGCACAATGGTTTCTCACAATGCAAAAATCCTCAAGTGATTTTACATCACAAAAAACAAAACACTCCTCCTTTTTACAATATGTAATAAAAGCACATGTAAATAGTTACCTAAGTTACTTCTCCATTTGTATTGCTTCTGTTTAAAAACAAAGCTGTTGGAACTTTGCTAAGAGTCAATTGCAAGGATGGGCATATTTACCACATTATTCATTCATCTTGCATATTTTGTCATCTTTATCATACAAGGTGCTTTGGATCATGTAGTCTGATCTGAAAAGATTTTTAATTTTAGTCTTGTTGTTGAATGGCTACTAGGAATCTGCTCCAGGTCACATTGGCTTCTGAAAGCTGGCCATCAACTTTTGCCTTGCATCGGAATGTAACCTGAAAATGACACGCATCAAACCATTCTAAAGTCTGGTTTATGTTTATCTTAATTGCCATGTCACTGCTGATGGAGAAAGTATGTCCCACCATAGAAGGGAGAGAGAATGAAGTATTCCCTTTGAAGAATAGCGAAACAATGTCTTCAAAGTAATGGAGACAAATGCATTAAAAGTGCACATGAAAGACTAGACTAGACCATTCAGTAGCTGTGAAAACTCTTGTGTAGCTAAATTTAAATAAGGAGCAGATAGTTTAAGAGGGCTAAATAAATCAAACAAGCAATGCTCCCTCTCTAAATAAAAATAAAAGAAAATGTATTAGAAATCTGAGGTTATTACAAGGGAAAGCATAACTCTTATCAATCCTTACTATTTACTGAAACCATTATTATAGCAGTAGGTTTTGTAGTTATTGCATGTACTGGACAAATACAGTAAAAGCACAATGAGCTATAAGCTCATGGAGAAAAAGAAAGAAAGAAACAACATGCCATTTGCTTTGTTAAATTATATTTAACAGTTTCTCCTACTTAGCCTAACACTTTATCCCTGTTAAACTTAAATGCCTCTCATTTTGAGTTGTTCCTATATGTTTCTCCCTACCCAACCACCTTCATAATGCCTCCTTAATTGATCTGTGCTCAGGTTGTTTCAAACTTTCATCTCAATTCCGTAATAAATTATATAAAACTGGGAGAAAATGCTGACATACACTTGTAGGCTCCCAGCCAATAAAATCTGGCAACCTGAGTAGGAATCTGTAGAAAAATCAATAGTCAACAATCTAGCAAAGTAGCTCTCATTTTTACCTCGCTTTCAGCAGTGGCAAATTGACTCATTACTAAGGGGGCCACTCCTAAGGTGTCAACAGATTCACAGATGCTCTAGAAAGCTGTGAGCTAAGTATGGGGAAAGCCATACACTTACCATCTTCCTCAGAATGTGTCTACTCCAGGTGTATCCACAATACCTGCCATGTCAAGTTTCCTCTACGGATTTATGGTTTTTGAATCCACAACAGGATATCAGCAATAAGAGCCAAAGAAAATGATTAAACAAAGTCAGGGATGGTCAATGCCACATTCACTTACCTACAAAAGAAGAAAGGGGGAGGGGAGGGAGAGATTCAAGCCAGTTAATCACAACAGTTTACTAAGCTCTTTAAGATCACAGGTAATTAGTTTTGACTCAAAGAAGGATCACAAGGTTCTTGAGAAAGGAATAAATAGCCTTGTAGCTTTTTAAGTGATCTTGGTTGGCCTAAAGCTAGGAGGAATACAGAATAAGGAATCATATATTTATTAAGAGATCAGAATAAATATATTTCTGGTTCTGGATTCTGAAGAGCAGAAGTTACAATAAAACAGGTGGCGGAAATATTAACCTTCTAAAAAAAAAAAAAAAACCCTGAGTGTTTCCTCAGGAAGCGCCTAATGATTGACACTAGATCTGTTGCCTGCCTCTCTTCAGAGGCTAACATGGTGCAAGGAGATGTTGGAATCATGCCAGCCATTTCCAAGGCAACAAGCTGCTGGCGGGAGCCACAAATAGTACCAGTAAACCCCACAGCACACATTTCAGCTCTGCAATTGTATTCTCTTCCCATCCTGGTCCACCTTCTTACCCCAGCTCTAAAATAAAAGGCATCCTGGGTGGCTAGAACTGCTGGGAAAGAAATAATACAAATCCTATCTAAAATTTCAGCCACTGCTATATAAAATAACAGACTGATTACAAATCAATGGTTTGCAAATCAACCCAAATACCTGCAAGATTCCCTTCAATGTATGAATATGGAAGAATAGGTTGTTAACAGAAATTTGTACATATGCCTCTCTGTAATGGCCTAACAAGCCCACTTTGTCAATTATCTGCTACTATGTATTACTATAAACATTGAAGTCAGGCATTTTACAAGGAACTTTTAAATGCATCTTTCCAATAATTTAATTGGTTCATTTTATAGCTTGTTCAACCCTAAAGATGATAGTGAAAGAATTTTGTAATAATGATGCATGTTGAAGTAGTACGGGGGAAGACATTTGTTCCTATATCTTGAACATATAATCTGTGAATATAGTAGAGATGCCCAGAGCGTGAAAATGAGAGGGCGGCATATAAAACAGGAATGTTTATTTTAAACATAAGAGGAGTTACCAAGAAAGATAACACTCAAAGCAGGAGCTACTAATGATGTCAGGCGGGAAACACATTCCTTAGATAGGAAGGAAAGGGGAATTAGAATTTATTTCTTCCCAAACCTGACAGTACATCACTGAGAAATCCAGCAGTCTTTTCCAGGGGATTGGGGGGGAAGTGTAAAATAGCGGTGATATCAAAGAACAGTCTAGCCTCTGTAGCTTGGGAAGCAATGTATTTCAGAATTACCTAGCAGAAGCTTTGAGAACTTCAAATGATTCTACTGCACGAACAACCCCCCCCCCCGTCAAAATAGAGTCTATGAGATAAATCTGTTTCTCCAGACATTCACAGGCATTCACTTGTTTTATAGACTTCAGCTTCCCTTCTAGAGTGTGTTAAGTGGAATAAGTATGAACCTATCACTGCCAACACAACAAAGCATTCAGACAGTACAACAAACTGAAGCAACAAGAAGATGCTGCTGAGTGACTATGTTTCAGTCCTGATTGTTTAAGATCAGAACAATTTCAACTAATCCCCACTGTGGACAGGACATCAGTACCGGAATAGTGGTGCCTGTCCTATCAAAATGCATCCTCTCTGTTTAACCAGTATTCAAGTACCAAAGAGCTGTGGCTTACAAATGTAGGCTTCCATTTCCATGAACTAAATGTTTGCATCAACAGATCCTACTTACTCTTCAGCTACTGTATATACTCGAATAGAAGCCTAGTTTTTCAGCCCTAATTTTGGGCTGAAAAAAGGGGCCCTCGACTTATATGCGGCTCAATACTTTTAGCCACTGACGCAAGTGTTTGGGTCGGTGGCTAAAAGTCATTCTATCTATCTATCTATCTATCTATCTATCTATCTATCTATCTATCTATCTATCTATCTATCTATCTATCTATCTATCTATCTATTTATTTATTGCACTTTTACCCCGCCCATCTTCCAAAACAGAACTCTGGGCGGCTTACAGAGCTGAACAAGTCAGCAACCAATACAATAGAGCAACAAACAGGTTAAAACAACAACAACAATATAAGAACAATGTAATAAAATAGCTTGGGCATCATCACATCTTGACATAATAGTCACAAGCTCAGCAGCAACACTAGTCGGCGAGCATAAAGATGGCGGGGGAAAAGAAAAAGAAAGAAAGAAAAGAAAAAAAGAAAAACAAAACAAAAAACTAAACAGAACCGTCAAAGGCCTCACAGAAGAGGAGAGTTTTTAATGCTCGGCGGAAGGCCAACAGGGACTCTGCAGAGCGCACTTCGGCTGGTAAGCTGTTCCAAAGAGAGGGGCCAGCCACTGAGAACGCCCGGTTACGGGTGATGGATTATCGGGCCTCTCTAGGCGTGGCGACCCGCAGCAAGTGCGCTCGCGACTGCCGAACTGGACGGGCCGAGGTTGATCGCTGGACGATACGCTCTGACAGGTAGTCCAGGCCCAGGCCATGGAGGGTTTTATAAACTAAAACCAGGACATTGAATCTGATCCAGGATGCAACGGGCAACCAGTGCAGGCAAGCCAGGACCGGGGTGATATGGTCATGGCGACGCACACCTGCCACCAGCCTGGCTGCCGCATTTTGTACCCACTGCAAATGTCGGAGGAGAGTCAAGGGCAACCCCATGCAGAGAGCATTACAGTAGTCCAGCCTCAAGATCACCAGCGCTTGCACCACTGTTCTCAGGGAGTCACCATCTAGGTATGGGCGGATCTGGGCAATTTGGCGGAGATGGTAAAAAGCAGATCTGACCACGGCGGCCACCTGGACTTCCAAGGTGAGCGCTGGGTCCAGAACCATGCCCAGATTCCGAGCCCTGTCCGCCAGCTGGAGGGAAACCCCATCCAGACTGGGGAAGGGGCCTCCATACCCAGATGGGGAACTCCCGAAGAACATCACCTCAGTCTTCTCGGGGTTGAGCCTCAGCCTGTTGGCCCTGGTCCATGTCAGGACCACATCCAGGCACTGGTCAAGAGTCCGGACAGCTTCCACTGCAGAGGTGGAAAAGGAGAGATAGAGCTGTGTGTCATCAGCGTACTGATGACAGCAGACTCCAAATCTCCTAATGACCCCAGCCAGCAGCCTCACATAGATGTTGAACAACATGGGGTAGAGAGACAAGCCCTGCGGAACCCCACAAGGGAGTATCCACAGGGCCGACAACTCTCCACCATGTTGCACATACTGGGGACGGGCCTCCAGGAAGGACCGGAGCCAACTGTGAACAGTGCCTCCGATTCCCACCTCAGAGAGCCGATCCAGCAGGATACCGTGGTCGACGGTATCGAAGGCCGCTGACAAATCCAGGAGAACCAACAGGTAGAGGAACCCATCGGCCGCCCGGATTAGGTCATCTTGCAGCGCGACCAGAGCTGTCTCGGTCCCCCGGCCAGGCCTGAACCCGGACTGGCATGGGTCAAGGCACTGATGTTCCTTTTAAACATTGTGTGCCACTTCTCATGACCCCCCTTGCATCACAAGGGAGCGGTGCATGATGTTTAAAAATGACTTTTAGTCACTGACCCAAGCACTTGCATCAGTGGTTAAAAGTCATTTTAAACATCACACACCGCTCCCCAAGCTCACAAAGGAGGAGCTGCCAGGCTCTGCTGCATTTCCCACCCTAGACTTATACTCGAGTCAATACGTTTCTCCAGTTTTGGGGGGTTAAATTAGGGGCCTCGACTTATACTCGGGTCGACTTATACTCGAGTATATACGGTATGTCTATGTTGGCAAGGGTGGATGCAAATTGTAGACCATGGCCTGCTCAGAAGAGCAACTCAGATGTCTGTCAGCTGTGCAAAAGGAAATAAACAGCACAACTCTTTTCAGTCTTACTTCCACTCATCTTCCAGATCCTTGTGAAATTAAGGTTGGAAATAAACATTGGTTTCACAGGCTCCCTTACCTCCTCTCCTCTCCTTTCACTTAACTGTGTGGAGAAGTGAATGGATGAACTGCAGAGATCACTGCTCAGAAAAAGGCCATCCTTTCCTGAATTCAAAGAGAGTGTGAAACCTTTAGGTCAGTGATGGCGAACCTTTTAGAGACCGAGTGCCCAAACTGCAATTCAAAACCCACTATTTTTTTTTTTGCAAAGTGTCAATACAGTAATTTAACCTGTATACAGGTAGCTATGAAGGGGCGATGTCAGGTGCCCACAGAAAGGGCTCCGAGTGCCACCTTTGGCACCCATGCCATAGGTTAGCCATCACTGCTTTAGGTGAATCATGGACAAATTGTCTCAGTAGTCTGCTGGAGTAGGAAGTGTGGGGCAGATGGATTACTTTTCCACTTACCATGTTTTTCTGTGTACGCAACACTACTTTTTTCTAAAATCATAACACAAACAATTGAGGGGTGTCATATACATGAAAGTAAGCCTTTCCTGGGAGGTGGGGGTGGGGTGGAGGAGAACTCAAACTCACCTTGCTGTTTCCCTCCATGGTTTGTTTTTTGCAAGATTGGCTCCATATTTCCTTGAGTTCTCCTCCACCCCCACTGTATCCTTTCATTTCCCCAATCTGAACACTCCTTTCTGTTTTGCTGCAAACCAAAACAATTTGCAGGATTGGTTCCATCCAGGGAAAGCTCAGATCGAGCAGCCTATTAAGAAATACACTCCCGGAAAGAAAAGAACAAAGCCATACCTTTTTTTAGTGTGGAATGACATTTCTTAATAGGCTGCTCAAGCCTGAGCCTTCCCTGGATGGAGCCGATCCTGCAAAAACCAAACTGCAGAGGAGGGAAGCAGCAATGTCAGTTTGGGTTTTCCTCCACCCCACCAAAGCAGAGAGGATGATCAGAATAGGGAAATGAAAGGAAATAGTGAGGGTGGTGGGGGTGGAGGATAACTCAAGGAGGATTTGTTAATTTCATTTATTTGGGGCCTTAAAAGTGGGGGCGTCTAATAAATGGCAGTGTCTTATAGAGAGAAAAACATGTTATGTTTGGTTTATTTCTCTCACAGAATTCAGCTGGATCTTATGATCACTTCAAATAAGAGGGTTCAAAGAATGTGATTGCAGCTAGAATTTGAAATCATTGTCTTACCTTCAGGCAAAATGCGGCCCAGAAAATATATATAGTGTATATGGAATGCAATCAGAAAAAGTTAAGGCATCCTATCCCATACTGATCCAAAACTGTCAGTATCTCCAAAGACAAAACACACAGTACATAGAGCAAAAACAACCTGGCATACAAGATTTGTGACATGTTTCACCAGCAAACCAATAAATAAAACTGCATCTTCTTTATTTTTCTGTGAAAGCAATTAATTAATAATTAATGACTGTAGCCTGATTTGTGTCTAGGACACAAATTGGAGCTCGAAAATGATCTGTTGTGTCCATCATTAACATATAACTAAGAGACATCTAGCTGGCTGGATAACTTTGTGGTTAAGGTACCTGGTTGTACAGACAGAATTTGGGAGTTGGATTCCCCCCACTCTGTCTCCTGTGAGTCGAGACAGGCTGGGTCACCTTGGGCAAGCTGCCCAGTCCCTAGAATAAGGGAATGGTAAACCACTTCTGAGTATTCACCACCGTGAAAAGCCTAGAAAAGTTTGTTGTAAGTCAGAATCGACTTGACGGTACACAATAATAAGTACATTATGACTGAAATTAGGAGGGACAACTTGATACTTTAAAATTAATGGAACATGTCCTCCTCACTGCAAAGTTAAAGAAGAATACGACATGGTTCACATGCCCTCTTGTTCTGTTTTACAGTAATAAGGCAGCATGGACCAGCAAACTGTACCCTGTAGATTTTTAAAGGGTCTGAAAATAGCTATTTCAAATGCTTAAAAGGAAATGAGAATACTGTAATGACTCCTTCAAAACTGCCACTGTAGCAACACTACATTAACATGAGGACATCTTGGAAATACAACTGTTAGATCAGTGGTTCTCAACCTGTGGGTCCCCAGATGTTCCTGAACTGCAAATCCCAGAAATCCCTTCCAGCACAGCTAGTGGTAGAGGCATCTGGGAGTTGCAGTCCAGGGACATCTGAGGACCCACAGGTTGAGAACCACTGTGTTAGATGATCACATGTTAATGTTATTTTCTAGTGGGCAGTTTCCACAATTGGATCTCCTTTCATTTTCTATTTGTTAGAAATCAGGAAACCCCCACATATAGGAGTCTGATCTTAAAGACAGATAGAGCTGAGCACACCTCACTCACAGACCTTCCACACAGGTTATCTACTCCAAGAGATAGCAATCTCTCTTCGTTTCGCCAGCCTAAACTATAGGGAGCAGTTCCTTGTGTTGCTATTTTTGAATTTTCCTGCTGAAAAACAACCAGCATTTGCAGTGTCCTTACATCCGTCTGGAATTCCCTTCACACAATTCACCAACAAGCTATAAAAAGTATCAGTAACACACTTCCACTCTGTTCTTTCCTTGTGTCCTGAGGCAAACCCAGAAGGCAAACCCAGGTTTCCATTTTTAGAGAGAACTGCAGGTGATGAACAAACACAGAGAAATGTTTTGACTCTGCTGAACAGCTAAAGGCCCACAGAATGTGGGCGCTCTTCTGAATGTTTTGAAACACCCCCACCAAATTTTGAAGTTTTGTTGCCAGCAGTGAGTAGATCTTGAAGGCACTTATGACACTGGAACTGTACCTTGTAGTAGCACCCTGACAGTGGCTCTGTGGCCAAGCTACTCACTAAATCTGGAAAGAAACAGATGAAAGGGGTCCTATTGGAGTGGGTACTATTGGAGGCTCCAGCCAGTGCAGAATTCTGCAGCGAGACTAGTAATAGGGTTAAGGAGATACCATCATATCTCCCCCTATGCTGGCCACACTGCGTTGGCTGCCAATCCGTTACTGCATTGACTTCAAGGATCTAACGCTGACATAAGCCCTAAACAGTTTGGGACCTTGCTATCTGTGGTTAGCAACTGTCCTGTGTACCCACCAAAATGTACCTGTGAGGGTGGTGCTGCCAAGAGAAAACCTTTTCTGATAATCTTAACACCTGGGCAGGCTCATAAATGGGAGATGAGGTCCTTGAGATAGCTTGGGCCCAAGCCATTTAACACAGTTTAGAGGTTTGAACTACCACTTTGAACTGTGCCCGGAAACAGATTGGCAGCCAGTTCAGAAAATCTTAGCACTCAGTTCTTTTCCTGGGCTTCTTCTCAGGTGCATAACTGTGGTGAAGCTCTCCTCCCATCTTGACAGGCCAAGGCAGATGGCAAAGAAGCTAAGCACTTAGAAGCACACCACCGTAATTTATTGTTTGTGCTTGGTTCTCTTGTCTTTATTTCTTGAGGTCACATCCCTTCCTCCCTTCAGTCACTTAAATATATGCAATGCATCTTGGGATGAACTGGGAAACTAATATATGAATTTGTATATTTCTACTGAAGATCAGGAGACAAGAACCATAACTAACTTTCTCCATGTAAAGAAAATGAGCCCCCCTTCCGCTGCCTTGATTGTAAAATGTTTTCAGCTACCACATATGAGATAGAGCCACAACGGAGCGCTTTTCAACATTTTGTGAAGATCAGCAGTACCCTGAGAAGGAAATTAGTTCCTCCCAACCGCAGACTCAACTCAAGGTTTCAAACTGCAGTTCTGGACACTTTGGGGAAAAGCTTTGGATCTATTTTCGGGCACATCAGCAGCACTCTTGTTGAAAGCCACCGTCTCCTATTACACAGCTGGTGACAGTGCTGATAACTTCCCTTCATCTACAGGAGGAGCTGCTCGCAAGCCAAGACCCTTTCTCCAATTCTGCCAATAAGCTAGAAAAAGAGATGATGGAGGAAGGTAAGCCTGCACTTCACATCTCTCCTAGATTGTCAAAGATCTAAGTAATGCTTACCTTCCCCCCAACCCAAGAATGATGGAAATGTTGTGGCCAGCTTCAAGACCATGTAATCTCTCACCAGGCCATTTCTATTTAAGCTGCTTTGGAGAAAGTGGAACGCAAATCCAAGGATGTTGTCATCTCTACAATCAGTCGTGCC
The DNA here is from genome assembly GCA_023846285.1 of Phrynocephalus versicolor. Classification (NCBI taxonomy): domain Eukaryota; kingdom Metazoa; phylum Chordata; class Lepidosauria; order Squamata; family Agamidae; genus Phrynocephalus; species Phrynocephalus versicolor. The sequence continues at coordinate 23,802,630 of JAHTLZ010003518.1, read as the reverse complement.
AATTCATGTCTTCCCATTTGGTATCCATTTGGGTTGGCCGTTCAGTCAAATTCTAAGAGTGATAGAGAGCCAGAGTACTGTAGCCTTTGGGATGTTGAAATAAAGATGAGCAATTCAGATTAATAGCTCTGGCCATGGAGTCCTCATGGACCAATTACTGTCTTTCAACCTGACCTATATCACAGAGTAGTTATGAGATTTTTTTTAAAAATGGAGAGGAGAATCAAAGGTATACATTGCTTTGAGCTCCTCTGTGGAAAGGAGACAGATAAATTTAACAAATAAATAAATAAATAAGACATCAGACATGGACAAAGTATGTGCTCCATGCAATAGGATGGCTTTCAGACAACTACACAAATGCTGCTGAGGGGGAGTAAGGAACCTTCTCCTCCACCCTTCCTGCTCCTTGGCCAAAATCCTCTTGTGCAACTTGATGTCGCATAAACTAAGTCTACTGGTGTGAATGTTCACTTTAAATTAATTGAAAGCATCCTATCCTATCCACTTTCACCTTCCAGAAGTTCCTAGGGCCCCATTTTGCCCTCAGGAAACCTTTGGGAAGGTCAGGGTGGGAAAGGGGAACTTAAAAAATGCCAAAAATATCCATTGGACTACTGCCCCTAGGACGCCATGCAACCACCAAGGATCCAGAAGAGAAGTTTGATAAATAAGGGGCCCTCTCATTGTTCCAAGGATCCCAAAGCAAAAGGAACCTGAAGGGGGTGGAGGAGGAAAGGAATCTACATTTTAATCAACACTCACTATTTCCAATCCTGGATAATCCTGTCATCCAACTTCAGTGACATAAGTTGCACCAGGACAGTCCTGGACCTGTAACAGTAGTTTAGTAAAAATCCATGCTGCACTGGGATAGCTGAACTTACATAACAGTAAACCTCTGCTGTTCTCAACCCTAGCTTTTGCTTCTCTAGGCTAATTACTCTTATGGTCTAATTATTAATTACTGCAATTACTCCTATGCCATAATTATTATTTTTTTTAATGATGCACTGAAGTAGTACATCTTTCCTTAAATGTCCGTTTCCTAAGATGAGGCATACTAATTTTCGAAACAAAGTGAATTGCAAGCATCTCCAAGGTTATTTGGGGTAATTCCTAGCTGTTGTTTGTCACAGATGTCAGCTGGCATAAAAGAATGAAGTCACAGTACAGATGTACTCCATTTGGATGGGAACAGCCAAACTGAACGTGTCTGAAACAGCTGTACAGAAGTATCTTCATTCAGACTCACATTGTGTCATGTCACTATGTAGCTTAAAACACACACAGATGAAACATATATTTTGCCCTATATATTCCCTTTGGTGTCTTCATGAATACTTATTTACACATAAGACTGAAAATGCAATTTCATCCAAGGTCATCAACATTTTCCCACCAACCAGGCAGCCAATCATTTGTAAGCTGTGAAAGCTAAGCTTAAATATTTACAAGGTTTTTATTTGTTGGGTTTTTGGTGGGTTTTTTTTAATGCCTCAACAAAGAGTCTGACTTCCTCCCTAATGACTAGGTTCAGTGCAGCAGCAGCAACTATTTAGACTAGGGAAGCCCTCTTTTGAAAAGAGAAAAATAACATCCCCTCCCTTTTTCTGGAACCTTGCCACAAAGATAATTGGAACACTGTTGTGTGCTATGCCAAGCAGAAAAGGAAGCATGGTTTCCCTACTTATCTACTAGAATAACTAAGAAGAAATACACTCAGCTGACTGTAAGAAAAATGTAAGAAAATAACACTAAGCATTTGAATTATTCAGCAAGTATGCTGTGCATGCACAGCTGTTATGGGGGTAAACACACACACACACACACACACACACATGCACACCTGTGAGTGTAATGGGTGCATCTGTTCATCAGGAAGAATGACAAGGTGGAGTGGCTAATACAGTGGGCTAGTACAACAAAACAGAGAGCCGACATGCCAAGCCCTGAACCTGTTACAAACTCTACACAAACTGGTTGTGAAAACACAATGGAGAAGGAAGAGGATAAGAGCAGGATACAAATGCCTCTCCCCCCCACCCCCAGGTTATGGCTTTGGTTGTTGGCATCTTAACAGTACTTGGTTCATATCTTTTAGAGCTCATCAGAATAACCAAGAACTCTGAATCTCTGAAAATGTTGGAATAGAAGGGATAGTAATTTGTCTACATAAAATTGCCTGCCTGGTGTAACATCTGCTTCATCATAAATTTGATCCGCGTGGATTTAGTAACACAGCATCTGTCTCACTAACAACTGGCTCAGCACTAATCAGTAGGGGCTTCCTTAAAAAGTACAACTTTAGCACTCAAGATCTTTTTTATTATTTTAGCTAAGGAAGCCAGACTTAGGATGTGTTAGACACTGATTGTGTCTCTGCTGATATCCCCAGTATCTACAAAGGTGGTTTCGACCATTCCCACAAAATATCTTACTTCTGCTGTACCCCTCAACAGCTTCAGTTTTCTGATGCCATTTGGGCATGTCTTTGATCCACATTCTAAGATAACTTATTGAGGGGACAATGTATTTTTGCCATAATGAAGAAATGATCTTAGTTTGGTCTGACTTCATGGATCAGATTAGAACAAAGGTAAGCGTTTTTGACAAATTCTTCCCTTGGTATGCCATATTTTAAAGCATCATCTGCAAAGTACATGGATCCTATCATATTTCTGAGGACCTTTGTCAATTTACTTCTGAATACTCTCAGGAGTGTTAGTGTTCCCAAGGAGAAAGCATTAAAAACAGAATCTCCCAAAGGATGTGAGTCATTTTAGCACTCCAGTCTGTTAAAAGCACTTGGCAGAAACTGCTTAAAGCAATCACCTTGGAGAATGATCTGTTTCCTGTCATTTTCAACACAACATTTTCTCATTTTGGAGTAATAGTTTTTTCTGACTACAACTTCAGTAGCTTTTTATAGTATCCACACATTCATCTTTTTTCTTTCTTTTTCTTTTTTAGGTGACTAAGCCTACATTTGTACCAAGGGACTGGGTTGCTAATGTGTTTCATTATTGCCCTTCTCTTGGTTCTAGGTCCTCCATTAGTTTCCATAGCAAGAGAATGGAACTTCTGGGGAACATTTTGTATTTTAGAATATCTACAAAATGGCCTTATAAAGAGTCGATGTCTATAAACAATCCTTTCATGCCACCGTCCTTTTTGTAATGAAGCATGGTTCCATGATCACGATTATCAGGGTACCTCCAAGTATGATGGACAACAGATCCCATAAGCCTTGACAAGCACATATGGTTGTCCAAATGTCCTCAGTGGCATCAGGTTGCCTACCCTGAAGGAGATAATGTGTTTCTGAGCTTCTATCACATTGCAAAACTACATTGTTTTCTCATTGCTTTATCAAACACATAATGCAGACTATGACCTCCCAATCTGTATTGAACAATCTGGTTTATTCAGGTCTGGAAGAAGCAGAAACTGTTTATAAGGACAAGCAGTTCATTTTCCCCTTCACCTAATATGGGAAAATAAGTGCCTCTTTTTCATATCATCACAACTACCTCTTCTTCCTATTACCCACCATCTATCTCTACATCACCTTTCTCACTCTACCTCTTCTTTTTCTTCCAATGCCTGCCATGTCTTCTTCCCACCTTGTACTGCCACCTCTGTCCCTTCTCCAACTTCTCTTCCTTCTCCAACAATGCTGCCTTGTTTTCCTCTCACATACTGTTCCCCACATACCCAGCTCATTTCTAAATGCTGGCCTCCAAGAGCCACTCAGAGGCAGCCCTTGCTTGTGGGTTGCAATCCTCATTTTAAAACACCTATAGAATCAATGGGGGGGGGATCCACTGGCACAGGCCATTCTCTGAAAACAGCTTAAGGCAATTACGCTGGGCAGCCCATCACTAACAACAGATGATGGAAAGTTCTCAGAATCCAACAGTTGGAAAACAGTTAGACAGTTCCCGGAAAGGTAAGGTTCATATGTCATGCAAATCTGTTCTTTTAGCCATTTGCAGACTAAGGTTTTGAAAATGATGGCTGCAAAGGCAGCAGCTCAGCAGTTCGAATCCTGGGTGCCATGCAGCAGAGCAAGCTCCCGTTGATAACCCCAGCTCCTGCCAACATAGCACTTCGAAAGCATGTAAATACGAGTAGATAAATAGGTACTACGATAAAAAGTGGGAAGGTAAAACAGTGTTTCCTTGTAGCCATGCTGACCACATGGCCATGGACTTGCACAACACTGGCTCTTCAGCTTGAATACAGAGAAAAGCACCGCCCCTAGAGTCAGACACAACTAGCACGCATGTGCAGGGGAAACCTTTTTACAGGTGAAATAGTCACTTTACTTACCTTAATGGCAATGCTAGCCCTGTTTGTAAGTTTCCTCTAAGGCAGGCATGTCCAAACTTCAGCCCTCCAGATGTTTTGGACCACAACTCCTACAGTCCTTTGGCATTGGCAATCTAAGCTTAGAATTTTGGGAGTTGTGGTCCAAAACATCAGGAGGGCCCAAGTATGGACATGCCTGTTCTAAGATCACTATACCATATGCTTCTGAATCTATTTAGAAATCAAACCACAAGTCTGCTAATTATGAGGTGTCTCTTCTACACAGGTTCAATATATTTGCCCCTGCAAAAAATCAGGTAGGTAGTTGAAGAAAAACGGTTCCCCATTACTGCAATCACTTATTATACAGTGTTATCCCTGTATATATAACAACTTACATCCAAGAACCATAAAGAGTTCTGACTCAGTGATATTTCAGTAGGGTAAGTAACTATAATATTATAGATCTTCCTGTATCTTTCATGTGGCAACTGAAAACATGTACCCTTTTGCTAGTGCTGGTGGTAGTATGTGTTGTGTGCATATTACTTGAAATCGTTTACGCCAACTGTTTCGTGTTGCTATTAGAGCAATTAGAGGAGTGAATTTTCCCTTTTCAAAATGGCTGTGAACTGCTTCTGGAGTTCTGTATACAGGCTTTCTCTGGCATATTACTGCCATGATGCTTCTGATGCATAATTTAAATATTGATCCATCTCAGTTGTCTTGCCATCTCCGAAGCCTCACAAAGCATTTCTCCCCCTTCACTCTGCTCTCTTAGTCCTTGTCTGGAATCCTAAGCACCTCTCTCTCTCTCTCTCTCTCTCTCTCCCTCTCTGGCAGTCTTGCTCTCTCTAAAGTACTCTTCTTTTCAACTAATGCATGGTGTTCAGACATTTCAGGCAGGGTTCTTACAGATGGTTCTGACGTTTCTCCAGGCTTCAGAGTAACTGAATAAAAGCAAGTCTCACAGCACAGGGGAGTGGCTCTTAGAGTGTGTGATTCCTTTTTCCTAATGAGCTCTGGTGATCAGGAAAACCTAACATCTCTTCCCATTCAGACTGTGCTGCATGCAGGAAACTGTGCCTTTTTCAGACTGCTCTGGTTCAGGAAACTGTGCCATTTTGTATTTTTCCTTCTCACTTCTTCAGGATGATTTCCCATGCCACATTTGCAAAAATGTGACACACCTTTGTTTCAACTCAACAGCTCTTTTTTTTAACCTGTAGCAATCTTTCTTGGTTAGTTCCAGCTAACGTCCTATGCTGGAGTTTAGAAATGGATAATAAATGCAATTCTATGTATCATCATTAGCTGAATGATTAACATCTTAGTCCTGTAAATGAATTACATCAGAGAGGGAAAACTAAAATGAGAGATCAATAATAGCCATTTGTTCATCAGGATGATACTACAAATGATTAAGTGGGTGTTTACTGTGAAAAGCCATCAGATTTTACTTGATGATTATTCTAATGGTCTGAATACAGTGTCAAAATGGGAGAAGTGACTAATGTCAAGTGAAGGACAAAGAGAGAGAAGCAAACAACATTAATGGGGAAAATTTAAGTGCCTCAACGCAGAACTGAAGATGGAAATCTGGAAATTGAGTCATGGCAACTGGACTTCTTTTCTTGAAGTTGGAAATGTTAAGCGTGATTTATGGCCCAACTGTGAAATGATCGTGTCAGTAGCCAAGTACTAGAGTAGGCTATACCAGCAGCACACAACACAATATACAGTGGCCAAAAATCCTGTTGTGTAATTAGACCATTTCCTTCCCAGTAAATAAAGAGCTCAATCAGGATTCACGGTGAGGGGAGGGGCACCTGTACACACACCCAGCCAAGAGATTGAAACTCACTGCTTTGTTTATGCTGTGCAATAGGAGTTTGGCCTCAATAACATATGATTAAACAAGCACTGGAAATCATTTAATGGGTGCTGTTTTATATCATCATAAAGACATGACACCAGCATAGGGCGCTTTTACACGACCCCTAAAATCCGAGGCAAAGGGTTCCCAGATGCGGAACTTAAAATTGTTTTCCCACCAGCTCCGGACTTTAAAAAAAAATTAAGTACGACCACGCCCACCTAAGTGCATTCCAGCGCATTTTCCAAGTACCTGGTCTCCGAAGGTGAAAAATTTCTGATGTGGATTGCAAAGCAGTGAGTGCTGGGCTCTCCCCGCCTTCTGTTTTTTTTCCCCTGCCCCTTTAAGAGACTGGAATGCTTCCCGGGGCAGCTCCCGACAGCAGAGCGGAGGTGAGCCTGCATTCTTTTCACCCTTTTTTCTCCCTCCCCTCACACAGACAGGAGCAAGGGAGTGCGGAAGGGTGGGAACACAGCAAGAGGAGCAAACCCCCAAGATCTCTGGTCCGAATTTAAGTTGCCAGCGGATCTTAGGGGTTGTGTAAAAGCGCCCATAGACAATGCTAATGGTTGATGAAGAAAACTGGGACTTCATAACAAAAAAAACAACACTTGTGAAATTCCTTTATACTTTAAAAGAAGGAAGATCAAGGCTTGTGGAAGATCATAAGAGTGTCTACACCTAGACTGTCAAAGGTTCTTCAGTCACGATGTGTTTTCATCTTTACAGTAATGCAACAAAACAACTACCATTTCGACAAAAATAAAACCCAGAGTGACAGGAACAACTGATTTCAGACAACCAGTTGTTTAAAATACCTGGGCAGGCCAGAGCAGCTAGAAAACCATCATATGGGGCATATGTAGATTTACCTGCTTGTGCTTCTAATAGTGCCCATTTCACACCTGCTCTTTGACAGGGAAAGCCCGTGCACAATGTCTATTGATACAGTCTCATGAAACCAGTGATTACAATTCAGGACTAATTGGTGGCAAAAGTATTCCATTTGTGCACTACTGAATAAATAATATTCATAGTTGTTACATAGACAGAGGGTTTGGGAAGTCACCTCTTGACATCTGTCAAAACACAGAGTGCCCACTGAAACGAATTAATGTTAACATAGCAATCCAGCAAAGGAATGACAGAATAACCCCTTTCCTCCACATATAGTCTAAAGAAGACACTAGCATTTTAAGCTGAGAAGAAACTGCAAAAGAAAGAAAGATGTCTCCATTTCCTTTTCCTGGCTTAAGTCATCTGTGTGACTGATGGACTGGAAAAAGGGGTGCATTCGTAATAATCCCCACCTGACTTATTATAACCACCCCACCATCTACTTAGTGCTAACTGCAGCTTAGATTTCAGTTTAGAGATGGGCACGAAACGAACAATTTTGCGTTTCCGTTTTCGTTTGTTTGTTTCGTTACGTAACGAAACGACAAACGAATTTTGTCTCTAAAATGAAACAAAACGAACAGAAACACCGGAAATTTTGTTGTGCGTTTCGTTTCCGTTACTGCAATATGAGTGACTTGCTTAAAATCCTAAAAAAAATCACAAAAAATTGAAATAAATGGTAATGAAATGGTAACGAAACGAACGAAAACGAAAACGATTTTTTGCAAAAAATTTGCAAAAAAGGAAACGAAACGAAATGGACCCTCCAAACAACAAACGAAATGCCATTTTTTTATTTGTGCCCATCTCTATTTCAGTTTACACATTCAAGGACAGCTGTACTGTAGTTTGTTGCAGTACTTAAACTTATTTAATAAAAATTTAAAATTTTCATTAAATTTAATGAAAACTCAGATGCACCCCTCTGACCTACAGCATAGAATTGTAAAAAGCTCATCAAACTACACATCTGAGGAAATCTACATGATGGAACCATAGGAGTTCAAGTGGAACTGCTATAAATATAATGTGGATACACTCAGGATAAACAGGAGCACAGTTACTGCAAACATAGGACAGCCAAAATGATAAGGTGCATAGTGGAAATAGCATTTAAGCCTGTGAATTAAAAAAACAAACATATATTGCAGGAGATAGTAAGGGAAAAACATAATGTGATTTAGTAATCATTTTCTAAAAAAGTAATCCCATGGTCAACCTTTATTGGAATTTACCATGTACAGTACCAAACCTTTAGCATTTCTTAATGTTTTAATACAATGTTTTCTCATAATGTTTACAACCTATGTCTTAGGCAAAACCAATTATATTCTATGAAGAAATGTAGACAAATAGAAAAAAGATCTGCATATGTGTACTCTATATTTTGTTCTTTTCAACCTCCTGTAAAATTCTAATATCACCTGTGAAAGAAATCAACCAGTACTTAAGGAAAGGTGTAATACCCAGAGTATATAAGAAACTATTCACAGGGAAACACAACAAAGAGTTATCTACATCTGTAAGTAGATATGGGATCCTTTTAAAAAAAATTCACTCCAGTTACCAAAATTCAGCAGGAAACACACACACACACACACACACAATTCTGGTAGCTTTATCCAAAATAATTCAAGATTCCC
>JAHTLZ010003518.1:23780257-23793857 GCA_023846285.1 Phrynocephalus versicolor | reverse complement strand
CGGGAAATGTCCATGGTACTTGAAGAGCAGGAAATGTCTTCAGACAAACAAGAAGGCTAGTTTGGGTCAATGCATGTTGGACAGAGCTGACTGACACCTAGATTCCATGCCATCCCTGTGTAATCGGCCACCACTAGAGATGGGTATGAACCAAAAACTGGTGGTCTGAGATGGTTTGTGGTCTTTGGCTACTAATGAACCACAAACTATCACTAACTGCCCTGAAAAATGGCCCAGTTTGAAGTCTGTGGTCCAGTTTATGCCTATCTCCAACCACAACAGTCACACCAGTCCAAACAAAAATTACTTTAGCTCAACAGGCACCGTGGCTTCCAAATGTTGTTTCATGCATTCAGTTGCCCCTCTTCAAGTATTCAGCAACTGAGTTGATGACTCAGCAGCTTGTGAGAGGCACCAGGAATGTGCTGTCCATACATAGAAGGGGTAGCCCTCCAGAGGTTCCTTGCCCTGTTACTTAAGGTCATTTAACTGGAATGATAATTTATGATGCTTTGAACTGAATGCAGAAATGTTTACCCGTAAAGCAGGATGGCCCTGTTACCAAAAAGGAGGAAAACAGATCTTCTCCTTCCTTCAAAAATGGGGACACAGATTTGCTTATGTATGCACAATAAGCTACTGAACTTTTAAGAGAAAAGCAACATGTTGTAATGGGGAAGGCCAGCGAGGTAGCCTGTGCATTTCCTCAGGGGGTCAACCACGGGTGGGAAAACACAAGGCCCTTCTTTCTTATTTTTCTTTCTTCTTAAACTGTACTTGAACCGAATGACTTTTGAAACAGAGACAAATATTTAAACAAGGGACTGTCGTCTCCAAAGTATAGCAAACAGGCAACACTATCCAACACTGAGTAATCATCATTCCCAAAGTATAACATCCACCCTCCTCTCATCTATGGATAAGAAATGGGGATTCTTTTGAACTTTGAGCTGTGCCACCTACCTCCCAAACAGCCGTCAGGAATGACCAGCAGTCCTTCCTCAAAGGAGAACACAACTCAATAAATCACGCTGATCTTAGAGCCAAGAAACTATAAGAAACCAGGATGGGGGGGGGTGCTCCTATTTGCACTTAGCTAAGCATTTCTCTATCTCATATATTCAGGCTGGTGCTCTTTACCCCTGCATAAGAACACGGAGTCCAAAAACAGTGATTAAGCATTGGCACAGGCTTTGTTCATTCTGGGTTATGCTTTTTTGGGGGGGGAGTCAACTCAGAAAAGGAGCACACCATCCAAAGTAAGGCTAAGAGTTAAAACAACTACAACCACAGCAATCTGAAAATCTAAACAAACGGCAAGACCCCTTCTGCTGTAAGTCAGCAAATGGAAAAATTTCCTTTGGAATTAGAACTCTGCTGTCAGAACTGCTTTTTTCTATTCTCACCAGTCCTGACAGGGTGGCTCTTCAACTCCCTCCTAGCTAGACTACCAGTTACTTGCAACCTTGCCTCACAATAATTCTTTCTTCCATCTTCATGAGAATGGACACATATTTCCACAGTCAACCCTGATTCTCATGCCTTCACCCACAAAGAGTTATAAAATGTAAGAAGCAAAAACAGCTACTATTTGGCACCTTACCCCAAGATGATATACAGATTCAGCCATAGGCACATAGGGTTCGAATTGAGAAACTGCATGTTTCAGATGGAGACAGGAAGAGAATGACAACATGTACATGCATTTGCTTGGCTGGAGAGCAAAGGAGAGAATTAAAGTATGTGGGCAATTTGTAATGGTCAACCAAAGCGTATTAAAGTGAAGAATGGGCCAAATTTTTCTGCCATGAATAATGCATTCCTTTGTCTCTTGCAATGAGAAAGCATCCCAGATTGTTGGGCCAGCTGTAGTTTTGCTGTGAAAATAAGACAAAGGGCCAAGGGAGTCTGAGTAGCACTACAACAATTATTTTCACAATATCTGATACCACCTGAAATAGAGACAGGTACACAACTTGAACCTTTTACTTCTTTGTTTTTTTAACCTTTCTTACACATGGATAAGAACAGTGGGAAACTGTCGTCACAAATAAAGAAATCAATGGTACATTGAGATGGGCACGAACCATCAATTTGGCAGTTCGTGCCAGTTTGTTTAATGGCCAAAGAGGTGTTTGGCACTTCAAAGCCCTGCCTCCTCTGGCAAGTGCTCACTTGGGGCCAGGTCCCTGGCTTCCCTGCCTCACCTCCTCCGAGCGTTGCTTCTGAGTGGGCACTCACCAGAGGAGAAGGCTTTGAAATGACAAACTTCTGTTCGGCTGCTAAACGAACCAACACAAACCGCTGAACCAGTGGTTCGTGCACTTCTCTAATGGTAAACCTTGAACCATACATTAGTTTTCTATATTTTTCTCTTGCCTTTCTTTAAAAAGGTGGTCTTTGATACCTTTTAGTCCGGTTTATGGACTAGCTGCAGGGCAGAGTCTTTAGTATGGCTAGTGTTTTTTTAATCCTCATCTGCTGTTAGCCAGGGTGAATATTTCCCTGCTGATCTTGCTGGACATGTCATTAGCTATGGAACACACTATTCCTGATACACCAGAAAAGATAGTAATTCCAATATAAGACATGGCCCCCCTTTTCATGTTTGTTCATTTCAATATTCAGTATTCTTTTTTAGGGACTAAATGGAAAGATTCAGATGTAAGGGTACACTGTACTTTAGGATGTATGTGTACTAGCTTAGATCTTGGACTTTGCATTCCAACCATCTCCAAGTTAATGACAGGAAGTAAGCACCTATGTTTTAACTGAATCATGATTTGCAGTTAAAAACACAAGAGGAAATGTACAATTTGACTGAACCAAACAATCTTGAATTGTTCGATAAATCACTGGTAGAACCACAGCTTCTGGATCCAAGGGAATGGACTTTTCTGATTAGTTTAAAATGGAAAAGATACCCAATCCTATACAAAGCTACAAAATCCTACCAAATAGATGTTAAAGATTCTTTAACACTTAAGTTAAACCTTTAATATTAGTCTAGGCTCTATATCTGTGTTGGATGGCTGTGAGAAAACAGACTAAAACTGAACCCTAACAAGATGCAGATAAACCTAGTAGAATTGGCTGTGGTCTGGAGGAGGAAGACACTTTTCCTAGTCAAGATGAATCTTATGTCACCCTATCCTGCGAATTAAAAAGTATCCAATATTAGTCCTGGATCCAGTGCTAGTCTTTAAAAAGTACAATGGAAGCATCTGCCTGTAGTGCCTTCTTCAATCTAATGTGTAGGAGACAATTTTGTTGGATTGCAACACCCATCTAGATGCTCTCGGACTGCAACTCCCATTACCCTTCATCATCCACAATGCTGGCTGAACCACATGTATTCTGACATTTGAAAAGCTGCATGCTTGTCCCCACTTTCATCTATACAGCTACCAGGGTCTTTCCACGCTTTTTTTACGCAGTTCCCCATGGAGCAGGCCCTTCCAAGACGGCAGTTCCTTACATGGGGCAAGCTCCCTTGTACCAAGAGAAAACACTGGTGTTTTGTACCATCTGTTTACTCACAAATATACAGGCAATCGCCGAGGCAGGCACTGGCATTTGTTAAAACAGAAACAGTTTTCCCGACCAACCGCACAAATGCACAGTCCCTCGGGGCCTGCTCTTGTCAGCCAGCTGTGAGACTCAAGTCACAATTCGCTTTCAGTGCCAAACATATACTTAAGGAAAATGGTCAACGGCTTCCTTCAGCCTCTATCCCAGAAGATTCCATAAGCATCAGTCAAAGGCCATTAAGCAATTGCCTTCAGCAAGGAAAATGATTCTGAAGAGCACTGCCTCTGCCTCTCCTGAATAATAATAATAATAATAATAATAATTTTAAATATGGCTGAATAGTTCTTTCATTTTTTTTCGAAAGAAGATAAACCGCCACATTTTTCACTGATCTAGCTACCGGTCTCTCAGCAATAGCCTTAAAAGCGCATCCACAGGAAACACCCTACTGATGTTGAGCCATTTTAATATTTTATAACAGTTTTACAAGAAGACCATTTATATTGTGGAATAGGGAATCGCTATGCCTTTCTGGGTCTTCGGAAAGGGGGGAGGGGAGACAAACCTTTAGGCAAGAAGCACTAGGAGAGAAACATTTTGCTAGCTTGCCTGTTTTGTGAGGTGCCTTTAAAGCTGAGACATTCACAACACCACCTATTCCCAATTTATGCCAAGGTTGGTAAGAGGAGGGCCTAGGCATAAAACTATGCCTTTCCCTCATCCATCCCTTCAATATTTTCATACTCTATCCTCTGGATGCGTGTTTGCGTTTAATGTTAGGCTTCTTAGAGGGTGACTACATCGTTGTTGATTTATGTATACTTTATTTTGATTTATTATGCTCCTTGTATTTTGGGTTTTAAAATGTATTCCTTTGTTGATTGTCATATGATTCCATGTTGCAAACCACCCAGGGTAGCCCTAGGTCTAGATGGGTGGTATAAAAGTCAAATAAATAAATAAATAAATAAACTACATGACCAAAAATCTGGGCAAGGTGACTCGTATTTTACTCATTGATCAGATGATGCAATAGGGAATGTGAATCATGTACATATATTGAAAGGTCCTTCCCACCTTTCCCCTCACCTTTTGCATCACCACGTACTTGAACACTTATGCGGGGATGTGCACATGCGCACACACGCACCCCACACACACACACACAGAGACAAGAACCGGGCAGTGCCAGCACATATTGTACCCAGCAAAGCTTCTCTCCTTCTCCTCCTGCTCCTGGGCAACATTCATCTTATTACTGTTATTTTAATTTTTTAAAACTTAACAATTTAAAAAGGCAAAGCAGGGTGTAGAAAGCTGGACAATCAAGAGAAGTAAAAGCCTGTCCTGTCTATTAGCTCTTTGAATGGCACCACCTGCAGGGCCATACATAGAACTGCAAGGAGTTCCATTTCAGTATGACCACTTAAATATACTGTACCCCAATTCTCTGGTGCAACTTAACAATGGTGCATGTTTCCCGCACTCAGTAGTTGCACCTTTGGATGTGCTTCATACCACAGGCTAGTGCCTGTACTAATCATCCAAGATTCCACCCCTTTCCCTCAAATTACCGAAAGTACTGATTCTAGTTACTTCTGAGAAACAGGAAAACAAAGGATCATGTTTTAAATGTAACAAAATCAGTAACTAATTATATTTGGGGGCATGGAACTAAATCTGTAGTTAATTAATTTGTAAAATAATCTAAACTTTATAAAATTAATTTCAAATAAAAAATTACAACTATAATTACAATTACAGTTTTAGGTAAAATAGGGCTATATGGACTGTCTACTGGGCCGTTAGACATAGCTGTTGAGCTGCATTCTGCTTCACAAGCCATGAATTGTACAACTATGAGCCCTGAGAAAATGAGGAGAATCCAAGTCACAAGTCAAACAAGCCCCTGCAGGCAGAATGACTGCTCTGAGAAATACAGTGAAATCTGAGGGAGTTCTCTTTGGATACAGATGGGGTATCCCAGCCACCCCAGGAGGGTAAAATTAAAAAAAAAGCCTGCCTTAGACATTTTACTGCACATTATTATTTCCAGCCTAACTGCTTATTCAAACAAACACTTAAGGCTTGTGCCCTGTGAATAGACACAATCTCTGTTTTAATTGGGTTAAAAGTAGCTGAAGTAATGCAAAAACAATTAGGGTGATAAGCCAGAACTTGGTCTGCCAAATTAAACAGTTCCAGCTCTGAGCTGGTATCAGAAAATGAAACCAAATTGATCTTTTTTTCGTGGGTAGGACATGATTGTCATCAGCTCCTCCTTCTTGCTACACTGTTCCCAATTCAAATTGGGACTCAGTGGTTACATAAGAGGAAGATCTTTCACACATATCCAATTTGGGGGAAATAGTGCCACAAGAAAGGATAAAAAAAATACATGCATGGTGTCCTTGGGAATAATTTCAGTTGAATGCTTCACATCCTCATCCTCATCCTCCTTCTCCTCCTCCTCCTCCTCTTCGGCCCTCACCTGACTTTATTTTTGCTGCTGCCTGATCTGCCTACTGGACTCAAATAAGAGAACAGAAACCATCAAGTAGCAGAGAGGAGATAAATCTCCCCATATTCTGGGTTAGATGAGATGGGATTAATTGTATTGTCTTTATTTTTGTTTGTTTGTTTGGTTGGTTGGTTTTGGGAGAGGTTTATGTCTGTGTCTTATTTTGCTGTTGTTTTCCTGAGGTGAGTGGTGGTATTTTACCTGTTTGATAGCTGTTTTTTTCTTCTTACAATTATTATCTGGCTAATTTTCTGTGTATATTGCTGTTAAATATACCATATAGAGATATATTTCACTAGAGGTTTGTTTTGTTTGCTTCTGCGAGGGTGTGTGGGCCAGTGAATGTGTCAAGTGGCCACTGGGCTACATGAGTGAATGCATAGTCTGATTATGACTTTCTTTTCTCACATACTATTTCCTGCTTTTGGAGTAGACCAATTCTCTATTGCTTTGCCTCTGCTTTTTTGGGTTAAAGGGTCCTTTAAAAGGCTTTTAGAGAAGAGAAACATAATCAAGAAACTGGAAAGTGACCTTCCCTTCTGTGTAAAACTGAAGAATTCATGCAAATATGAAAACAAAAGAGGCACCTCTTAAAAGAATCCAAAATGAAAGAAATACTAACATTTTCACCATGCATGTCACCAGGTAACACCACAAATGCCATGCAGTGTACTAAGGACAAGGTGCTGGGTATGACCAGGCACATCTGGATTCAATACCCCCCTCTTCAACAATAAATCTCATAGTATTAAACCCAACAATAGCCTGGCAATGAAAATAGCAATCCCTTGTCAAGTACTCCATATTACTGTAAAACCTTTAGCCACGTTTACCTATGCTACAGTATTGCAATTTCACACTGTTCCTGCTCTGACACCAAAAGAGAAATATACTAAGCATGCCAGGGAAGACCTAAACAGTACCATCCAAAGGCAGCTCCAACATAAAACTAACAAGAGGTTCTGCTCTCAGTTGATGATTCCGGGCAGGTCTCACCTACCATGCATGGTTGTTTTGAGCCTATCAGTAGAAACATCATAATTACAGGCTTTCTGTTCACATGATTTTAACTTTCCATACATTATTCAAGAGAACTGGACTTCACAGGAAAAAGACGGGCTTGAGTAACAGGGCATACAAGTTTTGCAAATACCGTATATACTCGAGTATAAGTCGACCTGAGTATAAGTCGAGGCCTCTAATTTAACCCCCCAAAACTGGGAAAACGTATTGACTCGAGTATAAACCTAGGATGGGAAATGCAGCAGGGCCTGGCAGCTCCTCCTTTGTAAGCTTGGTGTGTGATGTTTAAAATGACTTTTAGCCACTGACCCAAGCATTTGCCAGGCCCTGCTGCATTTCCCACCCTAGACTCTCCTGTGATGCAGAGGGGGGTCATGAGAAGCGGCACACGATGTTTAAAATGACTTTTAGCCACCGACCCAAGCACTTGCCTCAGTGGCTAAAAGTATTGACCCGCATATAAGCCGAGGGCCCCTTTTTTCAGCCCACAATTAGGGCTGAAAAACTAGGCTTATATTCGAGTATATACAGTAATATTCCAGTCTTGTTGCCCTCACTAAAATTAAATGTGAGCCATTCCTCAAAAACCAATTGATGTTTGAGCAGAAGAGTTCGTTTGTTTCAATGCCATTGCACCTTCTTTCATTGCACCTTCAATGCCATTGCACCTTCTTTCATTGCACCTTCGTCCACAACAACTTTCCCCCCCTAAATCTTAGATTTGAGGAGACACAACATTTAAACAGGTGCATAGCAGGAAAATAATTTGGTTTGTGTTTAACCACCAGAATGTCAATGTTCAAAATAAAAACACTGCAATGCATTTGGACATGAGGCGCTATTCAGCTGAAGCACAGTCAAGGGTATCACAGGTGAACAACCTATAAAGTGAATACAGACTATATTGTGCCTTTTCAAGAGATAGAGTGACTCCAAAGAGTCTGAAATTGCAGAAGTGAAGCAGAAATGTGAGAAGGTGGGAGAGCTGTTTAGCCAAGTGAATAGACACAGCAAGATGTGTTAGATCAAGTGTTTTCCTACACATCAAGTCTGCGGTTTGCCTTACATTATGTGAGCACAGTCCCATCAAGTACTGTGCTTATAAATAGAAAAGGGAATCTAGAAATTTATCATCATCATCAGGCTTGTACAGATCTCCTTCCACAGGAAGGAACTTCTGTCAATCTATCCCCAATGAGGTCATCAATTCGCCAATACTCAAGTGATTATATTTATTTTAAATGTGTGTGTTGTGTCGTTACAGTCGAAATTGGGCGAGATTGGATGTGCTTAGGGCATCTAGGCAGCTTATTTTAAATAGCAATGTTGTTTTTAGAGGAAAAGGGAAATGATTCAGTCAATACTACCATTTCGTTTCCCATTCTTTCTCAATTACACTTGCCATGGCCTCACTTGTTTGCTTCTTCAGTTCTAAAACTTTACACTACAAGTGTCTCAAACCCAAGGGATGTGTATGTGTGCACAGTAAAATCTAAGTACCTGATAGCCAGAATCCTATGGCTATGCCCACCAAGTGTACCTCATATAGGCCTTGACATGCAACAGCAAACTGACTTCTTGACCTTGCACCAATTCACCACTCAGATTCACATCAAATTAGTTATTAGGACTCTGACTAATACACAATAAAGCAGTTAAGTCTACTGTTAAAGTACAGAACACACAGTAAAGTGCTACATGCATTGATGGACCTAGATCAGATCAAAGCTATTCCACTTTAGCCAAGTTCAGAGTGGTGAATCTGGAATGAATTCTGCCTTCTGTTCCACATACGTGCTAAGAAGCTCCTCCAATACTATCAAGAAGGAGATGGACATGCAAACTGCTGCTTCTCTCAAAACTACAGCATGCACTACCCCCCTTGTCAACAGGAAAAAAACATTTCCACATGGTGATGATCCCTAATAAAATATATACGACAACAGAATTTTTCTATCTGTCAGTATCTTATGAATTGCACAATGATGTATGTCCAGATGCATGCATCTGGAGGGTCATAAGTGTTCTATACAGCTTCCTTTTCCCTCTCCACATGTACCATTTGTTAAAGAGGCTGCTTTTGCCCTCTGTTGCCCTAGTTGTCTGCTCTCCCTTTTCTTTTAAACGGGTTAAGTAAGATACAGGTTTTCTTCTTGCCCACCATTACATTTTACTTACCAAATTCAGCTGTTTTAATACAAGACCATACACACATCTCTCTAAGGAGTGACAGTTAAATTACAAGGAAGAGTGCAACAGTAAAAACTATTTTGCATGCAGACAATGACAGCAGTCATTCAATACATCAGCTATGGGACTATAAATATAGGCGGTAAATTCCCCTTGACATGGTGTCAGCAAACAAAGTATCAATCTATTTAATCACATGATTTAAAAATTCATGGAGAATTTTCTCATTTTAACATTTACAAATTGATATGGAGAATCTCTTCTTGCATTCCTTGTAACTGCTTTCCAAGAATATATAACTCCTACTCCTACTGCTGACTTCTAAGTGACTGAATACTATATTCAGAAGGCTATGTAGTACTGGAGAAGAGTCTTCCATTAATTTAGAATAGTGCTTTCCATAACATGTTCTGTAAATAAAGGGGCTTCTTGTAAATTCATCAGTCATTCTTCAATTAACATTCCTCAAACTTACTAGAAAATAGCTCTCCATTACTTCAGGTCTACCTGCTATCTATAAGGTAATATGCAGTAGGACTTGGATATATCCCATAATATACATGCAGTTCACACTTGAAAATTATGGGGCTCATCAGTCTGCTCTGTGGTCCACCTAAACTGACTATACAACTCACAACACACCCCAACTGTGTTTACAATTTAAGAGTGTCCATAGCAGATACATTTCTATAAAAATGATTTCTTGAAAGTGAATGGTTAAGTGTAAATGTTAGTGTAAGAAATGTCTTGCCAAATGCACTTAGCAGTGCATGAAGATCTCTCGAACATTTACATACAGAACATGATGTTCCTCTATTTATTCTGCATCCTAAATGGAAAAAGGTATGGTTCTGTCAGTTGTGGTACAAATTAAACTTCATTATCATGGTAAGACTTTTTCTTGGAATGGAATGGACTTTACGTTTCAATTTCACCTCTAGGGGCAAGGGCCAAATTGGATAATTCACCTGAAGGGAACTAGAGTCCTGAAGACTCCTAAATGTTCTGTGAGTTTTTCCAATGGTCTGTATAGTACTAATTAGGCACACAATAGTCCTTTGGGGTAGTTATAGTTTGTGGGAAAGTTATTTATTTCAGCATTTTTAATATGAAAATCAGTTTCGTTCTGCCCTGCTTCCCCCCCCAGTCTGAAAGTCTTTATTATGTACAGCATGTACATTATGTAAAATGAAAGCAATTTATAAATAGTGTGAATTTCCCCAAAGAGAACAAAACTTGGTTTAAGGCAGGCATGTCCAAACTTTGGCCCTCCTGATGTTTTGGACCACAGCTCCCAGAATTCTAAGCTTAGACTGCCAATGGCAAAGGACTGTGGGAGTTGTGGTCCAAAACATCTGGAGGGCCGAAGTTTGGACATGCCTGGTTTAACGCAAATGATTGTAGTTGAACACTGAATCTCTCATCCTAGCAATGAAATTCAAAACATTGGTCAGTGTTTCCTCATGATAGGCATAACAGTGGAGCCCTCTTATTCTTTAACTTCTAGCCCAAGTAAATATTGTAGTGGCGTAATACAACATTAGGGTGTAGCATTTAAAGTACTGTATTTGGCTAAGACTCAACAGACCATGGCCCAAATCTCTTTGGCAACCTTGGGTTAATCATCCTCTCTCAGCCATACTTACTTCACAGTGTTGCTGTCAGGATAAACTGGGGAGAAGCATGAATGCCACTGTGAAATCACTGGAAGAAATGTAAGATTTTTTTTAAAAAAAAACTCAATAGTATCAATATTTATTGCTGTATGCTCATCATCAGAAGACTGAAGGGAACAAAGGAGAAGATGTTACAACTCCTCAGGCAGTCTTTTATCTAAAAGAAAGTAAAGACTTGTTCTCTGCAGGGCTGGATCTAATGGGTTTTAAATTACAGAAGAAAAGATTCTGATTGATCATCTAAAGAAAATTATTGACAGTGAGAGCAGTTCAACATTGGAACCAATTACCACATGTGGGGTGCTGGGCTCTCCCTCACTGGAAGTCTCTCAGCAAAATCTAAGCAGCCACCTGTCCAGGATGTTCCAGCTTTGATTTCTTGCACTGAACAGGGGATTGGACTAGATGGCCTAAAAGACACCTCCCCCGCCAGACTATGTGTAGTTGTGAATTAATATTCAAGTGCTGAAATATGGGTATATGTTAAAATTATAATCTGTTCCAAATGTTGTAAGTATCCAGAATGGAGATGATGGCAGTTGAGTGTAATCAATTGCTAAAATGAATATGAGATTGGCTAGTTTTATTTCCTCTCAGACAGATGGGAAAAAAACAATCCCATTCAGGTCAAGATACTTGATGTAATGAATGATGAATGGAGTATATTGAGCAGTGGTAAAAAAGGGGTCAATAGGGGAGACTCTAGATACTAGCCAAACACTTCATAGCAAAGCTTAGGACATCAGGAGGAGACTGCTAGAGGTCTCTAATTTATGGGCTCTATCCCACGGTCTTTAAAATCTGGATCTAATTTACTGATAAACCAGCTCCAAAAATCATGCCCCCATGGTCAGTGGTGGTTAAAAAAAAACCATAACTCCCACTTAACTGGGTTCCAGCGAGTTTTCCAAGACTCAAGGCAGTGGGTGAGTATTTTTTAATCCGGTTCGAAAGGCAGTTTTTTAGAAGAGGCAAACATTAGTGAGGGCGCAGAAAACCTGGGTTTCTCCCTTTTTGTTGTCAGTTTACCAGTTATGCTGGTCGGCAACATTCTATCTTGCTGTTTCCCCCAACTGCTGCCTCTCCCATATTTTGCTCGGAAGACAGCCCACCAAGTCGGGGCGAGGAGGAGCAGGAGGAGGCTCACTTGTAGGACAAGGTGGAAAAGGACAAGTTGCCTCTTCTGAGGACAACCGGCAACAGCCAAGGGCTCCCAGCAAGAGCATGGGTTGGCCCCTGCGGCGGGCCTCCCTTTCCGAAGGTGCCCAAGCAAAGCCAGGGACTCCGTCACCGTGCCAGGGGAGGGGGAGGGGTGCCCACACAGGGAAAAATATAGCTGTGATGAAAGGAAAAGGAACTCCCTTCTCGGTGAAGGAGCAAAAGGGAATCCTGAGGCTGGCGAGCAAGCGAATGAGCGAATGACAGGCAGCCTGGAGCGGGGAAAGCCAGGCATTGGCAGTCTTTCCATCGAGGGCCATCAACGAGGAAGCCCATCATTGGTACCTGCCTCAGGCGAGGCTGAGGAAGACTCGGCAGTGGCAGCACCAGGTTGAGAGCCAGCGCGGAAGCAACTGGCAGGGCAATTGGCACCGGCTCTCTCTCTCTTCTCTCTCTCTCACACACATACCATTGTGCACACGTGTACACACACACACATTCTCGCCCGTCTGCCAGCCTACATTGTCAGCCTGAAAAAAGGATATCACACTACTTCACAAAGGGCAGTTGGAATGTTGATGACTCCAATGTCACAGTTCAGTATGGTCTACAAAAGTGGTTCTCAACCTGCGGGTCCCCAGATGTTCCTGGACTGCAACTCCCAGAAATCCTGGCCAGCTCAGCTAGTGATGAAGACTTCTGGGAGTTGCATTCCAGGAACATCTGGGGACCCACTGGTTGAGAACCACTGTTCTACAAGATACAATCTAGCGCTCTCTACCATTCACAAACACCAAGCAGAGGAAAACCCCAGAACCTGTCTCCTGTTTTCAATGGTAAACCAGTTCTTATCCAAACGTAAAGAAACTGTGGATGTTTTGAAAGGGGGAACGTGGGGGTTTCCAAAGCACTTCAACAATAGGTAACTGGCAGAATGTGAGATCAAACTGTTTCCTGGCTTGGTTCTCAACCTTGTTAGTCCTGAATGCCTACTTAAAAAATCCTTGATGGCCAGAACCTTTTGATGTTTGCATAAGGTGTGCATAATCTTCACCAGTTTACTGAAAAGGTGCCAGGGCATACTTCCTTTGTGCAACTGAGCATGTGACCAGGGACATGACTGAGACACACCTCAGCACCTCATCAAAAGGTTGCAATTAACCAAAGCAAGTTCCAGAGACCTTACACAAACAACTAACAGGATTCCAATCATTCTGCCTTTCAATCTGCTTCATGTGGACTTGGAGAGGGAAGTACAAATATTTAAATTTGTTAAACAAGCCATAGAGAGAGGAAACTCATTGCCTGCTTCACAATCTCTTCAAGTTAATTGTACAACTTGATATTTGTTTGGAAATACTTATTTTACTATTATTTTATGCTTTTTTGATTGTTCATATCTATTTCTATTAAATGCCAAGAACTATATTTTACAAGTTGTTTACTTTTTGTGCTCTGGCAGTAACTGCACTAAAGGAGGAAGGGGTTAAGCAACATTTTG
>JAHTLZ010003518.1:23743575-23777170 GCA_023846285.1 Phrynocephalus versicolor | reverse complement strand
CCCCCCCTTTGCTGTGCTTGGGAGAAACCCCCTCAATCAACCGGCAGCCAAGGTTGCCAAGCTGTCAAGATCACCTGACTGTGGGCATGTCTCCGAAAGCAGCTGATTTTGAAAGTTCCACAGCCTTCGCTGCTGGTTGATTGAAGGGGTTTCTCCGCAACCCAGCAAAGGGGGGAAGCTCTTCCCCTGCTTTGCTGGGTTGGGGCAGGCATTCTGATGTCTCCTTCACCAGCAGCCCCCCGCCCCTGCCCCAGTGCTTGCTCTCTGCTGGGGTGGCAAGCGCTGGGAGGGTTTCTACCTGTTTCCCCGTGCCCTGGTTTTGCCTTGGAAGTAGGCATAAACCGCAGCTCCTCCCATTTGTTGGGTTTATGCCTGCTTGCAAGGCAAAACCAGGGCATCAGGGAGCAGGCAGTCTTTCCCCCAGCGGCCTCACCTCCCTGCCACCCTGCTCCTTTCCAGGCATCCGAAAGCTGAACTGAGGAGGGTGGCAAGGAGACAAAGCCACTGGGCTTCGCAACCAGCCACCCACTTTTGCTCCCCAGCAAGTTGGCTGCTCTTCGCCCACTATGATGAGCGATGAGCGAAGGGCACCCAGTTTGGTGGGGAGCGAAGTCAGGTGTCTGGTTGTGAAGCCTTAAAGCGCAGGAAAGGCTTAGCAACCGGCCACCCAACTTTGCCGGATCTCACTTCACCCAGTTGGCTGAAGTGAGACCGGGTGGCAGGAGTAAAGCCGGGGGGTTCCTGCATGGAAGGGGGTTGGACTGGGTGGCCCTTGAGGTCTCTTCCAACTCTATGATTCTATGATACTATCCAGAACGGCTTTGTATCTCTTTCATACTTGGCATCAACGACAATTACACACAGTATGCCAAGACACTGGCAGCTCAGAATGATGAACTGTCAGAATTCCCCTTCTATCAGATAGAAGTTCTCTAAAAAAAAAACAGAGGCTATTTTCCAACCGTCTACTATGGCCCATAACATGATATAAGCCACAATGTTCAGACGTCCCCTGCCAGTAGTTAAACACAAGTAGCGGTCTTGTAAAGGCTTAGTACGAGGCAACCAAAACCTCAAAGTATGTTCAACATGAAAACTTCAGAAGGCTTGTCCCCCTCTTCAATAGATGGTGTGAACATGTTGACAATTAACAGGAGCATAGTAAGTAGCACTAGAACCTAATATTCCAGGCCTGACAATATTAAAGTGTGGGTAGAAAGGTGACATGAGGCCAAGACAAGAGATGACTCCGTGCAAATTCTTCCTCCTGCCCAGTCCTGCTGTGTCTGTCTGTCTCATGTGCGTCTGGAACAACATGCCACCGAAAACGGAACACAGACAACCATTTTAAAAGAACATTATCCTTTTAAAAACACATGAATGGGGGGGAGATCTATATGCAGTATTGCTGTTACTGAAAAATAAACCAAGCAGTAACCATATTAGAATAAACATAAAGGTCATTACAGTGGTACCTTGTATAAAGGAATTAATTTGTTCCAAATGAAACTCTGTTAAGCAAATTTTCCTTTCTACAAATTTCCCATAGGAATGCATTGAAAACAGAGTAATCCAGGCATATCCAAACTTCAGCCCTCCAGATGTTTTGGACCACAACTCCCACAGTCCTTTGTCATTGGCAATCTAAGCTTAGAATTCTGCAACTTGTTGTCAAAAACATCAGGAGAGTCAAAGTTTGGACATGCCTGGATTAATCCCTAGTCGCAAATGTTGTTCTGTTGTACAGGTTCGCCCCATAGGCGATTCTGTTAAGCAATTTCCCCCTATCTCCGGAATTGTTTTCCTTTAAGTGGATTTTCTGTTAAACATACCACTTCCCAATCTGGGGAACCTTTTCAGCCTTTTAAACGCCCTTGGGACTGCCCCTTTGAATGGGCTGTGTGCCAATGGAGTTGCCCCTTTTGGTATCCATTTCCATGTCCGGTACCACCCACCTCAATTCCAAGCCCCCCCCCCACCGCTGTCTCTATGGCTCCCTTGTTTCCACGTGGAGGTCACCATCATTCCTTTGTTTCGGGGTCTGATCCGGCAACAATCTTAGGTCTGGTCAATCCAGCCCTCTCCTTTTCACTTCCAGGTGTAGAAGGAACCGCATAGCTGGGATATATTGCTAAGCTTTACAACTGATTCCATCCCTCTCCCCCCCACCCCATTTTTTTCCATTTCTTCTTACCCAACTCTAGAATGCTGCTGCCCCATCCTGTCCCCTGCTTCAGGACTGAAAGCCAGGCCCGAGCCTGAAAAGACTCCTTAACCCTGTATCCTAACAATATTAATGCACATCCAAATGAAAGAACGAAAAAAATAAAAGTAGGAAAGAAAGACGTAGAAAATACTACAAGAACTTGATCTCCACCACCATCATAAGATAATTTGACTTTCCAATAATTAAAAATAAGAGAAGGAACTCAAATATGTCAGTAAAGCACATCTGAATTACCTGTCCAAATGCATCACAATTGAAAATGTTATTTTTAAAATCATGTTTTGATTGTGGGTAGAGGGAGAGAACAAACATTTAAACACAGGTTGTCAACGTACAAAGATAATAACATTGTTTTAAACATGGGTATATGCCTGTAACAATTATAAATCAAATGGGTGGGGACAAAAAATATGTGCAACTGCTGCAACCAGTACTTGGCAAAGTGCTTAATTTTAATTGATGCACCAAGGCCTCAATATTAATATATGCATTAATGTTTTAGTGTTTATTTATTTATATTAATATAAACAGAGGAAGAACAAGTCATGATACAACGTGACTACAGCAGACATTATGGAGTGCGACTGAGAACTGTCTGCTTCTCGGAGAGGTAACACCTCACTTGTATGCAGCAGCGGAAGCACTGGAATTAAGTCAGATACTTAAATCCTTCACCGGATGAGCTACCCGTTGAATTCATTCCATATTATAAATCTTCATGTCATGTTTACAAGACATGAAAGACGTCTACCTGAAAGTAAAACTTTATTTTATGGCTTGTCTGGGACATTTTATGAGACTTCTATTAACATGAGCCATTTGGGGCACTAAATCTTAACCCTGAAAGCTGTTATTTATTTGCTTACAGTGTTTCTATACAATTTGTTGGGAGTTCAATTCCCCATGATGAGTAGAACCAACCTGTGCAGCCTTGGACAAGCTGCACAGTCTCAGGGTGTCCCCAGAAAAACCACTTCTGAGCACGCTCTGCCTGGGAAACCCTGAAGAGGTTCACCATGTCAGTGATGACCTGTCGGCACATGAGCATTATTATACAGTCTAGGGCAGTGATGGCAAAGCATCAGCACTCCAGATGTTTTAGACCACAACTCCCACAGTCCTTTGTCACTAGCAATACAGGCTTGGAATTCTGGGAGTTGTGGTCCAATACATCTGGAGTACCGAAGGTTTGCCACCACTGGTCTAGGGTAAGAGCAACAGCTTTGGCCTTGGGGGATTTTACAAGGACAGAAAAGGTAAGAAAAGAGGCCAGATGGGAGAAGGAGAGTGGATGCCTGGGGGAAGAAAGGAGGAAAAATAGAGGAGAAGAAAGGAAGGCTCCAGAAAGGAGAGAAACCTAAGTTAAGGAAGAGGGTCTATATCAGTGTTGGCGAACCTCTGGCACAGGTGCCAATGGTGGCTCTTGGAGCCCTTTTTGTGGGCACCTGGCATCACCCCTTCACAGCCACCTGTATTCAGGTTAAATTGCTGTATTGGCACTTTGCAAAAAATTAGTGGGTTCTGAATAGCAGTTTGGGCACTCAGTCTCTAAAAGGTTCACCATCACTGATGTATAGGGATGGTAAGGACGAAATAGAATTTGAGGTCAACCCTGGGGGAAGGCTCTGAAAATGTTGTCTCTTCATCTCATAACTTCTCCTGAAGATCTTAAAAGCCAGGGGGGGTCATATGGGGAAATAAAGTCCTTCATACAGCCTGTATTCAGGTCATACGGGGCTCTTGACATCACCACCAGCTCTTTGAATTGGAGCTAGAAATGGACCAGCAGCCAGAGAAGCTGTTGAAACAAGTGCAGTAGAGATGCTCCTCTCGTCCTCACTTTGCCGCCCTCCTCAGCCCGGAATAATGAGGCAAAACACGTAGGTTGGATTAAAACTGAGCCACAACTTTATTTCAACATATGTAATGTTTTAACCCTTTAAATACTTCCCTTCTTACAAGAGAGCCTGAGTGTCGTGCAAGCAGGTCTGGGGCTGGAGTCTTGCTTGACCTCCAGCCCATGCCTGATTTCAGCAAGTTCCTACTCCAGAAAAGTGCTGCCCACCTGTCCAGCACTCTTTCAAACTCTGTAGGATTGATTACTCCTAGGCAGCCCTCCAATCCATCATCATTAACCATGTTTGACCTGTATCTTTTTATTCCTACTGTCCTCTCCCTCCTTCTTAAATTCTGCTACTGGGGCTGCCTTGCACCACTTGGATGCCTTACCACGGAGCTCATCTGAATTCTACCACCACTTGCACTCCCCACTGTTGTGACTGGGTGGCCTGTCTAACCCTGTGGTAAGAATGGGGTGGGTGAAAACACGCTGGCACCCGAGGCCAATTTCGGTACCAGCCAAAAATTCCCATCCGACCCAGCATGCAACCAGCTACTCTCATTCTCACTACTCTTAGGGTGGGAGGGAGGGATGCATCCTCTGAGATAAAAGAGGCCAGCCCAGGCTTGTGCAGGTTATTTATAGTCTCCAGATTCCCCTGCTCGCCATCTCCAAAGTAGGCACATTGGGACAGCAAAGAATCCCTGCACCGGAGCTGTGCCCGTTTTGTGGAGAAGCCTTTATTCCCACCATGAAACAATGAAATTTGCCCCTAGCCACTCTGTGGCTGTCATGGTTGAGCAGGACCTGAACCCAGGTCTCCTGAGTCCTAGTCATATGCACTAACCAATGATGCAAAGTCTTTCAGGTCAATAAAGCTAGTAAAAGATTATCTGAAATGTATTCTCGAAGGCTTTCACAGCCAGGATCTGATACCTGTTGTGAGTTTTTCAGGCCGTGTTCTGGAAGTCTTTCTTCCTGACATTTAGCCAGATTCTGTGGCCAGCATCTTCGGGAGGCAAGGAGCTCAGGGAACTAGGAGTTCTCTCTGTGCTCTGAGGGCATCTGAAATGCCCAAGCAGGTATTAGGCTGGGCACTAGCACACAGCATAGCAGCCACTGAATCTGTACATCGGAGAGCTACCTTCTCATTCTTAACTGAACAAATACCTGTTAAGTTTAACTAGACTAAAGTTCTGACCATTTCACATCTTTTACCAGAAAATCAGTAAATCATTCATGACCCATCTTAACATAAATTTGAACAGCTCATCCTACATAAGAGTGGCAGCAAATACCATCGTTATTTTCATATCATGTGTCATTCTGTGCAATGCCTAACTCAGTGTACAGCACGGTATGAATGATGTGGTCTATGTAAACATGAGGAGCCTCAACATCATTTTCTCCAGGAGGCAATCAGTTTGTTGAGTTGTACCTATCTTGAAATACAGTTCACTCTTCACTACCAGGTCTCTGAAATATGCAGTCACAAGTGAATACAGACTGTGTCCTAGTACATATTCAAGTTCCTATGGGGATATGGCCAAGTCCAATGAGCTTGTGCAAGCTCATTGTATTATATCCTAGAATCCTTGAGGGGTCCAGGTCAGAAGCTCTCCAGGCAAACTGATTTATGTAATACACTCTGATGCAATGCCAACATGCACAAAGTCCAACTGTTGTAGGCAAACAAAAGGCATCCAGCTGGCCATCACTCTAATGGGATACCAGGTTGGATGATACATAATCTGATATATCAGTGTTGTCTTCATGCAATTAACATATTCTTATTTCTTCTAATAACTATGGTATAGTTTTGGTGTTTTATCTAAAGTTCTTGTTTTATTTTGGTCTATTTATTTGTTTACTTGCTTTGCCTCTATTTCTTTCAGAAGCTAAACTCTCTCATACTACCTTGGATACTGAACTGCTTATCTAAAGACATTGTGCCCTTCACATATAGTTCTCTGTTCTTGGAGCTTTTGGTAAACAGGGCTGCTGTCTGTTCAGATTTCAGATGTTCTGAATTATTCTGGATTCTTTAAGGCCATATGCAAGGATGTCCTCCCATAGACAGTGCAATAACATTTTCCCATTTGCTGATATTTGTATTTAATAGTTTTCAGCTATTCACAATACTTGCACTTATTCTCCAGTGTTGCCACTATGACTTATCATACTGAAGAACAATTTACAGAGAATGTAGTTAGAGAAAATCCATCAAGTAAGGCTTAAATGCAATGGGAGAGGACAATGAAGTTGTGACAGAAGAAACTTTCAGTTATATAAGACAATAAAAAGTCAAATAGTAACACTTTAAAATACAGTAAACGCCATGTAGTTTGTCTAATTGGGACTTGCATTCAGAAACAAAACAAAAAAAACATCTATTTAAACCACCTTCCACCTAAACCAGAGATGGAGTAAAGTGATGCCCTCTCCTTTTCCCATTGCTCCTAGAACAATATTAGTATTTTTGAACAGTAATAATAATAAAAGGTAGCAACCTGGCAATAAAATACAGTAACTTGCTTTTGGATGAAACATATTTCAGTGCTCCCCATAGTCATTGGGACACTGGGAACAATGTTACGGAATTTTTGAAAATATTATAATTAGCGGCAGATCTCTGAAAAAACACAATCAGAGCTGCAAGAACAAAAAACAAAACAAAACAAAAGCAAAATTAGGAAAAGTATGCATATTGCATTGATATTTACCTTATACAGTACTTAGGAATACTGTATCTTTAAACTTGTATCTGTTACATAATGCCAATCAAAGATTCTGTCTTGTGTTTTCAGATAAATAATAATGCTTTGAAAACATTCTCATCTGCGCTGACAACATGACACAAAGAGAAGTCCAGTCCTGTCACTGAGCAACGTGAGCCAACCCCCTCAAGCAGCTATTTCGGACGTCAAGGAAAGCTCCAACCTATTACACCCGCGATCCATGAACATCCTTGATATGCAGAAGCAGGTGGGGGGGCAGGGGGCAGGGGAGGCAATTGCGTGCCTGTCCAAGAAGTCTTGGGGCGATGCGCGCCGGCGGCGGCAGGGGGCTCTGAAATGCCAATGCATTTCAATGGAGAAAATTTTCCCCATTGGAAAACATTGGCAAAATTTTCTCCATTGAAATGCATTGACAATGCATTTCAATGGAGATTGCAGGGGCCCCGCCACCCCCAGCACGGCCCAAGACTTCTCGGAGGGACCCGAGGGGTGGCGCGGAGCGACCCGATCGCCCCCCACTGCCCCCCGGCACCCCCCTGGGCCCCTCCGAGAAGCCTGGGAGGCGTGCAGGGAGGAGCGATGCGATCGCTCCCTGCTACCACCCCCTCCAATAAGCCCCTTTGCCATCGTGCACGGACCTCCTGGGAGGTCCGCACGCAATCAGCCAAAGGGACTTTGGCCACAGAGCCCAGCCCTGGGACTCCGCAGTCGAAAGCCCCTTTGCCATTGTGCGCTGCTTGCCCGGACCTCCTGGGAGGCGCGGGTGGGCGGCGCGCGATCCCCCTCCCTCAAGCCCTTTCTGGTTACAGCGGTCCCACGATATAGCAGGACCGCAGTATGTGAACCACAAAAGGGCGGGGGACCACTGTAGTTACTTAAAATATTATATTGAATTTTTACCACAAGACATGGGGAAAGGTGCTCGAGGAAAATTCTGTCTCCTGTGCCAAAGTTACTTGGCTAATATTTTGATATTACCCAACTTAAGTCTGGTTTGCAGGTACGGAGCCATTTTATACTTCACCTCAGGCAGCAAAATATTTTGAACCACACCTGCTTTCAGCCCTATCTCAGATACATGAATGTTAAGTGGCCACACCCTATTGTTCACTGTGAAATACAAGACATCTGAAGCAGTAGGGTGGGAACATGAAAATTAAAAAACATAGTATCAGCTGTAGCAATTGAGGTTGTATGATCCCCTTAACCAGCCATAGTATGCATTTTAGTAAAATGGTGCCTGGAAAGCAAAAGGAAGTTCTTCCACAGCTTTGAAAATTAGATTGTTGGACCACAACATTTGGGCTCCCTGGCCAACATCACCCTAGTCCGGGGGTCTGCAACCCGCGGCTCCGGAGCCGCATGCGGCTCTTTGGAACATTTGCCGCGGCTCCGGGAGGGTTCAGAAATTTCAGTACAAAGGCGCCGAATCTCGCGAGTACAGCCCGTCCCACAAGGCGGCACGAAGCCAAGCGCGGCCACACTCTCAGCGCGCTCCCTCTTCTTCAGAGCAAGAGAGAGAGAGAGGGAGGCGTAGTGGAAAGTGCCCGTGGAAAGGCAGCCTTTTTTCTTTTTTTTTAACTTCAAGAAAACCTCCCAGATCTGGATTGTTGCCTCCCCCCCCCCCCGAGAAAAAAAGACGGGAGGAGAAAACCCTCCTTCCTTCCTTCCCCCCTTCCCCTTCCTTTCTTGCTTGGGTGTTTGGTGGGAGGGGGAAGAAGTGACGTGTGTGTGTGTGTGTGTGTGTGTGTGTGTGTGTGTGTGTTGTGTGTGTGTGCAACATGGAGGAAGAGAAAACCCTCCTTCCATCCCACCTTCCCCTTCCTTTCTTGCTTGGGTGTTTGGTGGGAGGGGAGAGAAGCAACTTTTGTGTGTGTGTGTGTTGTGTGTGTGTGGTGGGGGGGCAGCGTTTATACAGGATGGTTCAACGTGGAGGAAGAGAAAACCCTCCTTCCTTCCCCCCTCCCCCTTCCAAGCATTGCACATGTGCAGTTGGCATCTCTCTTTCTCTCTCTCTCCTTTTGCTTCGCTACAGCCCCCCCCAAAAAAAAAACTACGGCTTTGCACTAACTTGCTGGGATGAAGCTCCAAAAACGCGGGGGAGCAGGCACGCGCACAGCGTGTCTCCGCGAAAGAGAGAGAGAGAGAGATTAAAAATTCCCCTCCTCTCCCTCCTGTACTATTTTTTGGAAGATTTTTAAAAACTGCCCCCCCCCAAAAAAAAGTGGAAGCGGTGTGGGCACGACGCACTCGGGCTGCGCTTCCCTCCTCCATGGAGGGTGGGGGCGAGAGGAGGAGGAGGAGGAAGGAGAGATGGAGTGTGTGTGTGAGGGGGGGGAGTCAGACCATGGCTGCAGGATCCGGGCAGAAGGCAGCGATGGCGGAATGGGAACCTCAAGAAAGGTGGCGTGGGGAGGGGGCCACAGCTAGTCTTCTCTCTCCCCACCCCACCCCCCGCCGCCACCGCCGCCCTGCTTCCTTGCCCGGTGCTGTCAGTTCTGGCCCAACAAGCAAGGGGTTGGTGGCGGCGGGAGCGGGGAGGGGGGGAGCGGCGGCGGAGAGGCGAGAAGCAACGGAGGAAGTCGGCTTTTCTTTTTCCTGTGCAAGATCAACTTGGCAGTCGAGGGACGCGGCGTGACAGCTAGTTCGAGCCCGCCCCCCGGCCCGAGGAGGGGTCTCTCTTATTAGACTTCCAGCGGCTCCCTCCTGGAGTCAGCCGGTTTCGGCGGCGGGGTGGGGGCACCGGACTCAAGTTATTCAGGGGCCCCTGGCCACCTGGGTAGGCCAACGGCGCACCACCTGGCTCGAGAAGCTGAGCCGAGCCGAGCAGAGCGCCTGTGCGCCTGCCTGCTTGTCTCGCTCGTTCTCGCTCTCTCCGAAAGCCCGTCAGCAGCTGCCTTCCAATCCATTCCAACACAGAGAACGTGCCTCCTGCCTCCTGCGCGCCCACCCACCCCCAGCCCGGCCCTCCCCGAGGCTGGCGGACACGCAGCCGCCCCAGTTGCGCGCGCGGGAGAACTTGAGGCAGGTGTGCACCTCGATGGAAACCCTCGGGGACAGGGTGGTGGGGTGGGGGGAGGTGGCGGCAGTTCGGGCTCGCCCGCTTGCTCGCTCTCCCAGCGCCCGAATTGCCGAAGAAGCAACTTTCATTGGCTTCCTTCTCAGAAGCCCTTCGGGGGTGCCCGGAGGAGCCGCAGCTGCCGCCGCTCCTTCCCACCCCACTCGAGCCCGGCGCCGGGGCGCAGCGTGTCCGAGGAGCGCGTGAGGGAGTGTGTTGCTTGCAAGCACCCAAAAAGCCAGGAGCGAGGGGAGGGGAAAATATATTTGCAGTGTTATATTTGTTTTAAATGTCGCAATGGTTTTGCGGCTCCCATTTTTTTTTTTTTCCGTCAGAAACGGGTCCAAGTGGCTCTTTATGTCTTAAAGGTTGCAGACCCCTGCCCTAGTCACTGGCCATGGCAGACGTGGCATTCTGGCAGATTTAGTTCCAAAAGAAAAAGTCTTGGTATGCTCTAAACTTTCCACCCGTCCGTTGTGGCTAAAAGCAGTAGCTTATAAGTAGCCTGTTGTTAGGGTAGGAAGCAACTGTTTTAGAGAATGAACAGAATGAAGAATGTTTTTCCTCACTTCCTAGAAATATCAAGCAAGTGGAAATACTGACTCAACATGACTCCCTTCCTCATTGAACAAGACTTTCTTCTTGCACATATGTAACACCTCAAAATGATGGAGGAACGTTCAGTGTGGGGAAAGGTCTACATCCCTCCCAATAAATACAATGTTGGCAAAGATTTTAATAGAAGATGCAGAAACTGCCAAGTCACCTGGAGAAAGAACATCAAATATTCTTCCCCTTGGACCCATTCAGACTTTTTTTACCAGCAAGCAGGCGGTAGAAAAATATTGCATCTGCTGTTTCATTGCTGGTCTTCAAAGAGCAATCAGAAGATGTCAGCTTTGCTGGGTGACAATGGAAAAACAATAAACCTCAGGAACACCCCCCCCCCCTCAGCTCATACAAACTGTGATGTTTCAAAAAAAAGTCTTAATTTCCACTGTGGTATCTTTTTTATTATAATGTAGCGAAAACCATAAGGATATTAAGGATATTAAATATATATTTACATTAATGATGTAAAAAGTAACTTTTTTTTCAGGCTCTAGTGAAAACTTAAAATGTGTTTTGGAATTAGAGGAAGCTCTATTGAACACCAGGGGGCAATACAGAAGAGGAAGTGTAAAACACTGGGTGACATGACAGTCAGGGCCTCTTTGCTATCAACATTATTAATAGTGTTGCAGATACTTGTCAGAAAACAAATTAAAACAAAAATAAAAGCTCAGTCTTCTTCAGAGTTCCATCCATCCTGGATATAACTAGAAGCACTGTAACTTCTACTACCGTCTACATGTTTTTGAGAACAACAGACTGCCGATAACTGTTTCCAGCAGGAAAATTACTTAGATTGAAATGGGCCATGAGGAAACAATAAGCCAATATAAATCATGGTACAAGCCATAGAGACAAACAAGGATGGCCCTCTTACATATTTAATGCAGCAAAACACGGCTCATTTCTCAGCTCCACTTTCTCCGGGAAATATCTGAGGGAATCTGTTATTCTATAAGTGGTACTAATCTCTTTCAGATACTCATGTTATCAAAGATGACTCGTATATCATCAGATGACTCATGGGAAAATAAATGTGCCACTGAATGTTAATTTTCAAATCTAGTACACACAACACTGCAAATGTATGATGTTGTTTTCACTTCAGATAAAGGAAACTTAATTTTCTCCTTTCTTGAGATCTCTATATCCTATTATTTCCACTCAACTTTCTATCTTTCACCCCTATATTCCTGCCTCCTTTTTTCTTTATTCAAATCAGACACTGTAATTCTGCTCATGATAAGAAGAACCACACACAAAGCACACAATCTATCTTAACAATTCTGATCTTTCTATCTGCCCTCAAGTTTATCAATCTATCACCTTCTCTTCCAAACACCTGAGCATGCCAAGTGTTTCATTCTCTTCCATCATGATTTATTTCAATCTGGTTTTCACATCTATCACACTTTGCAAGTCTGATCTATCCTTGCAATTCTAGTGATATTTTTACATCCCTGGGCCTTATATAGAGAATTTACAGTATGATGTTTCTGCTCCAGATCCCATTGGGATAATTTATTGCAGTTTATTTTCTTAAACTAAACAATTATTTAAAAAAAAACCATTAGTCCACCATCTTCTACCAGGTCTCTATCTTTTCATTTATCATCCAGAATCATTCTGGTTTTTATTTACTTTTATCAAGTTCACATCCTCCTTTTGACAACAACATAGAATCATAGTGGTTTACAAACAACTGAAAAAATCACAGACAATGAAAATGGGCAGGGACAGGGTACTTCCCCGTCATGTCATCCATCCTTTTACCCAGGTAAGTATTAATTAGAGATGGGCACGACTTAGCGGTATTTTCGTTTTTGTTTTTCGTTTCCGTTACGTAATGAAACGAAAAACGAAAAACGGCTCAGAACTGGAACGGAAACGGAAACGAAACAACTAATTTCGAGCCAATTTTCGTTTTTCGTTACTGGAAAAAACACATAATGGAGCTAAATGGGAAGAAACGAAAAAATTCGTTTTTGTTTTCGTTTTTTCGTTTTCGTTACGTAACGAAACAAAAACGAAAAATTTTGAAATTAGCTCACGAAAACGGAAACGAGCCGAAACGGACCCCTAGCCGAAAATGAACAATTTTTCTGAGTCGTGCCCATCTCTAGTATTAATACTCTAATTTTTCAATATTGCAATCTTCTTCAAACATCTGAATGTATACTTCAGCTCTTTTCCATCCGATTATTCCAGTGTCTATCATTCCATTCCTTCTCTTCCCCATTCAAATTGTTTCTTTGATCATTTTTTTCTGATGCTTGTTTTATTTTACTCTCAAGGAGCAATCAATCCTTTACTTCAGCTCCACTTGAGTTCTTTGTCTCAGCAAGTTCATTTGAAGCTTATCCACACATGTTTACAGTTTTACCATTAATGTTTAACTTTAACCCCCCTCTCCTTTTTCATTGTCTCTCTCAAAACAATGTTTATTTATTTTCATTCATTGTCCTTTTTAAAATCTCCCTTCCTATCATTCTGAATTCTCTTCCTGCTGTTTTAAACTGGAGTGGACCAAGTAAAGCCAAAGATGGTTCTTCTGACTAGAGACCCACCCACCCCAGATTTTTCCAATCCCCTTGACAGCGATGAAAGGTGGTTTTTTTTCTGTCCCTGAAATTTTGCAGGGGGGGGATGTTAATGGAACCCTCCCCAAGCTCCAAAATCAAAACCAGATATTCATATCTGGTGACGTCTGGTTTTAATTCCTACCACCACACCATTTTTCAGCATTTCCAGGCTTCATGCAAACCACAGAGAGTGCCAGGGTTCCTTTTCAGCTCTTTTCTCTTTGTATGCACTGCCCATTCAATATTAATCAATCCTAAAGATAGTTTGTGGTCTTACATTTGGCATTTCAAATGATACTTTGATGCATATCCACAACAGTACTGATATTATTATACATATATGTATTTGCAAAAGAGACTTTCCAACCAGAACCAGAAACTTTCATAATTGTTTACATCTGAACTTGTGAAAATCTGACTTGCATGTGGATTGGCATAAAGCATCCGTTTATTTTCTGGCATACAGCGGGAAATGAACGCAAGAAGAGGAGAACAGATTCTCTATTTCTCGCCGCACTAGAAGTACTAAAAAGAGATCCTGGGATCATTTTCTTGCTTGCTTTCTCTTTTTAAAGACATCTTGAACTTGAAGCAAGATTTCAGTAACTTTCATCCAAACATCAACCTCAGCTTGGAACAATCTACTACAACTGATACATTTTTTTCAGACACCACTGTGAAACTACAACACATAGTATTAAAAACCAACTAATCCATATACAGTGGACCCTCGTATAACAAACGGTTTGAATAACATAAATTCTGTACCACATAAAAAATTCCGGAGATAGGGGAAATCTGCTTTACAGAATCACCTATGGGGTGAATCCATACAACATAAAAATGGTCACGATTAGGGATTACTCTGTTTTCAATGCATTCATATGGGAAATTTGTAGAAAGGAAATTTTGCTTAACAGAATTTCATTGGGAACAAATTAATTCCTTTATACAAGGTACCACTGTATACACCTGAATGCTGCCAGGTTCCATTCTGATCCAAAGACAAAATCCCTTGTTTACAGCCAAGCCCTGGAGCACAATAGCGTCTGCTTTGGACCCACAAGAGAGATCCCAAACTCAAGGATGTAGAAACCTGTTTGCCAGGACCCTGCCTGTCACAGAACCTGACTCTGAAGGGTTAAATGGTGAAGAGCTGCTGGAGGAGCCTTGCAGCTCAAGTCAGCAGGCAGCTGGGTCTGATGACTGAGCTGAAAACATATCTTCTCCCCCTAGAAGGGCTATGAGCAGGATTCTGCAAAAACATGCTACCAAGAGAGCTAGGGAAAGGGTCTTTGATGCTAGATGGAGAATCAGGTCAGGAAGCCCTGAGTACTAGCAGGAGCCTTTCCAGAAGTAAGGGTGTGTTCCCTGTTTTGAGATAAAGCTGGTAAGCTCACCTTGAGCTCTCTGTGGGAGCAAGGCATGATTTGAAATTGCAACCACGTTCCTGTCTGTGACCTTGGCTCTGTTTCCTGATTTCGGACTGGCTTCCTGGACCACGGCTTGATCTGTTCCCTTGGGTTTGGTGTCTGGTTTCTGTGAGATATTCTGGTTTTGACTTGGGACTGTTAATTGCTGGGAGTTGGATTCTGTTATTTATCTGGCACTTGATTGTAGCAATGGACTTGAACTTGCCTGGCTTTCCACTAAAGATCTTGGCAAAGAACTGAACCCTGTTTGTGTGTGTGCTCTGTGTGCGGGGCTTGACACTGTTTCAAGTAATTTAATTTAAATTATTATCTGGTTATTCTGCACAAGATCTGAATGCTGACATTCTGGAGAAGTAAAATTACAAGACAAGAACTTGGCTGGGGGCAGGGAGGCTGCCTGACCTTGATGGGGTCATACTGCCCCTGAAGGATCAGGTCCATATTCTGGGTGTGTTTCTGGATGTGCTTATGTGCTTTTCCCTATAAATGGAGAAACAGATCCTGGACATGGCCAAATCTGCCCTTTTCCCATCTGAGGCATTTTAAACACTTCTGCCCCTTTCTCAACAGTATGTCCCTTATAACACTGGTTCGTGCATTGGTAATATTGAGGATTGACTATTATAATGCTCCCTACATGGGACTGCAAGTTATATCTTAGCTTTTTACCCAGGGCTTTACAAGCCTCGCCCCTTTCCAATATAAACCCATTGTCTGCCATTGTGAGAGTATCTGATAGACTAGAGGCTTTATGAGAGGTTTTAGTTTTTATATGTTCATTATTTTAATTCTGTTTGTATACAGTATTTATGTTGTGGGATTTATAAAAAGCTGTCCAGAGTAGTGAATTACAGTAATCCCCCATCTATTGTGGGGTTAGGGACCAGACCCAACCAACAATAATGGAAAATCCGTGATAAGCAGATGCTGGGTCAGGTCAGGACTGGGGGCGGGGGCTATCTGGGGCCTACTACACTAACTTGAGGCCTGGCGTTGCCCCGAATGGGCCTCCGACGGGCTTCCTGGGCCTGTTGGAGGCCCCAGAAGTGATTTTTGGTGATCCAGAAGCCTCTTCCAGTTTGCAAGAAATCACTTCTGGAGCTTCCAACAGGCCGGGGAAGCCCATTAGAGGCCCGTTTGGGGCAGTACCAGGCCTGGGGTAAGTGCAGGAGGCCTCAAACATGCCCAAGCAGCTTACCCCAGAGAGCCTTGCCTTTCATGTACTGCAGTCCCGCAATATACAGGGACCGCAGTATATGAAGCATGAAATACCGAGGGACCACTGTATACACTAAATGGGCTGGTTATGTCTGTAAATCAGTAAATAAATAAATAAATAAATAAATACACATAGCATTAGGAAGCAAAAATAAATTATATAGATATGCTTCAAACCCATGGCCAAATGTAAAACTCTACAATAATTGTACTTCATCTGCTGCATTTCCCAGCTGTATTTCTTTTTCTAACTCATTGAGTCTCAGAACTCATTTCTATGTTTTTGCCTCCTATATTGTATGTATAAAATAGATTAACATCTCAAAAAAAAAACATTTTAAAAATACCCAGTGGAAAAAGGAAACACTAACAAGACAAGAAAAAGACTTCTCTGACATGGTTTTTATCAATTCTTCATTGTTTCCTGGGTTTGTTGAGATGCTTGCTTGGGTTTGAAAGAGCTACATTTATCACCCTGAATGCAACATCCACTGTCTGCCTGGAATTTAAGGAGTGATCACTGCATCCTACTGCTCACCAGCCTCATTCTAGTTCCCCCACCTATCCACAGGGTCATAACTGTTAGGCTAGTCAGCAATGATATATCAAATGCATTTGACATATTGAATATTTCAGTGCATACTCAAAACACTAATGACTGCCCTATGTTCATTTTGGTACCATTAATATATTTGGCCAGGTATTTGAGTTTACAGGCAGCCTAAGAACGAATGTGTTCCTCCTTGAATCCAGTTTTTCCCACCCCTCCTGCCCTGTTCCCTGTAGATCAGGCACATCAGGGCATTAGAAGGTGGGGAGAGATGGCAGCCAGAGATTGCACAAGACCTAGAGGCTGCATCTCTTCTGGCTCAAACCTTCCCTTTTGGAAGGTCAAGACTCTGCCTTCTTCGTCTCTGCTTTCAGGTGGGAAACACAGCATTTTAGACACATTTTCTGTAGTTTTGCAAGAATAATTTGGTTCACAAAGATGAGGTGGAATGTCCTATCACTCCCAAGGGGCTAGAAAAGGCTACTTCAGGATCAGCACTAAGAAGGCTAGCAGAAATCAAAACCCATGTGTGGGAACCTTCCTTTGAAGGGGGTGTTCCGGTAGGACTACAGTGATGGTGCACACGCTCCTGGTCGACATGGCATATCTGGAAAGGAAGTGACTTTCTATTTCCCTGGACCTTTTGCTTTGAGGCATGGCTATAGAGCACCTGCCCCCTATCCAACGTATGGATTAAGAGTGTGATTGCTTCTGTAAGCATTCCAATGTCTTACTAGTAAACATTGATAAGAGAATAAAAATGGAGCCTTCTGAGAGGAATACAGCAGTTTTGTATGTGTGTGCCTTCAGCGCTGGCCAGAAAGGATATTTGTCTGTGTCTTTCTTTCCTTTGTTCTGTGGCCAAGGTCATTCTGACTTCAAACTTCTCCATCAACTCCCCACAGCCCTGTACTATTGTTCATTAAACTACCCTGTTCAATATTCATAGGCATGGAGATGCCACAGGGATCTAGCAAGTTGTTGGTTCTGTGTTGCTGCATGCAATACTTCAGGCTTGTACAATCCATTGACCACGGGCGTCCAGTAGCCATGGCGCCATCAGAAGTTACCTGCCAGGTCCCCGCCAGCCTCCCGACACATTGCCTGTGGCGGCATGTTTGGGGTGGGATTTTTTTTTACCCACCCACCTGGACGTTTGTTCTGGATTTCTACCCTTCCCCTTACCTTCCGCCACCACTACCCCACACCCTCTCGCTCGGCTCCTCCGTAGGAGACTCTGCCCTCCTACTCAGGAGCAGCGGCGAAGTGCATGCACGAACATGTTTCTGAAAGTAGGGGGGAATGCGGCGCTTCAGGAAGTGGACCGCAGGAACATCCCACAGGCTGTTCAAAGTTGGACAGCCCTGCACTACTTGTACGACGGTGCTACAGCTTAGACCACATACTGTACACACAAAATGGACCACATACTGTGCACACAAAATGCCAAAACTCACAAAAGAAGTTGGCTAGAAGTCCATGTCCATACTATGGTATGGTTTAGATATCTGGCTGCAGAATCTGTGCTGCTTGGGACTAAGAACTGGATTTTACTCTGCGTTATTAATATGAGAATAATAAAGTGCAATGTGTAGCCCTATACACACTTGACCAGCTGCTCCATGATTAGAAATGGTTTGGAAAAAATAATGTTGAAAAAAAAATATATAAATATAAACAAAAATAAAAAGCTTAACCCACTCTCCTCTT
Source organism: Phrynocephalus versicolor (assembly GCA_023846285.1). Lineage (NCBI taxonomy): Eukaryota > Metazoa > Chordata > Lepidosauria > Squamata > Agamidae > Phrynocephalus > Phrynocephalus versicolor. The sequence continues at coordinate 23,759,202 of JAHTLZ010003518.1, read as the reverse complement.
TGAAAACATTTGTGGCTGGTGCAAGGGAGACCTCAATTCCTCTCGCCTCCCTCTGTTTTGGAAGCTAGTCTAAGACAGAATGTTCCAAATAATCACCAACAATCCAGCAGGGAGAGGGAGACACAATTGGCTCACTGGTGAGTATGTAACCTGCCTCAGTGCTTGTATTGCAAGACATTGCCCGCTGATTAAGGCAAAATTGATGAGAAATGTTTTCTCATCTTGCAAAACACTCGTAGACCAAGGAACTCATAAACTAAGGTATTACTGTAGTTGAGAATGATGGCAACTTTCTTTGAAGATATTTGCCAGGCATCAGGTTGGGAGCAGTCGATAGAAGCAGCCCATTGAAGCAATTAGTGCCCCCATACTACAAGAGGTGGAAGAACCGAGAGAGTGTAGCATGGCTAAGGCCACACAAAAGACTGAATAAGATGTCCTAATTTATTGCATATACTTTGAAATATTATATACATCCTCAAGTATTCTTTGTGTTATGGGCACATATTGCTACTGTATAGAGATTTTAATGATGCCACTTCCAGTTTTGTTTTGACACTTATTTCAACTCTCATCTAACACAAAGATGTAACACAAGAGTCACCGATAGTGTATTATGTACCAGACACCTCCCACCTCCAGCCTCCCACCGAATACATTACTGATCATTTAGTTAAATGGCTGTTTTTGGCAACACTGTTAAAAATCTAATTTTACTGATCACAAGAAGATTTAGCTTCTGTGTTTCAACACTTCCGTTACACATGTCTTTTTATTTTTATTTTTCAACATGCCAGGGTCAAGGACTAAAGGTAAATCACAGCTCTTTTCCAAATACAGTGGTACCTTGTATAAAGGAATTAATTCATTCCAAATGAAATTATGTTAAGCAAATTTTCCTTTATACAAATTCCCATAGGAATGCATTGAAAATGGAGTAATCCCATTTTTATGTTGTACAAATTCTCCCCATAGGCGATTGATTATGTTAAGCAAATTTCCCCTATCTCCGGAATTTTTTATGTTGTACAGATTTTATGTTATACAAACTGATTGTTATACAAGGTTCCACTATAATCAAACAGTATTTTAGAGAATATGCACCACATATGCTTTGTTATTTAAAATCATTAGAGCTTGTTCAGCATCAGCCAATTTTGAAAAGGTGTTTAGTATTTTTTCATCAGTAATTTTATCTCTGATTAAATTAGCTTTCTCGGTCCTCGGCAACAAAGGTGTTGTTTTCTGTAGCACAGTTTGCTATTTTTTAAAAGAAAAATCTTAAACGTAAGACTGTTAAGAAGAATCTTGAGTTTTCCAGAATTCTTTCCCCTACAGCAGCCAACCGGATGCTCATGGGGAACCCATAAAAACGATGCAGGCACCTTGCCACATTTCCCAGGTTCATTCAGCACCCATTTTAAATGTTTAAAGGACAAGAACTGTGTCTGTCACACAGGTGTGTGTCACAAAATGGTTGCCTATGGCAGCTACACTGGGTGAAATGAATGGGAGAGGTGAAACATACACTGTCTCAAAAGCATATCAAGCAAGCAAACACATAGTTGCTCAGTTGACAAATAACGTATGTGTTTACTTCTCAGAAGGAAGGAAAATAAAAACAGATTTTGCTAGCAGTGTCAGAGTTTTGACATATGCTCAAATAAATTATCTACAATGTACATTTGAGAGATACTGTAAACTCAAACAGCTTTACATAACTAGATGGTAAGGAACAGTAACAAAGAGTTTAAAAACAAGGAGATAGGGCTCTTAGAAACAGTGTTTAGCTTATTTTATTTAAAAAAAAAAAAACCTTTCACCATCCCATGCTATTTTGTTAACCTTCCAAGTTTTCCCTTGGACAACAATTTCTCCATATTTTATTTATTTTTATTTATTTATTTATTTTAGCTTATATACCGCCCATCTTCCAAAAGGAACTCCGGGCGGTTTACAACAGAAAAAGAAAACAGACAATAAGCAAAATTATAAACAACATCACAATAAAAAACAGTATAAGCATAAAGAACAATAATAAGAGGCAAGGTGGCAGGACAAGCAAAAAGGAAAAAAATGGAAAAAAATTACAGTCACCAAATGCCTCCCGAAAAAGCAAGGTCTTTAAAGCTTTTTTGAAGGCTGGCAGGGACTATGCAAGGCGCAACTCAATCTGGAGATGGTTCCATAATGTGGGACCAGCCACAGAGAAGGCTCAGCCACGGGTGACCGTTTTTCGGGCCTCCCTGGGCATGGCCACCCGCAGTGAGTGCGCCTGTGACATTCTATTTGGTCGGGCCGAGGTTGACCGCTGGGAGATTCGCTCGGCCAGGTATTCAGGTCCCAGGCCATGGAGGGTTTTATAAATTAAAACTGGGACCTTGAATCTTATTCAGGACGCAACGGGTATCCAATGCAGGCGAGCCAGTACTGGGGGGATGTGGTCATATCGACGCACACCCGCCACCAGTCTGGCCGCTGCATTTTGGACCCGCTGCAGTCGCCGAAGAAGAGTCAAGGGCAGCCCCATGTAGAGAGCATTGCAGTAATCTATTCTCGAGATCACCAGCACTTGCACGACAGTTCTCAAGGAGTCCCCATCGAGATATGGGCGAATCTGGGCGATTTGTCGGAGATGGAAAAAAGCAGTCCTGGACACGACAGCAACCTGGGCCTCCATAGAAAGAGCCGGGTCCAGGGCCACGCCCAGATTCTGGACACTATCTGCCAGCTGGAGGGAAACACCCTCCAGGCTTGGGAGAGGGCTGCCATATCTGGAAGGGGAAGTCCCAAAGAACAGAACCTCGGTCTTCTCGGGGTTGAGTTTGAGTCTGTTGGTCCTGGTCCATTCCATGACTGCATCCAGGCACTGGTCGAGGGTCTGAACAGCCTCAACTGCAGAAGTGGAAAAGGAGAGATAGAGCTGTGTGTCATCAGTGTACTGATGACAGCAGACTCCAAATCCCCTAATGACCTCAGCCAACGGCCTCACATAGATGTTGAACAGCATGGGAGAGAGAGCTGACCCCTGCGCAACTCCACATGGGAGTATCCACAGGGCAGACAGCTCCCCCACCCTAAGCTTCACACGCTGGGGCGGTCCTCCAAGAAGGATCTGAACCAACTGAACACAGTGCCTCCAATACCTATCTCGGAGAGCTGGTCCAGCAGGATACTGTGGTCAATGGTATCGAAGGCTGCTGACAAATCCAAAAAGACCAACAAGGTAGAACTACCCCTGTCGGCCCCCCGGAGGAGGTCATCTTGCAGTGCGACCAAGACTGTCTCAGTCCCCCGACATGGCCTGAACCCAGACTGGAATGGGTCAAGGACTCGTTCTCTCTCCAGGAATGACTGGAGCCGGACAGCGGCCACCCTCTCGATAACCTTGCCCATGAAGGGAACATTGGCAATTGGACGGTAGTTTGCCAATTCGTCCAATGCCAAGCCAGATTTTTTCAGAATGGGCTTCACCACTGTCTCCTTCAGACGAGAGGGAAAAATCCCTTCCCTGAAGGAGGCAGAGGAGATAGTTGAAGCCCACTCAGGCATGCTCGCTCCGGCAGATTTAATGAGCCAAGATGGGCAAGAATCTGAGGGGGTGCAGCGTTGGGAGATGCCGAGGAGAGACTAGGGCAACTGGAGTCAAGACCAGCACGGATGGCCTCAATTTTAGTTCTGAAGAAGGCTGCAAAAGTCTCGCTACTGAACTCAGTAGGAGGAGGCCTTACCAGACCAGGATTACTGAGGTCACGATCCACGCGGAATAACTCCGCCTGGCGGTTTGTGGCCTCACTAATTCTCAGGTAGTAAAATGATGTTTTGGCCTCCCTGATGGCGCGGACATAGCGCTTGGTCTGGATTTTAACGGCAGCCCTATTAAAAGCCGTCCGGTCCATCCTCCATTTGCTCTCCAGCTTTCTCCGTTCTTGCTTCATCGCTCTCAACCCCTCCATGTACCATGGCGAGGAGCAAGCTCCGCAGCGGAGAAGGTGCCTAGGGGCGATCCAGTCTACAGCCCGGGTGGTGTCCTCATACCATCGGTCCACCATGGCTTCAACCGGATTGTCAGCCAGACTGCCAGGAAGCTCCCCGAAGGCCTCTGAACCAGAAACGCAGGGGGGCAGCGATCAACAGGGAAAAAGACAGCAGATGGTGGTCTGACCATGACACGGGCAGGGAAACAATGTCCCCAACCCTCAGATTGAAATCCATCAACGTGGAGGTAACCACCAGGTCCATGGTATGCCCCGATCTATGTGTGGGGCAAACAACATGCTGGGTCAGATTCATAGAGGCCATGGACTCCACGAATTCCAGAGCCATGCCTGAAAGCCCATCACCAGCGTGCACATTGAAGTCCCCAACCACCAGGAGGCGGGGAAACCTCAACAGTGCCGCCGCGATGAACTCTGTGAGCTCTGGTAGGGATTGTGCAGGGTTGAGGGGAGCACGGTAACCAAGCACAATGCCAAATCTGTCCCGCTGTCCCACCAATAGATAGAGGCATTCTAACCCCAGACTCACCAACGTTGAGGCTCTGCTGACAGAAAGGGATTCCCTGTAAGCGATAGCTGCCCCACCCCCCTTCCGACCCTCTAACCTGCCGACACTCTGAACCAGAAACGCAGGGGGGCACAGCTGGGAGAGGGAAGCTCCCCCCTCTGCGCCCACCCAGGTCTCGGTGATACAGGCCAAGTCGGCCCTCCCGTCCAAGATGGCATCATATAGGACAGGGATTTTATTTTGCCTCAGATAGCCTTCATGCCATCTAAGCCCCTTTCTGAACAGCCCACGCTTACACTTCAAAATATTCAAATGCCAAAGCAGATGCTTCTACCCAATATAGTAATACTCATGTGCCAACAAGTCGATTTCTAACTTATGGCCACTCTTTTCAGGGTTTTCCAGGTACAGAATACTCAGAAGTGGCTGACTATTAACTTCCTCTGGGGGCACCCTGGGACTGTGCAGCTTACCTAAGGCCACACAGGCTGGCTTTTCTCCCAGGAAGCCCAGGAGGGGATTGAATTCCACATCTCTGGAACCACATCCAATTACCTAAACCACTGAGCCATCCAGTCAGCTCTTGCCTATAAGGGCAGCATAAACATTAAAATCCATGTTTCTTCTTCCACTGGATCCCATTCCTAATGGTTTCATGCTCCTCCCAAATGCTGGCTACCTTACATGTTCTAAACATGTTGCTAGTTTTAAAAGAAACGTGGGAAGAGATGGGTATGGAGGCATGTTCTACCAGCTGTAGAAACTCAGATCCACTACTCCAGTGTTGGCGAACCTATGACATGGGTGCCAAAGGCGGCCCTCAGAGCCCTTTCTGTGGGCACCCAACATCACGCCTTCACAGCCACCTGTATTCACATTAAATTGCTGTGTTGACAGTTTGCAGAAAATTAGTGGGTTTTGAATCACAGTTTGGGCACTTGGTCTTTAAAAGGTTTGCCATCACTGCTCAACTCTGTTGAAAGTATCTTTGCTCTGAATGCTGACAGGGTATGTGCAAAATGTGACAGATGTTCACTTGTTAGCACTGGAAACTTGTGAAGGTCCTAGTGGTGCCCCTGGGTCTTATACCTGGTAGCAAGGTTATCCCAGGAGACATTTTGCTACTTGAGGCAACACAGGAATCAATACCCTTCCATGAAACAAAGTGCCTTGTATTAAAGGCCAACCAAGTTATTTGAGTACCTGGAACACAAAATCCTACAATCACCATTCTTTCTGTGTCTCTCTGTTTCTCTCTCTCTCTCTCTCTCTCTCTCTCTCTCTCTCTCTCTCTCTCTCTCTCTGTAGCAGTTTATATACCATATTAAAAGGGTGGTGGTGGTGAGGAGGAGGAAGGATAAGGAAGAAGAGCAAGAGTAAGGATTGGTAACTAATAATTTTTGTGCTTTGGTTATACTCCAGAATCTACAGCTTACAGGTGCTTTAGTCAACCTGACGACAAGCATGATTCGATTTGTTACAGTGTGTGGGCTCTGATGATCATCATATGGAAATCAATATTTTCATTGGAAAGGAGGCTTTAAAGACAGAATGCTCGAGGCCACTGAATTTTTATGGTCTTTTTACTTTAGTATCAGCGTAACAGTGTAAACATTATGTGATTAGATTGCACTGTCATTATTCTGACACATAATTATCTTGCTATTATGCACCATAGTGGTGGAAACATTCTCACTTCTATGTCCTTATATTTCTTTTCCAGAACAAGAAAAAGGGCAAGAGAAATTTATTTGCACATCCATACAACTCAGAAGATAAGTGTGAACAGCAATCTTGTCACTCATTTCACAGCTTTTTAATGAGACTGCAACACCTGCACCACTGGTATTTGTGCCTGTACACAAGCATGCACACTGAGAACATTATTTTATGCAGTGCAAACAAATGAAGCTTTCAAGAACAAGTCTGCCCAGCAGGATCTGATGACCTTTCAGCTGGAAGGAAGGCAACTCAGCAGGAGTGTAGACCAAAATCCCCGCAAATCAAACAGAAGAGATAACAAAAGCCAGGAAAGTCCAACTTTAGCCATTGGCATTCTTTAAATGACAAAAAGACTACTCAGTTCTGGAGGAATACCATTTTAAATATGTTTTCAGCTGCACTCCTCTAAGTACAGTACTTTAATACAGTTTCTCTGAAACGGATGAGGAGTACTGATCTATGCATGCTTCCTATATCTGTGTCGTACCTTGTGTTTCACTAATACTTGGGTACTTTTGAGAACTTCTTTCGCCCTTACCTTCTCGTAGTACACACTGCCTTCCCTCTTAATTGTATAGGTCTTTCATCAACCCTTGGGATGCTTTCCTCATATGTGTGGTTCCTGTGCCATTCTCCTTCTCTAAGCCTTCTAGAAGAAGCTTTCCTGAAGGAGGCATCTCAGGGCATTTATACACGACCCCTAAACTCCGGGGCAAATGGCTCCCAGCTCCGGAGCTTAAAAAATGTTTCCCCACCAGCTCCGGAGTTTACAGGAAATTAAGTGTGACCACGCCCAGTGCACCTTTCAAGTACCTGCTCTCTGGAGGTAAAATTCATTGATGCGGTGTAACGATAGTGAGTGCGGGGCTCTCCTCGCTTCTGTTTGTTGTTTTTTGGCTCCCGCCCCTTTAAGAGCTACTTAAGAGACTGGAATGTTGCCGCAGCAAGAGCGAGAGGAAGAAGGGAGGTGAGCCACTTCTCTTTTCTTCCTGTTTTTTCTCCCTCCCCTCACGCAGCCAGCAACCAGGAGTGCGGAGGGGGTGGGAAGGCAGGAACAGCGACAAACTCCTAAGATCTCTGGTCCGAATTTAAGTGTCCAGCGGATCTTAGGGGTTGTGTGAAAAGGCTCCCAGAAGACCTCAAAAGAAAACCATTGTATTTCCAGGGTCTTGCAACTATGTTAAACTGGCAACCAATGACTCAGATGGCGAATATCTGGGCTTTGGACTAGTAACTCACAATATCACCTAGTTTGCGATTTGGGGGACTTAAGACCTGGTTGTTTAAAACCATCTTTGGCAACTGCTGAGACTGTCATTTTGTCTGCTTGTTAGCCCACTATTTGCCTCTGCCATCTTGTTTCTGCCAATCTTAATGTTGTTGTTGGTTTTGTCACCTCTGCTTATATTTTTGTTTCTGGTTGTTTACTACCCAGTGTTCCTTTTGGAAAGTCGGGCAGTGTATATAGAAAACACAGGTCCAATATTTTGCCTTGCAGACTACTCTTCTTCTGTCCTGGATACTTCCTGCCTTACCTCCCACACACACACCCTCTCCCCCCTGCCATCCACTGTGCTGGTCCTGCCAAGGGCCTGGATTTTCCTTGTGTGCCCAGCTACAGCTCCGGTCCTGCTAAACAAAACAAAATAAAACAAAAAAAGTTTTTTCCAAGACTTTGCACTCTGCTTATCAAGGCTCAAACAAGATTAAAAACAGAGATGAATTAACCACCATCGCCGCCGCCACCCCCAATCCTAAACAAATGGTAACATGCCTCACTGATTTAAATGAGACTTGCATCCTGCTGCTGGCCCTTGGCAGCCGGATCATGACAAAAATAACTTCGTAGCATCCTCAGCCCTTTTCTCCCCTGCTAAGCAAGTCTGAAATGAAAAGCGCCACTGCCATGTACTGAAGACCAGAGTAAATTTAAATAAACAAGCCCTTCATTCACTTATTTGAAGCTCTGACATAAGATTAGGAAGTGCACAGGATGTGCCAAATATATCAAGTGTGTATCATATCTCAGTGTGTAAACAAGCTGAAGGGAAAAGATACCATCTGTTGTTCTGGGTTCTCCCTTGACCCCCTTCAGGTCTGGGCAGCTCTATAATTTTAATGTATGTAAACCTGGCTCTCCCATGCAGTTTCCCATCACACTGATACTTTCAAAAAAACTTTCTTGGAGGATTCCCTCAGTTAATTAAAGTAAGTGATTCAAGCTGTCAGCAATCAACAACCCACATCATCCTGAGTCTTCCTGAACGCTTCAGAAAACAGTAAAGTGAACAATCTTGACTGAAAATCCTTCCACTATGAGGTGAAAATGATGGTCTGTTGTGGAAGACAAATGGCTGGTCTTTCAAATAAGGGACTGGTTCCATTCTCTTAACATTCCTCTGATAACAACTTGGGTTTCTGATAAGCATAAGCCTTTGACAGACCCATTCCTTCCCACCTTTCAACAAGAAAAGCCATAAGGGCAAAAATGCATTATAAGGGACACCACTAATCCATTTATAAATGGAAGGGGGATCAATAAAAGCCACAGATTGATAGTTATGCTCTGTTTTTTACACTGTGTATATCATATTCAAATATATTAATGCATTTAAAAGCTCAACACATAAACATGCTACTAAGCCTTTCCACATTAACCCATCACCTACCATGACATCAAAAAAAAAAAATCACCATTTTCAATGGACACCCAGGTTTAGATTATGATGGCCCTTTATTGAAGGACAGCAAGGAAGAATGTCCTGTGTTTCCTTGTTGGTATTTGGTGTAGGAAATTATAACAAGCTGACCATAGGCACATCCAGATACAACAGAGACCGTAATTGGCTCAAGAAACTGAAGAAGGATGAGAGATTGTGACTCATGTGCATTAGAACATGTATACCCCCACCTAGTGCAGATCTATAAGTGGCATCTGATATGCCTTCTCTAGCCACAACCTGTTAGTCATATACCATAATGGCATGTTTTTTTGAAGAGAACATGACAGTAGCCGCCATTTTTGGGGAGGGGGGGAACAATTCTGTGTGATGTAAGTAAATATGGGAAGCTAGACCCATACCTCCCAGAAGAAGTGAATTTCAGCAATGAGGTCATAGCTGCTGGGTTAAAGCCAAAACAAACCAATCTGATCCTATGCTTCCTGACTTGAACATAATTCTCACTGTACCCAATGGCACTTACCCTCTTGTACACAGAGACATGACAGGCGTAGTTACACAAGGCTAGAAGGTGTTTCTCTTATGTACACAGACTCTTACTAGAGAGGTGCACTTAATCATTTCTTCTGTTCTTGACTTAGAACAACAGGACAATAGTAAATACTATAAATCTCTCTATCTCTCTCTTTCTCGAATATAAAAATAATCTATCTATATCTGTCTATAATATCTAACCTCACAGAGGGCTGCCTTTTCTACCCTGGAAAAGCCACTATGCCAAAAAGATTTTCATCTCATATGTAAGATAAGATAAGATAAATCTTTATTGATCCCACATTTTTACTATTACAAATGTTCTGTAGGGATTGTTCCCCTAAGCAAAATAGAGAATATATAGCTATTAAAAATTGGAAAAAAATAATGTGCTTTGCTGTTTTGTAAAATGGCACTAACAACTCCACACGTCTCTCTCCATCCCAGCTTGCTATATAGGTAGACCAACCTGTAGATCATCAGTTAAACTTCAGTAAACTGATTCTTAGAGATCTAGTCTCACGTGTTCATAACAGCTTAAAATTGTGATATTTACCAACAAACAGCTCCCACCAAGTTTAGTGGCACTTGCTTCCAAGTAAGCATATTTGGAATCTGGCTCTTACCCAGTGACACCCGGTCAGCTTATGCTCAAGTATGTTCTAAAAGAATCAGGACCAACTTCCAAATACATATATGCAAGGCTGAAGGGCGAGGTGAGACCTCTATATAGTTGCTACCATTTTCCAGAACAACTTCTTGAGAAATCCCATGTACAAATTTGATAAAGGCTTGAGGGGCGCAGCTGGCAATTGGTAGAAACCACCAAGATGTTTACCTATTTTCTGAAATGGCTCAGTGTTTTAAACTGTGGAGGCAATATGAGCAAAGCAAATATCAAGGAAACCAAATGGCCATGTTAAACCACAAAATAATCATTCTCTGTGAAATATGTCCAAGAACCACCTGTACATCCCTCTATAATAAAAACAACATATACCAAGAAAACAAACAAAACAAAACAAAAACACCTTCTGAACCAAAATGAGATTTCATCTCAAATTATTCAGTGACAAAATGGAAAAATACCACTAAAATAGGCAAGGCAATGCTGATAGAGATGTAAGTACGGTATATCATCTATACACACATTTACAAGTTTCATTATGATTTAACATTCACAATGTCTACAAAGCACAGGCTGTTGATGCATGAAGTTTTTTTTCATGGCTTAGCTGTCTTCTGTCTTTTATTCACTGGGTGTGGACTTTCAGATGGATATAGTGTATGTATGAAGTCACACCGTTTCTTCCATATAGTAAGCATTTCATTTCCGAGTGCTCTGATGTTTGAACAATATGCTGTAAAGCAATTGCATTACAACATTCTCTTTCCAGCAGGGAACACGCCCATCAACGCAGACAAAAGCATCCTCATTCTAGCATCTTCTTTGCTTCGTTTAAAACAAATACCCCACACCTTTTTTTTAAAAGCCACACCAATGTGCTATGCAACCTAATTCATAAGTAAAAAATAAAAAGGTAAAAGGAGATTTTTACCTTTTTGCCCTTCTTTTTCCTGTGAGCAGGTTTTGCACTCTTCTCTTTCACTTCTTCACTCATTTTTCAGCCTGTAAAATACACGATCTACAGACCACTACTTGTATTCCAACATCCAGCGCCACTGGAAATATCACAGCATTGAAACCAAAGTCCATCTGCTGACGTTTCTCAGACAAGTAACAGAATAAGTGCTGTTTAAACACAGCCCCTGCTCCTCCTGTATAAGCTTCAGCTGCTGCTCACAGCCTCCTCCTGGTTTTTCTCCCCCTTTCTCCTCCTCCTCTCCTCCTTTCTTTCTTTCCCTCAGTCTCCCTCTCTCTCTCTCTCTCAGTCTCTCTCTCTCTCTCTTCCTCCCTTAAGGAGCTGCAAGTAGAAATAAACCGGTATTCCTCTGGAAAATCCACTGCTCCCTCTCCTTTTGTTCTGAGCCGACTGTTACCCTTGGGGTACGATATTGGCCAACGGGGCTGCTTGTTCCATCCACAGTACCTCCCCAGTCTCTAAATGGTCTTCGTGAGCATAGAACTCAGCGGCAGATTGCTGACAGGTCTCACAAGCTTTCGCCAGTGGATGATTTGCTGCTCCTTGCAGGCGGAGAAACCCAGCGAGCGTAAATCGCTCTGATCTCTGAGAGAGCACAATACCATCCCATGTGTTGAATATATCGCAGCGTATACAGGCAGATAAGGTTTCCTCCAAGAAATTGCCAAAACAGAGAGAAGACCAAGATCAGGCATCTGAATCTCCGGAATGACTACTAACAGCCGATGAATTCAACAGTCACCTATCCATTCATCCATCCACGTACATCATCATCAAATATTTAAAAATAGGAAAGATTGCATGCACAAGACAGCCTGGCTGAAATAACATTTGCCTCTCCCTACAGCTACGTGGTCCTAATCTCTGCCATATGCACACAGAACAGTCTATATTAGCATTAAATCTGATTGCTCTATAAATTATTGCATAAATGCACCAATTATTTCTATAAAACAGAGATCTACAGTAAATATTCTCCTCTCTAAATAGTGCCCATCTGGCATGTCCTCCTGTGGTTCATGGGGAACCACAACTCCTACCCCCAAGCAACCCTCCCAGATGCAGGTCTCCCAGAAAGAGTGTGACATGCCTTGAGCACTGGTATCTCCAAAGCTCGTGGAAGGCTTCTGGATCGTATTTCCACATACAGCTGCCCTACTCAGCAAAATGTTTTGGCTGGAGATGTACTTGCCTCAAACAGACAGTAAAAAACAAAAAACAAAACCAGAGATGAAGGCATCGTTATATCACTTTTAGACTTACTAGATGGTTAGGGGAGACACAGAACACCTTCAGAACTGATTACATTTTAAAAAAGCAATAAGCTAACAAGTTTCCCTTTCAAGTAAATGAAGTTTGGGGGCCACTTCTGCCTTCCTCTGAATCCACTCTGTTCAATGCCCAACATCCCAATAGACCATGCATGGTGTCCTGGTCATGCATGTGTGCATTTGTATTCCTGCATGGAACAGGAGGCTGGAGTTAATGGCCTTACTGGTCCTCTACAACTTCACGATTCTATGATTCTACGAACCTTTCAGCTCTCCCTCCTAGCAGCACCTCCCAAAAGCTGCTTACGTAAGAGTCCCTCCAGGCAGCAAAACCTAGCTAGCTGACATCAAATACCCTCTCTATGCAGTGCTAAGATGGTCTGAAAATAAATATTACAACCCACCCTGGATTTATACAGTATACATATGCAGCATATACAGTAGGACCTCCTTATCCACTGATTCATTATCCACTGATTCGGTTATCCACGGTTGGCAGAGGAAAAATAAATAAATAATTCAGCAGCCGCAAAGCAAGCTACCGTCACAAAGAGCAGCTGTAAAGCAAGCTACTATCACAAACAGCAGTTGTAAAGCAAGCTATGTTGCAAAACAGCAGCTGTAAAGAAAGTTACTATCACAAACAGCAGTTTTGGGGAACATTTTGGCGTTCTCTCTTATCCACGGTTTTCATTATCCACGGGAAGGCTTGGAACCAATCCCCAGCAGATACTGGGGTCCTACTTCTACAAACAAATGTACACATATGCACCTACGTGAAGCTAGCTTGTACCGTCATGACAGCATATTCCCATCTTTTCTTCTCAAGCCAGAAACAGACTGCTGTGGTCTCAGGCAAGAGGCCTTTTTTAGCACTCCTGCTTGATACTGTTAGCAGTTAGAGACTGGATCTAAGGTATTCAGGGTTGAACCCACAACCATCAATATTAGTGTCATGGGTCAAGCTGCCAGTGTGACACCCATTTACTAAGAGCAGAGCACCTATGGCTCTCTTGTGTACATTGGCTGGAATGATGGCTCACATCATCCTTTACTTGATAGCTAGGACTGATGGGAGCTGGAGTACAGCAATAGTCACATGCATCTCACTCTGCCCCATATTTTAAAGTCATCCTCGAGATCCCAGATGACAAAAATGGTAATACTGATTGCCACACATTTTGTTTTAACATGAACAAAGACGTTTTTGTTCCTGTTTCTTCCTCTCCATATTCACCTTCCTATTCATCATGAATATTTGAAAATGCTTTTTTATCTTTATATTTGGCACTAGGACACGTTTCTTTAAAGAGAGAGTAATTCATTACAACATTGTATATTTTCCTGTGAAGAGTGGATAAGAGAGAATGCCAAAATGTCCCCAAAACTGCTGTTTTGTGATAGTAACTTGCTTTACAAGTGCTGTTTTGCAACAGTGGCTTGCTTTACGGCTGCTGTTTTATGACAGTAGCTTGCTTTACAGCTGCTCTTTGTGACAGTAGCTTGCTTTGCGGCTGCTGAATTATTTATTATTTCCTCTGCCAACCGTGGGTAACTGAATCAATGGATAAAATCAATGGATATGGTGGTACTACTGTAATGATCTTCAAAACTGAAACACTGTTGATATTTAGAAAAAGGAAAATTGGCGTGAGTTCTTACACAGGTCTGGGCTGTACCACATCAGAGTGAAAATGAAGGATGATGTGATCAAATGTTTCTCAGTATTAAAAAAAAATCTGCATAAAAATAAGATATCGGGCAAAAGGATTCCAAACTATTCATCTCTTGTGACAATTTTTCTCTGTTCAAGAATGTATGTTTATTGTGGAAATATTCAATACTGTGAACTTCCCACTGGTAATAGGAAATGGTATAGCCGAAATGAAAGTTGACTACCTCATTAAGAATTAAGACTCATCATTGGTGTTTCACAACAAATGTAAAAATGGCAGTTGTACAAAACCACATAGAATCATTTATTTTGTTTCCCTTTTTATCTTCCAACACATGCAGAAACAAAAGCCCAACACTACCATCTCAATAAACACATTTTTGTGTAGCTGTTATCAATATGAGAAAGTGCTCTCTGCTGGTTGATTTGGAGAAAACAATTGAACAAAAATTATGTCGCTAAATGAGTTATAATTGCACTGCTGTAAAAAAGTTAATAGAGCACTGAATGGTTTAAATGTAGACTTACAGTATCTTGTATACACCTATAAAATTTAAAGGTGTGACAATCATGTCTACAAATATATGCGTCACACAAGATAAGAAGAGAGAAGGATCATGGGACATATAATCATGAAACATATGGAGGATCACAGTTATCCACTCTTGCCTTAAAGTACTGTAAATATTGTGCACATAAATACTGTATATAGTCTCAGTTTAAATACTCTTCAGATAAGCAAGGATCCAAGAAGCAGGCTGAGCAGCCCTAAAAGAATCATCTACAAAAGCACAGTCATCTGCCAGAACATATCTGAAACCCTTAAACCTCTATAAGAACGCACCACAATATTTAATGCGTCACTTTTCTAGTGTACAGGTTTTGTATGTATACAAATCCCTTAGAAATCATATACATTTGCTAGTAGGTACCTCCTGCTAAAGTAATACACTGTTACTTTGATCAAAGGAGCAATTTGGAATTATTCCAGGAAACAGATTGCACGTATTCTACACTACCATCAATAACTCAACATAATTTTTCAGTATGTTTAAGGCTCCATACAATATTCTTTCTCTATTCAATAACATACATAAAACCTCATATTTCATAAGGATTTCGGGGTTATCTTCAACAATATTTTTTAAAAATTATTTTAAAGTAAAGCGCTTAAATTGTATTACATTCTTGGATATCCTAGGTTGCCTGATGTGAGACTCATGAAATTTCAAATACTAATGTCAGCCATGTGCTTCTTTAACAGATTGCTTAATTACAGCACGGTTTATACGTGAACTTTCAGAATCTTGGCAATGCAGATCTACTACCAGAGTTCTATTTTTAGATCAAAAAATAACTCGCATAAGAGGACAACAGGGTGGGCCAAGTGAAGTCTACCAGGGCAGTTCTATTTATAAACCAATACATGGGAAAGGAAGGGGCATGTGGCCCATGCAGAGTGAAGAGGGGGCACTTCAGGAAGAAACACAAGTCTTTCTCAACACCAAATGCATGATGAAGTCATTCAAACATACATATATATGTACATCCTGTACATGTGGACATGACGAAGAACAAGTTTCTGGTGGATACCAAATTCCAGGGAAGTAGCTAATCTGAGTATCGTATGGGAC
>JAHTLZ010003518.1:23713966-23743565 GCA_023846285.1 Phrynocephalus versicolor | reverse complement strand
GGCAGAGGGTAAGAAAGGGAGGTGCGTCGGGAAAGTATATTGTGTGTGTCTATCCAGCAATACAAGCTGCCTAGATGCCCTAAGCACATCCAATCTCGCTTGATTTCAGAAGCTAAGCAGGGTCGGGCCTGGTTAGTACTTGGATGGGAGACCACCAGGGAATGCCAGGTGCTGTAGGCGCCTGGAGTAGGAACTGGCAAACCACTCCAGTACTCCTGCCAAGAAAACTCCATGGACATGGAGTCACGAAGAGTCGGTCACGACTGTAACGACACAACACACACACATCCATCAATACAGCACAGACCACACCTAGGTGAGTCTTCTCTCCGTTGCTGCAGCTTCGCAAATAAAAGCCTACCTTTTCTCAGTAACCTAAGTCTAGTTACTGGGAATCAACCAATAACACGATCACTGTCAAGATATGCCAGCAATTAAAGCTATTAAATTCAGGAACATGCTTGTGTGATATTTCAGGGACAGAAAGTCACGGGCAGGCCCAAAAGAATGCTTACAATGAAATAAAGTCAATAGTAATTACATTTTGTGAATACAATAGCTCCTTTGATGCAGCTCCAAAATATCATTTCTAAGTCGTGGGGTGGCTGTGGTTATTTTGAGTTGAGGTGGGCAAGGCCATAGTAGTCTTAATGGATCATGCTTGGTGTTATAAAACAATCAAATTAGTCTGTGTCCTATACCTGCCAAATATATATATACTTTTAGGTTTTTTTAAGGTGACTCATCATTGCTGATTATATTAATTAGTTATTAGGTATGAGTTACCAAATACAAGTGTTTTAACATATACTGCCCCCCAATTTAAAATGTGTATTTATTCACAAATAAGACTGTCTCTATTACTATCTTAGTTTGACCAAATACATGATGCTCTTTACCCAATTTCTCATTTACACTGCAAGTGTTGGGTTGTTTTTGTTGCTTTTGTTTTTTGCAGTAAGAAGAATTTAGTCTCCCAGGCTGTCTGGTTGGCGTGATGTAGAAATTCTAAATTCAGCTAAAAGAGTGTAAAAATATTGGACTCATTGATTCATGGGCATGTGCCAGAAACAATTAAGCAAGCTGAAAGAGATTACTTGGCCTTGTCCAGTGTTACATAGGTTTGCTGCACTAGTAGAAAATAACTGTGAATCTGCCCACAAATTTGTATGTGACCAGAGAGAAAGAGATCCATTGTTTCAATAAACATGTTCAAGAGATGCTATAAAGTCATAAGGATTCCTTTCTCTCACATGTTCTTCATTACATTTTAGCTTCTAAAGAGAACTTTAGCAACATGGGAGAAAACACACAGGATCACAGTGAGCCATCTGATGTCTCTCTCATAAAAATCTTCTTTTCATCACATTGTTTTATGAATACCAGCTACTGTTCTAGACTACTATTCTACCCCAAAACTGATAATTTAAGAGTAAAACCGCTACAAACCCAAATCCTGCTCCTTCATTGTTTATGCAGTATATTTTGGCACAAGGAGCCCTAAATGTGTAACTTTGATAGCTAGTGTTTCATTTAACTTGCTGATGTTTAGAGAAAACTTGGAACAGATGTGCTTAGCAGATCTCTTCCAAGTAAGTTCTCTACTTTTACCCCAATAACACTTCTGTAAGGTAGACAAAGATAAATGATTTGGCTACAGTCAGCTGGTGACCTTCACGGACACTTGGGGGATTTCACTGCAAGTTCTTCTGATCTTTGCCCAACATGCAGTAACTCTATCAGTCATTCATACACAGCATATTTGTTTATGCAAGTGTGCAGTCACAGGGCGTAAGGGAATGGTCCTAAGTCTGCAACAAGCAACACAACAGGCCACAGTCTCACTTGGGCTACTTAAATCTATGAAATAATTAAGTTGAAAAGCAGTCATGGGGACTAGCAACCTAATGGCGCAACCAACCCCTTGATCTGTATGCCAAGGACAAAGGTTCCTGTCCTGGGGTGACGCAAGCTTCTTCAGAACTTAAAAGCAACAGTTCGCTCAGGAATATTAACTGGGAAAACACATGTGTCCAGAATTCATCGCAAAGAATAGAATGCTTCAGAGGAGGCGTGAATGCTCACCCAACCATAACTTTTCCATTTACCTACTCCAGCTTTAAAGATTAACAGTACAGTATTTCCCAAAGCAGATAACTGCACAGAAAAGTGATCAAGGTGGATGCATTCCTTTAAAATTAGCTAGCTGGCAAACCGAGCATAACCTCACTCTTGACATGCACAGCTATCATGATCCAGCCACCTTGACCCACCTTTTACAGAAGGATACTTATTTGAGCCCATAAATTATACGCTAAGAAAAAGAAGAAGATTTGAACCTATATCTGTGTATGAACAGTCTCAAACTTTTCTGTACCAAACCAAAATTGGTGTCAAGTGTCCAAGCCTGAGTGCTCTCAGGATCCAGTTTATCACGACTGTAGAGGGAGGAATCATCTTAAGCAGAGGTATTCCAAAGCACGTGGAACAAAGAGGTTAGGAGATTCATCCCCTTGAATGAATGTGGCTTCAGGCAAAATGGTACTAGAGTATGGAAAGAAGAAAAAAATTTCACAGATCATTATGATTTTATTAGATTAAACCAATGCTTCTATGTGCACTGAAGTTAGGGTGGGTCTCATATTTTGAGTTCACACCTCCACATTTGCACATCTGCATCTTTCTACATTCCTTGTGATTTTGCAGAGGTCTCCTACTGAACTTCTAAAATGCAATATATCTTTATCTTCATCATTTTCCTACTTCTGGTGGTTCAGTTTGTATACTTTCCGTGTACATTCACAAAATCAAGCAGACGGCAACTTCTAGTCCACATTGCAGTGATAGTAGCTTCTCATTTTTCCTGCGTGTTTCTCATATGGACTATGCATGTGACTGTACATATATGTTATCTGAAGGCTTATGATTTCAAGTCACAGAATGTGTATATAATATGAGGTTGGAGGTCCGGACATGTTGTTCTGTAACACCATCAACATAGAATTGCAGTGACAAAATTGCAATGGAGTTGAAAGACATAATAATACTTCAATTCCAATTCAATTTTTCAGCTAGTAGTAAAGTGGAGTTCTTTTCAACTGCAGAACAGCAACACATGTTCCTTGAAGTAGAGTAAGCAAGAGAATGAGGGGGCAAGCAACAGCTTCCCTTTGCCACATTGGAAATATCTACAGATGCTGGAGCCAAAATGGCAAGCAACGCCAGGAATCAGATCTTGGGGGAATTATTTGATATCAAAACAAGAAGAAAACAAGAGGATTTTGAGTTGTCTGTTTTCTGTATATAATGGATGTATACTTGCTGTTCCGGACTCAAGTGCATGATGTGTGAGGAGTTGTATCTCAGAAAAACCGATGAAACAGATGAAGCAGGTTTTTGTTTCGCTCAAATAACGTAGGTGCCCCGTCAATCTTTTCTTGAGAATGTTTCTGAAAAACTCAGCTTAGTACATCTCCAGTTCCCCTATCAATCAACAAACCTTGGCCCCCAGGCTAGTTGATGTAGGAAACTGTATCTCTACCTGATATTGACCATAAACTATATTTATCGATAGGCATAATCATTCAGAGTTATGAACTCCTTAATGGGAGAGATTTTTAAGCTCTGGGGCTCAGATCGGTGCCTCTAACATCCAGTTCTCCAATGCATTATGGCCTGACCCCTAGCAAATTGATTCATCTCAAACAGACAAGCCTCTGTAAGTCAAAGACCTTCTAAAGACTACAACACTGCCTTGAGTAACTGTCAATTGACCCCACAACTTGAAAACTGCTTATTAAGCTAACAAACCAATGAAGACACACCAGGCTTTAACGAACCTTCCCACAGAGTTGGAAGGGACCTAGGAGATCTTCTACGCCACCTCCTGCTCAGTGCAGGATTTACAGTGGAGACGACAAACAAAACATTGGAAAGAGGTGCCAATGGAGGAAAGCTCCTAATCTCCCACAGCAGTCTTATCTACTGCCATGCATTCTTTATCACTAGGAAATTTCCCTTAATATCGACACCAAAATCTGCTTCCCAACAATTCCAATGAAATGGTTCCAGAGCAGCAAAGAAAAGCAGATACTGAATTTGAACACTGTCATCTCCCTCTACATCTCCTTTTACAGTCCACTAAGTACCATGTATCATTCATGCTGGAGTTTTGCTGCTATTATGGCCTCTGTGTCAGCAATACATTCTTTAACACAAAGCCCCAGCACAAAGTCTCCTGGAGACATCCAAGATCGAAGCACTGGCATCAGCTCGACCTGATTCTTGTCAGGCACTCCAGCATTTCTAGCGTTACAATCACATGCAGCTATCAGAGTGCCGACTGTGACACAGACCACTCCCTGGTGTACAGCAAAGTAAAACTGAAAACAAAGAGATTGCACCACCTGAAGAAGGAAAGAAGATCAAAAATTGATACCAGTAAGACCTATAACCAAGGAAAAGTGGAGGAATTCTCCCATGTACTCAAGGAAGCTCTTCCTGGCCCTGCTGAAGATAATGCATCTAAACGTTGGGAACATTTTAAGAATGTTGTTTATAACACTGCTTTATCAATATTCGGCAAGGAGACTCAAAAGACAGCAGATTGGTTTGAAGCCCACTCAGAAGAGCTGATGCCAGCTATTGAGGGAAAGAGGAGAGCCTTGACTGCATATAAAGCTTGTCCCAGCGAGCACAACCTACAAGCCCTGTGAGCCGTTCGTAACAAAGTCCAGCAGACTGCCAGGAAATGTGCTAACAATTACTGGCTGCAACTGTGTTCTCGGATTCAGATGGCAGCTGATACAGGTAACATCAAGGGGATGTATGACGGAATTAAACAGGCCTTAGGGCCAATACATAAGAAAACTGCACCCTTAAAGACTATTTCAGGTGAGATCATCAAGGATCGTGAGCAGCAGATGGCACGCTAGATGCAGCACTACTATGAACTATATTCCAGAGAAAACACAATAACCAACGAAGTCTTAAATAATATTGAGTACTTGTCTGTCTTGGAGGAGCTTGACAATGAACCAACACTAAAAGAACTAAATGTAGCTCTGGATTCACTTGCCTCTGGCAAGGCACCTGGAAAAGATAACATCACTGCTGAAGTTCTGAGGTGCTGCAAAGAGATCATTGCCACTGAACTGTACAAAATCCTCTGCCTTTGCTGGAGGGAAGGGGGAGTACCACAGGATATGAAGGACGCTAATATTGTTATGCTTTATAAGAACAAAGGTGACAGGAGCGACTGTAACAACTAGACATGGGCACGACTTGGCGAAATTCTCGTTTCCGTTTCCGTTCCTCGTTTCCGTTATGTAACGGAAACGGTAACGAGAATTAAGCCGCCAGAACTCGAACTGAAACCGATAAAAGATAAATTGGGTCTGATTTGTCGTTGTCGTTCATGGCATCGTGGCAATCGCGTGATGCCAATCAGCACAGAAAAAAAGTTTTTAAAAAAAACCCGATTCCCGGCCAAAAAAGCAGGCGAAAATATGCCTGCCTGAGAGGACACCTACCAGAGGGGTGGTTTCTGGGGGGGTCCCCTGCCTCCCCCCCTCTCCTGTCCTGGACTGCTGGTACCAGGCTGGGGGGGGGGATCCTCGTTGTCTCCATTTGCCATGCGGTGGGGGGGATCCAAAATGGCGACCGCAATATTTATTTTGAAATTGTGGTCCAAAAACCCACCAAAGCACCACAGAAACATGCAAAAGTTAGGTATTTTAACTGCCTGAATTTTTACAGTAGCAGCAGTGGGTTTTTCTTGCAATAAAACGTCTCCATTGATTTTATTTTATTTTATTTTTATTTTTTTACACCTGCGCATGCGCAATGATGGGCTGGCCATGGGATGGGACCATGCAATTTTTTTGACCCATTCCACCAATCGCATGGCTACTTGGCCAGGTTTTGACTGAGACTTCTGGATGTGCCAGTCGGGCAAAAAAAGCCCACTAACCCTAGCCCTAGCCCTAGCCCTAGCCCTAACCCTAACCCTATCCCATACACCAGTACACTGTCCTTCTTAGTGGGTCAGAGGCACCCAGAGGTGCACCCCACTAACCCACCCTAACCTTAACTGTAACCCTAAGCCTAGCCCTTACCCTAACCCCAACCCTAACCCAGATCTGTACACAAGTACACTTTCCTTCTTAGTGAGTCAGAGGCACCCAGAGAGGTACCTCTCTCACTTCCCTCTCCTGCCCTAACCTGTATGCCAGTATGCAAGTACGCACCCAGAAGAGAGGTGCCACTGCCACTTCCCCCCCAACATAATGTAATAATGGTACGCGGCTACCGTAACGCTTCCCTTCCCTTCTTAGTGGGTCAGAGGAGGCACCCACCCAGAGAGGTGCCTCCCAGAGCCCACTAACCCTAACCCCAACCCTAAATCACTGTGCAAATGACAGACGAAAAACGGAAATGACAATTTTTTGAAAAATTTCACGACAAACGGAAACGACCCGAAACGGGCCGGCTCCGACAAATGACAACTCGAAACGTCATTTTTCCTGCTTGTGCCCATCTCTAGTAACAACTATCGTGGTATCTCTCTTCTTAGTGTTGTCGGGAAGCTGTTTGCACATGTTATACTGAAGAGGCTCCAGATACTTGCAGAGAGAGACTACCCAGAATCACAGTGTGGCTTTCGAACCAACAGGTCCACTACTGATATGGTATTTTCCCTCAGGCAGTTGCAGGAGAAATGCAGGGAACAAGGACAGCCACTTTTTGTAGCCTTCATAGATCTTACGAAGGCATTTGATATGGTTAGTAGGGACGGACTCTTTAAAATACTCCTCCGGGTTGATTGCCCACCCAAGCTCCTTAACATCATTAGGTCTTTTCATGAGGATATGAAGGGCAATGTAGTTTTTGATGGCCTGGTGTCAGATCCCTTCGACATCCGAAGTGGAGTGAAGCAGGGCTGTGTCCTTGCACCAACCTTGTTTGGGATCTTCTTTGCTACCATGCTGAAGTATGCTTTTGGAACTTCAACAGAGGGTATCTATCTCCGGAGCAGATCAGACGGAAAACTCTTCAACCTCTCTAGATTGAGAGCAAAGTCTAAGGTACAGGTGAAGTGTTTGTGGGATCTCCTCTTCGCTGATGATGCCGCCATTACTGCTCACTCTGCCGAAGATCTCCAACAACTCATGGACCATTTTAGTAAAGCTTGCAAAGATTTTGGGCTAGAAATCAGCCTGAAAAAAACACAAATAATGGGCCAGAAGGTGGACTCTCCTCCTCGCATTACAATTTCTGAAAAAGAACTGGAAGTTGTCCATGACTTTGTGTATCTTGGCTCAACTATCTCAGATACACTCTCACTAGAGACTGAGCTGAATAAACGTATAGGTAAAGCAGCAACTATGTTTTCCAGACTAACAAAGAGAGTATGGCTCAATAAGAAGCTGACAGAACATACAAAGATACAGGTCTATAAAGCTTGCGTACTGAGCACACTTTTGTATTGCAGCGAGTCTTGGACCATCCATGCTCGACAGGAAAGAAAGCTTAATACCTTCCATATGCGCTGTATTTGGCGAATATTCAACATTACCTGGCACAACAAAGTTCCAAATAGCATAGTCCTGAATTGAGCTGAGATCCCTAGCATGTACACTTTATTGAAACAGTGACGCCTACGCTGGCTTGGACACGTTGTGAGAATGGATGATGGTCGGATCCCAAAAGATCTTCTATATGGAGAAATAATGCAGGGAAAGCACCCCAGAGGGAGACCACAGCTGCGGTATAAGGATATCTGTAAGAGGGACCTGAAGGCCTTGGGAATGGACCTCAACAGTTGGGAAACCCTGACCTCCGATCACACTGTCTGGAGGCAAGAGATACAGCATGGTCTACATAAATTTGAAGAGGCATTTGTCCAACAGGCAGAGGAAAAGAGGCAGGCCTGGAAAGAATGAAACTCGAGGACCGGGTAAGAAACAGAACACATCTGCCCCCAGTGCGGTAGAGACTGCCGTTCCCGAATCGGTCTATTTAGTCACACTAGGTGTTGTTCTTAGGATCTCTACTCTAGGCATTATACCATAGTCTTTTGAGACTGAAGGATGCCAATGAATGAACGAATGAAGTACCATGTAAGTCAGATCTTCAATACAAGCAACTCATACTGTTCATTCCTCACAATCTTGATCCAGCAGGCCATGCTGCTAGGGGACTGTGCAAGTCAGTGTACAAAAACCACAAACATGGACATCTCTAGTAGACACAGGAAATAACATTTATTATATTTATTTTATAGAAAACATGTTCACCTTTCTCCAAAAAAGGACCCATGACAAATTGTAGCACTAATAAACATAGCTAAAACAATAAATCATTCAAATATTTAGAAAGAATTAAGTAAACATATTAAAATGTTAGGTAAAAGTACTATTAAAACAAATTTAAATGCCACAAACCATCAAACCATCATTATTTTAAGAAAGCAGCTCACTAAAAGAAAGCCGGTCTGAAGAGAAAAGGCTTTACATGCTTGTTGAAGGACAGCAAAGATGGCACCAGCCTAGCTTCCCATGGGAGGGAGTTCCAGAGTCCAGGAGCAACAACACTGTATGTTGAAATATAAGCAAGTTAGAGGATGTGGTGCAGCAAGCACTGGGAAAATAACCTCAAAATCCATGCTGGATTTCATAGAATCACAGAATCAAAATGTTGGAAGGGTCCTACAAGGCCATCAAGTCCAATCCCTCAAGGCAGGAATAAACATCAATGGATATCTGTCAGTTGGTTGTCCAAATTTCTCTTGAAGGCCTCAAATGATGGAGCACCTACCACCTCTCAAGGTAATTGGTTCCACTGTCCATCCTTTACCTTACCTCAATAAGTTATAGTCCAGCTCCACTGGACTACAGCTCCACTAATGCCAGAGCTAGCAGTATTGGCTAGAGAGGTATGAGAGCCCACTGCCCACATCACTCCCTGTCCAAAACACACCCCTGGGAGGAGGGGGTGGCACGGGAGAAAGGAGCAGGGTTGGTGGGCTGGAGGCTTTTGAATCCCCCGCCGTACCAGCACTCTTGCTGGTGAGGTGGGGGATTCATTTCATTTCTCATTTTGCTTCGAAATGATTTAAAAAACAACAACGTTAATTACCAAATGAAACAGAGTGAGAAATGAAACAGTATGCCCATCTCTAATATTTATAGTACTCATGTTCTGTATTTGCTCCTCTTTTGCAACACTTTCAGTACATGTTGTCTTTTAAAACTTCACTGCACAGCACTTCTTTTTGAGATTCTGAGTGAATACTATTCCCCTGAGTAGAAGTATGGAATAAAAATGAAGAACTTACTTGAAGACAAGTTAGCCATAATTTGCATTGTTAATAGACACTTTTGGATCTTTCAATTTTTAATGACTTAAGTGTACACTTATAGCTATATTTATATACATAAACACACACACACACACACACACAAAGTGCCCACCAGGACCCTTTGAAGATATTTGTTTCAAAAAATACTGCACTAATTCTAGAGAAAATATATGACCATCCCTTTAATTAATACATAGTCAATAAATGCTCTCCAACTATCTTTAAAGGTACTGTATTTTTGTTTGTCAAACTCTTTTTAAACTTAATATCACAAGTTAATCACTCATAGCAATATTCCATACTTCTTTTTACCATTCATTTAATTGAAATTAATGCTTTAATGTCTAAATTTTGCTACAATTTTTCTTGTGGCAGATACTAAGTTTCTGATCAGTTATTCTACTGTGCAGTTCCATTGTTCCTTATCAAATACTGATAACAGTGCTACCTTTGGTAAATCTCTACATTTAACACCAATATGGGTTTTTTAAAACTATTTTTCATTTTTTCCCTACCGCTACCTGCTGGCCATGGGGCTGAATGGCACTTTTTTAAAAAAAAGACTCTGTGTGTGGGAACGGAGATCCCACATCTTTAGTCATGTGACCAAGAAAGAAGAAAAGCCAGACTTTCACTATATCCAGATCTTCCCCCAGGTGAGATAGCAGCCTTAGATAGTTTGGACTGCTTCTAAACTCACTTCAGGGGAAGCTTATCATGAACAATCTTCAACATTATTGTCTACTCTTGGAGGATAGTGCAAAGCATTAGAGAAATGATACCCTGAGCAGTGCCTTTAAAAGTTTCACATTTTGAAAATGGTTTACCATTTTGTTTTGTAAATTGCTGGCCACTTTCTGCCTCAATCCCTTTTGATTCTGACATAGCGTATCATATCTTCACCTTTAGGCTCATTATCACAGAATAAAAGCAAACCCAAGTGATCTTTATGCTAAAAGTATTATTTCTAATAATCAAAGAATTTTCAAGACAGTGATTTCTGATTACAGTAGATCCACTGATTAACCCTGAACATTTTTTTAAAAAATCTCTAGACAGACCTTAAGTTAATGTACTAAAAGAAATAAACAAATAAAGCACTCACAATTGATATTCTGAATGCAATTTTATGTGTGCTTGCAAGTATTTTATTTTGCCAATGACTATTATCTAAATTTCTATGCCTCTGAATATTAATAAAGAGGGATGCAGCTTTTTAGAAGAGTAGAAAGCCTAATGATGCACTGCATGAAATGAAGTAATAGGTCTTCATATGGAGGAAATTCAAGCTCCACCCCCTGAAAGCTGGAATTTTCTAAGTTTGCAACTGATGTGGACTGCAGGGCAAATTCTCTCAATATCAGCAATAGTTCAGCAATTCAGATTAAGACTAGTACAGATTTGTGGTGTTTTTTAAAATTACTTTTAAAAATATGCAGGAGGGCATCCAATACCTAGACTTGCATTGGACAATGTTCTTGTGGCAGATAAAAAAAGGAATTGGAATAAATTTAAATGTCTACTGACCAAAGGGGATGTTTTTAATTTTATTATAGTCTTGGCAATAACTTCAGGTTTAAAAATCAACCAACCACAACCTCCTAAGAACATTTTTTCATTCAAGATGAAAGGTGTGCATCCAATCCAAGTAATTGTTCAAGGTATTTCTTTATTGATGCTTAATAGCAGGATGGTCGGTAAGTACTAATCAACCTCCTTAGGTTTCATGTGGTGAGGAACAGAGATGGTGAGTTTGGGATATATGGTATTTTTCGCTCTATATGATGCACCTGACCATAAAAAGCACCTAGTTTTTAGTGGAGGAAAAGAAGAAAATGTTTAGCCTAACATTTCATGGCCAGGGAATCCTGGCTGCAAAAGGGGAGACTTGCAAACAAGCTGATTGGAACTGTGGAATGAAAACTGCAAAAGGAGAGGCTTGCAAATGAGGTGATTGGAACTGTGGAATGCAAGCTGCAAAGGGGAGGCTTGTAAATGAGTTAATTGACATCCTGGCTGCAGCAGAGGACGGGAGAGGCTTCATGGAAGCCTCTTTGCAAAATGAGGTGATTAAAACAGTGGAATCCAGGCTGCAGCAGGGGATGGGACGGGCTCCCTACAGGTAACTTCTCTCTAAGGGAAAATCTGTGCTATATCAGGGACTACCATATTCACTCTAGAAGATGCACAGACACTTCCCCTTACTTTGGGGGGTTGGAAAATATAGAGCGAAAAATACGTATACAGTGTAAGAATCATAACTCGTCCCTTTTTGAGATGTCAGAGAGGAGGACAGGCAGGGAAAATTTGTTTATATTAGGAAAAAACTGATACTGTTCTAAAAGCTAGCACCATCTGGTGCTTGTCTGTCTCTGCATATTCAGCTTGCATATTTACAAGTAAACAACCATAAGCATCACAACTTGACAGTATGCTTTATTCCGTAAAGAACTTTCACGTTGCTCCAGGAGAGAAAGAGGAGCATGAAATTGTATTTTTGGAAATTCTTAAATCCTTCTAGGGTGAAATCTAGAAGTATCCATCTCTTCTTAGACAAGGAAATTGCAGAGTGGGTTGTGTTGGTCACTCTTCTGCTTGGCCTCAAGGGTTTGCCATCTTGGCATTGTTATTATTTGTTACAATTTATTTTTTAAAAGATTACTGTAATAGGGCAGCTCCATTAGGGAATCATGCATATAGGTGTCAAAACAGGCATCAGATGCCAGATACCATGCTATGTATGATATTTTCAGATTGTGAATAAGTGAAATACGGAATATGTGGATATGGGGGAGCTGCTGTATATACAGACAGACTTTTTTGCTTAGCTGTGTTCATTGATACTTTTAGTAACTCCAATGTATTCAGATAATACCAGATAATTCATTATAGTAGAAGCACCCAAGAAGATGGCAATAAATGTCAAACAGTGAGCAGGAAAGAAAGCAAGAACTGTCACCCGACCAATTAGACTAATTATTGACTGTGTAATGGGGAAGTTTCATGTTTAAAACTCTTTACTTTACCAAATGGCTAGACTCAGCAAGCATACAGAACAGCCAGCAATGGAGAAATGACATTTACATTTTTAAATTAGTTCCTTATAAAGCAAAATAGACTTTGGAATCGTCATTGCCGTTTGGCTTTACTTCGGTCTCTGCTGATTCACTGTGAATCACACATAACAGGAAGAGAAGCGACGCAATTTGTGACTTAGCAATTTGCATCCCTTGAAAACAAACGAAATCCAAGTGTTTATCAGAATGTGTCAGCATGACTTTAAAGCAAACGTCTATGTGTTAAGATCTCTCGCACATAAAGGCACTCAACTTGCTTCTCCGATGCTAAAGGCCTACAAGATTGTTAACCCCAATTCCATGGGATCTGTGAATTGACCAAAGTTTCTGGAGAAAACCTCCCCACTTCGTTGGTAAACAGAACTTAGCATTCCCCATCCCCAACTGATTGGTTATGTCACATCCTTGGCAACCACACAACCAGCATACCTCTAGGCACTAAAAAAGGTGGTGAGGGATACTGGCCAGACAAATATATATACCGGTGGCTACTTTCCTCGGGAGCACATTAATTCTGGTGCTTAATTCCATTCACTCTTGATGGAAGTTTGCCATTTTTCACACGAGTTGACTGTTAAAGCTCAGTTTTCGAAGCTGTAGCTGTGTTAGTCTATGCAAGCATTTCAACAGGAAACACAACATGTTATGCTTCCTTTAATTGTTTTGCAGTTAGTTTTTTAAAGTGTCACAATGTTGTTTTGTTTGTTTTGCTTTTGTTTTGTTTTATGTTTCTTGCTGGAATATTTACAGAACCAGACTTTAAGAACTGAGTTCCAAACAAGGGTCATAAATCATTACAAGATGTGAAATGCAACCAAATACCACTATCTCTTAGAGCCCTGCATGACGCCTCTATTCTGAAGGTAGATGATATTCCATGAAAACTTATATTAACATAGAGCAGTTAATCTCTGAAGTGCCAGAATGTCTTTTTTGTTGTTCTTTTTTAAAATTTGGATTTCTTGTTGAAATACACTGTACAGGAGTCTATGTGGGAAAGCTGTTAAAGTGTTTAAGATTGTTTTGAAGTCAAAATATAAAGGATCAATTCAGTTATATCACATCATGAAGGGATCCATGGAGGCTAATGAAGGTATCAAACTTGATCAAATAAACTGAATGTTTAAAGATTCATTTTGCATATTAGTTCACACTGAAACTATAGATTCTGGAATCTTTTACATATTTATTATGCAAAATTTCATAAAAGGAGAAAATTGCAAATTGAACACAATTACATTTTATAGCTTGAACAGGAAGTTAACTCACTAGACATTTCTCGTTAATTCAACTTAAGTCATGAAACAACATGGGTTATTCTCAAACTTCAGATAGTTCGTAGTATAATTTTTGAAACTTTCTCAAGTTTTCTGAAACCATTTGTATCTTGAGTGGCCATTAACAGTGTTGAACAGGATTAATTCTGCAAGAATAATCAGAAAAGGCCTAATATAAAAATTGTGCATGAGAATAATCACCATCATTTTTAGAAGCATGAAGGTATGTCCACTTTACACACCTAAGTTGCTGCCCTCCATAGCCATGTGATAGGTCAGCAAATACAATGTCTGAAATTCAACGGGTAGCCAAACTCAATTACATCGGAATGAAAAGAAAGGAAACAGCATCCAATCTTTCTTTGATCATATTTATTCCCGTCTTGCAGATCAGATAAATGCATCTGGGAGATAACAGCTAATTTAATCTTGGTGTGTTCAGGAAGAAGCAAAACTCAAACCAAGGGCTTTACTAATTGTTGTTGTTGTTCAGTCGTTCAGTCGTGTCCGACTCTTCATGACCCCATGGACCAGAGCTCGCCAGGCCTTCCTATCCTCCACTGCCTCCCAGAGTTTTGTCAAATCCATATTGGTTGCATCGATGACACCGTCCAACCATCTCATTCTCTGCCGTCCTCTTTTCCTTTTGCCTTCAATCTTTCTCAACATCAGGGACTTTTCCAAGGAGTCCTCTCTCCTCATGAGGTAGCCAAAGTACTGGAGCCTCAGCTTCAAAATCTGTCGTTCCAGTGAACATTCGGGGATGATTTCTTTCAGGATGGATAGTTTTGATCTCCTTGCAGTCCAGGGGACTCTCAAGACTCTCCTCCAGCACCACAGCTCAAAAGCATCGATTCTGCAGTGATCAGCCTTCTTTACAGTCCAGCTTTCACTTCCATACATCACTACTGGAAAAACCATAGCTTTGACTATCCTAACCTTAGTTGGCAAAGTCATGTCTCTGCTCTTTAGGATGCTATCTAGGTTTGCCATTGCTTTCCTCCCAAGAAGCAGGTGTCTTTTTATTTCATTGCTGCAGTCGCCATCTGCAGTGATCAAGGAGCCCAAGAAAATAAACTCTGTCACTGCCTCCATTTCTTCCCCTTCATTTGCCAGGAGGTGATGGGACCGGTGGCCATGATCTTAGTTTTTTTTTGATGTTGAGCTTCAGCCCATTTTTTTCACTCTCCTCTTTCACCCTCATTAAGAGGTTCTTTAATTCCTCCTCACTTTCTGCTATCAGAGTAGTATCATCTGTGTATCTGAGGTTGTTGATAGTTCTTCTGGCAATCTGAATTCCGGCTTGTGATTCATCCAGACCTGCCTTTCGCATGATGTACTCTGCATATAAGTTAAATAGGCAAGGTGACAGTATACAGCCTTGTCGTACTCCTTTCCCAATTCTAAACCAGTCAGTTGTTCCATATCCAGTTCTGACAGTTGCTGCTTGTCCCACATATAGATTTCTTAGGAGACAGAAAAGGTGGTCAGGCACTCCCATTCCTTTAAAACTTGCCATAGTTTGTTGTGGTCCGCACAGTCAAAGGCTTTGGCATAGTTGATGAAGCAGAAGTAGGTGTTTTTCTGGAACTCTCTGGCTTTCTCCATAATCCAGCGCATGTTGGCGATTTGATCTCTAGTTCCTCTGCCTCTTCGAAATCCAGCTTGCATGTCTGGAAGTTCTTTCCACATACTGCTGAAGCCTGCCTTGTAGAATTTTAAGCATAACCTTGCTAGCGTGTGAAATGAGTGCAACTGTGCGATAGTTGGAGCATTCTTTGGCATTTCTTTTCTTTGGGATTGGGATGTACTAATTGTACCTCAGCCTAATCAGTATACTACATCAGCTCCATGGCTAAGAACAAACCATACCACATTCATCCATGGTTTATCTCATAAACATGCCAAGAGATTGCATCTATACAATAGACACTGAATCTCCCCCTCCCTGAAGTTCCCTCTCAACATACACACACACACACACACACAATTGTACCTCAACCTAATCAGTATACTGCATCAGCTCCATGGCTAAGAACAAACCATACCACATTTATCCATGGCTTATCTCATAAACATGCCAAGAGATTGCATCTATACAAGACACCGAATCTCCCTCTCCCTGAAGTTCCCTTTCAACATACAGAGAGAAAGAGAGAGAGAGAGAGAAACCTTGATTTATGAGCATAATCCGTTTTGGAAGCATGCTCATAAAATAAATTGCTCATATATCAAAACAAATTTCCCCATAGGAAACAACGGAAACTCAAATTATTCATACTGGGATTCCTCTTTCCATTATTTCCTATGGGGACATTTGCTTTGGCCAGGAGTCGGTGGATACGTCAAGGACCAGAGGTTGTCAAAACCATAGCAAAGAGCTACCAGCCATGGTGGCGAGGGGCGGCCAGTCATGAAACAGCTTTTCACCCGCCATGGCAGTGCCAGCTTTTCACCCACCACTTCATTGGCTTTTTGCTCACCACTTCACCAGCTTTTCACCCACCACTTCACCGACTTTTCACCCACTGCTTTACTGCCTGGAGCCACTTCAATCCTGGGGCTGCAGGGGCCAGAAGCCAGCAGTCCTGACCCAGAGAGGAGGATGAGCATTGGGTGATGGCTGGCGGGTGCTGCTTCAATCCTGGAGCCGCAGTGGCCTGAACTCGGCAACCCTGATGCTTGTATATCAAGACATTGCTTGTCGGTCAAGGCAAAAATATCAGAGATTTTTGTTTTTTGATCAAAATACTCACAAACCAATTTACTCGTAAACTGAGGTACCACTGTATATAATAAATCTATGCCACACATTTTCAGAAACACATTTGTTAAAGTCTAATTCTCCTTTTATTCATGATGTACATTAATGTATTTGGGCTTGGAAAATTAGTACCAAAATGGTTTGCATAAATACGCCACTATGATTTTCTCAGCTGAACAGATAAGAATAATGTTGACTAGGATTTTAAATAAATAAATAAATAAATAAATAAATAAAGTGTTGAACATACAGCTCTTCTAAAAACCTCTTTCTGTTCCTCTTTCCTCACTTGCTGAATTTCAAGACATGCAGATGGAGTTAAATTCACCTAGAGTTTGATTTTGTTTGTCCTCAGTAAAACACTGAAACTTGTTTCAAATAATTTTAATTAAGCTGGTCGTTGCAATGAGATCTGAAAGATGCCACAATGTTTTTGTCTTCTATTTATTTATTTATTTATTTATTTATTTATTTATTTATTTATTTATTTATTTATTTATTTATTTTATTTTATTTTATTTTATTTTATTTTATTTAGGCCTGATATTCTTGTCCTCAGTTGACTGCTTCAATAAATTCCCTGACCGTTTCAGTAAACTTTCACACCCCACCCCCTACTGCATAGCTAGTGGAGTATTGTGTACTTATAAGAAAGTGATTACATAATGGATGTCTGGAGGAAGGCCCAGTTAGCTTTGCATTTCCAGAACAGAATTAATCATTTCTGCTGTATAGATGGATGAAGCCACGTGGGAAACAATGCTTAGAATGCCAGTTCACAAAGCATTTGCATTATACATACTGTAGCAGCCAGCAAGAAATTAAGATTGCAGTTAATTTATTTAGAAGATATTTATCCCACCTTTCTATACATAAGGTGCCTTGCGACCTGAAAACAAAAAGTCTCTTTGTTTTGGGGTCATATATAAATATTTGCCATGTAGCCCCACTCTTATGTCCGAGGAAATTGTCTTCTCCATGAAACTTCGTACTAAAATATCACAACTAATCCCACATTCATAGCTTGAAATTCAAGATGAAATTGTAGTACAAATAAAGCCAACAGACCAGGAGGCATATGAAAGTATGACGTCATGTGAACCTACAGTGACAAAGTAAAAATGATTTTTCCCATGTTAATATAGGTCTCCATTGCCAGCAGGAATGTCAATTATAAAAACACACACAAAGGGGCTGTGTCAGAAAATGGCAAGCCCGTATCAAACTCTATTCTCCCACGTCCACAAATATTCACTGCAACTTATTATGCACCCTGACCAACATTTCCTTTTATTTTTAGCTGCCCTGGGCAGGTATCTGCTGCTCATGCACACGAATTTGCCCCTTTGGTTCCTTCGTGACTGGAAACAAAGGGGTTGAAAATGATTGCTGTCCATGTGTGAGGAAAGAGGAGCCCTGTGCAGGGTAAAATACATGTCACAATAATGTCAATGTACAACGAAAATTTACTAGACACAGTGGTTCCCAATCTTGAATCCCAAGATATTCTTGCATTAAAATTCCCAGAAGCCTTCACCAAGAACTCTGCTGGCCAGAATTCCAGGGAGTTGCAATCCAGGAACATCTGGGGATCCAAAGTTGGGAACCACTGTATTGTGGGAAGAATCTAACATAAAGCTACCATATTGAACAATAGCGCTACTCCAATTTGAATATTTCTTCCTGGAAAACTATATGAGATTTAACAATTTTAGTAACTCACTGATGCTTAAATATGCTCTGTGGCACATGTTTTGTTGGAATCTAAGCAGGAATCATATCATGGTCCAGTTCTCTTGCAGCAATAAACTATGCAGTAGTCCACATTTTTTTGTTATTGGGCCTTGAGGGACAAGGAAAAAGTAGCAGTAGCCAATTCCCTTCAAAAACCTGCTCTTTAATCCTCACTTTCCTGAAGAATAGCACCCCATCCGCCTGTCTGCCCTGGGCAGAGAGGCGGATGGGGTGCTACATCATAAAAAAAAGTAGGGGGGGGCGTTGCTGGCTTGTGGGCTCCTTCATAGTCCCCATTTCCTCTTCAATTGTAGCTTCAGTCTGGGCATCCCAAAAGTGGCGTGGCTGGAGAGTATGCCAGGCTACGAAGGAGCCCACAAACCACTGCCTCCCCTTCACCCGGCTCTCTGCACGGAGCACAGTGGCGTGCTCCAAGTGGAGGGGGAAGTGCCAAGGATATGAGGAGGCAATGTTGCATGCCCACAGAAAGGGCTCTGTTGATCTAGATGAACCAAATTATCAAACAAAACTAGTCAATTTTAAGCAGCAGTCAAGCAAACATACTCTAAGAATAAAGTCAGATCCCAATATTATGTACTGTTTGTGGTCTGATTTTTAGTGTTCTCTGGCCCTGGAGACTCTGGCTTCTCCTCTGAAGAGGATCCCATGATCAAAAGCCATTAAATAAAATGTATACATCACAAAAGCACACAATGTTTTGAATAATGTCTCCTGTTAAATCAACTTCACAATGAAGTACTGTATTTTGAAATATAAGATTAGTGATGCATGGAAGTATAACCTGCAGTGCCTTGTTACCATCCAAGCTATCAAGAAGTCCCTGGGGCAGCTTTCTTTTTGTACAGGAGGTTAGGGTGAAACTAAGCTACTGTATGCCACGCCATGAAACCTTTTCTCGAAGTCAGCCACATTTAGGTGTCTGCAGATGTCGGTCTATCAGGTAGAACTCACAGGGGGGGAAAGAATTATGAGATCTGTAGAATTCCAAAATCCCATTGCTAAAGGTAAATTAAGCTTTTTAAAAAATCAGTCAAATGACTAATTAATCTTATATAAAAAAATCAGAAAGTACTCAAGTTAAACCTGGAAGTTGAGTCATGGCTTCTTTTTTGAGAGACAGAAACGTTTCGCTGTTCATCCAAACAGCTTCATCGGTCAAGTTAAAGTCTGATAAATGTCATTTGCTTGTAGCTTCAAAACACTTATTTTGCATAACAGTCTCTGCCTCCTCATTAACATAGGATAGATCCTACAAGGATTCTGCAGAAGTACCCAAGGGGCCAGATTTAGTCTGCAGAGTATGTAATGGTCACCTCTTTCTTAAATCACTGTAGTTAATTATTTTGCTTTCAGCAAAAACGGAAAAGGACAAAGAGGAGACAGACAGAGAAACGGGAAAGTACACTGGCAATCTTCAAATGATTTATTTTCTACCCCAGTGCACTTCAATCATTTATGATGTTAATTATCAGCATTGCTAACTACTATGAACCATGCAAGGCAATAACAATCTTCTCATAATAAAAAATCCATTTTCTGCAGACTTATTTATTTATTTACAACATTTTTAACTGTCCAACAGCCAAACATTTGCAGGCAAAGTACAAATTAAACACATAAAATTCAATATACCAATAAAGCAATGACAGGTCAAATAAAAACACAATAAAACTGGCACAAGCACATGATAAAAACAAGGATGGGAACGACCCTGAAAGAACCTAATGTGTGTGTTTTTTTTTTTAATCTTGGAAAATTGTCCATTCCTATTGGAACTACAGGGGATAATTTTAAGAGTGACAGAAATAATATTCAATATATCAATATCATATATACATCTGTATGTAGTTTGGTTCATTTTTGCACTACATTATGCACCTACTTTGACTTAAATCACTTGCCATCTCTCCCCACTAAACATACATACAAACAAGCAGACTTCCATTATGACTGAGAGGACTGAAACATTTCTGCTTCCCCCCCGCCCCCGAGCAAAAGCATCACGAAGACTAACTGTGGAAGCATCCATGGGGAGCATTGGTAATAATATTCTCAAGGATATATAATTTGACTGCAATACTGGGATTGTTTTGTACAAGGAGGCATATGAATACTATTAGTAAATACAGTGGACCCTTGTGTAACAAACAGTTTGTATAACATAAAATCGGTACAACATAAAAAAATTCCTGATAGGGGAAATTTGCTTAACAGAATCACCTATGGGGAGAATCCATAAAACATAAAATGGTTGTGATTAGGGATTACTCCATTTGCAATGCATTCCTATGGGAAATTTGTATAAAGGAAAATTTGCTTAACATAATTTCATTTGGAACAAATTAATTCCTTTATACAAGGTACCACTGTATAGAACTAGAGTAAGAATTCAAGTCTTTTAAGAACTGGAGAGGATGACAATCTTTTTTGAAACTCCACGATACTTGTTGTACACATTGTATTTTTGTCTATACAGTGGACCTTTGTATAACAAACAGCTTGTAAAACATAAAATTTGTAC
The DNA here is from genome assembly GCA_023846285.1 of Phrynocephalus versicolor. Taxonomy (NCBI): domain Eukaryota; kingdom Metazoa; phylum Chordata; class Lepidosauria; order Squamata; family Agamidae; genus Phrynocephalus; species Phrynocephalus versicolor. Next base: position 23,722,810 of record JAHTLZ010003518.1, on the reverse strand, counting down.
AATATAAAATATTCTGGAGATAGGGGAAATTTGCCAAACATAATCGCCTATGGGGAGAATCCACACAAAAATGGGATTACTCCATTTTCAATGCATTCCTATGGGAAATTTGTATAAAGGAAAATTTGCTTAACATAATTTCATTTAGAATGAATTAATTCCTTTATACAAGGTACCACTGTATAGTTACCTAACATTTACCAACTTCTAATAACAGATCATGAACAGCAGAGAGAAAGCAAGGGTACTGATACACGAAGACGTGTTTGTTTGTTTACCTTTCTAGGGTTTCCAGGAGGATACAGCCTGTGATAAGCCTAAAAAAGAAAAAACAGAAAAACCCAGAGCTTTAGTGTAGAGAAACAGAAAGGAGGGATTAAGCTCTCCATCTTTTTATTGGGGAGAATGACTACATTCATGAAGATTAACAGTGGAAAATGACAACATGGAGAAACACAAGCATATGAAGCTGCCTGAAGCAAACACATCAACAAGACACAGTAGGGAAGCGAGGATAAGCAATATGCAAAGAAAAGCCCCGTGGCTAACAACAACTACAGCAACATCACAGCATAATAAATCACCATCTGGAAGAATCAGACAGAATAGCCAGGCACAATTATGATAGCATAAAATCAGGCCTGCTGCGTAAGATTCCAATTTGCCTAGTGGGGAAAAAATGTTTCATATACTGCCCAAACAAATGTTTCATGGGATGTCTATCAAGCTAGGGCCAGTCAACTTTCTATATTATTTCCTGACAAGCACTACCATTTCATACTAGGTTCCATGTAACTTCTGTGGTTAAGAATCACTGGCTGAAACCCAGTAGTAAATCACAATTAGAAGAGGCCCTCTGAAACAATGGAACATGCAAAGGAAAGCACACCAACCCCCCTCCCCATTCAATGGGACTACACCAGACGTATTACTGAATTTCAGCCACTGAATATGTCCCAATGACACACCGTTCCACTAGATGTCTGTATGAACTATGATTATTTTAAACTTATCACCATGCATTTCAGCTGAAACCAGCCAAATTTTGGCTTATAGCAGTGTTGATTAACCTGTGGCATGGGTACCAAAGGTGGCACACAGAGCCTTTTCTGTGGGCACCCTATATCACCCCTTCACAGCTACCTCTATGCTGGTTGAATTGCTGCATTGGCACTTTGCAAAACAAATAGTGGGCTTTGAATCGCAGTTTGGGCACTCGGTCTCTAAAAGGATCGCCATCACTGGCTTATAGGCTTCTAGAGTTACAAAAGAAACAGAGCTTTTCTCCAAATGTCTTCTCTCTACCTATTGTCCCTTACATTCCTTTAACTTCTTTAAACAATGACTTCTTGAAATAATGGTTGGCATGGTCTATCTTAACACATTTTGTATGGCCCAGAACTTACACAATGGAGTGGGGAAAATAAGGCATTTCAGATGCTTTTGTGCTCTGGAAGGATAGCAACTCCTGTCAGCAACTATTGAGGGGAATGCTAAGAGTCACAGTCTAACAAAACCCAAAGGAATTCATTGTACACCAAGCATTGGCAACTTACTACCATCACTCTTATTCAATAGAAATAGGAAATTCCTCCAGAGCAAGCAGATCCCAGTAACCCACAGATACAGAGGTGTGGGAGAAAAATTATTTACCGTATTTATTTATTTAAAAAAATACTCTGCCTTTCTGACTAAAAAGGACTCAAGGTGACTTATCGTACATTATTAAAATACCATATTTAAAGCTAAAAACAATAAATACAGAAATGTTAAAAAGAAGCAAATGGCACACTAAAAGATGTTAAATGAAAACACCACCAAAAAAACCATTCAAAGCAGTAAGGCATCTAATTAATTATTACAGGAAAGCTTCCCTGAACAGAAAGGTTTTTCCTGGTTTTTGGAAGGAGAGCAAATATGGGACCAGCTTGACCTCATATGGGAGAGAATTCCAAAAGATGAGAGCAGCAGCACAGAAGGCCCTCTCCTGCATCCCCACCAAACAAAGAGCAAGGCCTCTTCTGATTATCTTAACAGAAGGGAGACTTGGTTATTGAAATAGTTGGGACCCAAGCTGTTCAGGACTTTATAGGTTAGAACTAGAGATGGGCACAAAATGCTAAAATAGCATTTCATTTTGGGGTTTTTGTATCATTCAGTTTCCTTTTGTGATTCTCAGCTCTTGCGCCGCCTGAGCGCCCGGCGGCGGTGGCGGCAGAGGAGGAGGAGGATGCGGAGGAGGAGAGGTGGGGTGGGGGTGGGGGTGGGAAGCGCCAGCCGCCGCTTGGCTCTCCTGCTGCCTGAACGCCCGGCGGCGGCAGCGGCGATGATGGAGGAGAGGTGGGGGGCGGGGGTGGGGGGAGGAAGCACCGGTGGCAGGGGTGGGTGAGGAGGAGGAGGAGTGCACTTTGAAAGTGCATTTTAAAGAGGTCTCAGGGGGAAAAGGCTTTCTCTCTTTTTTTGGCCTTTTTTCCAGACCTCCGGAACGGATTAAAATGGGTTCCCATTCATTTCAATGGGAAACCATGTTTTGGATAACGATTTCATTTCATTGTGTGTTGCCATTAATGAAAACGAAACGTAACGAACCTAATTTTCGTGGTTCTGTTCAGTTCATTCCAATTTCATCACAATTTTCGTTATTTGTTTCATTACGTAACGAAACGAATAACCAATAACGGAATGATTTTTTTTCGTTTCGTGCCCATCTCTAGTCAGAACATTCAACATTCAAGTCTTTCATTCAATACCCTGATAAATATTCTGATAGCTCTATTGCACTACTGCACTCAGTGTTCTAAATAAGAATGCAACACAGAAGTAAGCAGGACCTGCTTTTTGATTTCTGGACAATACCCAAGGTCCTTTAAGTCCAACATTCTGGTTTCAACAGTAGCCAGCCAGACATCTCCAGAAACTCAGAAAAGAGACGTGGCAGTAATTAGAATCTGCTCATTTGCCAGCATTTTAAATTCAGAGGCAGCTGACTTCTTAATATGGAAGAAGCATACAGACCCATTAAATATTGACACTAGATATATAAATGAGTACCCAGTAGCATCATTTCTCTAGCACAAATTATGTTGCACTCATGGGTACTTATTTCTTGACTACAGCCGAAGGAGGGACTTAATGCACAACTACTAGTGCAATTGCTGGAATGCCATATACAAATAGTCCAAATGCCTGATAACAAAACTGCACCAGTGCACCATTCTTTTTCTGCTAGTGGTATGTGGATTTAAGCTTTTGCTTTATTTTCTTTCTTCACATTGTGTTTGCCTATTATTTATGCAGTACTTTGATAAGAACATTGCTGTTATGGTCTTCAGATCTTTTTTTCCAAAACAGCTGAATGTACAGCCAATTTCTTATCTACTCAAGACCATTTTTTCCCTTGTGGACTGATCTGCAAGTTGTCACTGATATTCAATCTTCCCTTTCTCTTGCTCAGTCGAGGCTAATATCTTTTGGAACTGTTGTCATTCTGCTCTGCACTTTGCTGTTCTATAAGCAGACACATACAGCAGGTGGCGCCCCTTTATTTCATTTAGTTTCTAGTTTGCGGCCTGTGGCATCTTTGTCTCCCTTTGTCAATTCCATCTTGGATCTTCATTCTATTCTTGCGTTTTATTGTACCTTGTTCAATAGTCAATCATTACTTTTCATTTCAAATTATATTTATCTACCTTAATTGGCCTAACTGATTAAGGACACTGAATACTTCCTGATTCTGCACCAACATTTGACTATATAGACTATAAATCCAGCTAAAGTAAATAAATGTAGATGCCCTAAGCACATCCAATTTTGCCTGATTTTGGAAGCTAAGCAGACTCAGCCCTGGTTAGTACTTGGATGGGAGACCACCAGGAAATACCAGGGGCTGTAGGTGCCTGGAGTAGGAACTGGCAAACCACTCCAGTATTCCTGCCAAGAAAACTCCAAGGACATGGAGTCACGAAGAGTTGTTCACGACTGTAACAACACAACACACACACAGGACCCCTGTACCTGCGAGGAATCGGTTCCAGGCCACCCCACAGATCCTGAAATCCGCGGATAAGAGCGATGATGGTGGCAAAAGGGGTGGTGGGGTGCTAGGGGCAAAAGCTTTCACCCCAAACACACCCAAAACACCGGGCAGTGCAAAGGGCGGCCAACCTGCCCAGAGGGAGTGGGTTAGTGCCAGGGGTGAAGGCCGTGCGGTGCAGCTTTCACCCCCAGTACCTTGCCGTGCTGCCCAGTAGGAGTGGTGAGGTGCCCGGGCGAAAGCCATGCTGTGCAGCTTTTGCCCCAGGCACTAACCCACTCCCGCTGGGCAGGTCAACGGGCTGAGTGGCAGGAGACTACGCCTTCACTCCACCCAGTCTGCTACGCTGCTACACCTTCGGGCAGACCGGGCGGCACGAAGGCACTTTCTCCCGCCGCCTTGTCCGCCAACCTGCCCAGCGGGAGGGATGGGTGCTGGAGGCAAAAATGCCACCCAGTCCGCTGCTCAGGCAGCACGGCACAGCCCGCAACACCCCACCACCCCCACCACTGATCGCCAACCACAGATAAATGAATCAGCAGATGGCAAATCAGTGAATATGGAAGGTGGTACTGTAGTATTTTTTTTCTTTACTTACTTGCATCATTAAACTAATTGCACAATCTTAATTTATGGAAATATATGAAATATAAGTGAAATTAAAAACAAATTAAAATGTTACTGTAATTAGACTTTTTTGACCAGAAGCAGGCTACTTCAATTACCTCAGCCATTGACTACATCTTCTTTCGTACACTTTGCAGGGCACAAATTGTATGCACGTGAATGCTACATTGATTGAATTTCTCTACATTCACAGAAAATGTGTCCAGTATTCAAGCAATCCCATTTTACTTAATTTGTCTTTAATCCTCTTACTTGGCTTTGTCTATTAAATGACTTTCAGATGGTCTAGCCAGAGTCTTGTCCTGTTGCAAGTCATTCTCTGGCATTCATCCATTTACCAAGGTGAGTAGTTATAGATTTAGCCTAGTATTTTCTGGTTCAATATTTTAAGCTTGAGATGTGTGCAGAAAATGTTTCCTCAATTTTACCCACTGTCTAGAGTGTTGGTGTCCATAGACTGGATGGATCTGGGCCTGTATTACCTTATTTCATTCATTATTTGCTGGCACCTCTCAAGTGGGCAATGACAGCCAAATATAGATGGGCATTTCATTTCAGAAGGGTTTGTGATGCGTCGTTTTTCCTTCCCCTGGCGCTAGCCAATCAGACAGGGAGGTAGGATGATGCATGTCCTTGCACAGCTCGTGACTGGCCAGCACCAGGGAGAAGGAAAAATGACGCGTCAGAGCCTGCTTCCTAATAGGAGTTTCGCCCCTGCATGACCCAAAGGAAGCTAGTGGTTGATTTTGTTCTGGAGGCTGGATCCCGGTTCTGAACATTTCAGAACCGGACCACTTGTAAAACAAAACACCCATCTCTACAGCCAAATAATAAGACTTCTTCAGTAAGGGTAGGTTCCAGGCAGGCAGTAGTGATCCTGCATGATTCATTAACAGCTACGTCCATTTATTTTGCATATGCTGATTTGTACCATACGGCACTAGAATATTCTGCTTTGGAGCAGCGTATCCTCATTGTTTGAGGATGTGAGCCCCAGTCTGACCCAGCCACTATCCTAAGTACAGCCCTCACACTGCCAACTAAACTGGAATAAGACTGTTAGCCTGTATAAGACTGTCCACTGACTGGTGCAAGTCAGTGGAATCAACAGGGGGAGAAAATCTCATTACTTCCCTTCTTTGATCCACTCATGTTTCTAAATATGAGCTGCTGCCTCTACCTCACTTTATGGGAACAAAATGTTTCAGAACATCTTTTGCATCAAAGCACAAGAAAGTCATTTCAAATTTCATCTCCAGAGGAACAGAAGGAAATGAACCAGATCCAAAAACTGTTTTTGGATAATTTCAAGATTCAGTTGCTAATTCTATCATTCTCTCTAATTCATTCAGTTATTTACATGAGGGGGATATTCATTCTTCACCAAAACTGAAGATCTGCAAATCAACTGAGGCCTATGCCCCCAAAAGGAGGGTTGTCATCTCACCCATCTGCAGGTTTCCAAGTTGGGGAAGAATGTCTTAAATATTAGGGCTGTACTTTTAACAGTTTTCTAGATGAGATTATTTTGGCCAGCACATAATTTCACACTCCCGAGGAAGCACTAGATCAGTGATGGCGAACCTATAGCACGGGTGCCAAAGGCCGGCGCCGCGATGCCATGAATGACAACGAAAAATCAGACCCAATTTATCTTTATCGGGTTGGGTTCGAGCTGGAGCGGAGTAATTCTCGTTACCGTTACCCGTTACATAACGGAAATGACGAATGGTAATGGAAACAAGGATTTCGCCGAGTCGTGCCCATGTCTAGTTCTGATATAATCAACTAATAGTGAAAACAGAAGAGGGAGGAGAGGAGAGCCCAGGGCGCCGATTTGCTAAAAATCTGGAAGCAAAAGTTGCCACCTCCTCCAGAAAGAAGGTGACATGTGTGGAGAGAAGAAACTTAAACCTAGTTGAGTCTTCCCACCCCTGCATCCTGCCAAGGACTGAGGACAGATGTTTCTTACGGAGTGTATCATTAAGTGGGCAGTAGAAAAAATATGTTCAAGTGTTTCTACACAGTTGGTTTGACATGGACAGAACCTCTGAGAATAGGGGATTCCACCAAACCTGCCCGCCAACAAATCAGATGGAAAAGAGTTGCATCCAGCAAGTGAGTAAGCTCTACGAGCCTCTGGGCATGTCAGGTGGGTGAGAAAAAAGGCTGGCTTCCCAGGGCAAACTGGGATGTTAAATTGAAGGGGGGAGCATGTGGTGTTGGCTTCACTGCACAATTATTGCCATTCAATGTCCAGTAGCCTATCTTTAATAGTCTTATAGGCTTCAGATTGTCTAAGCACACCAAGCTGCTCAATGTCCAATCCCGCTGTTTTAAGTGTAGTAATTACATCGGAAATCTCTACCGGGAGATTGGGGTCTAGCAAGAGTTGATATAGTAGGCGAGATTGGACTGGGTTGTAAAAGATTCCAAGCCAAAATTTTATTGATCTTAGCCAAGCAAAAGTCTTCAGCCGTGTCATACCTGTTTCTAAACAAGCATAGGGTACACATTTGGGTAGGCCCAAGATACTCCTCAGAAATGAGGGTTGTATATGCTCAACTGAGCGTTCTATGGCTTTGTACCAGATTGGAGACCCATATAAGACCTGGGCAAGAGTCTTGGCCTTAAATATTGTCAAAGAGGCAGGGACATACCTATTACTATAGTTAAAGAAGAAGCGCATAATTGCGCTGGAAGAAATGTTACATGAATTTAAAACAGACTTACAATGAGAAGTCCATGTATGTCTATAATTGTAGTGGATACCCAGATACTTGAATGACTTAACCTGCTCGATGACATTTTCCTTACAGACCCATTTGAACGCTTTAAATTTACTTGCAAAAACCATGATCTTGGATTTTGAATACTTGACCAATAGTTTGTTGGCCTCAAAATCATCAAAAGCTCTATCAAGTAAACGTTTAAGACCTATGCAGGTGCGGGAAAAAAGTGCCGCATCGTCAGCATACAATAACAATGGGACTTGGACCGAACCCAATTTTGGACAGTGGCTATCTACTCCCAACAGAGTTGGAGCTAGATCGTTGAGGAATAGATTAAAAAGTGTTGGAGCTAGAATGCAGCCCTGTTTGACTCCTTTGGTGGTTATAATGGTTTGGGTTAAATTGCCATTCTGAGAGCATCTGACTTTGCATGATGTGTTAGTGTGTAAAGCTCTAATTAGCAAAAGGAGTCTTTTGTCAATGTCCCATCTGGATAATTTTTCCCAGAATAACTCTCTGTCGACTGAGTCAAAAGCGCTCTTCAGGTCAAGAAAAGCCACATAAAGCCTACCCTTGCACTTCTTGGCCTGTTTATGCACCAAATGTGAGAGGATTACACAGTTGTCTAAGGTAGATTTACCCTGGCAAAATCCAGATTGCTCAGGGCCAAGGATATTCTCGGTAGCAATCCAAGAAGAGAGCTTGTTGCTTAGATATTTGGCGTAAACTTTGCCAATTACAGATAACAGGCTGATGGGTCAATTCCCTGGTGAGTTAGGATCCCCCTTTTTGTAAATGGGAACAATAATAGCAGTTGTCCAATCTTTAGGTATGAGGCCAGTTCTATTGATTGTTGAAAAGAGAGGGGCAAGTAAAGTGGCCCACCAGTCTGGTGTGACACTGGGAGTGAACAGGACACGAGAGATATCGTTGGGTCGTCCGCAGTTAAAGGTGGAAACCCATTTCTTGAGGAAGAAGAGAAGTTGAAAAGAAATACAGGAAAAGAGGAAATGCCAGGAAAGCTGTTCTTAGACAAAGAGGGACAGACTAGTCTGGTTTCCTCTATTAAATCAGACAAAGGAAAATACAAAGAAAGGTTTAAAGAAGGATATATGGCTATTGTGAGAGAGGTGAAGTTGTGGGAAGAGATATATGCCGAATTAGAAGACATTGATATGAGTATGAAAGATGTGGAAGTGCAGGCTAGGATAGAAGGGAAAGATGTAGGGACACAAGTAGAAGAAAAGAAGAAGGATAATAAAACTATGATCACTCAAACTGAAATAGTTATGATAGCTGAAGTTAAATCAGTAGGTATTCAAGTAGGGGAATTCAAACATAAGCATGAAGTGGGTAAAATATGGCATAGAGAGATACAAGTGAAATTAGATCTGGAGAAGGAAATGAAGGCAGTAGGAATCCAAGTAGAAGAGGGGAGAAAGAAACAGATAT
>JAHTLZ010003518.1:23687503-23710634 GCA_023846285.1 Phrynocephalus versicolor | reverse complement strand
ATTCTTTTCACCTATGAGCTTAGCAATGAAGTAGTTCTAATGATATTGCAGGGATCCCCTATGAAGAACTTTATTTCCTGGGCTGGTCAGATGATTTTTACAGTTGAAATCGACACATGCTGTGGAGCCATTCAGGTGCCACAGACTCACACAACTGGCCTGTTGATGAGATCCGGTCATGTGATCATATTATCCAAATATGCTTCCTTGGTGCAGGTTACTCCAGTATTAGACGCTGAATTATAATCCATTCCTTAGAGAAAAACCCACTTTACCAGATATTCCACATTTATCATCATTATTACTTTATACAGGTGAAAATGTAACAGGGAATGGTACACTAGGCTGAAGCCAATAAGGTTTTGCCCATAAGATTCCAAGTAACTATAATTTAACCCTTTCCTTCTTCCAGGAGCTCAGTAGAGTTTGTATAACACTCATCACCACCATCATTTTATCCTTAGAACTGCATATTTATATATTTATTTATTTGTTTGTTTATTTATTTACCACCCATCTTCTAACCAGAAATGTATCCAGAGGGTATCTAAGATTGGCTGGGGAAGACCACTCTACAATTGTCCAGTGAGTCTCATGGAAGAGTTCAGGAATGGCCCCACACACAATAACTTATTTTGCAGAAGATTTACACATAATATTCGCCCAAACCAGGTGGATCTTTTGAAAGAAAGAGCAAAACTAGTGAAAGGATGGGACTCGGAAGAATCCAGAAATGATTATGGCCAATACAAGGAATCAGTTTCCAAAGCAGCCCCACTACGATATAAATAGGTTTTGCATGTGTTTCTTTCTCCTAATTCTTTAACATTCTTCTTGTTTTATCTACTGTAGTCACATTGATATGACTTTGATATGTCCCTCTGGGCAACTGTGAGGATTCTGGTACCAGCTAAATTTCCCAGAGATATTTTAATGTCTATGACAGAAAGATTCTCCCTTTCTCTATTTATGCCATAGGGCTGCCAAAAGCCAGATCTGAATTTACAGGTTAAAAAGCTGAATTTAGACCTTTTGTTCCAAAATTAATACCAGAAGGATATTTATATACATCAGGTGCACTTCATGAGATCACATCCCTTTCTGAGAAGTTACTGATCAGAGGATGAAATTTCAATTCAGGAGGCAAACAGTAGTCCTATAATCCAATAATACAGATAACTGTGTTCTGTCTTGGTCCAAGCAACAGATGAAAGGAGTGATATGTTGCACAGATCACTGTATTTCATCATTCTCATCTATGTCTGGACTTCATGTCTGCCTCCTCAAATATGAAGGGCAATGCTAAATGAGAAGATTCAGACGCCGTAACCACATTTCTCCTTATAGTCCCTACTAAATAGGAGGTTTTGAACTGTAGCCACATTTTGATCCAAGGTGTTGTGTGCTGATAAGGTTAATTGAATGAATGAAACTGAATGAACAAATATATGCTTAGAATGGCCATATACCCATATATACTCGAGTATAAGCTGACCTGAGTATAAATCAAGCCCCCTAATTTGGCCTTTTAAAAGTGGGGAAATTGACTTGAGTATAACCCAAGTCAATATTTCCCTCCACTGCCTTCCCCAAGCCGGCTGGTGGAAGGCGCAGGGTTTTTTAAATGTCTTTGAGTGGCTGCCAGCGATAACGCCGCCCTTCCCAAAGCAGCACCATGAAGCCCAGAAGCAGGGGCAGTAGCTGGCTTCTGCCCTCATCCCCACCCTGATCCACTGGCCCAGTCTGTTCAGCCAACAACAACCTTCCCACCCGCCCTTAACTTACTTCTTTCTGACTCTCTGGAAAGGGGAAGCACCATCTTTCTGAGGCCGGCCCTGAGGTCTTTTGTCTGTAGCGGCGGCAGCCGTGGGGGGAGGAGCTCCAGGCTTTGGGAGTTGTGGTGGCAGTGGCAGGAGTGGCGGCATTTGCTCTGCTGCTGCTGCTGCTGCTCCACCACCACCACCACCACCACCACCCCACCACCACCACCAACACCAACACCAATACCAACAACACCACCAGTGTCGTCGTCACGCTCTGCTCCTCCGTTGACATCCTAGTTAGCAGGATGGGAGGGCGAGGAAGATGGGGCTGAGGAGGATGATCCCGGAGCCCCTTCTGCCCCACTGGCACTGGCGATGCGGGCAGCATCTGCTGCTGCTGCTGCTGCCACAGCGGTTCCCCTTCCCTTCGTCCTCCTCCTCCTCCTCCTTCTTCTCCTCTTCTTCTTCCAATCGGAGGGAGAAGTGGTGGGGTTTAAAACTCTTTTTTTCTCCTGAAGCAAGTGCTGATGCCGGACATCGGCGCTTGCCTCAGGAGAGAAAAAAAGTTTTAAAAGCCCATCGCTTCTCCATCTATGCACCCGATGGGGAGGGGGGAGAGAAGCGGCGGGTTTTTAAAACTTTTTTTTCTCTCCCAAAGCAAGTGCCAATGGCAGACATTGGCACTTGCTTCAGGAAAGCAAAAAAGTTTTTAAAACCCGCCACTTCTCCTTCACCTGAATATAAGTCGAGGGCCTTTTTTTCAGCCCAAAATAAGGGCTGAAAAACTTGACTTATATTCAAGTATATACGGTAGTTCTTGGATAATGGCTAAAAATCTTCTGGTGATTTAGGCATGTGTAAGTAAAATCAAAGAATTCAAAGCAGTGAAATAAGAAGACCCCAGTCACATTCTTGGTTACTTGTCCATCACATGACCATGTATGCAACAAGAAAGTGGTTAACCAGCAGCAATATGGGATTTCAGTTACACATGCATAAAACACCAATAGGCTTCCGGCCACTGCATATGCAATTAGTCAAGTTGCAATCTTGTTTTGTTTGGCAAAGATCAAACGCCTATGGACATCATGTGCCACAGAGGGTACATGAGCGAAAAATGCACACAAACCGACCTTCCCTTGCCCTCTGAGAATGGTACATATTCAAAGTGGGCTTTCATGTAGTCTCCTAACCAGGAGAAAAGCACACAAGTCCCATAAGAGAGTCACTGGCTTGACAAAGAGTATAAATTAGACCAGCTCATTAGCCCAGCTATCTTTGACTCAGAAACTCTATTTGCATGGCATAACTTCTGCCTCAGTTGCAATCTCCAGGCGCTCTCAGCTCTATTAATGACAAACTCCACATTTTGAGACCCCTTCGAAATCCATACCAAAGATATTGCATGTGTTTTGTATCATGCCCATCCAAGTTCTATCCAGTGTACCTCCGACCAAAGCACCTTAAAATTAGAGTTGCCCTTTTCATTTCAGACCTAAGACCTAGCTTTGCAAGTGTTTCTCAGCAATCTCCCAAATGGTGTAACTGGCGTACCCTGTGTGCTTCTATGTGTACGTGTTCTATGGGCTCAAAACATAGTTCATTTCATGGAAAAACTGAGCTAATGGATTTGAAGCTTTTTATATATAGCACTTATCAACATATGAAAGGGTCTAAATATGGCACAATGCCTTTGTGACTCATATCAGAATGTCCCTTGTAGGTAGCATTTTTTTAATCCACAGGGGGCATATACCGTATATAGCCAATCATTTTCAAAGTCTGGGGATACAGTATCAAGAAAACAATGAAGGGGGAATTTATTTGGAATAGCAGGTGTGTTGCTTTTTCAGCATTGGATACGTACAGCATGTAGTGTTATAGGAATTACTTCTGGGAAACCTGCATTTTGATACTGCCACTTCACTTCCCATGTAGAGGCATAAATAGCTCCTGTTACACATAACGCAAAATACAATCTAAATGTAAAGTATAAGTGGCACGTGTCTGAGTTTTCTTTTTCATTGCTCCAACCCCCCCCCCATTTGTTTATAATAATAAATCTTAGAACTGCAGGACTGGATGGGACCCTATGGATCACTGAGTCCAGCAACGGTCAAGGACGCACAGTGAGGAATTGAGCTCCCATCCTCTAGTTCTGGAGCCAGATGTCTACACCCCTGAGCTATCCAGCAGCTCTGCAGGAGAACATCTCCTTTCTTCTACAGCAGTGATTTCCAAACTTCACCCTTCCAGAAGTTTTAGACCACAACTCCCACAGTCCTTTGTCATTGGCAATACAGGCTTGGAATTCTGGGAGCTGTGGTCCAAAAACATCTGGGGGGCAGAATTTAGGACATCCCTGTTCTATAGCCATTGATACCCTTGTTCATTGAGTCCATCTAGAAGCCCTTCCTGTGATGTTTCAACATTCTTGGTTCTTCCAGCTGCCTACTTTACACAGAAAGATCTGCTCTTCTTCTTTCCAATTTCCAACTCAGCTGGGAGGGGAACCTTCTTAACAGGCATACCATTTGGAATCCTGCCACTTCCAAACAGGTGAAGAGGTACAAGAGGGTCTCGGTGCGCTGTTGCTTCCAAAACACATTTGTGCATCTCCAGGTAGTACACAAATGGATCTACCTAACCACTGAGATCCTCTACACCTTGACATGTAAATTTTATGGAAACAGTGGGGGGGGGGAAATGGAGGGGGTGTTTTTTCCCCATCTACTCTTGAATTTTACATCTCCAGCTACTCTTGAAGGACTTTGTCAGTCTCTTTTACAATTCTGTGTTCTAAGATTGCAATGCAGTTTTTAGGCCAAAAGAAGCCCACTCCAAATGCCCAAGAATGGATGTGGGATGTGCAGCAGAAAAGACAAATGTCCCTCTTAATGCATCATGTGCAATTCCATTCTTCTAAAATATTGGGGATCAGGAGAATCCCCTCTATTTTGCAGGCGAGCAGACAGGCACTGAGCCACTTTAAATGAAGTAGGGGTGTGTTTAAAAACAGGCCATAGATTACCAAGGACCATGTACAAAGCTAAACGTTTCCCATGGAGCAAACAAGAAGAAAAATCATTCAATCCTTTGAGAAAATATAAAAAGATACAAGAAAGGGGGGGGAGTATCAGTATGAAGACAGAAAAGGTAAATGCCACATGGCGATCAGTGTCATTTCCAATAAATTTAAAGACCTAAAAACACCCCCTCTAGAAGAGCCTCCAGTTATGAGTGAAAACACCCCACACAGTGGGGAATGTTGATTTTGCACTAGTAGAACTGGTGATACCTTTAGGCTACTAGAAAAATAACAAAAAGTTGCTAATATTTTGAGGGCAAAATCCCTCTTCTTCAGAGCTGAACCAACAGGTTAAAACATGGTAAAAGGCGAAGTTTCCAGGAGTTATTTCTTAGATGGAAAGTCCTTGGCAAGATGGAAAAAATGCCAGGTAGTTTCTTAGTTGAGGCCCGGAGCTTAGATGTTCTGAGGCTGCATCTGAAATAAAGGGTACTAGTGATTTTATTGTCCCAGTCCCTCAAACAAAATGTCAGGGCTCACATGCACACTTTCACGCCTCCTCTCCACGTGGCTCATCAAGGTTAATGGCCCCTTCTTGGCCAGGGAAGGGGGAGGGCTGGTGCAGAAGACCTATGATATTTCATTTAGGGCTTGGGATAAAATTTGGAAAAGTCCACTAGGTGCAGCAAATTGAATCAAATAAAAAGGGAAGAAATTACCTAGTGGGCACAGTCTTGTTGTGTCTCCGTTGATGGTCCATTTGCCTCCTTCTTGGAGGAGGGAGGGGGCGGCTTATTCCTGGTATCTCAGTATTTCCAGTTGAAGCAAAATAAATTGAGCAGCCATACAGCCATTACAAAAACCAAATACAAAAGTAGAACAGGTGATACCTTTAGTTTAGGCTACTAGAAAAATAACAAAAAGTTTCTAATATTTTGAGGGCAAAATCCCTCTTCTTCAGGTTAAAACATGGCAAAAGATGAACTACTGTGTTTCCCCGAAAATAAGACAGTGTCTTATATTAATTTTTGCTCCCAAAGATGCGCTAGGTCTTATTTTCAGAGGATGTCTTATTTTTCCATGAAGAAGAATACAGTACACATTTATTGTTATCTTATTATCGGGGAAGCCTTATTTTCGGGGGGATGCCTTCTATTTCAGTGAGAAGCAAAACTGTAAGTAGGTCTTATTTTCAGGGAAACAGGGTAACTATGAAATCTTGGTCCAACCCAATATGCATACAGTAGCCTTAAATGTATTAGGTGAAATTCTGTTGCAGTTATACAAAGGTCATTTGTTCTAACAGCAAACTGACATATGCTTGTGCAACAGATAATGAGACTTCTTAGCTAATGGCATTTTGCCATTACAAGGTACAGTACACCTTTTGAGTTACTGCACAGCAGTATTTTGTCTGCTGCAAGAATAAAACTCATGGAAGTTAACACTGCTAGTTAACTTGGGAGGGTGTTTTTTTTTTTACAGTTGTGGATGCAGAGAAAAACATATATGCACACATTACATTGCTTTCCTCCATGAAGCTGTTAAAGGCGACTTCTGTTTATTAAGGTGCATGTCTTTGTGTGCATTTACACATTTATGGACTCCTGATTATATTTATTCTTTGGGAAACCTCTTATGATAAATTTCAAGGACTCCTGATCTATATCACATATCCTGGAGTATGATTTCAGTGATACAGAAACAAAGAAGCTATTGGAAAAAGGCAGCCTATCCCCCATTAATCTCCACCACCACCAAATCTGTGCACACACACAAAACAGAAATATTATAATTACAATTGAAGAAGCTGGCAGATACTGATTTCCACTGATTTCCTGAGACACTGATGCATTTTATATCACATTGTATTTCCTGATGTACTTAAGTAAATTTATATAAAATATTATAGCACCATCTAGTGATATGTTTCTAATACTGCACTCATGTTATAATCAGAAATAAGAGATGAGCACGAAACACTAAAATAAATGTATTTTGTTCCATTCCATTCTGTTTCGTTTCGTTTGAAATGATTTTTTTAAATCATTTTGGTTTTTGTTGTTTCATTTTTCGTTTATTCTCTCTCTCTCTCTCTCTCTCTCTCTCTCTCTCTCTCTCTCTCTCTCTCTGTGTGTGTGTGTGTGTGTGTGTGTGTGTGTGTGTGTGTGTGTGTGTGTGTGTGTGTGTGTGTGTGTGTGTGTGTGTTGCTTTTGTAACTTCCCAGCGGAGCAAAAGGCAGGATTTTTTTGCTACTGCAGGCACTGATCAGCTGTAACACAGGCTTGAGGCTGGCAAAAAAAAAATTACAAATCCCCCCATTTTCCCCCACCTGATCAGGTGGGGGGAAAGGAGGGATTTTAAAACTTTATTTTTGCCCCCAAGCACCTCCCAAGCACCCATCAGCTGTAGTCCTTTTTTTAAAACAAGCGTCAGCTGCACTACAGCTAATTGGCCCTGCTGCTTTTGAAGTCTCCTGCACAGGGGCCAGCCAGTGGTAGTGGCAGGGAACAAAAAAACGAAATAAAAAATGAACAAAATGAACATTTCTGTTTTGTTTTGTTTTGTTTTTTCCTTTGAGAGAGCGGTTCGTTATTCATTTTGTTATGTAACGAAACAAATAACAAATAACGAAATGAAAAAAAATCATTTTGTGACCATCTCTAATAAGAAGGATTCTTCCCTAGTTTAGAACTGCTAAACTAAATTACAAGAAGAGAAAACAACACAAAGATATGTACTTGTATATAAAAGGAAGCAGCAACTGACAACTGAAGAGGTCAGATTTTACTCTGCATCCCTCTGGTTATCAAACTGGAAGTGTGCTGGTGTTGGGGGAAACAGCAGGGATCAAGATTTGCCTGCTGGTGGGATTCTGACTGATAACACCCCCCCCCAAACCCCTTTAAAGGTAGGGCTTCAGTCACCTGAGTTGTAACAGGAACTCTGGCTGAAAAGAGCTAGAGGTTGTGCAAACTATAGCAAACATAGTCTTGTTCCTTCTAACTTTTTGGAGGGAGAATGCTCAGTTTGGCCTAGAACAGTAGTGTCCAAACTTTGGCCTTCCAGCTGTTTTGGACCACAACTCTCATAGTCCTCTGGCATTAGCAACAGAGGCTTGGAATTCTGGGAGTTGTGGTCCAAAACATCTGGAGGGCCAAAGTTTGGACACCCCTGGCCTAGTACCTGCATTTCCCAAGTGCAACACTACCAAGTCATCCTCAGAGTGATTGCCACCTTTAAGTAGTACCCAGAGCTCCTCTCCTTTGATCTGTTCTGCTCCTACTCAAAGATATGCCCACTGCATTGCCTTACAATGACCTCTAACCATTTGTGACTCCTGAGACTCTTCCTCTCCCATCCACTCACTCTGAGAAAAAATTATTTTTCTAGCCTTCTGTCTGGACTCGAATCTTGAGATAGTGCTGCCACCACCTGTTACCAAACTGAAAGGCTTACAATAGTTATGCTTTTGTTTACACTCCTCTTTGGTTGAGCTACATCTAAGGAGCCGCCATGGGTGTTGGCTACTTGGCAACTGGCATTACAAAACAACTAGATTAGTTTATAGGTACACGAAGGAGCAACTCTATCTAGGTCAATGGTTATATTTCTCTAGCTTTTATCTTTTACTTCTGATATTCCTTCCTTTATCTCTATATACTTTTCAATTCCCATAACTAGCTAACGTTCACAGTAATAACTGTCTTAAATTCCTAATCATCTTAACTATTGCCTATCTCATTTCTAAAGATGTAACCTAATTGTCTTATTATGGCGGCAAAAGGGTGGGGGAGAAAAAGGGGAAGGGGTGTGGCAAAAAAGGAAGGAAAAGAAAATAAAGAAAACATATTAAATATTTAACAATGTTATTTCAGTGTGAGTATTTGTAGATCAAAATCCACTTTTTCAGACCGACAGAGAGAGATGATATATATTTGCCATCTGTTTCTCAGGAAGTAGAATTCAAAACTGATGCTGATGCTTCTAATTCCATCTATTTCCTACCTGACTAAACCTCTACTCTCTCCCTGCTAGCCCCTGAACTAGAGAAAGCAATCAATCAACCAAATTCCATTAAGACTGTTATTTGCCCCCCTCTCTCACACACACCCTATGTAAACGTTCTAACTTTTCAGTCACAATTCCAAAACATGCACCTGTCAATCATCCCATTCATTCTATCATGCAACCAGCTAACTTACACATCTATAATAAGAGTAAACAAAGTTAACAGAAGGGACTGAAATCATTAAACCAAGTCTTAGCCCAGCACCCTGACCACTATACCGCACTGACTTTAAAAATCCTCTTACATAACTTTATAGCCTCAGCAGAGTCCAGAATCCTACTGCTCTTTTGACTATGAATGGAAGGGAAACTGAGGGTTCAGACTTGGCTAACTGACAACATGCTGAATTCATATAGGTTGCATGTCTGGTCATGCGCCCAGATGAACTTGATCCATCAGTGACAGTAGCTTTCATGAGTCTGCTTCCACACAAAGCAAAATGCAAAAAGATTCTAAATAGCTATCTCTATATCTTTCTATCTCCCACTCCTGCATCACCCCACTGGTGATATTACTCTACAGAATTAGATAAACTAACTGGGTTCACATTATTTTACCAGACATTCTCATATGTCTGGGATTTTAGGTGTCACACAAAGTAAACAACACATGAAAAATAAACTCGGTCTGGTAATTCTGTCTGAGTAGAACAACTGAGCATGCTGCAACATAATGCAATAAGTCCCTGTTTGTAGTTTGACCATCACTCTGATGATATAGAAATGGGCACAAACTTGTTTGTCTCGGTTCATTAACTCAAAGAAGCCTCAGCTGCACTTGGAAATGGAGAAATCATTAGAGAAGCTGCCAGAAGCTAGCAAACTGGGCCAGGATAGTGGCTAGATCAGCTGAGGAGGCAGGGGAAAACTAAGATGATCCAGTTTGTGCCTGTCTCTACTAATGATTCATAAATTAATTTGTTTAGTACTGCATAATGTTCGCATGAACTAGTAACTATGTTATTTTACTCTGGATTATCTAATTTTGGAGGGAAAGATGACATTCTATCTGCTCACCATCTATGAAGGGTGTCATGTTTAAACAAGTGGTTGTTTATACACACCCCAAATCCATGTTTGTGAAATTACAATTAGGTATAATAGGGTAGCAAAATAAGAAAAGCACTTGATTCCAACTGCTAATCCCTATCTAAAGTATACCCACTGAAACAGCAGATACGCATATATGTTTACTTACTGCAGTCCCACTGACTGAATGGCTTTATATTAGCTGGAATTAGCAATTTGTTTTTTCCCCGTTAAGATGGTTCTGCTAACTGAGCAGTAGGTCAGTTCTTCAAGCTCCATGAAGTATAGTATCTGCAAATATTCAATCTGTCAGTTGATCACATATGTCCCCAGAGAAAGACAAGACAGAGAGAAAATATTACCTGCATAAGGGCAACTCTAGTTATTTTCTCTACGTCAAACCAAGCCTAGTGGCATATTTTAGTATTTTCACTCCTGGCCATGGGCCTGTATTGTTATCTGATTGTTCTAGTTGGAAATTGGAAGATTATAATTTTCAGTTTTTGCTTACAGGCTGTTTTGAACGCTAAGGCTGAACTGTAGTGTAGAAAGGTTATGTTTATAGTTCTACCAGTAATACAAACCCACTACTAGATCATCACATATGTATCGTATTGATTGCCCTCCTCTCTGCTTTAATCTTGCAAGGATTGTACCCAGTGTGGAAAAGCACTTCTTGATGGGCTACTCAACCCAGAGGCTTTTCCCCACTGAATAGAAGGAGTCGATCCTGCAAAAAGCAAAGCTGAGAGGAGTCTTCAGAACATCAAAAGGAAAGGAAACAACCAGGGTGGTGGTGGTGGTGGTGGTGGTGACTCAGGGAGGATCTATTAGTTTTATTAATTTGTGGGGGTCAAAAGTGGGGGTCTAATATATGGCAGCACCTTATAGATGGGAAAATACGGTAATATTTGTACAGTTTATTGTATCTTTGGAAACATGCAAATCATCTGGATCACACAAACTATTCAAAGATAGAATGGGACTATAGGACAACTGAAACCATCGCCCTCGTCCCCCATTTTTCAGTTTCTTGAATATGCCTTTAGTAGCCATTGTGTTGAAGTCAGAACACGTTTCTGCATTAGAGCATCTGCCTTATTCTTCCCTAACACGATGCTGCTTGATGGGCTCAGAGAGTGAGGAAGTTAATGTAAACACACATGGAAGAGAAAACATTTTCCAAGCTTCAGTTGCTGTGCAGCATCCGCTGAAATTGAAACGTGTTTTAGCATTCTTATAGCTGCGCACAACCCTCCCTCCTAAAACTATTCCCATGTTGTACCTAACACAAGGTCACCTTGACACTTGTGCCATTCAGCATCCAGTTCCCAAGACATTATCACAATATTACCAATACTAAACAGAACCATACACAGAATATTTCATTACAGTCCTTAAACAACATTATTTTAGAAGTTAAGCAAATAAAAAAATGCAGGAAAGACCTAACTTGTCTTTTCAATTTAATCAATCAATCTTCTGGCAGAATGACACAAATTTAATGTAGCTAGACATCAATGTTCTGCATGGGCTATCAAGTCTTCCTCCTTTAAAAAGTGGGTTAGATTTCAAATCGGCTGGCAGTCAAATAGTGTCAACAATCAGAACAAGGAAGCAAAGAAATCCGTTTTATGCCTGCATTGACTATTCTCACTATGCTGTTATGATTAGAAAGATGCAAGAAAGTTAGTAAATACAAGGGTAAAGTCCCAATTCATTCACAAAGTTCATATGCCAACTTTATCTCATTACTATAATCCTATACAGGCATTCATGAAATATGTTGCTTAAAAACATGAAGAGAGGAACATGCTCACTCAATCCCCTTCATCATTGCTTCTCCCAAATCAAAGTGACATGACTGAAAAGGAGACCCAGGAAACTTATCTCTGGAAACTCCCCACACAGGCAAGAACTCTAGGATACTCTTTCACTTCTTAGGAGAAACACTAGAAAGCCAAATTGGGACAATTGGCTTTTCAGAGATTTGATTCACAGCCTGTATTACATTACAATCACAATCAGTGCTCACAGAGGGGATGCGGATTTATTCAGTTCACAGTTCATACTATGATGCAATTCAGTTTCATTCCCTAGTCCCCCTTCGTTCCTTCCATCCTTCCTCTGGTCCCACCTCTGCTGGTCATTTTATTGTTTGCTGTGAAGCCACTTTCTCATTTAAAGATTCAGACTACATTTCTCAAAAACTTTTCTATAGAAAAATAACATGGAAAGGTCCTTCATAGTCTAATAGAACATCAAAACTTTGAACAGCAACTGCAAAGGAAAAAGCCTCTCCAAATGCATCTTGAGAAGCTAGAAGCCCCTCAGCAACAGAGATATAAAAAAAAAAAACTTTGGGAGCAAAAAGGACTAGACCAATTCAAATCAGCCTTTGTGTTACGAGATCAGTAAAAAATATTTTGAATTCATCCATTTAATAAGCAGAACAAATCTCATTGTACTTGACCATGCAATTGTACTCTAAAAGACTCTCTCCTCTTCACATACCGTACATCATTTTGCGTGAGCAAAAGGTAGTGGTAATACACTGAATTCCTTGCTTATTTGAACAATGCATTGCAGGACTGCATGAGTAGGGCACATCCTTCAGCCCAAACTATTTGGGAGGGTTGTTGTGGGAACAAAGCACAGAGAGACATTCACCACCAGGTGTTCCCTAAAGAGAGGGATAAATAATAATCACAGTTGGGGCAGGGAAAGATTTCAATCTAGGCTTCAGCTATGGCCTGCAGGTAAAGATGCAAAGGTCTCTTGATGTATGTACATTGTGGGCTTCCAGAAGACATGCCATATAAGGATTTTGGCTTAAAATAGGGTTTGAGAAGATGCAGCGCCCAGGATTGCAACATAGCCGACATTCCCATACTCCCTGACACCCCCCCCTCTTTTTTAACCCAAAATCCACACACACACTAAGAGAGGATGTGAGCATATTTTTAAAGGTTTTTTAAAAGAGGTATCAGGGCTAAAGGGATGTATATGAGCCTTCTGGGTTCCAGAGAGTCTCAAGATCCATTGAAACTCCTTAGGTTTAATATCCACAGTTTTTTTTTTCTTTTAGCCTCAGGGCAGTGTAAAATATATATCACATTACAAAGTAGAGTAATTAAGAGCCACAAATATTAACTTGCATATTAAAATAACTACGTAAACAAACCCATTTTCACCAGGTGCAAAGGAAGGAAGGAAGAAAGAAAGAAAGAAAGAAAGAAAGAAAGAAAGAAAGAAAGAAAGAAAGAAAGAAAGAAAGAAAGAAAGAAAGAAAGAAAGAAAGAAAAAGAAAGAAAGAAAGAAAGACTGGCACAAGGCGAGCTGGGCATCACCATGGCAAACGGCCACTGACATATTACTGAATATCTCACTTTAGATAACAGAGGGACATGAAGAACTTTGGCATAAAATGTCAAAACACAGATGGGGTATTGAGGGGGGAGAGAGAAATAAGTATTCAAGCAATTATGTATGCTCCACTGTCTACAACATTTATGTCTTTAAAAGTAAGTAGCAGAGCCTAGGCCCAAAGGCGGAGGAGTAACCAGCTGATCATTTTCAAAATCAGCATAATATACTTCAACCTGGTTATGTTATTGAAGACTATCATGCCTAAATTTTGCAACAGCTGAAACGTCTCACACGTTGACTTCAAATGCAACCTCAGGTATTATTGTAGCAATCCAACTGGAAGGTTATTCCCTCACACCCTCCAATTCACTGTGATAGATTATCTCTGTCCAGGAGAGTTTATATGTGTTCTACATGTGGTCTAGGTAAAGGTTCCCCCCACACTTGCGTGCTAGTCATGTCCGACTCTAAGGGGCGGTGCTCATCACCATTTTTAAGCCAAAGAGCCAGTGTTGTGCAAGTCCGCGGCCATGTGGCTGTCACGGCTAATGGCATTTCTTCCTGCTCTTTACGGCAGTACCTATTTATCTACTTGCATTTACATGCTTTTGAGCTGCTAGGTTGGCAGGAGCTCAGGTTAACATTGGGAGCTCACTCCGCTGCATAGCACCCAGGATTCGAACAGCCGACCTGCGGACCTTGCGGCCGACAGTTTCAGCGCTCTAGCCCACTGAGCCACCACCCTTCATCATTGCTCTAAAAATAAAAAAGTAAAAAAAAAATCACTAAGCCACAAGCCATTGGCAGACTTGTTCCATCTTTGTCAGTAAGTGCAATTAGACTGAAATCACCTGCAAGAGAGTAATCCCTCTTTAATTGTTATTATTATCTCTTGGATGTCCCCATGACTCTAGACATCTTACGAACAAAATTTCTAATAGTTAAAAATAATTTAAATGAATGCATAATATAAAGCTCTAATTCTGCCTAGCATCAAGAACAGAGTCAAATAATTGGCCCAAGGTCATTAGTTTAAAATTTAAAAATTAAAGCATTTTACAAAGTGAAACTTACCACACAGATACGGGCTAGAACTGTTACCTATTTAGCTACTGCAGAACATACACCCACCCCATTACCATTATGCACACAGTAAACCCAAAGATGACACAGGAGCCTTAATGACATGGATAGTTGTGAACTTTTAACAGTCGTCATTCACTAATTCCTTTGAAGAAGACAGTTGGCAATATGTTTGGAAAAGCTAGTATACATTCATTGAGGACACATTTTGCTTTTAAGCGCTAGAATAGATTAAGTCTCACTGATGTCACTGGAAGAGAGAAAACATACAAATACAGGGTTGCAAATGGGGAGGGGGGCAAGCCGGGCATGTTCTCCAAGTGCCGTGCTGCGAGGGTGGGGGACGGACCAAAAGGACAATATAACTTTGTACTATTCTGGACTCCCTCCCACCCGCTGGGGGAGGGGGAACAATCCATGTTTCCCAAGCTAACACAGACCCTAGTTGTATGTCTGCACAAACATATATGTTAAGTTAAGGAACCCATTTGTTTCATAAAATAAATGATTTTATTTTAAAGGCAAATTTAATTTATTTTTATACTTTTACATTTTGAAACGCAAAGGGCCACTGGTTAAAATGTATCGGCCTGTGTGTGTGTGTACATGTGTGTGTGTGCGTGTGTGTGTGTGCATGTGCACACACACACACAAACACACACACACACACACATGCACTTCATATTAGTAAAGCTCATTGAATCAAAAAACAGAAAAACGCCCATTTACTATGTAGTTATGTTCTTGAAAAACAAAGTAGTACTGGCATAGTAGTAATAAAATAGTGGGTGATCCAACAAATTTCTGAAAAGCAACAAAATAAAAAGTAAACAAACATATAGGTTGGTTCCCCTTAGCACAGACCTGTAGTGTCTTTAATGCCTGACAGATGTTCTCATCAAAGCACTTGATGCAAATGCAGCTGTGCTTACTGTACCTGGCAGGTGCAGATGAAAGAACAAAGAAGAAATCATAATCTTAGATAATACCAAAGCAAACGCGAAGAACAGCCTTCTACTGATCCAATTATAGCAATATCAAATTTAAACATTTTACTAGCCTTCCTCCTTGTCTTTTAGACCGAAAGCATTATATTGCTATCATGCTTGACTGCCAAATCCCATCTATCTGTGTGCTGAAGTGGCAAACAAGCACCCAGAGGACAATGGCTGCAGGTGTCCAAGCTTACTTTCCCTTTCAGGAAGTCATATGACACTTGTATTTCTTGGCTAGCAGCTTGAATAGCCTTAACTCAAGTAATGAGGAACAAATAAAACTTAAGCAGGAAGCATTTTTAAGAGGGAAGTCCCGAAAAGGATGCATGATCCACAACCCTACGAGGTTTTGGCTCCCTAAGACATAAAATTACTGAACTGACGGGAAATAAAATAGACTTAGAAGGAAACGAGGGACCTTGTTTTAGATGTGATGGATACGTTCAACCATGTGGGCATGCTGTAGACTCCAATGAAACAACCTTGCACGTGAGATGGCATTTCTCAAGAAGAGGTCGACATGACCACCCTTGCTTCCTTTTATGCCAAGCACCATTTCCTGCTATAACCACTACTCCTGTAACACTGACATTCAACAGTACAACAATGTACAGGCAAAAAGAACTGCACTTTTCCCTTTAAAACAAGATACATTTGTGCATCGCATTACTAAACAATAACCTCCATTCACCGATTCTAGGGATAGGCACCAAACGAAAAACAAGACGCTGTTTCGTTGTATCATTAGCTAATGAAACGAAATGAAATGAAACAGGGAAGCAGCGTTTTGTTAGTAACGAAACGAAATTGTGT
The DNA here is from genome assembly GCA_023846285.1 of Phrynocephalus versicolor. Lineage (NCBI taxonomy): Eukaryota > Metazoa > Chordata > Lepidosauria > Squamata > Agamidae > Phrynocephalus > Phrynocephalus versicolor. The sequence goes on along the minus strand of JAHTLZ010003518.1, from coordinate 23,694,483 downwards.
TTTTCCCCCCGTTTAAAATGAACTGATTTGTTTCAGTACAAAATGCTACCCTGGATTCTGGAGGCACCAAATTTGGTGTGAACGTTCCTTGGACTCTCCCCTCCAAATGTGGACATTTGGGGTTTAGGGGGCTGGGGTATTAAACTCCAAGGGGGGGGGCAGAAAAAAAAACACATTTCTAATTGCAATGTTATGTGCTTGAAAATAGTGAGCACAGGCAGCTAGCAGTGTGAAAATTACAGTGGAGCTTCCTCAAGCTCTTCCCTTTAAGCACCCCCAATGTGGAGAGGTTTGGGTTACAGGGGGCCAAGTTATTCAACTCCAAAGGGGGTGCCCATAGGAATCAATTTTAAAGTGCTTTTTTTGGGGGGGTGAGGTTTCTAACTGCCTGCTGGAGCTCAGGTATATAAGAGGCTAGCTGGTTTCGATTTCTTTGTAGTCTGTGGGAATGAGGGGAGTTGGCAGTCAGCTTTGGCAGTGCTGCTAGCTTGCTGTCTTACAGTTGGGTTAGCTTCACTTCTGCTGTCCCTGTGGGCTCAAAGCTGCTTTGTGTGTTGTGTAAGTGGACAAAGAGAGAGTGGTTTGATTTCTAAGACCTGCCTTGGTCTTTTTGATGATACCAGGGAGATTCACGCTCTTCCTTCATATCTGAGGGTCTGAAATGGCCCATAATGTTTGTAAGAGCTGCCCTGGACATAGAGGTGTCTTTTATACCTTGGACGGGAGTTCCACTTGCACTCTCTCTTCATACCTGAGGGTCATATGGCCCAAGCCCGATGTTTAATTCTTGCCTGCCTTCCTGCCTGCCTGCCTGGTAGAGTAAAATTCTGATACAGTCCAATGTACCTTGGTGGGCTTAAAGGGAAATGCTTGAGGAAGCTCCACTGTAATTTCCATGCTGCTAGATGCCTGGGATCAATATTTTCAAATACTTTGAATTACAAATGTTTTTCCTATCGGCACCCCCTTTGGAGTTGAATAACTTGGTCCCCCTCCACGCCAAACCTCTCCAAATTGGAGGTGCTTAAGTGAAGAGCTTGAGGAAGCTCCACTGCAATTTCCATGCTGCTAGCTGCCTGGGATCCGTGTTTTCAAATACTTTTAATTTATAAGTGGTTTTTTCTATGGGCACCCCTTTGGAGTTGAATAACTTGGACCCCTGTACCCCAAACCTCTCCAAATTAGGGGCACTTCAAGGGGAGAGTTTGAGGAGGCTCCGCTGTAATTTCCATGCTGCTAGCTGCCTGGGATCACTATTTTCAAGCAGATAACATTGCATTTAGAAATGTTTTTTTTTCCTGGGGGCACCCCCTTTTAAGTTGAATTACTTAGGCCCCTGCACCTCAAATCTCTCCAAATTTGAAGGGCTTAAGGGGAGAGCCCAAGTAAGGTACCCACCAAATTTGGTGCCTCTAGGACCCAGGAGACCCGTTTTATAGAGTAACGAATCAGTACCTAGGGTTCTGAGAACCTTTCTGTGCTTTTTTCCTTGATTCTCGGGAATTGCACAGAAGTCAGTGCACGGTTCACCTCCTTCCAACACCAGCACGCTGTATGAATCACCCCTGAGTCTGGGAATAGCTTGGGGCAAGAGGTAAGAGTGGGGAGGAATTTTTACAAGGACATGTAGGCAATGAAATCATAGCTGCTCTAATTTCTAAGTGCATCTGCCTAACTTAAAAAAGCCACACAGTATGTACATTTTACACAAACACACATACCGAGGGGGGGGGGAAGAGAGAGAAAGAGAAAGAGAGAGAAAAGAGACTGTAATACATTCTGACAAGAAGAACTTGTACTACTTATGAAAAGGAGCATAATTGTCCACATCTTAAGAAAGAGAACTATAGATTGCAGAAGCATAACATTACGTCTTTGGAAATGACTTTAATACACACATGTCTTGGACTACACTTTGAAGCTGAAAGGGTTTGGAGGAAAGTTTGTTTTGAATCTCTTTTGTTTATCTTCATTTAGCTAATTAAATAGTCAACAGCAAAAATCAGGATGCAGCAGCTTTTTTCTCTGCATTACTTCCTTCCTATTCTAGTGAATCAATTAATACAGGTGAGAGAACAGTACTTCAGAATGCAAGTCGTTCTTGCCACATAGGGTTGTCACTGAAGAAGAAGAAAGTGGATCCAGACAAGACAGAGATGTTGCTGTGTGGGTGGGTGTCCTCTACTGTTCTGGTGGGTATCTCCCCTTAACTCACTCTTACCTAGTCTTCACTAAACTCACATCTACAGATATTAACTCCCAGAGAAGCCTGGAAAATGGTAAACAGAAAGCCTGGTTTCTCTGCAGGTGGCACCATCTCTATGGAATGTTCTTCATCTGGAAATACAGGAGGTGCCCTCCCTTTACATATTCAGAAAACTCCTAAAAACAGAACTATCTGGAGAAGCCTTTGGGGAAAATCAGGAAGGAGAAAAGGAATAATGCAGCATTACAGTGTCTACTGGAAATTGTTTCGCCACCTGTCTTGAGTTATGATTAGGCCTGGGCACTTTGTTCGCCTCTCAGATTCATACAAAATTGTACATGTGGCACCACAGGTGCTACATGGATCTCCCACTACCACCACCAGGCCAGCTGGACCACTTACCCATTGTAGGGTGTCACCAAGGTTCTTCTCCTCTGGTGCTACCTCCAAGTGGGCAAGATGGAGGCAGCACCCAAAAGAGGTAGGGTGCTGCCAAAAAAAACAAACTGGCACGAACCTACAAACCAGTGATTCGTGCCCATCTCTAATCCAAACTGCACATTGTTGGGAGGGTGGGAGTGATCATGTGTAACACTTTAACATCCCCAGTCTCGAGAATGTATTGAACTGTTTATTATACAACAGTTTATCCAACCTCATAAAGGTTGTACTAGCTATCTCTGTGAAGATTCTCAGTCATCCAGGTGCGTTTAACTGGGAGTTGAGTCATGGCTACTGGACTTCTTTTCTATCTCAATTTCATCTTTTTTCTATCTCAATTTCATCTTTTTGTTTCTATACTGCATTTTATGTCGTAGTTAATTAAACATTCCAAATACTATACACCTTTTTGTTTACTTGGTCTGTATCTGAATTGTTATGTTCTGTATATTGATCTTATTCAATACTGTATTTGTTTTTATGCCATTGACTCACAGTTCATTCTCTTACTTTGTTATTTGACCTGACCTAAGAGAGTCTGAAAGTCATCATAACTTCTCATCCCTGTATCATAACAGCTTACTATACTATCTACTATCTGCAGGAACATATTGTGCAACCTTTTCTGAATGGATATAAAACAAAATCTGTGACAAGATACATCCTTCAAAGACTCCTCTTCTAATTTCCACTTCATTTTTTTAAATTCTCTGTCTGTTTTAATCTTAGATAGTGCCTCTGCTGGAGTGAACCCCAGAGTAGTCCTACCAGCACCTTTCTGGCCCCCATTAGGAGCTGCTTTTTTGGTACTGGTAGAATCATTCTGTTTTGGTCTATTTCCAGCACATGTGATTCCTGGAAAGGAACCAAAGTGAGCCTTCCTATTTTAATTTGCCAGTATTACAAAGAGAGCCATTTCACGTTATGAGCAAATTAACACTTTCTTAGCCCCCTGGAGAAGCTGAGGGATTAGAAAAGCAATTAATATGTGTCAAAGCAGTGAAAATGTGCTGCATCACTTTAAAAAATATCATTAGGTATTTGTATTACAAATTAGGTATATCTAGATAAGTACTGTATACTTAATACACATACCTAACTTGTAATTCCTAAAACACATACAGTATCTAGCTTGTAATACACATACCTAAAGCGGTTTTTAATGTGATGAAGCACATATTTGCTGCTCTAAAACATAGACACACACACACACATTTACTTCCTTAGCCCCTCCATGAATCCAAGGAAATGTTTAATTTTGTGAAGTGACTCTCTTCTTAAGCCACTTCACAATGCTGGCAAATTGACTGATGACTGCTGCAGGCCAAATAGGATGGTATGAGAGGGCTGCACCAAATGGCATACTGGATCTCTTAGCAGCACTATTAAGCCTGATCCATCCTGCTCTGATTACTGCATGCAGAAAAACTTGGGCTCAGAAATCTCAGGGAATGGGATAATGCTGCTTGCTGACCATAACTGTACCTTATTCAACACATTCAAAAACTGTTGGCATGAACTAACCTTGCTGAAGGGCTAAAATTAAGAATATGGACTGCTTAAAGTACTTTGTAAGATGAATTCTGCACAGAGAATTCCATTTCTAAACCCTCAGTACTGTATTCTCATCAGTTCAACTATGCAAAAGGCACATTTAGAGGTTAGGAAGGGGAAAACTCCGAATCTGAAGAACCCCAAGGGCTGGTGCCTGCACAATTTGGAGAAGATGTTAATAAACAACCATATGTAGAAAAACAGAGAAGAATTTTGCTGCTCCCTCACTATTACCCTTCATTAACTACAGCACATCAAAATTGGGCATCACAATGACACTCTTCCAGAAAAACATGCATGTGCTGAAAGGAACTTGAAGGATTAAATGGGTATCCAGTTCCAATTACTTCCTAGTCTCTCTATTGTACACTTAATGCAAATTCAACACATAGCCATCCATTTAGTTAAGCAATTCAACAAGCTACAGCAGTGTGTTACAACTACGGTAAAAGTATGTGCGTATGCACCAAGCTAATGAACTGAAACTATCGAATAAATAGCAAGGAGACCCCAAGGGTTTACACCTGAAGGTTATGTCTTTCCTTTTAAAAAAAGCCTTCATTATTTTCAAGTAATTATAAACGTATCGCAGCCTACAGTATCAGGCTGAACTTTTAAGCAGTACACATGAGCTTCTTAGGAATGTGAGAGTCTCCCAAGGAGTAAGGCGTCTTCTCATGAGCTGGAAGCTTTATCCTTCAGTTCAAATACTTGCCACTGGTCTCAGATGGGGGTGAGAAACGACCTATTTTTCTGCACTGCTGCAACCACCTTCTTATCTGCTAGACTTGTAGTGGTTCTCTAACATGGAGTCCCCAGATGTTCTTGGACTCAAACTCCCAGAATTCTTCATCACTAGCTGTGTGAAACAGGAATTTAGGGAACTGTAGTCCAAGAACATCTGGGACCCAAGTTTGAGAACTACTTTGAGGAGCACAAACAGCTTTTTCGTGTAACCCACTTGCTTTAGCGTACGTCACCTGTTTCTGACTCCAAGTACAGGCATACCTCAGTTTGCATAATTAATGTGTTCTTCGGCATGCTTCATATTCAGGAAAATTCGTAAACTGGAAATGCACAGGGGAGCAATGCATCTTGGCTACTTTTTTCTCAATGCCTTATGGGGGGAAAATGTAAAGTAGAGTATTGCAAAAAACATAATAATCGTGAACCGAGACATTATTTACAATGGATTTCCTTTTATGAACTGAAAATTACGTTAACAGAGGCGTTCATAAACCGAAGTATGCCTATATGTGTGTGTACATGTATGCATGCATGTATCTAGAAAGTGCAGAAAAACAGAATGTGAATTTGAATGAGAATTCCAGCCACCTCACACATGAGGATAAGAAAATGAGGAGAGAAAGACTGAATACAGAGTAGAACTGCAGAGAGAGAAAAACAAGTTGGAATAGGAAGAAACAGAATGAAAAGTTGCCATATTGCAGATTTGGCCCAGGTTTGGTTGCAACTGTAGCCATTCAACCTGGCAACTGTTTACATCAATAGGTTACTTGGTTTCCCACATTCACAAAGAGAGTAAGAGAGAGAGAGAGAAGCAGTATCTGCACTATATATTTACAGTACAGTAGGACCCCTGTATCCGCTGGGGATTGGTTCCAAGCCTTCCTATGGAAAATGAAAACCATGGATAAGAGAGACCACCGCCACCACCAAAAAGCTGCTATTTTGTGACAGTAGCTTTCTTTATGGCTGCTGTTTTGAGAATGTAGCTTGCTTTATGGCTAATGTTTGTGAGAGAAGCTTGCTTTACGCTGCTGTTTTACGACAATAACTTGCTTTACAGCTGCTGAGTAATTTATTAAAAATTTTTCCTCTGGCAACCATAGATAACTGAATCAGTGGTTAATGAATCAGTGAATACGGGGGTCCTACTGTATATCACAGTAGTACACACCCTCACATTTCATTAATATTTTAGTATATCTTTTCATGTGACAACACTGAAGAAATGACAGTTGGCTACAATGTAAAGCAGTGACTATACAGCTTGTATAAGTGCTAGCAAACCTGTGGCACAGGTGCCAAAGATGGAATGTGGAGCCCTTTCTGAAGGCACGCACTGCTGCCCCAACACAGAGTTGGCCTGGCCGTCCCCCCCCCCCACACACACACACACGGCTGCCTGCTACTTTTCTCTCTCCCTTCTCTCTCTCTCTCTCTCTCTCCTCTTTCTCACTGTAAAAGGTGTTGCCGCCCAATAACAAACTGCTGGGGGCGGGCCTCTGTGCTGCCACCATCCATCCCAGTGTGGCCACTGGGATTATTATTATCTTCCCAGCTCTCTGTTGCTCTCTCTCCTCCCACCTCGACAACCCCCTCCTTTCCTTATTGGTTTGTCCCTGCAGGGGTATTTAGAATGAGTTTGCCATGCTCTCTGGGACAGGCTCATTAAACATGGGGGTGGTGGTGGAAAAGACTGCAGAAAAGTAGGGAGGCAATTTAAAAACAAAAAAAAGACCATTCTAAAGAGATATCAAAGCCCAGGCTCATTTTGAACTCTCAACTTGTGTGGCATGGACAGGTGGACTGGGAGGACCACCTTCCTCTTCCGGAGGGGGTACCCCTTCCTTCCTCCCCCCAACTGCCCCTGCCCCTTTCCCCACCCCGTATGTGTCTGTGCGAGTGATTGTGTGTGTGCGCACGTGTGCTCCCTCTAGCCTACAAGCAGCATTTGGGAATCCTCTTACCCCACACAAGGCTACTACTACTACTACTACTACTACTACTACTACTACTACTACTACTACTACTA
>JAHTLZ010003518.1:23663000-23687493 GCA_023846285.1 Phrynocephalus versicolor | reverse complement strand
ATTATTATTATTATTATTATTATTATTATTATTATTATTATTATTATGCTGTACCAGCATCTCTCCACCCTTATCCTCTTCTTCTTCTTCTTCTTCTTCTTCTTCTTCTTCTTCTTCTTCTTTTTTTTGGGGGGGGCTCCAGTGTGTTTTGGAAGAAGCAGCAGCAGCAGGACCTATTATGCCACCATGGCAGATGGAATGATGTGGGTGTGGGTGTCAGAAATGAGTCTGCCAGCCTCCGGGTGCTGCCACGTGACCAGCTTCAAAGTGGTGGATGGGAAGCATATCCTGAGGGTGATCTAAAAAACCAAGGCTTCATTCCAGTAAAATGTGAGTGGTGGAGGTCTGTTTCCCATGGGACAGTGATAGCTCAGTGGCTTAGGTGTTTGAGTGTGGAGCTAAAGATTGGGAGTTCAGTTCCATGCTAGGGCTCCTTGAGAGGGGCTGGCTTTTACCTTTCAGTAAGAAGCTGTTTGTATCAATGAAAGCTGATGTCAATGAAAGTCTAAATGCCATTTAGAAAACAACAAATTACTGAATACATTGACATCTTTTGTTTTAAAAGAAAAACATAAGAACTGAGCTTCGTTGATACAATGAAATCGAACCCTAACCCCTCCTCCATAGAAGAGCAACTTTCAGCAAAGGAGTGTGAATGTGTGGAAAGACGGAGCGATCTGAAGAAGTAATTTATCTCACACTTGTTTTTACAGATTTGCTTTGCCCTTTTGCCTATTGTCTTCCTGGGATGGTAGAAAATAATTTTTAAAAGGAAACTTCTATAGGAGCTATAGGAACACAATGAGCTGGAAAATTATATCAGATGAAAAGTTTGCTAACACAATTTCACTTGGGTTTACAGAAAGTAATAGACATTCTTACATCACAAATGGAACCACCTTCTGAGGATACAGAGATTTTTAATCTTGGTCAGGATACAGAACCAAAGCAGATGGCTGATTTTATTCTACAGATAACCACAACCAAAACTGTGCAGGATGAACTTGTGAAGAGAACTGAATTTAGTTTTGATCAAGAGACAGAACCAGAACAGAGAACTGATCTTAATCTGCAGACAAATACAATAAGATCTGTGCAGGATGAACTTGTGGAGAGGCCAAATCTAGATAAGAGGAAAATAACCTCATATGTTCTGTTGGATATGGATACAGAGGAGAGAAGTGCTTGGCAACTTTCCAGTGGTAAAGCAACTAACAAAATAGAAAAACAACTTATGAAGATAACGGACCTAGCAGAAAAAGAGAAAATCCAGAAAGAGAATTTCTGGCTTAGTGAACTGATTACGTAGAACGCTTGTTCTCTGTATTTGATTGTCCAAAGCCATGAACAGATTGTCATGATATGGGGAATGGAAGTGCGAAGACCAACCTCTAATATAGATAAATGTTAAACTGTAAGACCAGGGGTCCTCAAACTTTTAAACAGGGGGTCGGTTCACTATCCCTCAGACACTGTTGGCGGTCAGACTATAGTTTGAAAAAAATATGAATAAATTCCTATGCACATTGCACATATTTTGTATTGCACAAAAAACAGGAAAAAGAATGCAATATTTAAAATGAAGAAAATTAAATCAACATAAATGTCTGTGCCCCAAGCTGCTTCCAGTCAGAATGGACAACCTTTTTGCCCCCCCCAAAAAAAAAAACATGCCGACCTTTCCCATTTTTATCTGAAGCAGGGCAGTGGGGGCAAAGCCATAAGCGCCGGCTTCTTCTCCCGATACCAAATTTCTTCCAGCAACTTTGCCCACCACTCCCGATTCTGCTCCTGATTGAAATATGTTGCTAAACAAGAGCTCATATTATCTCACCCAAGGCTGGTGCTTTTGTGGTCATTTTGTTTTGTTTTATGATTGTGTTCCGGATCTCTCTTTCTCTCTCCCTCCACTCCTCCTGGGAAACCATGATCCATGCCATCGGTATTTGACTATTTGCACACTCCCTGTGCTCTTCCCCCTCCCCCTCCCCCTCCTCCTATCCCTGCCTTTCCTCCTCCCTCCTTTTCATGCACCCCCTCCTCTCTTTCTCTCTCTCCCTCTCTCTGTTTCCTCTGACTCGTTCAGTCTCCCATCTCCTCCCTCGTCTAATGCAACTTTTAGAGAAACTTGCTGCCCACTCCACCCCTGGATGAGGCAGGCAGACATGTTGAGTTGAAAGCTTCAAGGGGAGTCGCTCAAGCCCCCCCCTCCCCACTCCACCCACCCCCCAAAAAATCCCAAGTCTGGCAGAGGGGGAACCCTCCAGCCACCCCCTCCCCACTTGACCTGGGCAACGTGGAACAAATCGACACCAATCGCTCCCCTTCTCCTTCCCTCCCTACTCCCCATCTCTCTACTGCGATCTAGAAATCTATATTTTATTTTGATTCAGTCTCTCTCTTCCCCCACCCCACCTTTTCCCAGTCCTACGACATCTCTGACACACACACACACACATACAACCCACCCCCGAGAGGTCTTTCTGTGACCTGCAAGGGCTGAACATAAGAAGAGCCATGCTGGATCAGGCCAAAGGCCCATCTAGTCCAGCTTCCTGTATCTCACAGCGGCTCCACCAGATGTGTCTGGGAGTACATGAGACTAGATATCTGTTTCCTGATACCACTCCCCTGCATCTGGCCCTTGAAGTACCCCAGTTTTAAGACTGGATTACACATCTCCATCGTAGTTTGTAGCCTGTTGTGGAACGTGGCTCGTTTTATGCAGGGCTCTTGTTGGTGTGCCTTCTTCTTTCACCTCTGCCTCCCTGCTGCTGCACAGTGAGTTTTTGGCTCAAGTGGGGGAGGTTCTACAATGGCCAGCGGGCTGGATTCAGGACCCTGGCAGGCTGGATCCAGCCCAATGGCTGTAGTTTGAGGACCCCTGTGTTAGGCCTTTAAAAGAACTGTGGTAGTTAAGTATAGGTAGGAACTTTCATACATAAAGTGAACTCTATAGACAAGACGTAACTCTTTTTTAATTGTCCATAAAGTACTAACTTAAGTTATAGAAGGCTTTTGAAATCAGGTATTTCTTAGAATAATAGGTAAATACCGTATACCTCGTTGATGACATTTATTATATATTAAATCAGCTAAAAAGTATCCTAAGCTGTTTAGCTAACTGAAGAATTAAATATCAGGATTGAGTATACTGTTAAGATCAGACAGACTAGTTCAATATTGAATTTTGTTATCACCATCTTTTGTATTAGATGGAAATAGACGTAAGTAATGGGATATAAAGGAAATTAAGTATGAAAGTATGTTCTTTTAAGATGGGAATGGAGATATGAATTACACTGGGCCGAAATGTTGGGGGAAATTTGTGAATGACTTTGTAGCACGACAGTAGACAAGCAACATATTTGTTGTATTTTATTTAGGGTAGAGAGTAAATGAAAATGTTAAAAATTCCCTATTCTTCCTCCTCAGATTCCCTTTTGTCCTAGAAAAGCCATGAGGAGCAAAACAAAAGGGGAGGGAATTTTTTAATGCCTGGAAATTGCTGGGACCAGGATGGACAGCAGCAATTGTGAGTTATAGCCCAAGTTCTGAAGCTCCCAAAGGCTTCCCTTAGGGAAAAAAACCTGCAAAACCTGGGGAAGGAGAAGGATAGGAAGTTTTTAAACTCCCAGTCAGCTATGGATGACCTCATCGTAGTTCTATAATTTAAAATTTTGTATCAGGATTCTGTTCTTCATGTCCCATGGAATATGGACATTAAGTAAAGTAAAACCATGGATAGTTTCATAAATCACATCAACAACAGTCTGTATTAGCCATGCTCTATTATATGGATTTGTGAATAGCAAGGCTGATAAACAAACATACCCATATATACTCGAGTATAAGTCAACCCAAGTATAAGTCTAGGCCCCTAATTTAACTCCCCAAAACTGGGGAAATGTATTGACTCAAGTATAAGTCTAGGGTGGGAATGCAGCAGGGCCTGGCAGCTCCTCCTTTGTGAGCTGGGGGAGTGGTGCGTGATGTTTAAAATGACTTTTAGCCACTTATGCAAGTGCTTGGGTCAGTGGCTAAAAGTCATTTTAAACATCGTGCGCCGCTCCCCTGTGATGCGGGGGGGGGTCATGAGAAGTGGCATGCAATGTTTAAAATGACTTTTAGCCACTGACCCAAGCACTTGCCTCAGTGGCTAAAAGTATTGACCCGAGTATAAGTCAAGGGCCCCTTTTTTCAGCCCAAAATTAGGAGTGAAAAACTAGGCTTATATTTGAGTATATACAGTATCATGGTTTTATTTGCTATTTCTGGTTTGTTTCTCTTTCAGCTGATGAGCTGAGTCAAGGCGCAGATAAGGTTGGAGCTGAGAGGTCATCAGAACCCAAAGTTTGAACAAACCAGAGTTAATAGCCTAAAAACAAACCATGCACTCATGATGCTTTAGGAGTACCGTAGTTGGGGGGGGGGAGATACAACTTCTTAGTAGATATGGGTTCACACACTTCAGCAGCACAGATTTCAAAACAACTGGAATACTTTAGTAATGTAATTATAAGTGAACAATATATATTGTTACAGCTGTTCCATCAAGGATGGGCAGGATATAAATGCAATGAATGAATGAATGAATGAATGAATGAATAGATTTATATACCATGACCATCTGGCAGAAAACTACTCTGGGAGGTTTAAAAACATAAATGAATGTATCAAGGAAAAAATAGATGGGTAAAGAAATCAAGAATGAGAACTTTTTGACTGAAATATCTTAAGAGACTGGTCTGGATGTAGCCTGAATATTTTTAATATTCATTAGAGCCAATTTCAAAAATAAGAAAAGCCATGAGGCTGCCAGCCTTCAGTAAAAGAAACAAGAAGTACAAGAAGATACCATGCTTGCCATGACTTGCAGTAATGGTCAGTATTTCAAAAAGTTTGCAGAATAAATGAAGTTATACCTATTAACTTGCCCAAGCAGTTACAATAAAATATTCAAATGCTATTTAGTAATGTAGCCAGTGTGATCTATATTTTCCATGGACCGAACCTTTAGACACATACACATAGTGTATAGTAACAGCATAATGAATCCTCAGATTTTGCATTCTGAGACAACATGGAATTCGTGATCAAGGAAAACACTGTTAGTGTCAGTGTAGTGTGACCTCTTCCCAGGTAAGTATTTTACAGCTAATAGCATTTAGAGTTCATGCCCCATCTTTTACAGAAGTGAATGTGCTGATATACCTCACCTGAAGCTATAGGTATGTCTGCATTTAACAACACATTCTATGAGAATTAATGACACCCACTGTATTTTAGGAAAGAGTATGTGCATCCTAACACAAGGATGAAGAGAAGATGTATCGACAGGTGTTCTGTGTACTATGTGGCTGATTTCTGGGGGATAAGCTGCTACCTGCTGAGTGCTGAAATTACTCCCTCAAGTGTATACGTGTATACAATATACAATACATACAATATTAAATATACAATATTAAGAGGATTTTCAATTCATTCAGCAGCCAGGCACTGCCATCTCTGAATACAGAAGTCTGGTATCTTAAAAAGACTACAATGTATCGCTATATAAAGTTTCATATAATAAGCATGTATCTCTAAACAATTCTTAGTGTTAACAGATAACTATATACAGTTGGGCTGAGTAAAAGTTGCAAGCAGTGAGATCACAGGGCTATTAAATACTGAAGAGCACACATAAAATAACTCTTCATTCGGAGCTTGAACATAAGGAACATGTGGATACTGGCAACTTTAAAAGTTTCCCCGGCAAGTTTTGAAAGAAGGCCCTTCCAACAACAGTGCTGGGTAATATCTTCACTGGACCAAGTAAAGATTTGGATAGCTCAGTGAGTTAGGTATCTGACTCTGGAGCCAGGGGTTGGAAGTTCAATTCCCCACTGAGTGTCCTGCAACTAGAAGCAGCCTGTGTGGCCTTGGGCAAGCTGCACAGTCCCAGGGCACTCCCCAGAAGAAACGAATGGGAAACCACTTCTGAGGACTCATTATCTGGAAAGCCCTGAAAAGGTTCGCCATAAACAGAACTGATTTGGTGGCACATGAGGATTAAAGATCTGGCCAATCTCACAAGACTTCTTGGACTCTATATCAGGCCCAGCACTTACATCAGAAGTTGGGATGGGGAGTTTTGCAACCTACCTACCTCTAAGACTCCTGGAGGAGGGGGGAGGCAGAACGAGGGCTTAATTTTAAAAAAAACCTACATTTCACCGGCCCTAAAAATTCAGATTCCGATTTCTCCTGGACCTAAGGGGCCATACAGCTGCTCTCCTTTTCGGGGAAGACCCTGGGATTTGTGGTGGCTCAACGAGATAGAGCACTGAAAACTGTCGGCTACAAAGTCAGCAGCTCAGTGGTTCGAATCCCGATCTCCCGATGTTAACCCCAGCTCCTGCCAACCTACCACTTCGAAAGGATGTAAATGCAAGTAGATAAATAGGTAACCGCAGTAAAAAGTCGGAAGGTAAAACGGTGTTTCCTTGCAGCTGTGCCGGCCACATGGCCACGGACTTGCACAACACTGGCTCTTTGGCTTGAATACGGAGAAGAGCACCGCCCCTAGATGGGGGGGGGGGGAATCTTTACCTTTATTACTGTACCTTCCCTCCAAACTAGGCTGAGCTTTCTTGCGCTTCCTAATCGCCCAGGTTCCCTACGCTCTACGTCCGTCCAGCATCAGCCGCCCGGCAAGACCTGCTTGCGCAGCTTGCTTACTTCTTCGGAAGCCAGAACTGCTCACCGCCACCACCGCCACCACCACGGGTCCCTCCCACGGGACCTTCTCTCAGGAAGTTGCGCGCAAACCTGGACACGCCGCCGCCGCCCGGGTCCGCCGACTTGCGCGCAGCGGCGCCCCGACGACGGCTGCGCGCTCTGCTCTGCACAACGCGTCCCGACGGCGGAGGCGCCCTTGCTTTGCCCCTCTCCACAGGTTCGCCCTCAAACTCCGGCGGAGACGGGCGCCAACTTTCCCAAAGCCTCTTTCCTGACGGAACCAGGAAAGAAGATGGAGGCGAGGGCTGGCAAAGCGACAGGCGGCGCGCGCGGGCAGCTCGCTCACCTGGTCCACACCTCGGGCATCCCCACCACCGAAGGCAAAGGCGGAGGCCATGTTGCGCGCCCTTGCCCTCCTCCTCCTCCTCCTCTCGCCCGCCTCAGCCCCGGAGAAGCCGGCGTGGCGCTTCCCTCCTCCCTCGGCGAGCCGTCCCTCCCTCAGCCGCGGCCGCAGCAGCAGCTCCGGGTCCGGAACGCGCCGTTTCCCTCCAGGCGCGCCGCCGCCTCAACAGGAGGGACACCCACAGGTTGAACGCGGCGGCAGCCCGAAGCCCGCCCGCCCGCCGCGCCTGGGCAAGTCGGGGGGCGTGGCCTCGCGCTCCCCTGAGGAGAAGGGTTCGCCCCCCCCCCACCCGCCCCAGTTAGAGACGAAGGGCTGAGGAAGGCGCACGGGAAACAGGCAACCCACGGAGCGGGCTTATACACCCTGGAGGGAACCCGCCGACCTGGGGCTCCGAACCACCTCTTGGGTTAAGCCTGGGTCCTGTGAGAGCGGCACACCTGGAGGAAGGAGGCAGCAGGGGAGCACGCCTGGGAGGGAGTGCCCAGTGCCCGCTTGGATCCTGTGCCAAGGCAAAATTGGCTTTGGGTTTCCTCCTCGCTGGAAAAGTGAGGCGGGAGACAGTAAATGTGCTCCAGGTGGGCAGGGGTGTGCCCTTCTAACATCAAATGCCAAAGGATGGGTTTTTTTCCCCAGGTAAACTTTTTTTTTTTGCATCTTGTCAGTTTCTGCTTTCTGGATCAAAACCCCCAGCCAGCTGCACCTCAGTTATAGCTTTGGTGCTTATTTATTTATTTTTGCATTTCTAGACGGCACCAATTTTCCCAGTGCTCATCACGTTGAGTGGTACCCATTCTGGTTTCCTTGCTTTCCTCTGAATGACATTCCCCTACAGCTCGGACTCCCCTAAATGACTAAACTCAAGAAGGTGCTCATATGTTAATTCAGCGGGCTTTATCCTATCATGCTTGATGCCCTGTTGAGGGGGGAATCATGGCCTCTTGCCACTCTTTCTAGCCATCCTGCAAGGGAGGGCACTGCCTCACTTGCCCTCACAAAGCTGCCAATACTGTTTTTCACATCCTAATCTTCAGAGAACTGAAAGGAGGAGGCTGCCTTTAGAATGCCCTTTGTGAATCACAAAGAAGAAAAATGGGAGGGCTCCAATGACAATAACACCGAAAAGGGACAGTGTGAATCTCAGCAGAGGAGGATGGAGAGTTTGGTCCTAAGAAATAAATTATACATTTCACATTGAAGCTCATATTCTAAACAATGACTTGTTGATTTGAGCACATTATTAAAGGTTGATTTGGTATAGTTATACTGATTGCCTAATCTCAAAATTTGAGTTCATATACAGTGGCACTTTGTATAAAGGAATTAATTCTTTCCAAATGAAATTCTGTTAAGCAAATTTTCCTTTATACAAATTTCCCATAGGAATGCATTGATAACGGAGTAATCCCTAACCGGGACCATTTTTATGTTGTATGGTTTTGTCCCATAGGCGATTCTGTTAAGCAAATTTCCCCTATCTCCGGGATTGTTTATGTTGTACAGATTTTATCCAAACCGTTTGTTATACGAGGGTCCACTATATTTGACAAAAATCTGAGGCCCAGGTAGTGTGATCCCATCTATGCCTACTTAGATATTTGGTGCAGTCTTACACATAGTATGTGCTTAGAATTAAGCACTAATGAATTCAAGTGAGTTCACATCCAGGAAAACTGGTATAGGATTGCAGCAAACGGTAAGACCTACCCAACACCATGACAAGAAACCTCCTGAACATTTTCCCGTTGCATGACAGGAATTGCAGAAGTTGCCACATCTAATTTGGAGGCACCAGTTGCATGTAGTCTTGCCTCACTTATGTGCCCTGTTGCACAAGGCATACAACTGGCACTTCTGCAGCAAATCATTTCACTATTACTCTTGTGTGTGTGTGTGTGTGTGTGTGTGCTTGCGCGCATGCTCTCTATGCACATTGACCCAAGAGCGCCAAGAAGTAGACAGTTATTCAAAACTAACAATGCAGTGCGAAAAAAGTTCTGATTTTTTTCTTAAAGGATTCCATTTTCAAGCAACAAGAAAGGGAGCTGGACGATAAAGGCCTTTTCCAGGAGGGGTTTCCTTTGGATAGTTTTTGTGACATCGCCTGCCATAAATGTATTGGTTTGTTAAGGAGATTTAAAACATTTGGAATTATTTCTGAATTCAAAGATGCAGTCCTGTGCATATGTGTTTGGGAGTAAATCTTAGATGTACCTTAGTAAACAATATTTGTTCAGGCTGTAAAAAAAATACACATTACTTACTTAGAAGATCTATCCAAATAAATTAGATGTACTTCCAAGTAAAAGCATATTGGAACAGTGGTTTGACCAAAATCCTGTTTGTAGATATAGTATTTATAAGCCGCTCACGTTATTTGCAATGTCTAAGGCATAAAAGGTCTTGTCTTTAGGCATAAAGGGTTACTGCTGCAATCCTGTGCAAAGGTTGTATTAATGATAGTAATCCAGGTAAAGCCAATAGGATGTTCATCTTTGTAACAGATGTTGGAGCCACAAGCTAGTTTAAGGATGAGAGTGCACCCTATATTGCTGAATTGCATTACCAGTTCTTAGTTTGGGGTTCAATAGAGCTTACACTCAAGGCAAGATTTTGACTTTCAAGCTTATTCTGAAGCACTACTGTGCTTCTGGACTTCTTGTTTATAATACTAACAAAGGTCAGGTTACCTGCCTAGCAACCCTGTTTTTTACAAAAGCAGAAGCCTTTGTTTTGATATGTGCAAGGTAGGCTAATTTAGATATATTGACCTAAAGTTAAGGTGGGGTATTGCCATACTGAAACTTTCAACCTAGCCTGTTATCTGAAAGGCAAAAGGAAGAAATGTTGTACACGAGGGGTTTGTCCTATTGTTTTCAGAACAAGCATCATAGTGGATCTAGGGCAAAGAATGTAAGTAACGTATTTTGTTTGATCCTGCCTGTGGTCTGAGTACTTGTCTGGTTAACGAGACGTGCTGATTGCGTCTTCGGTTTCCAACAAATTGGTCCTCGTAGCTTTCCCAGAAAACCACTAAGTTGCCATGTACAGCAAGACAAGTCTTGGCAAGTCTTGGACACGTCCTGATGATTTTGTAAATAGGTCCTGAAAAGCGCAGCTGGGTGACTGCTCAAACACCTCCTCAAGATTGTTTTTGAAGGGCGAGCAGAACACCAGCAGCAGAACCACACGGAGCAGAAGGCTGATAAGAGTCCCTTCTAGCTGTGTAGTTCCAAGGTGGTGATGATGATGATGATGATGATGACGACGACGACGACTTAGCCCTAGGGCAGGGCAGTGGTGATGGCAGAAAGACTAGAGTTACCATTGCAGTTTTTCCTGGTTGGCAAGCCTGGTGGTACCCATATATTATTTACCTTGAAATTCTGATTCTCACAATTATTTCGCTGATAATTGTGTTAAATCGTAATAAATTGATTTTGATGGTATCCTTGGATTTGGACATGTATTGTCATACACACTCTCTCTCTGATACCAATGTAAACATTCCCTTTGTCTTGCACTTTACTATTTAGGTAATGGGCCTCTTAAATAACAAATGTGTTCATTCACTGCATTGCCTCTTTCACTGCCACCAGTTTTAGCTGCATTGTGTGTGTGTGTGTGTGTGTGTGTGTGTGTCTGTGTCTGTATTTCACCCTTCACATGGGCTCTTCTAACATCTATACATACCCAGCCCTCTGATAGTGAACTAAGCATCACTCAGCTTGAATAGAACTACAGTGGTATCTTGTATAAAGGAATTAATTCATTCCAAATGAAATTATGTTAAACAAATTTTCCTTTATACAAATTTCCCATAGGAATGCATTGAAAACGGAGTAATCCCTAATCGTGACCATTTTTATGTTGTACGAATTCGCCCCATAGGCAATTCTGTTAAGCAAATTTCCCCTATCTCCGAAATTTTTTAAGTTGTACAGATTTTGTGTTATACAAACCGTTTGTTATACAAGGGTCCACTGTAATAAGATTTTGTTAATATAACAGTGAGTTTTGTCTCCTTGCACAAATTGTTTAGGTCTACATAAGGTCACTTAATGTCAGGGAGAGGTCTGGTATGCCATTTGCGGTCATTCATACTTCCAAATGGAATATGCCAGGCCTGCCCAAAGTCCGGCCTGGGGGGGGCGCCCAAATCCAGCCCGCCAGGCCATTCTGAGTGGCCCGCGGCTGGTTGGCCCACCCCTCCCTCCCCCTCCTTCACCCCATGTTTTTTTAAAGAAAGTGGGTGGGGCTTGAAGTGGGGTGGCAGGGTTGGGGAGCAACCGGCCCCTGACACATTCTCAGCCACCAAATCTGGCCCTCCTTACAAAAAGTTTGGGCACCCCCGGCAGATGCACTTTGAGCACATTATTTGTTCTGCCTCCTTTAGGAAAAGGAAAGAAAAGGGAGAACCCTCCTTGCCCCCTCCTGTCTCCTCCCACTTCTAGGAGGAAGTTTCAATTTCCCACCCCCCAAGATATATAATGCATCAGCATTATTATAAAGTGGTCAAGATGTCTTCCTAAACTGCTTAACAATACTGAGGAACTGAAAGGAGAAGGGACATTTAAAACCTTAAGCTCTGCTTTGGTTCATTGCTAGAAATCACACTTGCTGGAAATGAACCAAAATGGAATAATCCTACACACAGAGAAAAGAGAGAGAGAGAGAGAGAGACCCTGATAGGAATAGAGAAAAATGTGAGTAGGAATATTCTGGGGGTGGGCTGGTTTACTATAGCAGTGAGGTATGGAGGCAAACTTAGCAATCTATACTTAAAAAACGAATAAGTCTTTCTGGATGTGGGTGTAAAGAGATGGAACAATAAACTAAACCAATTAATTGGCTACAATGATAATTTTTGTTGTTCTTTACCTTGATGGCCAGGTACAACTTGCTGACATACACCTGCAGATTTCTAAATATGGCCCAGAAGCACACTTGTTGAATCAGTTAATGAAAAGAAACCCACCTCATTAGTTTAAAATTATGTGTTGTCAATCAGTAAATACAATACACAAGGTCTTAGTGATAAATGGAACAGGGAAACAGATTGCAATGTTTTGCCTAACGAATGGAAATTAGTGTTAGCTCATACACCTAGTATATCTGTGGATCTTAAAATATGACTTATCCAGAAAAAAAAGTTTTTAGAATATATTAGAAATCACAATGCATTTTAAATCATGGTCTGAATAAGTTGTCCAAGTGCTGGCAATTCTCTTGATGCACTTCTTGAATGCATGCTGTAGTATTGTCCAATTATAGGCTCATTTGGAGATGGGGAAACTATTACTTTTATTAATTGTGTAGTGGACCATTCTTCCATCATTGATTTGTACATATTATTAAAATTTTGACTGCACCTGATAAATTATGCACTGGCCTGTGTAAAAGAATCCTCCAAGCTCCTACTATTACCAAAAGTCATACATTACAACCTTAGAAAGATAATTGCCCACCCCTTATATTTCAATGGCTAGAGGATATCAATATATGAATGCATGGCATATAGACAACCACTACATATGGATATATTTTTAGATATTGGGAAATATTTTACAGAAGCTTATGTATAGACATTTTTCTCCTTTTCCCTTTATTATTTTTCTTTCTGAAAAAACAAGGTTATGTAAAGCAAAAGCAAAGTGTTCTGCCTATATACTGCCCCATAGCACTTCAAGCACTCTCTGGGCGGTTAACAATTTAATTATGCAGGCTACACATTGCCCCCACCCCGCAAGCTGGGTACTCATTTTACTGACCTCAGAAGGATGGAAAGCTGAGTGAACCTTGAGCTGGCTACTTGGGATTGAACCCCAGGTCGTGAACACAGCTTTAGCTGCAGCACAGGCATTTAATCACTGTGCCACGAGGCTCTTTAGTGGTAGTCTAGTTCTTATCCATTATACTTCTAAATTAATTCTAAATTCTTTCAAGAAAAGAAGACCAGTTGCCACAACTTAACTTCCAGATAAACTCACCTGGGTGACTGAGAATCTTCACAGACATACTTCTAAATTCATTATATGTCCTCAATTTTAATTTAAAAAAAAGGGTTTTATAAGGTGTAGCAATTAGAAATAGAGGTTGTTTGGATGTTTTACCAGTTCATTGCCTCGTTTGTTGCTTGCGCAAGGTAGAATAAACTAACCCCGAGGGGTAGTAGCATTGGTAGGTACAGCCTATCCCCTTAGAATATGCATACTGTTTCAACTTGTAGGTTAATGTCTGTTCATTGCTTCTCTCTGTGTGAGAGAGTTTAAAAGCAGGCAGAGATGAAAGCAGTGATGTGTGTGGCCAAATTTAACAGCTGGCAATTCTGTTGACACACAGAGAAACTATAAAGGGAACACAAGGGACTGGAATTTTTCTGTTGTACTTTTACAGTAGGGGTTTGACAAAATAATGTTTTATGAATGGGAGAGACCAGGAGACACTCAAAGCCTCTGTAATCTGCTTCACCAACAGGGCACATATCTGGATAATGAAAACAATTACTGGCCCTGGATAGGAATGTGTATTCTCTTTTTGAACCAGCTACCACAGTGGTGCCCAAATAAACATTATTCACTGTACAAATGGATGCATCTTATATGAGAACCTACAGTTGCATCAGTTGAGCACTGATGTCTCCTTCCATACATTGTTCTCCCTTACTAAATCCAAAGGTAGAGCTGTACATGTTCTATGCATATAGAAAGTGCAATCTCTGTCCATGCCTGTCCATACATAAGAATAAAGGGAAAGTGTTGGTAAATTTGTTTGTGCAAGGATATGAACAATTTCTACACTCATGGAGAGTCCAGCCTCGCTTACTGCTTTTGTATTACCTCTCCTTTCAGACTCAGAGTATACACAGAGTATGCACAGCACTGAATATGATGCATTGGTGTCCATCAAAGCAGACTGCCTATAAGACTGAGCATGGTGCAAAGCAAATTGTGCTGTTTATAAACCATGCCCTAGTGCTTAAAAGCATTCCCTGGATGGTTTACAATTCCATTATTGCCTCACTCCCACTGGCTCTATTTACTGACCTTGGAAGATAAAAGGGCTGAATCAATCTCAAGCTGGCTACCCAAGCCCAGGATCAAACTCAGGTTTGTGAGCAGAGTCTTCACTGTAGTATTGCAGCTTAGTGACTGTGCCATTATAGTGTTCTGTAATCAACAAGTGACTAGGTACAATTACACAATCCCGTGTTATCTAAACAAGTAGAAGCGTCCCAGGTACGAACCAACTGCAACATGCACAAGTGAATTACATGCAGATACTGCACCAGAAAAAAAGATCATTTTGCTAAAGCTAAACTAATGGAGTTGGAGCTAAAACCTCTATCAGAATTGTTTGTGTGTCCTCTCCTAAATCAAGTATAATGGACACATAAGCTTTTAAAACTCAATCTAAATGAGTCTATTTTGGTCTGGGTTTTTTTCATTATTCAAAGAGCAGAATAGAGTTTATATATATATATATATATTTTCTACAGAGACATCATTGCTGAAAGAGAACATACTATAATATGTATATTACAGACAAGACTACATTGACTCCTGCAGCTGCTTACTGGTCAGAAAAGAAAGTCTGTTTGTTATGACAACACTGGTGGATTTTATCCGTTAAAACAAAGTTTGGATTATGATGGGGTGATGGTTTGGAAGCAAGCACCATCATATTCGAGAAAAGCACAGAAGGGACCAGAAGACAAATGCCGCCAAACACACACACACAGAGACAGAAGAGTCATTGTCTCATTAGCCTAAGCTAGCCACTGAGGTAGCAGTGAAAAATAAGAAATCGATTATCAAAGAGGGACATGGAAAGACATAGATCTGCACAAACTTTAAATAACTTAATATACATTAACAATGCAAACTTAAAGCTGCTGTTTTTACAGTTTATAAGACACCCCCCATGTATAAGACGACCCCCACTTTTCTAACCCAAAATTAGTTTCGCAACTGTGCCATTCTCTCCTTGGCTTAGCTCCGTGTATAAGACAACACTCAACATTTAGTCTAACAATTTTAAACAAAAATATAGGCTTGTACATGGAAAAATACTGTAATATTAACCACAATAAATGTGAAAACAGAAGTAATCCCTCTCTTGTGGAGAACACTGTAAAGAATGGATTTTGTGCTCAGCTTGCTCTCCAGCCGGCTCTGGTGGCAACTTCAAAGCCCCCTGCTCTGCTTTTTTATGACTATTTATCTTATTGTACTGAACAGGCTTTCTAGGAGATGACTGTCCTTTGTAAAGGGAGCATTGACAGTTAACCCTACTTACATATACACCCATTTGAAACTGTTTTTATTTCATTGACCAGAAAATGAACCTAGTTTCTTTGGAGTTTGAAAGCTTTTAGATTCCCCTCCATGGGCCCTCTTCTTTATCCTCCCAAATGTTCACATGCGCATACCTTCCACTCCATGCTCCACTGCCACATGTGGTTCTAAAAGACTAAAAGCCACCTTCCCACAACACATTCTTGGATTGTTCTGGCATTTACAGCAAAGATATTCATTCATTCATTCATTCTGTTTTTATACAGCCCATCTTGCTGCAATGCTGCTCTCTCAACACGATAAAACAACAAATAACACGGCACATGCACAGCCTAATAACAGTACAAAATCAAATGAAACATGTTGATCAAGTTAAACTAAGGGAAAAAACAACCTGAAGCAATTAATAAGAACCAAGTGGCAGAACAGAAAATTCAGTGTTGACAGCACCTTTGTGCTCCGGTGGTGTAACATCCAGGAAGGCCTGTCCAAATAGCCAAGGTTTCAAGAATCTCTTGAACATTCCCAGTGAACGGCCAGATGAATTTCAGGCAGGAGATTATTCTAGAGTTGGGGAACAGCCTCTGGGAAAGCCCAGTTTCTGGTCTACTCTTTCTGGGCCTCTTTCAGGGTCAATGGTCTCAACCCCTTGGCCTGGGAAGAAGGAGCACATCAGGCAGATCTCACTGGGAAAATGGCATTCTGCCAGATAACAGAGGTCCCAAACCATTTAGGATCTTGTATATCAGCATCATCACCCTGAAGCTGGCATGGAAATAAACAGGTAATATATACAATATATATATGTGTGTGTGTATGTATGTGTGCGTTGCGTCATTGCAGTTGTGACCGACCCTTCATGACCCCACGTCCATGGAGTTTTCTTGGCAGGAATACTGGAGTGGCTTGCCAGTTCCTACTCCAGGCTATTCCCTGGTGGTCTCCCGCCCAAGTACTAACCAGGGCCGACCCTGCTTAGCTTCCGAAATCAGGCGAGATAGGATGTGCTTAGGGCATACAATATACAGTATGTAATGTTTATATATATATGGCAACAAACAGGTAATGTATACAATATATGTACAATATATGTAATGTATGTAAGAAAAACAATTAAAATATACTATTGATAACAAATTCATCAAACTATTTAAAACATTCAATATTTTAAAAACAAGCTTACTAAAGAACAACATTCAGGGAGTCAGTTATGATGGTTAAAAATGCAAGCACTCCTTTAGGAAGCAGGCAATAAGTCTTGTTACACCATCCATTAAGAAGAACACCTGAAAGAACCAGATGCATAATGTCTTTATGACAATTCAACAGTCCACAAACTAGAAAAAATATTATCTTTATTATAAATAATCATGTATTAGTCCCCATAAATGTTTATCCCAGCCTAGACTGGTGATGGCCCCTAGCAATTGGGAGTTCATCTGAAACATGCCTGATCTCACCTAATTGTGGTTGTTCATCAGGCTCCGACTTGATAAGGCACTGAAGTGGGAAGGTGCTCCCAGGAAATGTAGAGTGCTAACCTAAGGAAAGGCCCTGGCTTAGTGGTACTGATGACTCAGAGGGAGAATGTTCCAGGTTCAATTTCTAACATCTGCAGGTAGCTCTTCGGTCAGGAAGAATCCCTGCTGGTCTGAGTTAGAATTGACCGTTCCAGCTCAAAGAAAACAGTCATCTCACTCTCTGCTACTCTGCTGGAAGAAACAGATTCTTCTGACTCACAGTAAACACACAATTGAAGAGGAGAGAAAACACAGTTTACCTCTTAGTTCCTGAGTACAAGAAGGCCTGCCAGATTACCAGGGGATATGTTGATTCCAGTTTTAAGACAGGTACAGAAAACAGGTTGCATTTGGCTATTGCTAACACCAATGCCATTTGGCATGGCTGCACTCTGTATGCAGGAATGTGTGGTGGGATCTGTGGGCCTCTCTACCGCTTTAAAACCCCAACATCAAAAAATATGATTTCAGCCACAGCTTTTGCTTTACTCCAGAGATGTCCAAACTTTGGCCCTCCAGATGTTTTGGACCACAACTCCCATGGTCCTTTGTCGTTGGCAATCTAAGCTTGGTCCAAAACATCAGGAGAGCTGAAGTTTGGACATGCCTGCTTTACTCAGAAAGCATACAAAAAGGCACTAGCATATTTATCTGTGCAAAACAATTAGGTAGAAGACTATAGAATTAAGTCCTCTGTTCTTCTCTGTGTGAGATAATGCTGGACTGGATGGGCGGTGGCCTGTTCCAGCAAGGCTGTTCTTATGTTCTCACCTGTAGAGTATTTTGGGAGCTCAATATCTACTGAATAACAAATCCTATGTCATTTAAAAATACTGTTTTTGTTTTGTTTTTTGCAAGTTATTTTGATTTGTGAAAGATGTGCCCCCCCAAAAAAAAATTGAGATGTCTGAACAGATTTCCAGTTAGGCGTTTGAGATGGCAGTGCCTTTCTAAAATGAGCTGTGCACGCAAGGATGATGGATGAGTGACCCTTCAGCTGCTGTGGGACTGAAATTCCCATCTGCTTTCACTACCAGTTATGGTGGGCAGAGGTGATGGGAGATACAGTACAATCCAAAAACACGTGGAGTACCACGTACTGTATTTCCTATCCTGCTGCAAATGCCTCTCTACACTTAACACTTCATATAATAAGCAGAAACATTGTATCTCTGCATATTTATGCATTTGTCTACTCTGCCCTCTAATGGGCAACTATTACAATACCTGACAGTAGCAACTCCCCTCTCCCTGCTGTTTACTGTATGTGTTATAATGATGTCTAGGTAAGTACAATTTAGGTTAATGTTTTGCTGCTGCCTTAAAATAGCTTCCTAGCAAGGCTGATGTTGGCTTAGGAATGTTTAGACTAACGAGTAATTGTAAGGAACTGTGTTCTAGCCTGACAAAGGACTGGCTCTTTTTCTTTCCAGATGAACTCAATAAATAGTACTTTATAACATCAAAAGTTTCAACATTTATTTGGGGAACATCAAGAAAAACCAGCAAATCCAATTTCACATTCAACTCCTCATCCAGTTTCAATGAAGAACTGAATGGCTTCGAACTTTTAAGTCTCTACTTCAGCAGGGAAATTCCATGTCCGTCAAGGTCCCAATCAGGTCTAATTCCTTTCAGCTGTGACCTGGCTGAGTCCAGCAGCAAGGGCGTTTGGTCTTCTACAACTCCCTCTGCCCATGATAGTCCTGGGTCACACCCCATTCCTTCCCAGTCCATCTCCCTTCTCTCCTTGCCTTCTCTTGAGTCCTATACCTTCGGGGCCTTCCTCTCCTTTCTCTTTCTACCTGGGCATTTTCTTCTCAGGTCTTCCTCCGCCACTCCCAGGTCTCTCTCTCTCACCCCAGTAGGATGCTCCTTCTCTCTCGACCTGTCACCTTCTGCAGTCAGCATCTTCTCTTGGCATCATTAAATGCTCCCATTTATGGGTCCATTGGGTTCTCCAACCTGACCCATTCCCAGCCTGGTGGCAAAATTCTCAGTCTTCCTCCGTCTACCGCCTTGCCTGCCTCTGACAGCTCTTTATACCCTTTCCCTTGACTTTCTTCTTTGCCAATCCCTTCTGTCTCCCTGCCTTTTCTTCAGTCCCACCCTCTTCACTTTCAACCTCCACCTCCTTCAACAACTGTCCCGCCTTTTCTACTTCTGATCAAGCCGTTTCTGATCATCCCCACCATATTTCTCCACCAAGTTTCTCCACTTCCCACCATATCCTTCTTTGACAGCCCTGTGCTCTCAAGCCATTCTGGGGAGGGGGCAGGTGGCACTCGGGCAGAGAAGTCTCCCAATCCACCTGGTTCTCCACAGTAATTTTCATGTCAACTGTAGATAAGGAAATGAGCAACAAATGCAACATAGAAAGTAAAGTGACTTAGGGCGTTTATACACAACCCCTAAGCTCCGCAGCAAAGGGCTACAAGCTCCGGACCTTAAAAATGTTTCCCCACCAGGTCCGGAGCTAACAGAAAATTAAGTGCGACCCCGCCCACCTAAGCACGACCCAGCGCACCTTTTAAGTACCTGCTCTCAGAAGGTGACAAGTCCTTTTTGCAGATCTGCCGGGCTCTCCTTGCTTCTTTTTGTTGTTGCTTTTTTGCCTCCCGCCCCTTTAAGAGCAACCAGGAAGTAACCGGGGCTCTGACCGGGGGCTCGGAGGTAAGGCTTTCTTCTTTTGTCCCCTTTTAAGGCTTTTTTCCCTCCCTCCCCTCACGCAGACAGAAGCAAGGAAGTGCGGAGCGGGTGGGGACGGAGGAACAGCAACGAACCCCCAAGATCTCTGGTCCAAATTTAAGGGACCAGCGGATCTTAGGGGTCGTGTAAAAAGGCCCTTAGCTGTGCATGTGATGGTCTGAAATGATTCATGCAGATTCCCAGTGAAACGAAAAGTCCAGTTCTCAATGGTGTACAGTGTGGTCACAAATAGGAGAGCTGTTCTTCTAAGGAAGATGTGACCGTTGGGACTGAGCAAGGGGTAGCCACGGAAAAGGCCAATTTCTGACAAATGGACAGCCATTTGGCTACTGGAAACAAACTAGCTGGTTTGGCATGAAACTCTCAAAAAGGCATTGGGCAAGTCATAATTTCTCAACCTAACCTATCTCACAGAACTGTTGTAAAGGCAAAATACCATAACCTTGATTTGCAGCCATCAACTTTTGGAGGGATGGTGTGGTGCAAATGTATATAAATAGGGGCAGATGACAAATTTTCAAAAAGGACTGGGCCATCCATCCACAGTCACTAGACTCTGTCTTGCTACAGCAATGAATGAAGGAGAATTTCTATGATCCAAACTCAGGCCTCTATGTGCTGTGAGTTGGATATGCCGTGTACATGGCCAATTTACTTATCGTAAAGCTGGAGGAGGTGAACTGTTGCCCCCTTTGTTGTTTGCCAGATCTACTGCTCCCCTCTCTTTCAACAGCTGGAAAAAAGCAGCTTACATGGCTCTCCTCTTCATTTTCACAACACCCCTGTGAGGTAGGTCAGGTTGCAAGAGATGTTCAGCCAATAAGCTCCATGGCTTGGTGGAGAAAGAGAAACCTGACTCTCCTAAGTCCTACCCCAACATTATAACCTCCAACCACACTTGTTCTCATACAGTTTAAAGTCATCTTATCCATTTGAGCTTTCCTACTATAACATGGTATTTCATCTCTTTCCTAGTGTCTTCCCGCAGGTGTGAGGTCCATTCTTCAGATCTTAAAACACCACTTTGACAATTTACATTTCTTTATTGACAGTGTCCTGACATCTCTGTTTTGGTCACCACATGTCTGCGGGCCATCAGTTATCAGGTGGTGAGCAGTTCTGGCAATGGTG
Source organism: Phrynocephalus versicolor (assembly GCA_023846285.1). Classification (NCBI taxonomy): domain Eukaryota; kingdom Metazoa; phylum Chordata; class Lepidosauria; order Squamata; family Agamidae; genus Phrynocephalus; species Phrynocephalus versicolor. The sequence continues at coordinate 23,666,713 of JAHTLZ010003518.1, read as the reverse complement.
GAAGGTGCTACTCCGAGGACATGTTCCTACCAGTGAAGCTGGCTTTCTCACCTCTGTAACTGATACCACACCTAGTTACTGTCAGATAGTATAATTCCTGACATGGTCGTGTAGGGAGATAACCAATATCCAATGGAGCATAGGCATTTCCATGGCATGGAGTCCGCTCTGTACACCCATTGTTGCTGCCCAGAATTCTATGGCATACAGTGTAACAGGGCGGACAATTGTATTGTAAATCTTGGGTCTGTGATTAAATCGAAGATCCAAGATTTACAGTACAATTAATCCATTGCAAGACACACCGGCCAATGTGTTCTTGCCAATACAACCAGGCCACATTCACCTTTGCTTTCACATCACCACTGATGCCACCATCACCATTGTGAGGGGTGCACACTTAAAGATCACCAGCGGAGAAGTGCGCCGTCCCTTCCTCCACCTACGCAAGAGGGTCACAGGGTGGATGAAGTGGTGCAAAAGCTCAGTGAGGTGGGGGTAAGCTCAGCCACTAAAGACCTGGGACAGGATGGGACACAATTGTCATGTGTGGTGAAGGGGGGCAATTGTGCCAGGTTTCCTGCTGACAGAGCAGCTGGTGGGAGAGGAGGAGCCTGGGGAGAGGGAGGAGGAAAGAGCGGGAAATATAAAGAGGGAGGAGGATGCATGGCGACAGTGGGAGATGGAGGCCGAGGAATGGAAGGTCTTTGTGTTCTGGAACCCCAAGTTTCCTTGGAAGAGGGACCCCACCGAAGGCTGTGGACAAGCAAATTCATGAGAGGGGATGGTGGAGTGGGCTTGTCACCCTTGTTGCGGGACTCTATGTTCCAGCCATGGACCACGTCTTCGACTGCCCCAGGATTGGGAGAGGTTTCAGAAGATCCCTTATCCTCAGGAACCTTGAATACTGAGGTTTTACCATGGCTCTACCCTCTTGTTTTGGAGGACTCTTATGGACATTTTGCACCCTCCGAAGTTGTAGTTCATTCTGTTAATGAAGTTGCCAATAAAGTTGACTGTTCCAGATCTCCACCTATGTCTCTTAATGGGTCTACAGTAAAGGCACTGCCCATTCTTGAACTAGAACCCACTCACAACATTGGAGAAAGGAGCCAAGATACTGGAAGATATCCACCTTCTTTGAGTATAGTCCATTTACAATGTCTAGGTACTCATTTTTCTTAATACAGTAACCCCCCCCCACCCCATTTATCATGGGGGTTAGGGACCGACCTGAACCATGATAATTGAAAATCCGCGATATGCAGATGCAAGTTGGGTTGGGCCTGGTGGGGTGCACGATGTTTAAAATGTCTTTAAGCAATGGAACCAGCTTGGGTCCATTGCTTAAAGATATTTTAAAGATCGCTCGCCGCTCCCCTGCACCCGGGAGGGTGCAGGGGAGCAGCACACAATGTTTAAAATGACTTTCAGTCATGGAGCCAAGCACTTGATTCCGTGGCTGAAACCATTTTAAACATTGTGCGCTGCTTCCCAACACCCCAGGAGGGTGAGGAGAAGTGGTGTGCGATGCCTCCATGGAGGCAAGACCCAGGCTCCAGCTGATTGGCACTTGGGTGGGGGAGAAAAACCTTTTGTTTCCCCACCCCAGTGCCAATCAGCTGGATCCCGGGTCTTGGAGAAGGAGGAAAGGTTTAAAAAGCCCCAGCATTTAAAACCTTCCCCCTCCCTCCAGTCCTTTTGGGATACTGCAGTCCCGCTATATAGCAAGACCACAGAATATGAACTACAAAAGGGTTGCATTATATATGACAAAGCTACGTTCAGGAGAGTAGCTTTTGAATTTAGCTTTAAGGCTTATCATCCTAGGGGGCCTTACCTTGATTTTAGAAACAGAATATGCATCCACTTTACATTCTTCATTACATGCCGTCCACAGTGGATAGTGGAAGACTAACATATGTTCGCTTTGACTTCAGCAAGCAAGCACTTGCAGAAATGTGTAGGGAGGAGAATTTAAAAGAAAAAAGAGCAGATCTCATTTTGCAGATATACCATATGTGTCCATCATCCACGTCTTCTATTTTTAAACATTTTAAATATATTTTCTACACTGTTACATAAAACAAATGTATTGCTTGTCTTCTGTCATGTTACCGCTTCAATCAGTTTTTCCCAACATTTGAACCCAATATAATTCATATCTCCCTTCCCAGCTTAAATGAGCATACTTTCATACTTAGTTTCCTTACTATCTCATCCCTTTTCTATCTATCTTTACTTATATTTATTTTAATATAAATATAGCCTATCTAATCTCAACAATCTATTCAAACTCACTGTTTAGCTCTTCAATACTAAGCAATTTAGGATAGATTTGGTTACCTTTATATATTCTATATATCATCCATGGTATATTTACTCATTCTTCCAAAGAATACCTAATTTCAGCAATCATCACTAATTCAAATTAATACTTTATGGGCTATTATAAGAAAGCTGCCTCCTGGTCTATATGTTTTACTTTATGCATAGAAGTTCTTGTCTATACCTAACTGCCTCTATTCTTTTTTAAAAAATCTAACAGATTACCATTTATATCAAGTTTGTCTTCACATTTCCATTTTCTGTTTCACATACAATATCATACCAATTAACTAGTGGCTTTAGGCAATCAGAATACAGAAAACATTTTATGTAATAAATTCACTAAGACAGAAATTATTTTTTCCGGTTTTCCCTTTTCCTGCCAAGTCCCTTATATTCACAGGTTGTTTTCCCCCTTGTCAAATCCCTTATCTTCATGAGTTATTGTGTTATCTTGATAGAAATCTTGATTGCCGCTCGACTACTTAAAAAATCCCAAATCTTCCTCTTTTTGGCACCCATATTAAGTAAGACAGATGTACTTATCATATTCTGTGGACTTGGCACCTCTAAGGGTTTAGTCTGCACCATTCTTGTCATATTTGTCTTCATGCTGAGATCTGCCCTTTGTTCTGGTTCGATCTCTTGATTCGAGCTGATTTCAGTAGATGTGTTTATCATATTTTGTGAATTTGGCAAATCCAAAGATTTATCCTGCATCAATCTTGTTGTGTTTGTCTGTATATTAAGATCAGCTGTTTGATCTCCTGAGCAGAACTAATTTAATTTTTTTCTAGAGACCCAGTGTTATCAACCACTCCATCTTGAGTTATCTGTTTTGCCTCTGTGACTTTATCAGAATTGAAAATCTCTGTATCTTCAGAGGTTGAGTCTGTGTAAATATCCGTAATTTTTTGCAAACCAGACAGAATTATGTTGGCAAACTCTTCTTCTGAGATGTTTTCCCAATCCATTGTGTTTTATAGCTCACAAGAAAAGGTTAATATTGCTTGTAATAATTTCTGCCACTTAGTTTCCAAACAAGAGAGGTATAGAGGAGAGTAACTAGACTAAGCAGCAAGGAATAGTCTTCAAGAGTTTTTTTTTCCAAAACATGGAGTTACTCCAAGGTCAGATGATATATTTTGAGAAAACAACTTTCCCAATGCTGCTCTTACAGCTGAGTCTTTAAATTCAACATATAGAAAACACAGAGGCATAAGGTATTTTCCTTTAAATGTTGTCTTTAAATCCGCCACATATAAAGAGCAGCAAAGGCATATAATATTTTTCCACAAGAAGGAAACAATAGGCAGAAAGGCAAGTTCATGAAATAACGTGAAAACAGTCACTTTTTCTGCAAGGTAGAAATTCCACCACAGCCA
>JAHTLZ010003518.1:23634542-23662960 GCA_023846285.1 Phrynocephalus versicolor | reverse complement strand
GTGAAAACAGTCACTTTTTCTGCAAGGTAGAAATTCCACCACAGCCACAAAAATAGAGACGCGTAGCAGATGGTGAAGGCAAGACCTGGTTTTAAGTACCCCAATTTCTCTTAGCTAAAATTTCAGACAATTGAAGGGAGAACTTTTTTTATATTTTATTAAAGATGGTGAAAATGTCAAAAAGGCAAAAGTTCAAAAGGACATCAAAAGCACTGCACAGTATTTTAAAGCAAGCAGTTAGAGTCTAAAGCTGGAGCAATACAGGGCAAACATACCAGAAAATAAGAAAGCTATCTAAACTACAAAGTAATTGCACACTAGTATAGCATCAACATAGACTTTGAGCATGCATGCAGTACTGTACATCCCTCCTGGCATGGAGGAATAAGATATCTAGAAGGAACTGGGCTTCTGCAGCAACAAGAAAAAGAAAACAAACCCACATTTCCCAAAAGAGGAGAAATAATCCTGAAATGGAAGTGAAGTAGAAGGGATTGGTTCAAGCCACCATTCAAGTAATGCAGATTCTTAAACTAATCCAAATCAAAGGGGAACTGAACCAGTTCAACTGGAGCAAATACGATGTGTGGATGAGCCCTCCGTCTCCAAAGACCGAGACACTTCTGCCCACAAGGTGCCTATAATGATAGTACCTGATGAGGAATGTGAGTGAGGCAGCAGCTGTAAATATTTGAGTGACATTCCTCGTTTATGATCACAGGAGATGGCTATACCGGGGCTTTCTAATCCCTGATGCTTCAGGGGCAAGGATATTGATTCAATACTTTGTAGAGTGATTCTTTCTCAGTTTCCCTCCCAAGAGTATTGGGAGCTTCCGTGGAGCCAGTGTGGGAGCTGGCAGGGTAGAAGACTGGGATCCTGTTTAGAAGATGGTGAATGTTCAAAGCATTTTGTATGTGTCACTGTACAGTACAGTATATCCAAATTCAACCTTTGTCCTCTTGCACTGCCACTTACCCTTGAGCTGAGTAAGAATACAGTAGAGTTTTAAACTGTACTTCCATTCATCAGACCTTCCTAGTCCTTACAGGCCTACTGAAGGTACCCCTCCCCACCCCGTGACACCGCTATATCATAAGGTGGCAGCAGTAATGGAACCTAAAACTGGGAAAAGAGCATTCATATGCAATGAAAGTAATAGTCAAGCTAAGTTTTGTTAGTATTGTGCAGAAGGCTATAGCAATTACTGAATATTTAAAGACTCTGAGGTGAGACAATTTAAAATAAAATAAGGGGTAGTGCTGGAAGATGAGACTTATAAATCAGAAGGGACTCAACCTACTACAGTACTGGGGAAGAGCCAAGTACAATTAGTGTTGTCACCAATGGAATGACTGGATTTAAAGCCAAAAGCTCATGAAGTTGCTAATGTGCAAAGATGCAAAAGGAAAATCCAGGGCTGTGTAACACATGGCATGTGAGTACTATGGATCTAGCTAACCTGTAAAGCAATAAATGGAATCTCCAAACATTTTAACACTTGGGTGAGCAAGCTATAGTGGCCTGGAATGTGAATAATGTTCCCTCCAAGGTGTTTGGACACACAACACTTCATCAGACATACACAGCTGACTCCGTATTTAAGCCAATTGGTTTCCAGTCATGTTGTCAGTCCCAGGTAGAGTGGAGATGCCACACCACACTCCAGAAAACAACTGGGAATGTTGGATGTGACATTTTCAACTAGATGATTACAAAGTGTTTTACTCTACAAACAGAAAACTCAGATCAGCTTAGTCCAAGCAGTTAGGAGCTATGATTCAAAATGTGACTGACTATTGATTAATTTCAATCAGATTTCAAGAGAAGCCCAGAAGCATAAGCATCACCCAGGTTTATGTTCCAACTATGAAAGCAGAAAAAGAAGCCCAAAGCTTTTCTGCAATTGTCAGGGATTACACTGGTTGCATTCCAAAATACTGTACGATATATTGTTCAGAATAAAATAAAAAGATTGAAGGAATACACTGCTGAATTATACGAAGGACTGGAAGAAAAGCAAATTATTTCAAATAAGTTTTTTGTTTTGTTGGTTTACCTGTAGTTTTAGAGTGTGACATGAACTGCTCTTAAAGAACTGGGAGAAATAAATTAACAGGAATAGGTGCAATACCAATAGAACTATTTCAAGTTGCAGATAATGGATCAATAAAAATGATAATAAAATTATACCAACTCCAAATATAGAAAGCAAACAATAGTCATGAAGTAGATGATAGATAGATAGATAGATAGATAGATAGATAGATAGATAGATAGATAGATAGATAGATAGATAGATAGATAGATAATGTATGCACACACACACACACACAAGAAAAGATATGTGAAGCAGTGCAACAATTATAGAGCAATCACATTAAATTCCTATGCAAGCTAGATGATGGTCAAAATCTCAGAATAAAACGTTTTACCTTTTTATGAAGAAAGAAATATCAGATATTCAGGCTAGATTCAGACATTGAAGAAGCATTAGAATATATTGGAAATGTATTCCAGGTTGTTGGAGGCTTAACAACACACAACAATAAAGAAAGAGATTGAATATAAACAATGTTAAATTTGGAGCCATTTTTTTCTGTCCCAGCTTCCTGGTAATGGCAACATTTTCCATTAAATAGAGTATACAGTATGCAGCAGCTACACAGGTTATTGTGCCTGCTTGACCATAACTGCAGCAATGTGCATTTAGTACTCTTCAACAAAATTCCACATTTTACATCTTCCACACCTCTCAAAGTAACAGTGGTGGCAGTAAGCATGTGCATTTGGTTTTCTGGACCCCAAATCCCAGAATTCTTCATTCTCCAGAGCTCAGCTGGAGGAACAGTGGGCTGGCAAGCTTGGTTGTGTAGGAGAGGCCAAGCTTAGACCTACTGGATGGTTAGAAAAGTTGCCCCAGTGTCTGCTGGAAGTTCTCAGTCAGATTTGCTTCCCTTTCCAATAGGAAACTAAACCTGGTATGATCTGATCTTGGCCCTAGGGCCTAAGGCCAACCTCCAGGAGAGTGCAATTTAGTTCACTGGCACATGGAACTCCCAGGACGGAGAGCTTTGTGATTTGGAGTGAAAACCCACATAAATGGACATGTCTTGGTTGTCAACACAAAGTGGCAAGTGAAGATCAAAAGCTGAGCTGTCAACTTTTGCAGCGGAAAGTCTCCTGTGCCTCCCAGCAGTTGCAAATTCAGTAGATGCCATTTTTTCCATCGCTGTGTGTGTACATGATTAATTCTGCTGAAATTATTTACATGCAACTTAAAATGTCTGTGAAACTGGAAAGCGATGGCCAATTGTGGAAACGCTCTTGAAAGGACACAATTTTTTTTAAAGGAAAAAGTTTGCAGTATGTAACTACTCATAAAGCCAAAAAGAGCGGGCGTTTCTCTGCCTTTGGGAAATCACCCAGTATTTTATTTACTAACGTCTGACTTCATCTGGAATCCTCAGTAAGCAAGTTCAGGGAAAGGTGGCTGAGTGCCAGCGAGAAAGGCGGGCGGGCGGGCCGATAGGCGCCCGACTCACCTGATCGCTTGGGTTGCCGGGCCCGAACGCCCCCGAAAGCCGCTTTTGCCCGCTCTTCCACTTAGGCTTTGGCGCCGGTTCCTTTCCACCCACCCCCTTGGGCGCGCGCTGATTGGCCGTTTTGAAAGCAGCCGGCGCGGCCTCATTGGCGCGTTGGAGGCGGCTCAGCGCGGTTAATTTGAATTCATTCCTCTCTCTCTCTCTCTCTCCCCCCCGCCTCCTCCTCTCCAGTCCGGCCTCTGGCAAGTGGCTTCGCTCCCTTTCTTTCCTTCCGAAGCCCGGCGGGGACGGGGACGGAGGGGGGAGGAGGGTGGTGGTCTTTCGGGGGGCTTGGCTTTGGGAGGCGCGAGAGGAACGGCTCGAGCGAGGGTGGCGGAGGTGGCTGCTGCTGCGTGGGGTAAGGAGGCAGCATGCGCGGACGGTGCAGTCGTGTGTAAGGACTGGGTAAGGGGCTGTGCTCTTGCCGAGTGGTGGAAAGCGGGTTGGGTGGGGGGGGGGAGAAAAAAAGAAGGGAATATCTTGGGGGGGGGGGGGTGGAAAAGCACATGGGTTTGAGAGAGAGAGAGAGAGAGAGAGGTGCATGGTGGTGGAGGGATCTTGGGAAGCCTGCATCTTAAAATCTTATTTTAAACGGATAGGTATTTAAAACAAACACTTTTTAAAACTTTTTTAAAGAAATCCATTATGTGTTGGTTTTGTAAGTAATTAAGACGTATCGGCCGCCACCACCCCCAACCCCAATAATACGACAGTAATATTTCCTTTTGCCTGTTACATTTGTGAGCCAGACTTGATTGTGGCGGAGAAAAACCAGCTGCAACGTGAGGTCTGCAAAACTCTTGGCCACCACTTGCTTTACCCGCGTGTTGCGTGCGTTTCCTGTTCCTCTCCCGCTTGGGGTCAAGGGAAGGTTTTTACTTGCCTCTCTTTACCCCTGTAATTCAGCTGAAAGGCTCTCTCTGAGCCCAGCTTAGAGAAGTTATTTTTAAAAAAAGAAGAAGAAGAAGAACAACGATTACCCCGCCCTTGTGGCAGGGTTGGGATGCTGGCAGTTTGAGTGCAGGAAAAGGGATTCTGGGTTTGGACAAAGGGAAGGAGTTCGTGTCTGGGTGGGAGCGGTTCTTGTGGGGGTGGGGAGAGAAGGTTCTTATAATAAGTCTACACTGGGACAAATCTGGTAAGTATGTGAAGATGGTGAAGAAACCTTTCCTAGGCCTTGGTCCACATCACGTGAAGCCTGTTTGTTGGTCGTGAGGATTTACATCTGGCTCCCCCTGCCTAGTATCAAAACGTGGGGTTTGACAAGCAGGAGTTGAGACCATGCCAGCCCTGTTAGCAAAAGGGAGGTGAGAAGGCTTGAACCTTCTCTGTGGGATGTTTGAACAGGTGTTTGCCTTAGTTTGGAGAAAGGCCCTGGGTACAATGATGCCCAAAGTTTCTGCCTGCTTTGCCTTGGAGAGAGCATGCCTACCAATAAATAAAAGGAAGCAGGAATTGTACAAGGGCACATTATGTAAGTATACATTCCCTTTATTTGCATGTAAGGTGTCATCTCAGGCAGAAACAAAATAAAAATAAAAAATGAAGAAGGCAAATGCATTGTCCCCTTAATGGGTGACCACTATGTTATGATGTGAGCTTTCTTGGTCAAGGCCACTTGGTCAGATAAGAAATGACAGTAGATGTGTGGGGCGCTGTGTGGAATTTCAGTCAACAAGGTATACACTAGCTGCCTTGGAGGTAACAAAGGGTCAAGTGTGATTTTTCCGGTCATGTTCATATAGATGGCACACTAATCGCATGAATCCCATGCTCAGTTGTACACAACATTTGGGGAACATGTCAGTGTTGAGACAGTCCGCAGTGTTACTGGAGGTGGTTTTGCTGGATGTAGAGTTTTGTGTGCAGATTTTATTTTATTTAAAACAGCTTCCATCTTGCCTTTTAGTGAGATAAAAGGAAAAATAGATGCTTCATCTTGATAGCTATATGGCATTACTGTATGTATTATTGTTTCTGCAGGAAATAAGTGTACACATCACTTCGACACATTACCAGGTAGCTTCTGGAAACCAAATCAGATGATTTTTAAAAACATGTTCTGCAGTTCAGAATTCTCACTGAACTTGTTCTCTTTCAGGTCTAATCATACCACAGCATAATGGACGACTACACAAAAATAGAAAAGATTGGTGAAGGTATGTACAGTGCTTAAATGTGACACATAGAGATGGCAGTGGATTTGATTTATATGCTGCCTGTGTGGCCCAAAAGTCACTCTGGGTGGTGAACAATAAACAGAAATACTGTGCAAATGATAAACCATCGACCAGCAAAGATGCATGCAATATTATAATATACAAACTATACAAAGAAAACCAAAATCAAGTATAAATCATAAATAAAGCAAAGACAACTAGATAAGACACCAAACAGAAAAGATGAAAATAAATCAAAGGTGGACAAGATGGAGCACAATTAAATGCCTTCCATTGACTACATACTTGGGGAAGGTCAGTCTATAAAGCCAGGTAAATTTGACCTTTAATGGCATAATAAACAAAATCACAACTGTTTCTTAACATGCGTTGGAATCCATAAGGTGTACCTCCTAAATGAATTAATATAAATTAGAAACTCGCTTCTTGACAATCGCACATAAAAAGGATGCTACTCTTTCAACTGTATCATCCAGCATGGAAGAAAGCATATATTGAACTTTATCCAAATCTGATCTTCCATTTAGCTTTAATAAAACTGGGTCAATTTTTTTTTCATAGCTCCTTGTATAAGGGACAATGCAGAACCATATGGGCAAGAGTTTCCACACTGCCCAGTTTACACGAGCAGCATCTCCTATTGTTGGGGATACCATTAAATCTGCCGTACAAAATTGCTGATGGCATAACATTACATCTAGCCAATGAAAAGACTCAACGTTTTTGAAGAGATTTAAGAAGTGTTGGCCGGGTATGAAAGTAATGCGAAAATGCCATGGTGAACAGTCCCGGCGGGCGTCTCGGCCTTCTGGCTAAGATCAAAGTGTAGTGTATAAAGGGAGGTCTTAAGTTGCCATGTGGATTTCCACAGGAAGACAGTTCCAAAATTGAGGGACAACCACTGAGAAGGCCCCACTTCCTGTTAACTCTTTTTTGAACCTCACTCAGAGTGGGCACCCTCATACGTCCTGCCAGAGATGAACAGGTGACTCAGGCATTACATTATAGCTAGGTCGCTTTAATAGTAATATTTAATGTTGCTTGCTTCGTAAATCTTGCCTCATTTCCTTGAGTAGTACTGCAGTAAGCGTCTTTCTTCTTATTAGGCACTTATGGTGTTGTATATAAAGGCAAACACAAAGCTACGGGCCAGGTTGTTGCTATGAAGAAAATTCGATTGGAGAGCGATGAAGAAGGTGTACCTAGCACTGCCATCAGAGAGGTCTCCTTATTGAAAGAGCTGCATCATCCCAATATAGTTTGGTAAGTAGAGAACTTAGACTTATTAGACTTTGTTTGATAGTGAAGATCTCTCTCCCTTTCTTTGCTTTGCTTTGTTGCTTGCGCACTATGAGTGATTAAAGAATGCAAAGGAACTTGCTCTATATCTCAGGAGACCCGCTAGGCATTGCTGGTCTACACTTTCCAGCAGCTTTGCCTACTTTGACAATGGGGAGGAAAGATGGAAATGGCAGTCTGACAACATTTGGAAGGTCATGTCAGCCATTCCTGGCGTAATAGGTAGTGCTGCCTTTGCTGTTTTCAAGTAACATGTGCAGTGATGCCTCGGATTACGAAAATAATCTGTTCCAATGGAATTTTTGTAATTCAAAACCAGTTTTCCATAGGAATGCATAGAAAAGTGATTAATCTGTTCTGGAGCTCAGAAAAAAGGCAAAAAGGGGAAATAGATTACATTGGTTTTCAATGCATTCCTATGGGAAGGCTGTCCCAGTGCCACGAAATACGGGAACTACCTTCCACCCCCAAAGACAGAAAAGGGCTACCCCAACCTAGCAAAGCAGATGAAAAGCTTCCTCCCTTTACTGGATTGGGGGAAAACCCCTCAATCAACTGGCAACTGAAGGCTGCTCTGTGCAACCCGACACAGCTGGTTTTGGCAGCTCTGAGATGTCAAAATCAGCTGTCTGCTGGGCTCCCAACGCAGTAAAGGGGGAAAGATTTTCCCTTGCTTTGCCAGGCTGGGGACCCAGCAGAGGGTTTAGCGGGCAAGTGGTAGAGTCACCCCGTGCCCGCTAACCCCCCTGTTGGGTAGGGGCATCCGGGAGCCAGAAGCCTTGACCCAGCAAGGCTTTTTGAAAGACATGTGCCATGCAAGGAGGGAGCTGTGGGCGCAAGTCTTTCAAAGGCCTGGACTTTGATTGCAAAAGGCTTTCTGCTGCTTAGCTGGAGGTACCTTTTTGGATTGAAGTCTTGGCTTTTGAAAGGCCCACGCCCACAGCCCCCTCCTTGTGTGGGGGCTTCCCCAACTCAGGGGAGATGAGCAGGCGAGGGATGACTCCATTGCTCGCCCACTTGTCCCATTACTGGGTCAGGGCTCCTGGCTGCCCTCATACAGGAAGGGGGCGAGCAGTGGAGTTACCCCTCGTCCTGCCTGGGTCTGCGAAACCTGGATCTGATTTTCGATCCCAAGAAGGCTTTCAGCTCCTTTGCTGGGGGGTGCCTTCTTTCGATCGACGTCCCCTTTCCTCAAGCTGCCACAGGGGCTCTCTGCCAATGGAGGACTTGGGTACCCCCTGTGGTGATGGGTAATCTTTGCTGGCAATCTGCACCTCCTTCAGCATGCCCGAAGACACAGACCCCCCCCCTACACACACATACACACTGCACCGTCAGCCAGGTGATTTTGACAGCCCGGCGCTTGCACTCTGCTTGCAAAGACTACAGAGCTGTCGAAATCACCTGGCTGTCAGTACGCACATCCAAAAGGAAGCAGGCAGCGGGGGTCTGTGTCTTTGTATCCCTGTCACCTGCCTGCTTTCTGGCCACACACAGAAGGAGAAAGTAGTACCGTATATATCTTGGGGGGGGGGTGGCTAAATTTTTATAACTAAAAATTTCCCCATACTGGCCAATTTCCGTTCGTAGTTCAGATTTTACGTTCTTCAAGGCATTCGTAATTCAAGGCATCACTGTACTTGTGTTTCTTGGCCTGTCTTACTAGTATTTCCAGAGCATTCATAAAAATATACTCTCTGACATAATGGTGGTGTACAGCGCTAATAAATCTATTGACAGTTGTAGTACTAATAAAATAGATGGGGGGCATTCCTTCCTATTCTAAGCATTTTTAAAGTCGGTCTCATTTTTTCATTGGGCGACTTAAGCACATGTATGTTTCTACTGCTTTCCAGCATTCTCAGCGTTGCTTTTCTTTTCTTTCCTTTTTTTTTCATGAGCCTGATGTTCTCATGATGTGGCCAAACTACACTTGACTCCAGTTAATCATTTTCACTTCCAGTGAGAGTTCATGGTTTCTTTGATCTATGACCCATTTATTTGTGTTTCTGAAAATCTGTTGTGCCCTCTGACGTTACGCGTTGAATGAGTCAGTTTTTGCCTGTCAATTTCACGTTTCAGTTTTCATATCCATAGACAGTAATTAGGACTGGCCTGCTATGGATAATCTTGGCCTTGGTGGTCTTCAGAGATGCATCCTTTCCTTGGAGGAACTTTGCTGTCTATGGATTTCTAATGGTCTATAACAGCCCTGCCCAAAGTCCGGCCCGCGGGCCAAATCTGGCCCGTCAGGCTATTTTAATTGGCCCGCGGATGGCTGGCTCGCCCCTCCCTCCTTTGCCCCATGATTTTTTAAAAAAACCTCCATACACAGCACTCATTGCAGAGAAGGTGCCCAGGGGCAGCGCAGAGGGATCTGCATGGTGCCTCGGGTGAGCTGGAGGGGGGCAGGCAGCCAGGCGAGCCTCCTCTGCCACCGCCGCCGAAGAGCTTGGAGGGGGGCAAGCCACCACTGCTGCCAGAGAGCTGGGAGAGGTGTGTGGGGGCGGGGCGGGAGCTGCCGCCGCGGCCGCCAGAGACCTTGGAGGTGTTTGCGGGCAGGCGGGCTGTGAGCTTGCGGGTGCGCGAGCGGGTGGGCCGGGAGCCGCCGCTGCGGCCGCTGGAGACCTTGCAGGCAGGCGGGGTGGGAGTCGCAGCCAGGGCTGTGGGAGACCTTGGGGGTGCGCCAGTGTGCGGGTCAAGAGTGGCCGCCAGAGACCTTGAAGGTGTTTGTGGGCGGGCTGTGAGCTGCTGCCGCCGCTGGAGACCTTGCGGGTGCGCGAGCGGGCGGGCCGGGAGCCGCAGCTGCCGGAGACCTTGAAGGTGGGCGGGGCGGGAGTCGCAGCCGCGACCACGGGAGACCTTGGGGGTATGCGCAGGCAGGGCGGGGAGCCACGTCTGTTGCCGCTGCTGAGGGCCTTTCTTTTTTCCTCCCTCCCTCCCTCCCACCATCCCTTGGTCCCCACCTTCCTTCCTTTCTTTCCTTTCTTGGTCCCTATCTCCCTCCCTTCCTGTGGGTGGGCCTTGCAAGGGATCAGTGGGTAGGGCTTATGGGTTAGTGGGTGGGGCTTGCAGTGCAGGTGGGGCAAGGTCAGGGAGCACCTGGCCCCCAACACATTCTCAGCCACCAAATCTGGCCCTCCTTAGAAAAATTTTTGGACAGCCCTGGTCTATAACCACCAAATCAGTAATTTTCTGATATAACTGTGAAACCAATCTGAAAAAATATTCTAAAAATGAAACCATCTGGTTGTAAATATTAAGATTAAAACAACTCCAGCAAAAATGAGTCTTTATCTAGAAAATCATGATTTAAATTGAGCCTTAGTGACTAGTGATTTAAATCAAACCCACCCTGTATTATTATGTCATAAGATGTGCTGATCGGAATGCTATTGGTGTTCATATAAAAGTCTGGACAACTTGATATTTTACATGCCACAGAATGTTTAACTGAAAACAGGACTTCAGATTCAGGTTTAACAGATACAAAGACCATGAATATCCATTTGAGTTGGTGTATTTTTCTGTGTCTAAGACTATGTTTTTATATAAAAGTTGTCTATTACTTCTTATACCTGGAAGTAAGCCAAGAAGAGAACCACACATTTGTGAAACTAATTTTAGGTTGGGAAAAATGGGAGGTCATCTTATATATGGGTGTGTCTTATAGATAGAAAATATTGTAGTTTTTTGCTAATTAAATAGGGGTATCTTCTGTTATGCCTTTTTAAAATCTAAATACATAGTGTCCATCCACCTGTTTCCACAATCATGAAATACAGTAGTACCTCGGATAACAAATGTCTGTGTTAACGAATAATTCAGATAATGAATTGAAATTTCCGGGAATAGCAATGTTTCAGATAACAAATTTTTCCTATGGGCTGCCTTGGATAACAAATTTTTCATAATGCTTTGTGGAAAAAATCTACCCAGGATGCATTGCACCCCCTGTAGTATGGGGAGGGGTGGGAGGAGTTGGAGCCCTTTTTTCATGTTTTGGAGCCGTTCTCGACATTTTTAGCTGAGGGATTTGGACCTTTCAGACTCGGAAAGGTAGGGAGCTGAGGTTTCCTTGCTTTTGTGTTTTTTTCATTGTTTTCTTTAATTGCACTTTGTCAGGAACGATCTGGCATTTGTTTTGGAGCTAGCTTTTATTAATCTTTGCACTGCTTTTCATTCCACTTTGGGCGGGAACAGGCCGGGGGGAGTCTTGTTGCTTTCTTTTCTCCATGTTTACATTCTCTTCCATTGCTCTGCAGGCAAGAACAGGCTGGCTTTCTCTTGCTGCTTGTGTTTGTGTGTGTCTGCATTTTCCCCCCATTGCATTTTTGGCGGGAACAGGTTGGGGTAGTCTTGCTGCTTTATTTTCTCCATGTTTGCATTGCACTGCAGAGGGGTTGTTTCAGCACTGCATGCCTTTGAAGTGCACTTTATAAAGAGGTCTGGAAAAAAACAGGTTTTTTGTCCTTTTTCAGACCTCTGGAACAGATTAATCAGTTTCCCATTCATTTCAATGGGAAACTGCTTTTCGGATAATGAATTTTTCAGTTAGCAAATTGACTTGCAGAACGAATTAAATTTGTTATCTGAGGTGCCACTGTGGTTTAATGGATCCTGTGGGGTTTCTAGTTTTCAGCAGATTTATCTGCAAGACCCTTAGTGTGGTATGTTGTCATGATGGCTTTAGATAGTTTTAGTACTATAAAATGTCTGGTGTCTCTGGGTTTAGAAACCCATAACAAACTTAATGAAATATTTGAACCTGTCTCGTTTTTCTTGTCTTCTTTTTAGTCTTCAGGATGTGCTTATGCAAGATTCAAGGCTTTATCTTATCTTTGAGTTTCTCTCCATGGATCTCAAGAAGTACTTGGACTCGATTCCTTCTGGACAGTATTTAGATCGTATGCTTGTTAAGGTATGGAAACAATACAGTAAGTCACACCTTGCAACTACTGCTATCACCCTTGGCCAGTGGTAGCGAACCTTCGACACTCCAAATGTTTTGGACCACAACTCCCAGAATTCCAAGCCTGTATTGCCAATGACAAAGAACTGTGGGAGTTGTGGTCCAAAACATCTGAAGTGCCGAAGGTTTGCCACCACTGCCCTTGACTGATTTAAGAGTCAGTTTTGTGTAGCGGTTGGGATGTTACCCTCCCTTAACAATGATGTTTGTAGGACATTGTTGTCCCAGTCAGTCTCAGACCCCTATGGAGTGATTGTGAGAATAAAATGGAAAGGATAGTGATGTATGTTGCCTTCAACATTTGGTAAGAATGACTTGGATATAAACGTTAAAAACATAACTCAGTTGCTGGAGAGTCTTGTGGCGACATTTTACGCTCTCCCATGTGTCATTTGTAGGTTAACTCCCTTACACTAATTATGTAGAGGCAAAATGGAGTCAGGAATGAGGTTTTAAATTGCTAACTGAATTTCACAACTAAACTTTCTTTTGTATAATAGTTCTGCGCAAAAAAAAACCCCTGCTTGTGAACGAGCTGGGGATGCAGTGGCACTGATGAGGTTTGGTAAATATAGACCTAATCCGTGCTGTACCTCCTCCTCTTTATGTAGGGTGGCCCCATTTCCAAGTTTCAAAAGCCCTACGCAAGCGATCCGTTCAGGCCCCTGAAATGCCAGTCTGTCCCTTTGCCAGCAGTTTGGCAACGTAGACAAGAAGACGAAGAGGCCCGTTTTGAGCTTTGGCTCCCATACCCTGCCAGCGTAGAGTCCAAACTGATTGCTGACAGGGAATGGGGTCCACACTGAAAAGAGTAGCTCAGCCCTGATTCCTATGTTGCTAGCAGCGTCCATGAAGAATAATCTGCTGGAGGCAAGCTGTGCTAAACCAGTAGTGGACGAGGTCAGAGCCAGAACAAAGTGGGACAACCCTTCTTTCTCCTGACCTGTCCTACTTTTCTCTCTGGGGGCAGACAGCTCTTGCCAAAGGTCCTTTGAAACTAGATTGAGGGCTATAGGTGGACCACCCCTGGACGCAGGCTAAGAATATTCAACTCTTTAGCCGGAGAATGCTCTCAGAACAGTTTACAGTGGTCAGTCCCTGCTCTCACTCTGGGAGGCCACGTGTAGAGAGAGGGGGTCAGGCCTCCTCCATGGTCGCCCCGACATTATGGAATCAGCTCCCGAGAGATTCCTGCCTTTAAGAAAGCAGTTAAAACGCTGCAGTTAAAATGCCTTTTTAGAGAGGCATTTGCTGACCTTTAACTTTTTTTAAACTTTAGATAGACAGACAGACAGACCAGAAACTTAGATTGCCTGCCATCTTGTTATTAATGTGTTTTTATTATTATGTTTACTGTTCTGCTCTTTTAATTTTATTGCATCATTGTAAACCGTCCAGAGTTCTGTTAGAAGATGGGTGATATATAAATATAGAAATATTACTGTAAAAAAAATTCATGACACAAGTGGGGAATACGGGGATAGGGGAAGCAGGGGTGAAGGCAAACTTTGGAACTGCTTCTTAGTTATGGAAATCATGAACCCACTGAAGTGGACATGGTTTGTGCAAGAGGAGGCACCAGAAGCTGCTGAAGCCCTACTTCTGTATGCACCCCTAGTGGAGTAGCTTCTGCCTGATAGATGATGCAGTGGAAAGAAGCATGGCCTGAGCAGAGCTAATGGAGCCACCAGCGTCTTTCCTCTCCTGGTGCTGTTTCATAGTTCCATCCACACGGCACCCCCTCCTCGTGCCTCATCCCTGTATTTTGGCCAGGCTTTCTTCAGCGTTGCTCCTTTTGTGTCTTCCATTGATGACCATCTTGAGGGTATAGACTTGGCCTGCTTGCCTTCTTCTGCGGTAACCAGCTTCTTGATGTCTCCTTCTTGCAGAGTTACTTGTACCAGATCTTGCAAGGTATCGTGTTCTGTCATTCACGACGGGTTCTGCACAGAGACCTGAAGCCGCAGAACCTCTTAATAGATGACAATGGCGTCATTAAACTTGCTGACTTTGGTCTGGCCCGAGCGTTTGGCATCCCTGTGCGGGTTTACACACACGAGGTATGGTCGGCTTCTGCACCGAGTTTGTCACAGGATAAGAGTCGCAATAAGTCAGAACTGACTCACCAGCATATGATGATGACTCCTATTCTGATACCTGGACCCTTTTATCAAGGGGTTGACCTTTTTTACATGTAATGCTGTGTAATAAGAAGATGCTAGCCACATCACTCTGACTCCTGCTTCTTAGTCCAGCGTACTGTCTCCTGTTGTGGCTAATCTGAAATCTCAATAGAGCCCCCAAAGAGGACTACACGGGAACAGTCCTCCCTGCCTGTTCTCCTGCCCCATCCCTGCCAAACCCCGGTACGCAGAAGGCTGCTAGATCTTTGCTATCTTTGGGAAGACGCTGTTGTTATTGTGATGAATGCCTCCCTCAGTGAAGAAGTGCTTCCCCCCTGTGTGTCCTGAAGCCACCCAATGAACCCCTTCCATTGGGCAAAGCCTTGTTTTAATTCAAGGTGACAAACCTAGCGAGGAGCTCTCACTCCACTTTGTGCATAATTTTCTAGTTGGAAATGGGCCCTGTGCAGTTCAAGCCTCCAGAGAGAGTGATCAGTCATTTTTCCTGGCAGCCTGGTAGGCGGGAAAGGGGTTGGGGTGGGGAGAGTAACAAGAAAGAGGTGATTCTGTTCATTTTTGCTCCTTGCCCACAAGCTGTGCTGGGCAGGTTTACCTTGAAGGAATGTAGTCTTCCAATGGGAGAGCAAGAATGGGCTACACTCAAATTTCACACAACCCTTGAGTCTTCGTCGTGGAAAAGATACTGCAGTAGGACACCCATATCCACTGATTCAGTTATCCACAGTTGGCAGACAAAAAAAGAAATAAATAATTCAGCAGCCACAAAGCTGCTGTCACAAAGAGCAGCTGTAAAGCAAGCTACGGTCATAAAACAGCAGCCGTAAAGCAAGCTATCATCACAAACAGCACCTGTGAAGCAAGCTACTGTTGCAAAACAGCAGCTGTAAAGCAAGTTACTATCACAAAACAGCAGTTTTGGGGAAAACATTTGGCGTTCTCTTTTATCCACGGTTTTCATTATCCATGGGAGGGTTTGGAACCAATCCCCAGCGGATACTGGGGTCCTGTATAACCTGCCAACCCCTTTCCAATCATACCGGTTGGACAACTGGAACCCGCTGAGGTCTTCTTATGACACCTCTTGTGTACAATGGCGCTGTCTTGCCAAATACCAGCTAATGTCCATAACATTGACTTTGGTCTTGGGCAATGGATGCCCCGCGCTGCCATAAAACCCACGTAGAAGCTTCTGGCAGGATGCGGTTGCTCAGTTGGCTTTGCATGGTGGCTAAGAAGACAAACCAAGCCGAATGGATTTGTAGAAAAGTAGACTATCAATGAGATTGTTAATGAGAGTTGATTCTAATTTTTAACAAGTGCAGTAGGACCCTCGTATCGGCACAGCTGGTGTCCATGGTTTCAGCTGTCCACAGCTGCCACTGCTGCAACCCAGCCCACAGTGTGCGTGGGCACTTACTCTTGCCCTTCTCTGCATCTCTCACTTGACTTAAAAAAATCCCATAAGATTATGTGCTTCTTAGAATCAGGTGCAATTTCCAGACCTGATGTACTGATTCTGAGAATGTGGCATGATGGATGTTGTACTTGGGTGTGGGATTGCTATAGAACACCTAAGCTCCTCCAAAACATGTTAGATTTGTTCTTCAGGCTGCTGTTTTAAAAATCTAATAACCACTTCCTTGTGTGTTAGGTAGTAACACTGTGGTACAGATCCCCAGAAGTGCTGCTAGGCTCTGCCCGCTACTCCACACCTGTAGATGTATGGAGCATAGGTACAATATTTGCTGAAATGGCAACAAAGAAACCACTTTTCCATGGCGACTCAGAAATTGATCAGCTCTTCAGGATCTTCAGGTATCTATTCTGAAGATGGATAGATCCATGTATGAATCCAGATTTATCTATGAGTTATAAGGTTGCGGTTTGTATGTATGTACTTGGCTAAGATGTTCAGACCACATTTTATAGAAATACTGCCTTCGGTCTGTTTAAGATTACGTAAATTCCATCTTTGCTGTGCAATGAAACCAAGAACTGCTTGTCTTTTTGCTGATAATTGTAATGGGCACCTGCTAAAGGATAGATTGTGATGGTTCTGAATTAAGTAGGATCTAAATATACTTGTTTGGGAGTGATTTCATGCTGAATTCAGTAGAAGTAATATACTGCCAGATAACATTTAGAATTGCATCCTTAATTACCTAGTTCTGTGAAATGTGTACAGATGGGATGGTGGTGGATTGTGTTCAGGTGCTCTCTTTGTATAGTTCAACGGCATAGTTTTTTTTTTTTTTTTTTTTTTTTTTTTTTTGCTTTCACAAAATGATAGGTGCAGCTTCAGTTTGACACCAGTCTTACTGATGTGCGCATCTTCAGATCCTGGGGATTTCTGCACAGAGCCCTGTCATTGGTGCCAGGGTCTGTGTGTAACTTTCCAGTAGGGAATTGGCAATAACTGCTCAGCTGAAGCCATTCAGTGACAACTTACCAAAAGTAATTGAATCAACGATGCTGATTCTCTTGCAGAGCTTTGGGGACACCCAATAACGATGTGTGGCCCGAGGTAGAATCTTTGCAAGATTACAAGAACACTTTCCCCAAGTGGAAACCAAGCAGCCTGGCCTCCCATGTGAAAAACCTTGATGAGGACGGACTAGACCTGCTCTCGGTAAGTATAACATATGCTGTCCTTAGACAAGTTAAACTTGGCTCCATGTGGCTGTACCCACACATCTGATAGAATAAATAAGCTTGTCCAGTGGGCGAAGTGAGATTGTTTAGGGCTGTGGTTCCAAACCTTCCTAATGCTGCAACCCTTTAATACAGTTCCTCATGTTCTTGTGACCCCTTGCCCTGCTTGGAAGAGGCCACAAGCCCCCTTTGGCAGGCCACTGCCGCAGGGGCAATAGAGAGAACTTCTCTCTACAGGCACCCTCAGCCAATTGCAGCCTACAGTGTCACTGACTGACATCCCCTCCAACCTATCAAGCTGTAACTCACTCTTTCCCCTCCTTCCTCCCCCTCCTCCAGACCCAAGCCATTTGTGCCTTTTTCTTCACTGGCTCATGGCAACCCCTGTGAAATGGTCGTTCGACCTCCCCCCCCCCCCCAAAAGGGTCCCAAACCCCAATACATGCAAACGAATTAGTGGCATGTTCCTTTTCAAATTGGGGATTCTAGGACCTAGACGTCAAAAACAATGTTTTCAAGTTCTGATTCCACAAGAGGGTAAATGTGTTTGTTTATGTTGTGTTAACCTGTCCTACACTATACAAAATACTAGGAAGTGGTCTAATAGAACAGATTAAGGTCTCACTCAGCTGGGTGGACACTGAGATGCTTCTTGGAAGGCCACAGCATAGCATGATGGTTAAAAAAACACCCCTATTTTATGTCTGCATTGTACTGCTGCTTCATAGGTCTTCCTGTCTTAGCCCATGGAACTTCTACTTAGTTGTCATGGCTGATGGTTTTTGAGGGACTTTTCTCTGAATTTCTCTTCTATGGATTTTCCTAATGACTGGTAAAACCAGCTGAGCCAGCGGACATCTCATCCTTAACCACAAACTCCACATAGTTGTATTACAAAAGAAAGTTTGTTCAAATTTCATTGAGTGGTCCTATATTCAAGACAGTGAAAAAGTGATGAATTGCTGTCACTTCTCAATCCCAGCCACATTCCAGCCTCACATACCTTATATACTCGAGTATAAACCAAGTTTTTCAGCCCTTATTTTTGGCTGGGGGAAAAATGCCCTTGGCTTATACTCGAGTCAATAAGTTTCCCAGTTTTGGAGGGGGGGGGTAAAATTAGATGCTCGGAGGGCTTGGGGAGGGCAGCAGAGGGCAAGTCTTGATCGGGCGAGCTATAGCGGTGCCTCTGATTCCCATATGATTCCAATGAGAAGGTTTAGGGGCACCCCGTTTAGAGCTTCATAACTCTGCCCCCTTACCCCCAAATGTTTCCAAATTTCAGGGGATTCCCTAAAATCGCTTTCTGAAGGTACCCCTGCTACTTTGGTGCCCCCAAAGTAAGTAATTTTTGAGTGCATGTTTTTTTAAAAAATATGCACTCAAAATTATTTTTTAAAAATGCAATCAAAATGTACTTACCTTGGGACTCCAAAGTAGCAGGGGTACCTTCAGAAAGCGATTTTAGGGAACCCCCTAAACGAGGAGACATCACTCATCTTGAAATTCTGATGTAGTTCAAATAGTGATGGGCAACTATCCTCTTAACCCTATTGACTCATATTTATTTTGACTTACAGAAAATGTTAATCTATGATCCTGCAAAGAGGATTTCTGGCCGTGCAGCCCTGAACCATCCATACTTCGACGACTTGGATAAATCCAAGCTTCCTGCCAACAGAATCAAAAAATGCTAACTTGCCTTAAAGCAACCTGAAGGTCTTCAGAGCAAAACAAAGGAAAACTGTCTGTGTCTCTATTTTTATATATGTCTGTCTTGTCCTATTCTATAAACTGTAGCCCTATTTTAGAGTGCTCTGGTTTATGTCTTTCGTGAATGTAAATATTAACATATTCACCTTCTCAATAAAGTTGTAAACTGTTAATGAAGCCCACTATTATATAAATAAAAAAGTTTAACTTTAAACTTAGCATTAGGATATTCCTTTTAAAGGTGCTGGTAAACTCTTATTAACACTGTGGAAGAAAGAAGATACAGCATTTACATGGAAGCAGAGTTATGCCAATAGAATTGCTTATCATACAGTAAAAGGAGCAAAGAAGGTGCTGAGTTAGCAATCAAACACCGGCTGGGGTCAAAAGGAGCAGATTCAGTCAATGAGCTTGGTGAAGTCTTTATACACTGTCCTGACTTTGCCCCCAACTGGAGTGAATTCCAGCTACTCACTTAGATCCATCAGATGGAAATGTGTTTCAGCGTAGAAGAGCAGGAACAAGGACCTAGGTGATACGTTTTACTGCTGATAGGAGTGAGACAGCTTGATCTAGACTGGGGAAATTAAAATTAAGTATCTGTTGCATTTCATGTGTTTATTCATGGGCTTGGAGAAAAGGAAACACATCTGGCCTTTTAAGCATACACAATTAATTTTAAAAGCCTAGTGTTTTTACCAGTTTTAAGACAAAAACCAAAAACAGTTGCAAGGCTTCACAAATTCAGAGGTCATGTCAGCCATGTGTTTTTCCAGGATTCAGTTGTCCTCCCACTAAGCACATCCGATCTCGCCTGAGTTCGGAAGCTAAGCAGGGTCGGCCCTGGTTAGTACTTGGATGGGAGACCACCAGGGAATACCAGGTACCATAGATGCCTGGAGTAGGAACTGGCAAACCACTCCAATATTCCTGCCAAGAAAACTCCATAGACATGGGGTCACGAAGAGTCAGTCACAACTGTAACAACGCAACACACACACACACACATTGCGGTTCATATACTGCAGTCCCAGTATGTCGCAGGACCACAGTATATGAAACAAAGGGCTCCTTGGGTAAGCTGTGTGGGCCTGTTTGGGGCCTCCTGCATTTACCCCAGCGGGCCTCCAATGGACATCTCTGGCCTGTTGAAGGCCCCAAAAGTGGTTTCCAGCGAATCAGAAGTGGCTTCCGAAAAACTGGATGTGACTTCCAGTTTGCCGGAAACCACTTCTGGAGCCTCCAACAGGCCCAGGGAGCCCATCAGAGGCACGCACGGGACAGCACCAGGCCTGTGGTAAATACAGGAGGCCCCAAACGCCCCCCAGTCGCGACCCGACCCAGCATCTGCCTAACACGGATTTCCCTTTATCACAGGTCGGGTCGGGTCCCTAACCCTCATGATTACTGTCCTGTACATTTGTCCATGATCATAGCTAAATTTAGCTGTTATTCCCAATTAGAGGATGCCCACTGATGAATGGAATTGTAACGTCAACACTTGCATGAGGCCCATTTATTCAAGTAGTTGGAATTAATTTAACCCAAGATTCAACTTCTTCCTCAACTGTTGCTTTGGGTCCTTCTGCCTTACTATTTTTTACTTCTGAAAACTTGAGTGTTTCCCCAAGCTTCTTGCTTGTGGATGCTGTTTCCACTATACATTCCCCTTGTATGTGGATGCTGTTTCTAACATTCACGCTCAGCGTGCCTCCTGTTAGAAGAGGCTCCCTCCTTTTGCTCCTCTCAAGGTGCAGCTTTTCAGGAGGCTGCTGGACAAAGCCATTCCAAAGCATCACCTTATCATGCCATTCTTAAAATTAGAGGAGAAGGCAGCAATGCAAAATGCAATTGAGTGTATGATTTTTGATCAGTCTGGTGAATGGGCCGTGTTTCTTTTTATCGCCAGGTTGTCATTATTCTACATTACCACAAGATGTCAATATAACATCTAAACATGAGTTCTGGTAACAGTAAAGAAGGAGAAAGGATAGCCTTTCAACATGCTTAATTGTTTTATATTTCATTGCTCTAATTCAGGCCTGCCCAAAGTCTGGCCCAGGGGCCAAATCCGACCTGTCAGGCCATTCTGAGTGGCCCGCGGCTGGCTGGCCCGCCCCTCCCTCCCCCTCCTTCACCCCATTTTTTTTAAAGAAAGTGGGTGGGGCTTGCAGTGGGGTGGCAGGGTTGGGGAGCAACCGGCCCCTGACACATTCTCAGCCACCAAATCTGGCCCTCCTTACAAAAAGTTTGGGCACCCCTGCTCTAATTGAAGCAACAAGAGCTAGATTTCCGAGTTGGGGCAGTGTTCTTACGGAGAGGCTGTGTACACCTTCCTTGTCTTGCATCAGAAGTGTTGGCTGTTGCCAAGACCATTCTGTATCTCGAGTTGAGCCGAAAAATGAAACCTCAAGCAATTATATTTTGAAAATGATGAAAAGACCTCAAGCTTCTTGACGTCGGTCTCTGGAGTGTGCCACTATGAAGAAATCCAGAGATAAGAGACCGATTGGTCAGCTTTGGACTGTTACACTTTGTAAGGGCTTACTGTATATACTCCAATATAAGTCTAGTTTTTCAGCCCTAATTTTGGGCTTGAAAAGGGGGCCCTCGGCTTACATTCAGGTCAATACTTTTAGCCACTGAGGCAAGTGCTTGGGTCGGTGGCTAAAAATCATTTTAAACATTGTGTGCCCCTTCTCCTGACCCCCCTCTGCATTACGGGGGAGTGGCACGCAATGTTTATAATGACTTTTAGCCACCGACCCAAGCACTTGCCTCAGTGGCTAAAAGTCATTTTAAACATCAATCACCGCTCCTCCAGCTCACAAAGGAGGAGCTGCCAGGCCCTGCTGCATTTCCCACCCTAGACTTATACTCGAGTCAATAAGTTTCCCCAGTTTTGGGGGGTTAAATTAGGGGCCTCGACTTATAATCGAGTATATACTGTAAGTATAGAGATGCATGCACAGCAGCGCAAGATTTAAGAAATTATTTCCAAACAATGACAGACATGCAGGAGTGGCTGAGCCAAAATTGACTCCACAAACTACAGTATCTCACAAGCCCAATTCCCCCACTCCATTTGCATTCGGTGAAAGAGGATTTGAGGAAGGGTAGCATTCTCTGGCCATTCTTTCAGGTGGGGAAAAGAAACTGCAGACTCAGTAAGAAGAGAATAATTGTCTGTCCACCCCATCCCCAGGTCATAAGGGATTTCAGTGTTATATGAATTCTATTATATGTATGAGCAGGGAAAGGACATGGACCAGCTCATCATTCTGTGGATTTTTAACTTGACAACCATTTTTAACGGGGCCATAATGTTGGGTAGACGATCCTTTTATGAGCTCCAAAGGATTTGTAACCAGGCATGGCTATCAAAGTGGCTTGCCTTCCCCGCTCAATAGGGCATATGTAATGCTTTAAGTTTTCCCCGCACTCAGCATAGTGTGACAATCAGCTTTTTTTCAGTTTAAAGGGGGCTGCTTAGGCAGTGAGAGGGACAATACTAATAAGTATCTGTTCTGTCTAATCCTCATTAGGCATTCCAGCTTTGAAAAGGAAATCCCTCGGGGGGGGGGGGTATTCAGATTTTCACTCTTTAAAAAAAGGAAGAAAGAAAATGAAGAAAGATTTGCTGGTGCCGTTAAAGCTGCCTAATGAGGAATGGGCTGACTGTCACCCATAGACAATGATTGCTTTTAAAGAGGAAAGAAATTGTGAGTGGTACCTCTAAAAAGCATATATGTGAAGATTCTCAGTCATCCAGGTGAGTTTATCTGGAAGTTGAGTCATTGCAACTGGACTTCTTTTCCTTGAGCGATTGAAACATTTCGCTGCTCATCCAAACAGCTTCATCAGTCTGAAGAAAGCTAGTTGCGAGTCCTCCATTTTATAGCTCACTTTGACCTCTTGTTACCCTGGTCTGAAATAGGCTCATAAGATGAACAATGGCATGAATAGGCTAGGTCAGTGGTGGCAAACCTTTGGCACTCCAGAAGTTTTGGACCACAAATTCCACAGTCCTTCGTCATTGGCTGTATTATTTATTTATTTATTTATTTATTTATTTATTTATTTATTTATATACCGTGCCAATTTCCCAAGAGGGAACTCTGGGCGGTTCACATAAAAATACAAAAAGTCCACAAAATAATAATAAATGAAATAACAATAATAATAAAATAAAGGGGGGGAAGGGCTTGGAAATTTGGGAGTTGTGGTCCAAAACATCTGGAGTGCCGAAGGTTCACCACCACTGGGCTAGGTAGACAACAGTCTCCATAGCCTTACGGTGAACAATGGTTCTGCATGTAAATTAATTTGCTAGAATGAGAGTGATGATGGCACAGTTCATTAGCTGCAAGCAAGGTTTTTACCCAATAAAGATGTAATGAAATTATATTTCCTTTTTCTGCATGTTAAAAGTAATATAAAAGAAGGCATACAATGTTTTGACACGACAAGAAACGGTTACTTTCAAAAATCATTTCTAAAAAGACTACAGAAACATTTTGGAATTGTTTTGTCCAGGATTTTTCAGGCTTCTAAACTTTGTTCTCAGACCAAGTTTAAATTACTCTGCCAAAGTAATTAAAAAACAATAAGCAGTCCAAAATGCATCACAATGAGGTCCACCCCAACCCAGTATTGTATTAGTAAAAATAATTGATCAGTTTTCAAAAAACAAAAAACAAAAAAAACCCGACAATTACTTAGGAGGGGAAAAAGAAACTAGAGGCCCAGTAAGAGCCAGAAGAGAATTACATTCATCTGCTCCTTTAGAGGTCATAAGAGGTTTGAGTGTTATATGCATTCCATTATATGAATGAATGGGGAAAGGATTCGGACAAATTTAATTTTTAAAAAATAACTCCCTAAGTTCTGCAATGATGGTGTGCTGTTACTGGCATGCCAATTTGGTATGTGAAAAATGCCAATTATTCTTACATAAGATACTGGGAAGCCTATTCCTTCAGATGCATTCCATTGCCCACCATTGTCTCCTCCGTCTAAGGCTAGTCGGAGTTGGAGTTCAGCAACAACAGCAGGGACCTTCCACAATCCTTTGTCATAATTAATTTCATTTGATGATTCCAATGAAAAGAAGGGGCAGTAAGGTGGTTTGGTTTAAATTGGCTCAGATATTGATTCAAATTGGCAAGATGGGGAGGAAAGGCCATTTACAATAACTGATACAAAATCAAATTTATTGAGGCTTAGGAGAGAGAGAGAAAGGGAGAGAGATCTCGAGAAGCACTTGGTTACCTGCCTGTTGATCATTCTGTCCCTCTCCATCCTGGTACAATTGGGATCATCGCCCTCTCCAAAAGCAGCATTGTCCACATCATCTCTGGTACCGATGGTTACAACACTGGTCCTCATAGAGATATTGACCTCATCACCATCTGTTGTCAACTCACTGTCAACCTCATCATATCACATACTCTTCAGCTCACTGCTTCTTGACACCAATAGAACTTTTCCTTTGCACAGCAACCAGTGTTTCCACAATGAAGACGTTGCACAGATATTTTCGGTGCATGGTCTTACAACCACAGAACCTTTGATGCCTCAGATTCTCCTTGAAACTGGTCCTTATAATTCAATAAAATACTGACTTCAGAACCCACCCACTTTGCAGTCTATACAGTGGTTCTTTCATCTTTATGATCTTGCACACCCAGGTGCCCCATCTACACCAGCTGTGGTTGTGCCACCTCCATTGTCACAGAAGAATTTTTGGAACCTACATGGACCTCAATAAATCAGCCAACTCCTGTCACACCACTGTCAACTATGAATCTGGCATTAATCAACTCCCTGTTCTTGCCTCACTACGCATTCGATGCAGCAACCAGATCTAGAAAAATGCCAGTCCTTGTCTTTAGTTAAAGTGGCCAACCTGACAGAATTCATGCTTGAGCCCATTTTTCCCCTGCCAGATTTGGACAACCCTGGAAATGCACATTGAAGCCCTTTATGCACTTTGTCATCTTAAGACAACACTGTTAGATCTCTTTCACTGCCTTTTTTTCAAGGTGACAGTATTGTGCTTAAAGAACAGGCCTAGACAATCTCCATTTCTGCCCTTAGCAATGCTTTCTCACCAATCCTGTATCCTGCTCTTTGCTCTATTAACAGCATCAAGGATACTTTCACCCATACCATGGCCATCATCACAGCAGCCATGCAGAAACAATATGTAGTTTAATTTTTCTATGTCAATGTATAGTTATTTAATAGTACTGAATTAAATTGAGCTCTTTGGTCAATCCTAGGCTTCCAAGGCATTGATGAATACTAGCCTTTACCCATACATGTAATTCAGACACCATGACAAAAAATAACAGACTGCTTACCTCTAAAATTTGTTCTTTGAGCGGCCATCTATGTATTGACATGGTTGTTCCATACTTCTCCCTTCAGCACCTGCAGTTATTTAATATTCTACTATTGTTTCATTCAGTTTGTTGAACCAAGAGACATCATGGAACTACCAATAAAGCTTGGCTCTATTTGGAAGCTACTGAATGGTGACTCGGCATGATTAAAAACTTGAAGAACAAATGTTGCAGATAAGCAACCCGTTTTTCCTGGCTGCTACTCTGTCCATCTTACAGGGAGTCGACTGCATTGAGAGGCACTTTGGTGGCCACAGTCTTCATGCAGGAATGTTGTTGGCTCTTCAGTTACAGGGTGATGAACGTGCTTCCATATGCTACCTCCCGGAAATAAGAGGTTGGCCGTTGTGACTTAGTCACTGATGCTCGGCTCTTAAAGGAAAGAGGCTGGCCATTGTGACCGCATGCTGATGCTGCTTAAGCCATGAAGATAGACTCTCCTTTGGGTCATGACATTGTATGATGATGACAACATGCTGGTGCTGAAAGGGACCAACCGGTTTATTGTGACCTCATAGTGTACTGATTCTTTCTGCCATGAGAAAAGAAGCTGGGAATTGTGACTTCAGGCTGCTCTCTCTTGCCTGAGGAAGAATAGGTGCCCATTATGACCTTATCCTAAGACATCACTATGACCTTATCTTAAGTCCACTCTTGGGATTCGAGCATTACTGACGGACAAAGCCTGGCCATTGTGATTGCCTGCTGTTGAACACCATGTGGCACTGCTGAACACATCCACAGAAAATGTACCCAGGAAACCAAGAGAAAAATATTTAATGGCAACATGTTGGAGCAGCATGTGTGCCAGTGAAGAAACTCTGACCAAAAAGGATCCTGCCCTGGAGGTCAGTGTATCCCAGCTGAGGGGATCAACATCCTTATAATGACATAAAGTTGTACTGGGTTAACTTAGGCCATGCCCATGACTGTGTAAAGTGGAGGTTAAAAACCAGCATCGTGGACACAGCCAGAAAGAAAAGAAGATGATATGGGAACAGCTTCATATGATACCATAGATAGCTCAGAATCCTTTGAAATATTAGTGGGAGGGATTACAGAATGTACAGTATTTGAAAGCACGAATGGCAACAGCAGTCACTGCAGATATTCTCTGGCAAGCATCATGTATCTATATTGTTCATCTTTAATTTCTGAAGATTGTTTCTATGAGGTTCATCATGGAGAGGGTGAGGAAAAGAAAAGAGCTGCTAAGATTGAGCATTAGTGTGTTGCTGGACAAACACAAGTGACTAAATAGCCCAGTACGAGACTGGAAACTACAGGAACAATATGGGTAAGTTAGCTGGTCCTGAGCTTATTGGGCTGTTGGGCCTGACTTATTTTTTTGCTTACGATCTGGAAAATATTGTTTAAACCATGTGTGTGCGCGCGCGCGCGTGTGCGTGTGTATTCGGACACCTCTTTCTTTGAGGTGAGCTATGACTCCCAATGTGTGTGTGTTAAATAAATGGAGCACAATCACTTTCATTTTTTGTTTGCACACTATTCTTTTCTGCAGAATATAATACTTATGTTATAATTCACAACATGAAAGCTTGCTTCCCATTTATTGGAATTATGTAACAGCCATATAAATCACTTTCCCAGAAACTACATTTGACACTAAAAATGTCTTCTGGTCCTACCTCCATCCTTTGGTTGGCTAATAGGTTTGTTTAAAAATGAAAAACACGTTACAGAGCAGTTTTCCACATATCCTATGGCACCTGCCTTTGTGGCTGAAATGCAGAGGAGATTAATTTTTGACTGTTTAGATACTTAGTTGTAAAAAAGGAAAATAGCTGCACTATGGCCTGTTTTATAGAGGAAACGTCTGCTTCACATTTGAAGGATGTCGTTAAAAACTTACTACAAAACCCTTTACAGGCGAGTTTATAGCTCACCATAAAACTGCAACAAACCTGTCCAATAATAAGACCAGTGCAATCTATCTCCTTTCCAAGATAGACAAGGTCTCTTATGATGCTTGCTTCATTTGTGTATGCATGTCCATAAAAGAGGCTGCAAACACTACATACACCCTGTCTGGGAAGCGGGAAGCGTGAAATGTCTTGCAATGAGTTATTACTCACTGTTCTTCCACAAAAAAAAAACTATTTTCTCCATCACTTGACAATGTCGTTGGGATGCAAGACATGGCAAGGAGGCAGAGAGACTGCTTCTGTTGCCTCCAGCCTCTGTTTTCATGCCTTCAGCCAAATGAAACGCCAGTAAGCTTGATCAGGCTTCTAAGGACAGAACAGACCCTATAGAGAGGTACATGCCTGTTTGCAACGCCTGCTAGGATGATCTCGTCCCTCTTTACCAGAAATGAGACAGATGAATAAAACCAGGGCTTCTTTGGGGGCGCTACTGTTATAATGGTTAGACAAGAGGAAAAACAGTACTTTATTTGTGTTGTATAAATAACTCTTTACAGTATTTTGATTCAGAAACACCATCATCTAGAGAGCAGTGGTTCTCAACCTATGGGTCCCCAGGTGTTCCTGGACTGCAACTCCCAGAAGTCTTCATCACTAGCTGAGCTGGCCAGGATATCTGGGGACCTACAAGTTGATAACCACTGATGCAGAGTGCTTAGATTTCCCGAACTGCATTGAGACCTGGTGGGAAGATCAATGGCAAGGTTTTTCCCCCAGCCTACCTCCTTTTCTTTTGATCCCAAAGCCGAATGATCTGAACAAAGCTGCTCTCTAGGCATGCAGGTCAATATTTGTTTGGAAGATAGAACCACCAAGCAATTTCTGGTTGGCTACAATGGTTGATTATATCAGAGGCAGAGGTTACTCTTGACCTAACCTTCACCCCTCCCCCACCCCTGGGAATAGAGGCCTGAAGGAGATTGTCTCATGCTCTCATACGTTTGGGAGAATCACCCCTCTCCCCTCCTCTCCCTGGGAACAATATGATTCCACCAAAGGGACAGGGCCATAAAGACACTTAGGTGACCTTTCTGTACGTTCACCCTAGTCCGGGGGTGGCCAAACTTTATGTTAGGAGGGCCAGATTTGGTGGCTGAGAAAGTGTAGGGGGGCTGGCTGCCCCTCAACCCTGCTCCCCCACTGCAAGCCCACCCACTGACCCCTTGAAAGCCCCAGGTGGCATCGGAGGGGGTGATCCCACTGCAAGTGAACCTGGCTGCAGCGTCCGTCACCAAGGCCGCCTGCACAGCAAAGCTGTCACCTCTCGCCCGGCCCGGCTGCAGGCAATTGGTCCGCCCTGGGCTGCTTGGGCGGTGGCCCCGGGGGTCACCCGGAAGACACGTGAAGAAGCGGGGCAGTGGGCCAGGCAGAGAGAGCGGGCCTCCCTTAGGCGGCTGAGGCTGGAGGGCCGTGGCGGGCCTGCCACAGTGTGTTTCCACTGCTCGCTATGGTTGTTGCTTTTAAAAAAAAAAATCCGGCAGGTGAGGCGGGGCGGGGCGGGGGGGGGGCTTCAGGGCCGCG
>JAHTLZ010003518.1:23614689-23634532 GCA_023846285.1 Phrynocephalus versicolor | reverse complement strand
GGGGGGGGGCTTCAGGGCTGCGGCATTAGGAAGGTTGAGAACCACTGCCTGAAAGTGAACATTGTGAAGGAGGGAGGGGGAAGGGAGGGGGTGGACTGGACAGTCGCGGGCCAATGAAGATACTTGTGTGGTGTGGAAAAAAATGAATTGTGTGCCAGTGGCAATGCACACAGCTGGGTTGCTGATGCTCTGTTCTCTGATAAGAATAAGCTACATTGCAATATTTACATATTTTTCTTGCTTCATAATCAAGAAAGAGACACTGAGAAACAAAGACACAACAGCTTTGGAAAAATCAGCTGGAATTATCAGAAATTAAAGCACCAGTCAGGAAGCATTTTATAGCTAAACAATTTATTAAGGTATTTCTTGTTTTGTTTTCTTGCAAATTAAAACAAAAAACCCACCCACCCCCACCAAGATTAAAGGCCATAGGCAGAGTCAAACCAAATGAACCAGCCACTTGGTTGTAGTAGCTGATAACTAATACAGCTGGTTATTATTGCATATACCCCTGGTCCATTTATGCATGTCCAAGTCAATTTGGCAAGATTACAATCAGAATAGTTTGGTTTCGAAAAACCTAGTAATACTTAACAAAACAGTCTGCCAGTATTTTACAATCGAGGCTCAGTCTGCAAGTGATGGTGCAGGCCCATCTGATTTGCCTATTTATAGAGAAGGAATTCTGGGTACACATTACAACTCTCCCATGCCTGCTGCTTTCTCTCTCCCCCTCCCCCACTCCCCCTCACCCCAGGCTTCTTCCCTAAAGGACTTCTTCACTGAGCTGGGCTACATGAGATTACACCCCCAAAATTATGACATCAGAACAGAAACTTGCAGGGAGCTTGCCATCAGTAGAAGGGGCTTCCCGGCCCCTAAGGTAACCCTTCTGCTTTAAAGATAAAAGCTCTTAGCCTGATAAAATCACCTCTCTTTGCAGGTATGTAAGCTTCAAAAGTAAGTGTTGCACTTATTCTTTTTTCTAATGATAGCAGAGAACTAATCAGTGTACATATGTATTTACAACCAAGTAAACACTCACAACCAAGTGTTCCTTGATAGCCCTTTATCACAATACAGTGACATTTCTATTTGGTGATGGAAATGGTCTTAGTTTTGCTTAAACACGCAGTCAGTGTCAGAATGTTTATTCAGCTGCTACATATATTCTTGTTGTGAAGATTCTCAGTCGTCCAGGTGAGCTTATCTGGAAGCTGAGTCATGGCAAATGGACTTCTTTTTCTTGAGAGACTGAAACGTTTCACTGCTCATCCAAGCAGCTTCATCAGTCTGAGGAAGGTTAGTGGCGAGTCCTCCATTTTATAGTTCACCTTGATTTCACATCACCCTATGAAATCAAGATTCAAAGATGAGGATGTATGCATATTAGGGAAGATAGGTGGTTGAGAGAGGGGTCAGACAAGCTATTCATGTGAGTATTGAAAACCCCTCTCTCAACAGAGGTGGGGAACTCAGACACAATCTGTCTGTTACTTATCAAGTGTCCCTTTCATCAATCCCCAGACAAATCAGAAGCACTTCACACCTCCACCAGCAAGGCCATAGCTAACAATCCATACTTAATGGGTGTTGGGAAAGGTTGCATAGGTGGGACTTTCACGCACCCCAGGCCATTATCCACCTAACAAGTCTGTTCAGCATGGTCCACCTATGAACCTATTCAGGCCACTGATGACATAATGAGCCTATTCAGGCCATTGTCCAACTTATGAGCCTATTCAGACCAGGGTGTGCATGAAATCAAGGTGAACTATAAAATGGAGGACTCGACACTAGCCTTCCTCAGATTGACAAAGCTGCTTAGATGAGTAGCAAAACGTGTCAGTCTCTCAAGAACAGAAGTCCAGTTGTCGTAACTCAACTTCCAGATAACCTCACCTGGATGACAGAGAATATTCACAGACATGTTACACTCTAGCTTACTGCTTCCCATCCAGAAACCTGAATTATTTCAGCAAGATGGGTTGTTTCCATTGTGCAAGCTTTTATGATCTCGGCTATATAGTTTGACCTCACTGCTGAGTTTGGGGGTGGGGGAAAAGCAGGTCTGAGGCCAAAGGAATGAGAACACACAAAACCAACACAGTGCAATTGTAGCCCAGTCACTTGGTAAGACAACTGTGCATAGCAGGGCGGATCAGCTTTGCTTTATCTGAAGCTCCTGGCTCTAGTGCAGAAAAGTCACAGGTGGACCCACTGAAGCCCTTTGGATGATGTTGGGATTGAGCTCCCAACACCCCTTGCTGCTGCTTATGAGGGCTAAGGGGAGCTGCAGTCCAACATTATCTGGTGGGTTACACTTTGCTTATGACCAAAGCAAGAAGTCTATGCAGAATCTACCTTGCAGTATCATCACACTCACTTTCTACTGTGAAATTCACGGCAGCTCAAGATGCTGCTCTGCCTGTCCCTTTCCTTATGGCAAATACACCACAGTAGAACTCAGCACTAGACTAGACGGGCACAAATCTATTCATACCACTTCGCAGAAACATATACGTGGGATACCATAGGTGCCGTGTGTCCCCTCCCTTCCTCTCACTCACAATCTTCCCAGGTCCTCCTTCTCTGGTGGTGTTCCTGTCCGGGTAGATGCTCAGGCTTCCCTTGCCTGCCTCCTCTGGCCACTGACAACTGAGACAAGGAAGCAAGGCATGGATTCTTGCTCACAGCTGATGCGTGGTTGGCTGCTGGAGGAGGCAGGGAAGAGAAGCCCAGGCTCCTGCCTGGATGGGAGCACCGCTGGAGGAGGAGGAGGAGGAGGACCTGGGTGGGGCATGCCAGACTGTGAGTGGGACAACTGGCTGAGGGGGTGAGGGAAGGGAATGAGTGGCAACTGCGTTGTCATGCCTCCAAATTCCTACAAAGCAGTATGAATTGACCTGGACCTATCTCTACTCATCTCTACTTAAAGCAGTGGTTCTCAACCTGTGGGTCCCCAGATGTTCCTGGACTGTAACTCCCAGAAGCCTCCACTACTCACTGTGCTGGAAAGGGTTTCTGGGAGTTGCAGTCCAGTAACATCTGGGGACCCACAGGTAGAGAACCACTGACTTAAAGGATTTATGAGATGTGTGGTTCCCCTTGTTTTCTCTCTTTTTCCCTGTGAGCTTAGAAAGCTTGCATCGTGACACTGTGTTGCACGTTCATCTATAGATGTTAACATCACCATACAGTAGATGGCTGGGTCAGAAAAATATTCACACCAGCTCTTGTCCATTTCCAAATGAAATCAAATACAGTTATCACACTGACTATGGAATTCAAACCCCAACAACAGTGGGACTAAGATCAAAAAGAGAGGAAGGCAAATACTACTGAGCACAAAATAAGGAGGGAACGATAGAAAGGAAGAACAAAAATAATTAAGAAGCCCTTTCTCCCAGTGCCTGGAAAGTAATAGTTTGTTGTCATGTAAATATCACAAGGATTGGACAGTGGCCCTCCCTTGGAAGGGAAGTTTTTTATATCAACTCTATGCTATCTTTCTGCTAAACAGATAACAGTACATAGATGGAGAGGTGGCACCTCATTTTGTCCTATCACGGCAAGCCTGGGAGGTAGCTTAGAAGGGGAGTGTATGGTCCAAGGTGGACTTCAGGCTGATCCGGGACACGCACCCAGATCTCACAAGACAAAGTCCAGCATATCACCTACCACACTGGACTGGTTGTCTAAGGAAGGACACATGTTTGCTACTCACGTACTAAGAATAGTAACTGGGCTTTGCTACCGGGCAGTATTATTTTTTTGCACACAGAAACACAAAGAGCACTGACAAAAGATTGGGGCTGTTCCTGCCACAGTGTTTGCAACTTCATCAGAAAGCAGCACCCACTTGTGTACCTGATCAGTGTGAAGAGCTAGAGAGATGCCACAGCAACTGTGGATCTTGGTGTATGAACATTCCATGTGTAGCTTGCTCTGTTACAGTGCATGAATTAGTCCATTCTAAGTTTGAATCATACCTGCCAGTGGACTGTTGACATGCTCACTCTACATACCAATGGATGGACATGTAGGGGTTAAGGGCATTTATGCATGACAGGGCACACCGAGAATCCATGGACCTGCTAACAGTTTACCTACCGCTAGCTGCTGACATGCCTGTTCCACCGCTAAGAGATAAAATAGGCCTGACTAGCGCTGGTGCAATGCAGGGAAATTGTTGCTCTTTGTTAGAATAATGACGAAAATGTAAGATACCGACTTATATGAGCAGCCCTTAATACTTGGACATTCACAGTGATGCAGATACTTTTCCCTAGGCAGGGGACACACACACACACACACACACACACCCCTCTGATGGCTGCTCATATAAGTCAGTCCCTTACATTTCCATCATTATGCTATATATATAAAAAGCACAGACAACTATAAATTTATAAATGTAATTAACAAAAAGCTGTGCTTCCTTTGGATTTAAGTCCTTATGAAACAAACCTACAGTGAATAAAAGCATATGCTTAATGCACTTTTCTAATTGTTTAAAGAAGATTTTCATGAAAACAGACATTTTCAGCCTAGGGATGCACAACAAGGGGTATTTCACAGGATTACTGTCTTCGGTCTTTAAATCACAAATACTGGAAAGAAAATATTCCACCCAGCAACTGGAACATTAAGTTATACTTCATACTTTTCCGGCAATAAAAGGTATGGATTCTGAACATCTCTGTTGTTGGATCTTCTCGCATCCCACTTCTTTCAAAATAAGCATTTAAACATCATGAATACTAAGACCTGGGAGAAACAGACGGGAGAGTGAAAGTCAGTTGCCTAGCACAAGTTAGTTTGTTGCTAGGCTGACAGTCTCTAGCAGGGAGGCTCATTAGATCTGTTGTTCATTTCCACTGTACAGTACTTGAAAAGGGAGAAAACCTAAATTAGACTCACTTGCATGATGATTTTGTGGGTCTGTAGAAAAAAACAATCTAGAAATATTATTTAAAGACATTCTCATAAACAACAGTACAAAAATACTTAGGAGAGTGAACCATTAAACTTGGATCTAATTTATGCAGTATTTTAGACTATCAACAGTAACAAAAAAATTACATTGTTTAAGGAGCTGCTTGTGATATTCTTTTTTTTTTTTTTTTGCACTCCTGGTGAGCTTGTGCTTATTGAGCCTACAAATGATAAATGCACACAGGTGTCATAAAAACCATGGCCTCAAACTGTCTTCTAGAGTATCCCCCTTTGTAAGCGCCACTGAAATAAATGGGAGAGATTTAAAAGAGTAGCATTCACTCAATCCCCATCTTCCCCCCAGTAACACACAAGAACAGCTCCCGGTGAACCTAGTCCTGGTTCTTCCAACCATTAAGACTTCATTCAAAGCAAAGTTTTCCAGTTCAAACCACACTTTTGACAGACGTGTCTCTTCTTTTCTCAGACAACTACAGTGGAGGAATTCCAGAAGCACCACTTCCGTTTTGAGTTATGTTTATTCAGCGCAAAGTCTTCCTTTTCTCTTTCCTTTTTAACACGCTGGAAATGATCTTCTTCCTTAAGGTACCACACAGGAGGCCACCGGTGTCTCTCAAAATATTCCTGATTATCTGCATTAAAAACAGCACCAGCAGCTGTGATTTATACAACAGGGAAAACATTAGAATTATGTTAACAGGCAGAAAACTATCCCCCTCCCTTGAATCTATACACTTCAAGCCCTGCTCATTCCACTTGTCAGCAAATTTCATGGAACCTAGAATTTCCAAACTTGTGCAGAATTAATTGAAAATCTTCCAGGTTGATAAAAGATTTGTCAGATTTCTTATTCTCATGGTCAATCTGGGATACATAGAACCACGAGTCTACGATGAAGGGTTCTGCCCTGTTCTCTCCAGCTGTGAGTACTTGTGCTTCAGAAGTTGGAGCACAGAAACAGGCTTTAGCAATTGTACATATGAACACACAACATGCTAGAATACAATAAATCAGGGGTAAGCAATTTCAGGAGATCTGAGAGGGCAGGAAAGGGGAGGGGGGAGAATCACTTGTGTGGAAATCACTTTTTGTGCTATGGTTAGCTGGGCAGATGCGGTGCTGAGTCTGCACCTTCCTACTCTGCTAATAAACTGAAAACTAGATAGCTAACATTTTAGAGATGTTTCAGAAGAGGACTGGTTCAGAAATGAAACACGCCAGCACAGCTAGTGCTCGGAACCCAGTCCCACCCTCTGGGACAAAATCAACCACTGTCTTACCTAGGTGTAGTTGGTGTTGGGCAAAATTCCAACCAAGAAGCAGCCTCCAATGTGACATCTTTCCCTCTCTCTGGTGCTGGCCAATCAGACAGGGAGGCGGGATGATGCATGTCCTTGCACAGCTCATGACTGGCCAGCACCAGGGAGAGGAAAAGATTATGTATAGGAGGCTGCTTCCTGGTTGGAATTTCGCTCAGCACGAGGTACAGCAAGGTAAGACATTGGTTGATTTTGTTCTGGAGGGTGGGACTGGGTTCCAAGTGCCAGCTGTGCTGGCGTGTTTCATTTCAGAACTAGTCCCCTTCCGAAACGAAATGCCTATCTCTAATAGTGATTATAAATCAATGGGATGAGGGAGGGGATTACAAATACGCCAAGATAGTAATAGACCTAGTCTGACATCAAGCATAAGCACATTATCCAGAATCAAAAGTGGGGGCCAAGAGGACAATATTCCTGATCATCCTGCCTCCAAGTAAGTCAGGGTGGACAATATATTGACTTCAGGCTACAAGAGGCCCTTGCAAGATCTTTGCTGTCCCACCACAAAGATGTTACCAAATAACTGCCACCACCTAGGTCTTGTTAAGAGGGCCTGCTCTCTCACACACTGTTTCCCAAAAATGAAGGCTCCTGCTGCACACCAAAAAGCAATCTGGTGGGAACCTCGATCTACAGAGAAGCAGGATGACTCTTAACTCATGCCATGTGACTCAGTAGAATCTTGATTGGCGGGAAAGAGGACTAACGGAGAGGGTCATGCACACCCTGTCATCTGTCTGTTGGCAGGAGGGTGAAGTTAACGTTTCTCCTTCCTACCAGCAATACTGAAATACATTTATCTTCAAAAATGAAACACGCCAGCACAGCTAGTGCTCGGAACCCAGTCCCACCCTCTGGAACAAAATCAACCACTGTCTTACCTTGGTGTAGCTGGTGCTGGGCAAAATTCCACCCCCAAACTCTATGTACTACAGCCAATGAATATCTGGTATGAAATGTATATCCATCTCATTTTATATTTCACACCTCATTCTCCTGCTATAGGTCTGAAGAAGTGCACATGTGCACGAAATGTTACATTAAAATATGAAAGTTAGTCTTTAAGGTGCCACATGTTTGTGTCTTTTGTATTGTATTGTATTGTATTGTTTTTCTTTCATTTTTGCCTGAAATTCTTGAAAAGACTAACATGGCTACCCTCTCTGAAACATTTATCTTCATGCACAAAATGATATCACACCCTGTCAGTGGTATAGGAGCAAGACTAAAGCCTCTCCCTCTGTCTCTCCCCTTAGCAATCTACCACAGTATACAAAAGCTATACAGTATTTTGGAAAATATGCACACAAAAAAGAAAAACAAAACCCCCACACAGATTGTTTTCATGTAAACTAAAAATAAATATGAAGCCTAATGCAGAACTGGGAAAGAACATGCTCAGCAATGGAAATATGAGATAGCAACTGAAACTAAGCCTGGCAGATTTGACTATCTCTTCTCTAGACATCAACTTTTTAGATGCCCTGGAGCAAAAAGGAGATGATGCTGTTGCATCAACTCAAGTGTGTTACCCCCTGGCTTGAAGACCCACTTGGTCCTCTCCCGTCAGCTATAGAAGTAGGACACTATATAACCACATAAAAGGGCAGACAACCAGACACAAAGGGTAGGAACAATTGTGGCTGTCTGGGTTCCTAATGTATGGAGAGCCCTAAAAAGATCTGCCCTTTGTCCATGTGATAAGAGGGAAGCCCTACAGGCCAAAGCTAAAAAAAATTGTGTGTGTGTGTGTGTGTGAACTACAGCACACAAGATCTCACAGACTAACAACCCAGCACGTTGTTAGTCTGTGGAACTCCCTGCCACAGGATGAGGTGATGGCATCTGGCCTGGATGCCTTCAAAAGGGGATTGGACAGATTCCTGGAGGAAAAGTCCATCACAGGTTACAATACATGATGGAGATGTGCAATCTCCAGGCTTAAAACCAGGGTACTTCAAGAGCCAGATGCAGGGGAGTGGTATCAGAAGAGAGATATCTAGTCTCATGCACTCCTAACGCATCTGGTGGGGCCACTGTGAGATATAGGAAGCTGGACTAGATGGGCCTTTGGCCTGATCCAGCATGACTCTTCTTATGTTCTTATGTAGCCTAGATTATTTTATTTATTGCACGTATTGATCACACCAACTTTCCCAAAGGGAAAGCAACTGTTCCCAGGTCTGACCTAGACTTAATTATCCCCCCCCCTTTGCTCTCTACTACCCCTATACTTTAATGAATCTCTTTAGAGATTAAAAATGATCAAATACAGGAAAAATACATATAACTGTGTGCCCCCACCCCCAAGCACCAGCTCAAAGAATAAAGAGAAAGCAAATGTAGAAAGGTTAGGAGATATGATAGAGAAAGCTTGCCAGGGGGCCTTACCAGGAGATTTAGTTTTGATTTCCTTTCGGAACTTGGAACAAACACTGTTGTAGTTCGTGCAGATATAGTGCAGGCACCAAGCTGCCAGCTGATTAGCATTGTGGAACTGAAAAAGAACAGAGCTGAATTGATATTCTGTGGAGTTAAGAGGTGGTGTAGAGAATAATCTTGATATAAAGACAAGAGAAAATTACTCAGTTATTGAACCAACTGAGCAATGCATGAAATAACTAACACTATCATAAACACAGGGGTAAATTCAATTTAGTGCTAACTACATTAGACCCCCTCCACTCATTGTGACTTATGCTGGTGTTGATTTAATGAATCCCATTCATTCAGCAGGCTTACTCTACTTGGATCCACCAATGAAATTTAGTCTCCAGTACAAAATGAAAGCCAAGGGTAGTGATGACCGGTGAACAAACTGGATGGAGGAAGGTGAAGAGTTTCATCCAAAATAGGTGAAGAATCCAACCTTTCTGTTCGGTTTAAAACATAAAATTGAGGTACCTCTAGCTAGGTTGATCAAATTAGAGATATAAAAACAATTTTCACCCAGAATGCAATGACAGCAACATGGGTTCTGGCTTTTTCCATTTAAAGACATGTGGGAGTAGAGTATCAGAAGCTAAGTGAGAACACCTAATTAGGAGGCAGCACTTCATGTCATGAGGTGAACCCAGCTGGGGAGGCAAGAGTGACTGGAGAGGGGACTTGAGAAGTGCATATTCTAGTCCCCAAGGAAACATGAAATCTCTCTGGGTGAGAGATGGGCATTTCATTTCAGAATTGGCCAATCAGGAGCTGTGCAAGGACATGCATCATCCTGCCTCACTGTCTGATTGGCCAGCACCAGGGAGAAGGAAAGATGACATATTGGAGGCTGCTTCCTTGTTGAAGTTTCACCCCGCATGACCTAGAGGATTTCATTCCAGAGGGTGGCCCCCAGTTCTGAACCTCAGCTGTGCTGCTATGTTTCATTTCTGAACCGGACCCCTTCTAAAGTGAAGCATCATGGGACCAGTCATCTAAGTGGGACACTTATAAAATAAATATTCGTAGGGCAGATTTAGTAAGCATGAGAGAAGAGGCTGAACTATTCAAATGCCATGAGTTGGTTTTCTCCCACCTGGAACCAATGGTGCATGGGATGATGGCAATTGTAGCCCACCATATCTAGTGAGTGCCTAATGAGGATAGAC
Organism: Phrynocephalus versicolor; assembly: GCA_023846285.1. Classification (NCBI taxonomy): domain Eukaryota; kingdom Metazoa; phylum Chordata; class Lepidosauria; order Squamata; family Agamidae; genus Phrynocephalus; species Phrynocephalus versicolor. Next base: position 23,624,652 of record JAHTLZ010003518.1, on the reverse strand, counting down.
TAGTTTGGGCCATTACTTTCCAATTCTCTTAGACAAGGATCAGGACAGCCTGGCAATGCATTTTTGCATTTAGAATGGGGACAGTTTAGGGTTCTTCATCCAGTCCCGCCTCCCTCACACTTGAGTTATGATGGCTGCATGCATCTCAGCAATGTTTGCCAAGGTAGTATTAATGTATGGTTCCACTGTGAATATTTGTTTTTAAAAAAGAAATAGTGAGATGGTAAATCAAATAAACATTGAAGGCATTTCTTCCATTTATCCATAACCTCAAGTATCTTAACAGGAACATTAAAAAAAACCCTCAGTGCTGAATTTCCCCCCCATCCATGGGAAATAGCTTTCCATTCATGCAAACAATATATGGAGACTCTCCCCATCCACCATTCAGTCCCAAAGAATTTGAAGCACCTACGTGGAAAGAGCACTCACCTGGGCTATTTCCAAGTAATACAGGACCTCGCCATCTATGCTAACACCACTCATTGCTGTTTTGGTCAGCTCTTGCACAGCATGCTGCTCTGTTGTGGTTGGAGAAAAACATAAACCAGTCCATCTTTTAAATAAAGCTACTATTCACACATGTTTCTATTTCCACTCTGTCCTCCCCCACTAAGACTGCTCCAGAAAATGGAGAAAAACAATTAGACATATTAGCATAAATTGGGTTCATGTGGATTTATTTCTCAGCCCGCAAAATAATCTCACTTCCAGCCACTTCTCTTTGAAACAATGTGGAAAGACCAGCGACTCTTGGAATTAACTACCATCATATTACACAGCACAGTAATTAACCAAGTCAGACTAGGGTAATAGAAGTAATTTGGCCTGCTCTTTTATGCAAGACTTGTTTGAACTGGATTGATTTAAAGCTGCATAAGATCAATTATTAGGCTCTCAAAACAAGAATTTACAATGGAAACTTTAATGTTCACACTCTTTCAATTAAGAATAATCAGGTCACCTGATGGGCCTTGTGAACTGCATTCTATTATGTGCTTTCTGTCCTTCAGACATGCATGAGCTTTCCAAGTGGGCTATGCTCTCATTCAGCAATAAGAACACTGTGAATGTGTGTTGCCATTTGGCTTTGGAAAGCAAAACTGCATGACTCTTTTTGCCTAAAGACGACGACAAAACAACAACTGATCATTCCAGCCTCACTGGCAGAACGTTGGCGGCGACACCTGTGAATTGCCAAGAAATCTTACCTGCCAGCGCAACCAAGTGTGGGAGGCAAAATCTGTTTGCCAGTGCAATTAATTCAAGTGTGTCCAACTCCTGACTGGATGAGAGCTGTTTGGTGTACAAATAATCCAGAACAACTTGCATGGAAGCCTTGTTTATGTTCGGAAGAACAACCTGGAGAGGGCAGAAGGCATTGTTTTTTTTAAAAAAAAAACTACTCAAAGCTGGGAAAGGATTCAGGCAAGGAGAAAACATGTGCACCATATGGCTGCCATTATCTTCCCTGTATATGAGCACTTTTTAAAAAATCAGTAAAATGGAAGAATGTCCTTCTTCAAAGGGAAAACTCAGCCCCAAAACTAGGTAGATGGTTCTGCCCTGTGGGTCTGCATGAACCACTCTATTACGTCACCTACAGTCACTTCCATCTTCCACCATCTTCCACCTGCACAGCTCTTATTTTGTGTAAGTGATTCGGCTTAAAAAAAAAGACTGGACATTATTTAATCTCCTCCTGATAGTCATGGGACAGCCAGGACCTATTCATACAACTGAAGCTTGTATCTGATCACTAGAGGTCTTCCCTACCCACGCTCCTTTGGTTTCAGCAGCATTTCACGGACACTTTTAAAGTATCTCTTTGAAACTTTAAAGGCTAGAATGCAAATTTTGTTTTTACTGAAATGAAAGCTGAGATTCTTCAAAAGCTAAATTTGGACGCTTTTCTGTTGACTTAAAGAAGGAACAGTGCACGTGTACGCACACGGAACACACTTTTTTGGAACATGCAGTGTAAAAGACCCCTTCTCAAATGCATCCAAAGCTATCTGTACTTTGGTTGTGTTATGTTTCCTCCATACAGGAAATGTGAAGAAAGATGACTGTACTTTTGTTTTGCTAAATGCAAACAGGCCCACTTTGTTTGGTTACATATGCTGTCTTGATTGCGTAGCAGACATTTCATTTTCATCAGACCATAACCCTCTCTACTGCACAAGGAAACCAAATAAGAATGTTCTCCTAGACAGTGTGATTCAAGAGTCACAAGCCTAGATGTACCTTTAGTCCAACACAGGAACCTAATGTCTGTCCTGCGGGGGCCTCTTGCTAACATCTCAATGACTTAGTTGATGGCCATAGAACACTGTAGAATTAGAGGTGGGCACAAAACTGCACAAACTAGCTTTAATATTGTATATCTGAGAGTATGCACACACACACACACACACACACACACACACACACACACACACAAAGAGAGAGAGAGAGAGAGAGAAGGAGAGAGAAGTAAGTATGAATTGCCGGATCTCATCATGATCCAGTGTCTACAGGAAGTCAAAAAAAAAAAAAAAAGCTTGGCTGCCAGACAAAGAAAAGTAATAGACAGGAATAAAGAATATGAACAAAGCCAAGGACAATTCACATTGTCATTCTGGGGCTCTGTCTCCGTGATAGCTCAGTCCTGTCCTTAATATAAACACTGTGAAGCTAAAAATAATTCAGAAATGCTTTCTGGGCTGCTGATTCGTTTTCAATACCTAGCTGTACTGTATTACCTTTCTCAGGACAACTGCTTTCAATAATGGAGCCGCCTGCTGCAACACACTCTTAGTACTTTCAATGACATTTAATCCAAATAAGAAATAACTAAGAATATCTATTTTTGTGTAGAAGTGCGCCTTCATAAGACAGATCATTCTGAGGGCTCTATTGCACTAAGTCATGTGGAATAATTCCATTGTGCCCCAATAACAGAGGCACAACAGAATAACTTGGTCTCATGGGAAGGAAAAGTGCAGACTGAGCGCCTCTCGGGACTCTTGTGATAATCTCCTTACATTTTTCAAATAAGTGGTCACAGTTGGCCTGCTTCAGCAGGAATAGCAAATACAAAACAAAAAGAAAGGCAAAACTGCCACAGTTCTATAAAAAAAACCCCACTAAGGTTTATTTCAATGTGAAACTATTGTGGATTGCAATCTACTTTCTCAACATACACTGCTAAATGATTATAGCAAATTAAAAATCTACCCTGAAATCAAGTTGTTAGTCTTCTCGTTGCCACAATATTTTTATTTTCTTTCTGATGTGCCTATTTACATTTATTTCACACAGCACTCTTCGCAGTTCCCTCCAAATTACTGTAATGAAGTCAAGCATATGGTTTGGCTGAAATACTCATCAGGAGCTTCAACAAGAACGGTTTCTTTTTAAAATGTTTTTTTTAATTGTTCAGAAGTGTCAAGAAGGAGATTATATGTTTTCTGAATGCCAATAAACTGATACTGAATCCTAGCAAGAGGGAGAACCTTATGCAGAGCTGGTTTCCAATTCTAGGGTTAGTTCTGTCACTTGTTCTGGACCAGCCTGCATTCCCTCTGAATACGTTGGCTTAATTGTGGGACTCATCCTACCTCCATTTCTGTCATGTTAAGCCCAGAAGGCCATGATGGTTCTGAGTACTTTTTACTGGTATGACAAATATACACATGGGCAGCCTGCTCATAGTGATACAAAAACTGGTCACCCCAAGATTGAATTACTGTAATGTGCTCTGTGCAGGAGTGCCCTCTGCAATTTTGGGAGGGGGGTTAAACAGTCAACATTCTTCATAAGGGCTACAGAGCTTCTTCTGCTCTTAACTCTGATCACTGACTAGAGTTCAGAGCAGTAGTGATAGTTAAGGCCTTGGAACGGTTCACACAGAACGGCCATTTTAATCTCGTTACATCAGTCCTGTGGCCCACCTGCCTGTTTCTAAGCACAATTCAAAGTGCAGGTCGTGATTTAGAAAGCCATGTATGACTTTCCGAAAGACTATGTTCTCCCATAAAAGCCTATCTGAGTGTTTAGATCTTGATGGGGACCCCCACAGTCTCAGTGGCTGGTTCAATCATAGGATTACAAAATCATGGAGCAGGGAGGGGCCTGGAAGGCCATCAAGTCCAACCCCCTGTTCAAGAAGAGGCTTTCTAAGGGGCTTGCCCCTATGTTCTGGAAAACCCTGCTGGTAAAGGTAAGGTTTCACCCCTCTTGGCTGTGATGTCTTAAGTTTGTCTCAGATCTGTTATGTTTATGTTTTAACTGTATCTGCTTTACTTGAAACAGTATTTAAGTTTCAACATTAATTTATTTGACTGTGTTTAAGTTTTGATCACACTTGTTTTATTTGAATTCAATTTTGTTTATATTTTGATTGTGTTTGCGTTATTTTGGTTTTTCTTAATGCTAGCTGCTTGGAGTGCCGTTTGTCCAGAAGAAAAGGAAGGATATAAATTTAAGTTATTGAGTAAGTTAATATCTCTGGGGCCAGGGAATTCCACAGTCTTGGCCCTGGGCACTAAAAGTGAACCGGGCCAAGATGGAGGTCCTGCAGGGTGGATGCTCCTGCTGTCTGTAGTTAAGGATCCTCCCTATCCTTTGGAGGGGCAACTCTCTCTGTTACAGATGAAATGGAATTGCAAAAAGTGTCATTGATCCCCTCGGCCTATTTCCACCTTAGGCGGATCTCCCAGCTGCACCCTTGCTTTGACACCATGTCCCTCATCACCCTGATACATACACTGGTGGCCTCGAGAATAGACTACTGTCATGCTCTCTATGTGGGACTACCCATGAAGCTGATACAGAAAGCTTTTGTAGTTCCAGAATACGGTGTCCAGATACTGAGCAGATTAACCAGATTTCAGCATATCTCCCTTACACTGGCGGCACTGGGCTGGCAACCTGTTTGTTTCTGTGCCAGCGTCAAAACGATGGCACTAACATACAGAATCCTAAATGGTTTGGGACTTCGATCCCAGGCGGGTTTGGTAAGGACACCAGTCCCAAGAGAAAGGCCTGAAAGGAAAAACAAAACAAAAACCACAAACCGGGCTTCTTGTGCAGTAACACCAACTTTGTGGAATCTGCTCCCCACCAATATTTGTTTGGCCCATTCACATGATGCCTTTGAAAGATCACTAAAAACATGGATGCTTAAACAGGCTTGTTCCACCAACAAAATGATGTGTTTTATCAGGCCTAAACCAATAATCCTGCCATCCTGGCTGTTTTCACTAAACATTAGTTCTTTGTTATCTCATTCTAAAAAATTAAGTTACATTGTTTTTATTGATATGTTGTTTTGCACACCTGGTATTATTATCCTGTTTGGTTGTAAATTGCCTTGAGTGGTCTTGGTGGCCAGATGGGCAGTATATAAATAAAATACTGTACATAAATAAATGGTGCTGGGAGACACTTTAGACCAGTGCTGGCGAACCTTTGGCACTCCAGATGTTTTGGACTACAGCTGCCAGAATTCCAAGCCTGTTTTGCCAATGACAAAGGGCAGTGGGAGTTGTGGTCCAAAACATCTGGAGTGTACCACTGCTTTAGACGCTGTAATTAATTAATTCACTGGCTCATTAATGTGGTGCACTATTCTGGGCAGTTTACAGAATACACCACTAAATAGTGATTATAAAAATTAAAAGATTAATAAAATGAAAACAAGTGTAACTAGGGATAATTATCTGAATGATGGCAGGACAGGGAGCGAAAAAGCGAACTCAAATAGAGTTGGTAGAGAAAGCCTCCCTGAAAAGCAATATTTTAAGCTGTCCTCTAAAGTTTTTTTTTAATGTTGTCTGTTGATTGTGTTCTCAATATGCTGCTGAAGCAAGATGTAGGCAGTGCCTATTCCTTATGAGAGAAAGAAAGAGAGCAAGTGAGAAGGGGATAGAATGAGTTGCTAACATGTCACATCTCAGGCCTCTGTGAGAACAATCTTGGTGGAAGCTGTTTTCCTTCCTTCTAAGGGCCAAATTCTATTATCAAGATCCCGTGTTACCAGGTGAAATCCATTTGTTTTGTAAAAATGTGTGAGGCAAGCTGATCTGGATGATTTAAAAAAAAACACTTATACAAAGTCTGCAGTTACTTTCCAATGACTAATTTCAAAATAATGCAAACTGATTTACAAACTATGGGAAGGTAGTTTTAGAAGAGGTAGCTGTGTTAGTCTACTCTACTGTATATAGCAGCCTATCAGGCAAAAAATAAAAATAAAAATAAAATAAAGACAAAAACTTTATGGCACCTTAAAGACAAACAGCTATATAGTATTTTAATGTGAACATTTATGGATCATGTTTACTTTATCAGACATTGATGGGAGGGTGAAAAGCTCTTATTCTGATCACCAAATGGTGTCAGCAGCACTTAGGGCAGTGTTGGCGAACCTATGGCATAGGTGCCAAAGGTGGCTCTCAGAGCCCTTTCAGAGGACACCCCACATCACCCCTTCACAGCTGCCTGCATTCAGGTTTAATTGCTATATTGGCACTTTGCGAAAAATTAGTGGATTCTGAATCTCAGTTTGGGCACTCGGTCTTTAAAAAGTTTGCCATCACTAACTTAGCCTGTCTCTTCTTCTTTGCAAAAAAACCTTTTAAATATTACTAATGAGATGTCATTAATATGCAGTAGCAATGGAGGGATCAACCTTTTCTATGTTGTTCCTGCGTATCCAAGAGCAGTTCCCCTTCCTGGACAGAAGAACAGCCTTCATGGGAAGAACTGCTCATCATATCACTGGGAAATTGTTAACTCCTTCATTGAAAGCCAAGAGACGATTGTCAAAACAAATCAACCCTCATTATTTTGTCTGACCTACACAGCTACATGTAATTAAAAATGGAATCCCTCTCGGTCCTATTAAAGTGCTAACATTTCTTCTTGTACTCCAGGTCTGCTTCACTTTACACCAGTGATCTTCAACCTTTTGTCTGTCATGGATTGGTATGAGATCCCGTTGTGTGTGCATGCTTTGGGGGGCAGCGGCGCGCACATGCAACTTGCCCCCATGTGCTTGGAATGCCCTCTCCTGTGCGCAAGAGTGCACAAGATTTCCCACCCCTATACCTAATGGTGGCTCCAGCCAGGCGTAGGTGCTGGGGTGGGGCTCCCTTGGCTGCCCACTCATCAGGAGAGATTAATATTAGAGATGGGCATGACCAGGAATTTTTTTTTCGAATTATCATTTTTTGGAACAGGTCCGTTTCGTCTCGTTTCCGTTTTTCGCGAATTTTTTCAAAAATTTGTCGTTTCATCGTGTCATTTTTTCGTTTGTCGTTATACTGGTTTGGGGGGGTAGCGGGCTCCTGGAGGCACCTATCTGGGGTGGGTGCCTCCTCTGGCCCGCTATAAAGGGAAAGAGGGCTCCTGGAGGCACCTCTCTGGGGTTGGTGCCTCCTATCCTCACCCGCTACAAAATGGCATGCATAGCCAATTGGATATGCATACCAAGTTGAGTGGCAGAGAGGCACTTCTTTTGGGTGCCTCTCTGTAGACCGCTGGCCCAGTGCTGCTATTGCATCTGGCCGCTCTGTGGTCCACGAAGAAGGGAAGTGTACTTGCGTGTATAGTGCAATGCGAGTACACAGGTTTGGCTTAGGGTTAGGGTTAGTGCAGGGGCTAGGCTCAGGGTTACGGGTAAGGTTAGGGTGAGTATTGGGGTGCACCTCTGGGTGCCTCTCTGACCCACTAAGAAGGACAGTGTACTGGCGTATGGGTTAGGCTTAGGGTTCGGGTTCGGGCTACGGTTAGTGGGCTTTTTATGCCCGATTGGCACATCCCAGAAGTCTCTGTGGTCAAAACCCGGCCAAGTGGCCATGCGATTGGTGGAATGGCTCCAAAAATTTGCATGGTCACTCCCATGGCCAGCCCATCATTGCGCAGGTGTAAAAAAATAAAATAAAATAAAATAAAATAAAATCAATGGAGAAAGGACAGAGAGGAGACATTTTGTTGCAAGAAAAACCCACTGCTACTGTAAAAATTCTGGCAGCTTTAAAATAGCAATTTCCGCATGTTTCTGTGGTGCTTTGGTGTGTTTTTGGACCATGACGATATGATTGCAAAAAAAAGATTGCGGTCGCCGCCCCATTTTCGATCCCCCGCCCGCACCGCATGGCACGAGACGAGAGCAGCCCAGGAGGACAGGAAATGGGGGGAGGCCGTGGACCCCCCCCCAGAAACCACCCCTCCTCTGGTAGGTGCCCTCACTCAGGCAGGCATATTTCCACCTGCTTTTTGGGCCGGGAATCGGGGGTTTTAAAACTTTTTTTCTGTGCCGCTTGAATTGCGGCGGCCGGCGGCGAGTCCAGTCACGATGCTGTTGCGTTGCGAGCGACTACTACGAGGAATTCCCCCACCACCACCAGAGCAGCCCAGGACAGGAGAGGGGGGGAGGCCGGGGACCCCCCCCAGAAACCCCCCCTCTGGTAGGTGCCCTCACTCAGGCAGGCATATTTCTGCCTGCTTTTTGGCCGGGAATCGTTTTTTTTTTAACTTTTAAAAACTTTTTTTCTGTGCCGCTTGGCATTGCGGGATTGCCGCGATGCCAGGAACGACAACGACAAATCAGACCCAATTTTTCTTTTTTCGGTTCGAGTTCGAGTTCTGGGGGAGTAATTGTCGTTACCGTTTCCGTTGCGTAACGGAAACGAGTAACGGAAACGGAAACGAGAATTTCGTCAAGTCGTGCCCATGTCTAATAAATATGTGTGCAGCCTAATGGCTGCCGCCATGAGCCAAGGTTACTTAAGGCAATGCCATGTGCTCAGTGGCCTCTTTGGCATTTTTGAACGTCTTTCCCTCTCACCCATCCTATCAGGAGAATGAGATTAGCTGGTCGCATAAGGGCTGGATGGGAATTTTTGGCTGTCACTCTGATTGGCTGGTGAGTGACAGGATGTTTTCGCCCATCTGATTCTCTTTAATGGTTAGGGGAGGTTTTTTAACCTTTACCTTAATATACATGGTCACAATTGGTGGGAAGTGCAAGAGGTCAAGTAAATTTAGGAAAATTGAATAATTCAAAAGAATAGGTTGGTAGCCTTCACAGAGAGTTAGAACAGATATTAGAAATTAGGATGAATAAATAGCTAAGTTTGATGTGTTAAAATGTTAACTGAGGGATGCTCATGCTTGATTTGATTGCTAAAGGTTGGGAAGGTGCTGTGCAGGTGGGCAGCACCCTCCCTTATTTATTTATTTATTTATTTATTTATTAAGAGTATTTTTACCCTGCCTTTCTCCTTGGTAAAGGACCCAAGGCGGCTTAGAGTAATGAGGGACAATATACAGTCCAGTATAATTAAGACATGTTCAAGTATTTGAGAAGAAGGAATTGAGGGACATCTTACAGCATTTAATAGACATTACATGAAAGCTAAAAGGTTGTAAGTAGTTATAAACACAAAAGTCTATGTGAACCTATATATTCATATAAAATACACGTGGTAGTTCAGACCTTCTTGCACTTCATTCAGGCCCCTTGATTTTGGATTTTAACAGTTAAAGAAAGCTGAATTTATTTCAATAAATTGTGGCCCAATTTGAATCCCACATATGTGTCTCGCCTCTCTATTTATGAGCTGGATGTGAGGTTGTGATGGTTGAATGGGGAGAGGGAACTCACACAGATGGGAAATGAGGAGCAATCTTCTTCCAATTTTGGTGAAAGGATGAAAGGCTGCTTCCCAAAGTGCATAGTTAAAGTACCTCTCTGCAGAATACCGTCTGCTGAGCAAAAAGAGGAATCTAACCGGCTTTAATACATTCTAAAAGCCTCATACTACTTTCCTATTGTCAGCTACAAAATCTATCTGACTAACTGAACCTTGACACCAGGGGCATTTAAGGATGCCAGGCATCCTCTCCAGCACTGTCTTATAGTTTTACACACACACACACACACACACACACACACACACACACACACACACA
>JAHTLZ010003518.1:23586736-23614679 GCA_023846285.1 Phrynocephalus versicolor | reverse complement strand
ACACACACACACACACACACACACACACACACACACACACACACACACAAAGAGAGAGAGAGAGAGAGAGAGAGAGAGAGAGAGAAAGCGAAAGCGAAAGCGAAAGCGAAAGAGAGAGGTAAATTCCCATCTTTCCGTGGTTTTCTTAGATGCCTACTGCAAATTAATCCTACTGGGATGGCCCTGAACTCTAGCATGAAAAAGTGATATTCAGGACTTCAAGGAAGTGAGGAAGATGGTGGTTGAATCTTTCAAGCTTTAGAGGTATAAGTAAGTTCAAAAAGAATCTGGAGACCATGATAATGCTTTAAGAAGAAGGCGTTCCCTGCAGTGTTGGGGAGAAACAGTCACTCTTTAACTCTTCCTCTACTTCTTTGCTTCTTCTCTTATTTATTAAGGGTGGGGGAATATGTCTCACAAATACATAGAAATGTTTATAGAAGGCCTTGCAGAGTTGTTTGGAATGGGTGTGTTCCGATAGGCAGGCTTCTTCAAAATTCAACTTTGGCAGTGTACGCATATGAAATACTGTAGTGGTGTTAAAACTTTGGCCCTCCAGATGTTTTGGACCACAACTCCCACATTCCTTTGTTATTGGCAATACAGGCTTGGAATTCTGGGAGTTGTGGTCCAAAACATCTGGAGGGCCGAAGTTTGGACACCCCAAAGAAGGCTTTTAGTTTAAGTATGCATATAAAACAAAAGGCTTATCTGGAATTATTTGTCCAGGAAATCAAAAGACGTGACCTGCAAGCCAAAAGAAGAGGGGCATGGAAGGACCAGGCCACTGGAATAAAATCAAAACTACAACTTTCACAAAAATGTGGCTTCAGAAATGTTTCTATTCCCTACGGTTTTTACCTGCCGCTTTGCCACACAAGACAGTAATAGTCCAACAGACATATTGCAGGAGGTAAGCAAGGAGCCCTCAACTCCTGTCTGGATCCCCACTGCTTGTAAAACCCTAACAAACAAAACAACCCCCCCCAAACCCCCAACTCATTTTCCCCTGTCACAAAGAAAAAAACTTCAGCTGTCTCAAGAGGAAAGCGGGATGCAACGCTGCTGCTGAAATGAAGCACATGGATCTCTTTGCAGCGAGCAGAGTGTCCAGGTCACATGCAGGAGCCACAGAGGCGTCTGATTCTGAAACATTTTGAGCAGACATTAGTTTCTCCTGGAGGAATACTAAGGAAGCTAACTAGAGCAAAAAAGTGTTGCAACTTTTCAGTTGCATTTTAAGAAATATTCACCCAATCTTAGTGTGAGACCTAAATGGATGCAGAAATCTACTGAAGCTTCTTTGCAAAAGTAATCATTGTCTACGGTAAGAATATTTATGCAGCTGCCACTAGAGGAGGACAGAGGTCCACCATCTGCAACCATGGTTTAATATAAAACAGAGAAGGCTTCAACACTGGCGACTTGATCGTTTGCTGGCTGCTGCAAGAAATAAGTGTAAATGCATGGCTTACTGCTGAAAATAACCTGTTCTACCCGCAGAATTTCAAAACAATAAATAACTCAGAAGGAGCTCATTATATTTATATTAAATTGCCTCAGTCATTACATCCTATATCCCTCTTAGAACCAGTTTACTTCTCCATCCTATTTGCATAATTATCGTCATACTTTTGAGCTGAAAGAGCTTAGACACAGCATTTCACATGCTACAAAAATCCAAGCTTTGCAATTAATATTTAAGGTTACCAAGAAGAACACAAGCTATTAGAGTTTATAATTAGGAACCAGATTGCAGAAAGTGAATATATGTTCTTGCTGTAGAGTGCTACTTGCTAAAAAAAAAAAATCAAGGTATGTATTTTTAATGAACCACCTGCTGAGAGTGCCTCTGGGGAGGGAATTATGCTTACTGCTGTTTTTAAAAGTAATGAGAAAAAAAATTAAGTAGAACACAGACGTCCAGAATATTGAGCACAAAGAAAAGGGGAAAGGGGGGGGGGGAATGGTTCGGCAATGCAGCAATATAACACTTCCCCTTGATGTGGGCACATTCCTTCAATAAGTTGAAAGCAACAATGTTGTGGCTAAAACAGGATGAATAATTAGGAAATTATTCACAATGCCTGTATATCAAAATTAATCAACGCTAGGCTGTGTCTCTTCTCTTTCTTAAAAGCTTTTACTCAAAATTATTCGAAGTAAAACTCACAGGCTGAAATCCTATGGGGCAAGCTATGCAAATAGCACAACATCTGGGGCTAAAAGAAAAACCTCTCTAGACATCATGTGTTGCTTACAGAAGCAAATGACTCAGTGTGCAAGACATGATGTCCATGGAGATTTCTTAAGTTATAACAAACTGAACCTAAAAGATCCACTATCTGTGTAACTATCTAACAGGATTTCAGACATACCTGTAGTCTTCTTCCATATTACTATTGGCATTATAAATACACCATTCAAATACCCACGTAGTACGGCGAAAAATGACTATTGTTCCCGTGACTAATAAACTAAGATGCATCTCTGACTTCAAAAAACATTCATGATTAGAAATGTTGTCAGTTTGTATTTGGAACTGTGAAGAATTAAAAATAGGTTGATGTAAAATGAAGCCGATTGTAACAAAAGGGCTGGTCTTCTAGCATCCTCTCATCCACAGTAATGTGCTTTTCAGTCAAATAAAAGACGGGCTCTAGAGTGGGAATATGGGAAGCAATGACTCAGATGGTACATCTCGCCAGACTTGCTGAGCACCCGCCATCCCCACATCTGGATAGCAACAGGGTGGGAAGAAGGCTGAGGAACCTCCCATTCAGAAAGGAAGACTCCATGGGCCTCCGTGTGTTGCTGAACTACAGCTTTCATCCTATTCTATCATTTCCTGGGTTGGCTGATGCTGATGGTAGATGGAAGCAAAGAACATCTGGAGCAGTGGTTCTCAACCTGTGGGTCCCCAGATGTTCCTGGACTGCTGGACTGCAACTCCCAGAAATCCTGGCCAGCTCAGCTAATGATGAAGACTTCTGGGAGCTGCAGTTCAGGAACATCCGAGGACCCACATTTTGAGGTTGAGAACCACTGAAAGGGTCTGCAAGTTCCCCACATTTGAATGAGCTGCCAAACTCCAGAAGAGTTGGTTGTATTGGGCTAGAAGGTATGAAGAGTTTCTATTTGCGTGGTTCTTTCCGTCTAATTTAGTCTAAGAAGATCCACCTGTACTTAACAAGAGTACAAGGGCATCTGCACTGACTTTTCTTTAAAATTAACTGTTAGCTTGGCCCCCCAGGAGGGGAAAGAGAGAAAAGAAATTGCTAGAGAAAACTGATTTAAGTAAGATTGTTTCAGAAGGGAGAGTCAGTCAATACCTAAAATATGGGGAATATATTGTCTAAACTAAGAATAATGAATCCTTTCAAAAACATTGCAATTAATTAAAGAACTGTAATTTAACATCCCAAATAGGAAAGCATACGGTATGTTATGGGCGTTATACATAAAAGAGGACAAATACCTCGCTGTTTGAGCTTTCAACAAATGACCCTCCAAACATTGCAGACATCCATTCACAGCTACAGATCAGCAGTGGTTTATGAGCGTTTATGTTCCCATCTTCCAACTTAAACGTCACATCTGCCATGGGATCAAAGAAACAGAACCATAACCTTTGATGGCAAGTGCTTTGCGATTAAATACGAATACCTGGAGCAGAATTACAGTATGAAAGAACACTGGCATCTCCTTCATGGCATCATTGCAAAGGCTTTGCTTTATTAAGGACATCCAAAAGGGCAAGTAATTGATTTTCAAATTAGAAACAGATTGGATTGAAAACCTTGGCCTCCATGAAATAAACAACTTCATTAGAACTCTCTTACTGTCCTCTAGCCATTAAGGGCTTCATTTATGCCGATGAAAGACATATTAAATGAACCAGTTGACCCAAACCTACTCCATGTTTGGGTGAATGCAAGCAGCTTGTTTACCACCATTCCTAACACTTCAAGCCACTTTCCCTAGTGACTGCAAGCATCAAGAACAAAGTGTTGCTAGCTTAGTGACAGAGATTATGCTTGGCAAGTAGAATGACATCTTGACATCTCTCAGTAGGGCTGGGAAAGACTTATGTGTAAAACCCCAAACAGCTACTGCCAGCCAGTGTGGGAAACACTGATGTGCTCATAGTTTGACCTGATTGTAGTCCTAGGTACTGAAATCCTACTAGAATTTATTTTTAATATAGGGCTAGAAGTGCTTTCGGCTGGTAAACAAAGAATTGAAGCTGCCTATGTACAGACCTCTGTTCTGATACACTGGGCACAAGGTAAAGTGCTGACCTAAAACAACAAAAAGTGCCACACTGTTTACAGTTCTTACATGAAGGGTCATTAATATTTATGTTTAGGAGGCCTGGAATTGAGGCATCGAAAGAATTACCCAAAGACATCTAGTGTGTGAATGGTTGAAGATAAATTTGTTCCTGGAGATCTATTATTGCTGTTAGCCATCATTCTAAAACATTATTGTTTATAGATAATCTAGCTGTGAGGCATGCCTGGTTGTTCTTGGAATGTGATTCTCATCAGCCCTAGAAAATATTGCCAACTATGAGCATTACTGAAAGTTCATGGAGGTAACGACCCCTCATTTCTACTACTATCCATCATAGGAAGAATACCCTTGGCTTCAGAAACAGAGAGGAAGTAATACATGAGCCCACAAGAATGATAACCACGACAATGTGGCATCAAGTCAATTCTGACTTATGGCTAACCTTTTCAGGGCTTTCCAAGTAAAAAATACCAAGAAGTGGTTTACCATTCCCTATCTGGGACTCTCCAGTTTATCCAAGGCCACACAAACTGGCTGTACTCTCAGAAAGCTTAATAGATCAAACTCCCAACCTCTGGTTCAGCAGCCAGATAATAAGTCAGAATTGACTTGACAGCACATGAGCTGATAGAACCCCATTTAACAGGGGCAGTTTCCTGGAAATTATGGGCAGAAGTGAAGCAGCAACGTGTTTTGTTTTATTTATTTTATTTTATTTATTTTTACAACTTATATGCGGCCCACTACCCAAAGTTGCCCTGCTTACATGAATTCCCAGAGCGAAGTGGCACCCACCACTATGGGCCACAATTCATGTGTTATACTCTCCATAGAGCTTGTTTGCTGTGACATGACTTAACTGGGTCACTCTCTCCTAAGTACAATGGTGCCCCAGATTACGAGTACCTTGGTTTGTGAATATTTTGCATAAAGAGCAAAATATTTAATAAAATTTTGCTTTGATTTGTGAGCAATGTCTTGCAAAACAAGCTTCCAGCAAAAAAAAAAGTATCCAGGGCATCTGGTGGGCCTGCGCCAGGCCCAGCCCTGACTGGACTTCTGGCACAACAGAAGTGACTTCCAGCAGACCAGAACTGACCTCCAGAGCTCACCTCCGGGTAAGCTCTGGAGGTAATGGCAGTTCCCGGCCCCACAAAAATTCTCAATAGGAAACAATGGAAATTGGGAGCCCAGAACAAATCAGGTAAGTTTCCCGTATTTTCTGTGGAGAAATTTGCTTTGATATGCAAGTATTTTGGTTTACGAGTATGCTTCCGGAACATATTATGCTCATAAACCAGGGTACCACAGTATAGTATTATAAACTGCTTTGCAAATGAATCCATTATTTGAAGCGATTGTTGTGGATTAATGCGCAGGGAGAACAGGAGGATGTACATGGCTACTTACCAGAAAATGTCTCTTTACTCAGACATTCTTTTATCCTGTTGGCTTTTCTGACATGGAAAGCCTTTGTGATTTCCTGGTTCATGAAGGCTTCTTTATTTGTGATGTTCTCCACCATCATCCGCAAGTCAAATACTTCCAGTATCTCAGCAATCTGAGCTACCCTGGTGAGATCTTTTTCATTCTCATCCAGCTGCCCTGTGTATAAAAACTGCAAAACACTTTTAAAAGGCCCAGGTTGAATGGAAGAATCTATTTTGACTACTGTTACAGTACACGTCCGCTTTGAAACAGGGTTGACCAGCGCTTCTTTATGCATACTGATAAAACCTTTGCCCCAAAAGGCTGGAGCTTGTTTCGTGCTGCTAGTTTCCCCTGCTTCAAGTTCTAGCCTCGTTGAAGCATTACTGCTATCAGCCGATGACGTGAGCTTGGCGTTGGGAGAATTCACAGTTGCCACCTCACCGTGATCATTTGTTTCAAGGCTGCATGCTCTGTCCAAAAGAGTTCTAGTGGCTTTTTCCTTGTGACAGTATAGATCAGGAAAGTCTGGGGTTTCTTCACATTCCATTAAAAAAAGGTCATAAAACTTGGAAGAAGAGGTAGCTAGGTAGATCTTGTGAGCAAAAATATGGGCATGTTCCTGAAGGACAAACATGACATCTGCACAGAGAGGATTGTCCAGTAAGTATCCGGCTTCATTGATACTGGTGATAGGACACTCTGGGATTTTGATAACCGGAGGAGGTGCTTTTGGAGGTAGAAAGGGAGCCTGAAGCAAAGGCTTCTGGACCTTCTTCAGATGTGATTTCCAGAACTGGAGGTGTCTCCTGGAGATCAGCGCAGCCCTAATGGCGTTATCAAACACATCTTTGATCCCGAATTGGTCAAATACGCTTGTTTCATAATACGGTATCCCAAGCTCCTTTGCGACCTCTCTCCCTCTTTCGGGTGGCAAGATGTCCCCCCTTTTGATAGGTCTGTGAATTAAACAAAAGAAAAGCAGTATAAAAGAACTGAACGCAGTTTCCAGGTCTCCTCTATTTATGTCTTGTCATGAGCACGATCTGCACGCACACGCACATGCACACACACACACAGAACCTCCAGGTGTGAGCTTAGTCTACCTTTCTTTTCCTATTCTTCAGCAGACATTTTACTGACATTTCCTGGATGCAGACTTAAGTTTATTCCAAGCCACAACAATCTCCTACTCCTCCGCAGCTTGGTTTTGCGCTTAATATGCAGCCAGTTCTTCATAATGTCCTATTATGCCAGCTCCTCACAGTGTTGAGATGGTCATGGGCTCTTAAAAGGTATCCCAGTGGACCATAATCTCTAGCAGGTTCTGTTAGAGATGGGAAACATTCCCTTCTTTAAAAACAAAAAAACCTACCAATTCCAGAATATGCCCAACCAGCATACCCAGTAATGTTTCCCTTCTCCATGTTCTACCAAGTGAATTAAACTTGAATGGCCTTGGTTGCAGTCTGCAGACATGTGTGTTATTCAAGCAACAGCCTAGCTAAGGACAGAGAGGGTCATTAGAGAAGCTTGGGGTTGGATTGGGCACAACAGCTATGAATGCAATCATGGTATGAAAGGGTTCTGATATGCTCTAAGAACACACACCCTTCATGGATGGTGCAGAAAAACTGTCCAGAAATAAATGTTACATTTCTGAGATATATGGTAAGTAGAGATGGGCTGTTTTGTCATTTCATTAAGTAATGAATTACTTTGTTAGGTAATGAAATGGTAGGATACGTTTTGTTTCAGAACAAAATGGCATTTTCCCCTCTATAACAAAACAATTTGTCCTAGAGGATATAGCAGGGGACCTTCTTCAAGCTCTTCCCAGTAAGCCCCTGAAATTTGGAAATGTTTGGGGGTCAAGCGGCTGTGTTACTAAGCTCCAATTCTAACTAGGAAAAAATCTTTCTAGTTAGAATTGGAACATCGGAAGCCAAGCCACGGGTGAGCATTTTGCGCCGCTGTGGCTTGGCTTCCGATTCCAATTTGAAAGATTTTTTCCTAGGGGCACCCCCTTTAGAGAGCTTCCTAACTCAGCCTCCTGAACCCCAACCTCTCCAAATTTCAGGAGCTTACCTAGTATCGCTTGAGGCAGCTAACGCTGCCATATTCATGCCGAAACATTGGTGTTTTTAAAAGAAAAATGTACTCAAAATTGGTACCACAACAGCCTTGTATTGGTACCTCAAGCTTCCTCAAGCGATTCTACACCTGACTTAGGTAAGCCACAGGACAGAAGTTAGAACTCTTGGATCACTGAAACTCTCCGGTCTTTGGCCATCACCCTGCCACAGGCATGTCTTGTGCACTTTTGACCACTGTCTTGTGGAACTGAAATTACTGCCCTCTTTATGTGCCAATAAATCTGAACCAATGTAAGGCAGCTTCATATCGGTCTACTTTTTGAGAGGCATTGTCTGGTCAAATAAATTCTTTGGAATTTAAGTCCTAGGATATTAGAAACACTCTAACCAACAGGCTTCTGGTCTTGGGGGGGGGGGGGCTCCAAGTTAAAATAAGCAACCTTTCCCATGCTCTGCAGAAGGCTATATACTTACTTCATAGAGGCTAAAACACAAGTGAGCAAACACATTTCCTTCTGTCTCTCAGTTTTACCTGGCTAATGGTCTTCTAGCTCGGTTCACCGCTTCCAGATCAGCGTATCGAAGATCCAGTTGGCAGCCAACCAGAACCACAGGGGTGCGAGGGCAGAAGTGCTTGATTTCTTGATACCACATAGTTTTCACATGATTCAGGGAGTTAGGGTTAGCAATGGAAAAGCACAGGACAACAACATCAGACCTGGAATAAATATGTATTTGTTTTAAATGAAGATTGCATCTCCGCTTTTTCTTGCACATGTTGTCTTTTTTTTTAAAGGAAGAAGAAAAACAATTACACCCCAATGACAGCCTGTCTTTGAGCTTTTCAAGATGAGACTGTCAGTCTTAGAATTCCACATTACTTTACAATACCTGAGACCAAAGAATTCTATTGTATAGGGGGCCAGACCCCCCCCCCAGAGGAGCAGAGGAAGCCACCCAATTCTACAGCATCCATTGTAGATGGAACAGGAACTGATTGCTATCTATGCTCATTGCCATGTTCCAAACCTTGATGTCCTGAGAAAAGGTAGGTGATTATCTAACAGTTTAATGGGGGGCATGTATTGTAACAGGACAGTGAAGTGAACCAACATCTACCTTGGAAGGACAGTTGAATCATAATTGAGTATATGCCACCAAACATACTCAACAAAGAGATGCAGACAATCCTGGAATTCTATTGAGAAAAGCTATGTGATACATACATTAACAGTACATGCTTGTCTGAGTCACACATTATGTCTTCAGATATATAAGATGTGTGCATGATTCAAACCTTTAGATGTAAATTTACAAAATATACAATCGGGTTCCCTGAGTTGAGGAGACTGTGAGAAGGAACCAGTTTTCTTTTACTGTAGCTTTACACACACTAAATAACAGAATACAATAAAAACTGCAAACGACATATTTCTATGTGTCTTAGAAATGTTGCTCTGTTGATGTTATATCCCCCCAAGACAAATTACTTAACAAAATAGAGTACTGTAGTAGTAAATGATGAGACACAAAGGAAGGGAGGAAGGGTTAAATAAAGGCAATGTTATGATTTCTGCACACAGCTGCTATTAAATAAAACAACTATTGCAAAAAAATATATTAAAAGGACTGGGTGACATTAAAAAGAAAATATGTAGCTACATTTTTAGAGAACAATTGCCATTATAATAATTAAATGTATATATATTTCCATCACAGTAATTGTTGTATTTCCAGGCAACTCATAAAAAGCATGAGGTAGGTTTTTAAAACCAGAACATAAGCTTTATATTTACTGAAGCAAGAACATAAATGACTGAAATTAAGGAAGTGGTTCATCATTCTCAGTCATAGATTTTACAAACATATTGGATAATCCATGCAAGTCCCTCACAGGAAAAGTTAAACATCATGTGTAACAGTCTAGAAAGAGCAAAAATCATTGTAAGAGAACCATAAACAGGCATAGCAGCAGTTATGGTGCGCAAAGAACCATTCCATAGTCAATTCCAATTCATTTCTATTAAACTTTAATTTAACATGAATTTATTGTGCCTCCAAGCCTGGGCAATTAATGGAGCGAGACCTGTGAATCCCAACATTTGCATTCTGAATCATTAATGATCTACCCGTTCTCTTCTCATTTCATTAAGGACATGGCTCAATCCAGCATGTCTTTGCAACATCTAAAAATAAATGGCAGCACAATGCAATGAAATGCAGCACAGATAGTGCAGTGAATCTCCAGTTAATGGAAAACAAATGCTCTTGTTCCTCTGCATACATGTTTTCTGTAAAACCTTAGAACACGCAATGTGTAATTGCTAGAGCAGAGGACATTAATATGAGGTTGTATAGAAAACACATCAGTCTTCCTCATGTATTGGAGCGTGCTTTAGAATCAGACTGCTCCCACATGCACCAAGCCTAATAAACCTTTCCTAATCATCTCTGAACACTTCACTCAACTATCCCACAGTTTATATTAACACAGAGAAGGGCAAAAAGAACATGTTGACATGTAGGAAGTAGAAGACACATGTGCCGTGTTTTATCCAGAGCACAGTTTATACTAACATTTGCTATCAGTGTTTGCATTTCAAGTTTTTTTTAATATTGCATCTATTAGAGAGAAAAGTTTAAGAAAAAAGCATTATCAGACAAATTTAAAACATATAATTTATGACTGGATTTTGTAAGCTCAAGTTTCTCCTTTCCTGTTTTGTTTTTGACATGAGGATTATTCAAAATTTAGACCTCCTTTTCACCTCTTAAAGGAAACATGAATCAACTGGGCATTTTGCAATGTACTTTAAGACTTTAAGCAAAGTGTTTAAGAAAAATCAAGTACCCTGCTTCATAATCCTAGATCACAAACATCCTCCTTGTTCATTGATACAGGGTGTTATAGCCAAGTCAATGTGTTTTAAAAGGCAAATGTGAATTCATATTAAGGTGATACCAAGGCACTGTACACTAACTTGGCAGTAAATTCCATTAATGTCAATAGTACATAACAATAAAAGGGGTGCATGATAGCTGAAGGCAGCAACTTTTGCAATGCAGAACCTTATGACATGGGGATACTGACTCAGCTGAGTATAGCACTTTAGGTTATTTTATGCTGGGTATAATATCATCTGACCTTCAGCGTACGTAATTCTGGTAAGACAAGGTGCACAGCTTCCAGTATTGATGGGAAATTAATTACTGCAGAATCCCTATAGATTTTATTTTTTATCCACGTTTTGTAACAAGGGGAGCAAAATTTCTAACAAGAGACATCAAGCTATAACCCCTACCCCCCCCCCCCCAAGATATGACTAATTACTTTTAAACAGTTTTTATTCTACACCTTGCTGTATCCTAGTGTGTAATTTTTCTTTAGAAAGAACTGGTTGTACTAGAGGAAGGCAGAGTGAGATGTCTTAGGCTACAGAAGATGCCCAACAGATGTCATCTTGATAATGATGGACTACATCTCCCATAATTCTTAGGGAGCATGGCCATAAGCCCAACAAGCCCATTCCAACCCAGTTATTCTATGATTCTATATCGTGATGGCACTAGCCTGGAGAATACTACCATTGCCCATATATCACTTTGTGTGGAGTAGTCTTGTTACTTCTGTATGACTTTTGTAGCTAGGCTTTTTATTATTCCCTCTACATGATGAGATGATGGTCCCACCGTGTGGTAACTTAAGACCAAGTAAGGCTTTCATACCCCCCCTTCCAAGGCAACACATAGGAGGATAACTCTATAGTCTGAAAGCAGTGTCACAGCTGCCATTTCTCCAAATCAGAAGTACAGAAGATTGTACAGAAGACATTTCTCCAATTCAGAAGTACAGAAGATTGTACAGAAGACATTTCTCCAATTCAGAAGAAGGTGGGGTTGCATCCACCTTAGTTGTCAACCTGTAATGCCAGTACAGTACTGTTTCTTACTGTCCCACAGCTAGTTAGGAGGTCTCAGAATTGGCCTAATTCCTTAAGTGTACTAGAAGATACTCTTCTACTGCCATTGTTGAATTAGAACTTAATGGTCAGTCCAGCTGGTTTCTACCTACAAGGAACCGGAAGGGGCTGCCATCGTGACCTTCATCCCTGGGCAGAAAGCCTAGGAGGGCTCTAGCCTTGCCAAACAACAATTACTAAGATGCTTTGGGGAAAACCATAGCAATTACACTGGTATACACTCAATTAAGCTCAAGCGTCTTATCAGGCTGAATCTTAAAACCAATCAAACTGTCTATCAATTCCATTATACAGTTCGTAACAAAGAAAACTATCTTGTACAGAACTGTTAAGTGAGGCACACCTTTCCCTAAGTAAATGCAAACAGCGTTCACGCACACATTTCAGTGTAGGAAAAGCGGAAGCCAAAAGCGCTTGCAGAGACAGGTTACAGGCAAGGCGTTGTCTTCCACAAGAGTCAAATTTTATGAAAATGTAGCAGCAGCTACCACATGAAGTTGATGGAGCTCATAAGTGACTGCAGGCATAACCAAATGATCTGAAAAATGAATGACTATGGCTGCTTTCACACATCATGATAAACCATGGTTTATTATAATAAGAGCAAGCTGCAATGAATTTATGGCTTGTGTATACCCCTTTTCCTCTTCTGACATGGCCATGCTTCTGTTTTTAATTAACCTTAGCTTCTTGTTTTATCTGAACCAGTCAAATTATTGTTAAATTTAACTGGGTTTTATTTTTTTCAATAAATCAACTTGAAACCATGGGGTCTTAAGCCCAGCATTTCCAAAAAACAAAACAAAGAGAAAGAAACAAAAACAAAAACCAACATGGTTAGTGTAAACCATAGTTTGATGTCTGGGTGTAACATTAAGGTGAGGTTACCAAAATACAGAATTACAGTAAATGCTTCTGATGCTCTTCATCCAGCTACATCAGAGGGCAGGCAAGCGTACACAAGTTTGAATCTCACTGCACCTCATTCCTGCCACGATAAGCAATGGTTTATTGCAATGTCCAAACATAGCCTACGTGTGCATGCTCACAACCAACAAGATTGCAATGAAAGGAGTGGCCTAATATATAAAGGGGTAAATATTGATCGAACAAAGGCAGGGCAAAACCATGCGCCAGCCTGGTTAGGAGCAGGAGAAAAAGAAATCAATTTTATACTTTACCGAGAGCGGTGAAGCTTCTTAAGAACGGGTATTTTGTGCGAAACTGTCAAAACAGCATGAAATACATATATTCAGATTGGCATGGTGAGAAGAATGCAAAATATTTTAAAAATAATTTGCAAATCTTAATAGGGCTGGATATGAAATACCTCAAAACTGAAACCTTGGCAGCAGGAAGTCACTTAGAAATGGTGGTTGCTCACTGGCAGCTTCAGAAGAGGGGGGGGGTCCTTTATTTCTTTACTAACAGTTTACATTCCATCTCTTCCATACAGAACCGAGCAAGGTAGGCTGAAACCTAATAACAACACTACCCAGTACTGAACTGAGACATAAGCGTACCTCCACATCACAAACAGTCACCAGGCAACAGACTGCCTCACTACCAAATTTGCTGCAAGATGTAACTCTACATGCAGAACACTTCTTTTTATTACGATCATCTATCGCCATATAGTAAAACATAATGTGTGAAGCAGAATGAGCAAGAAATACTCATCACACAGCAAACGTACGAATTTAAGACCTTTCTGTCTCTCCTTAATTGCTATAGCTTAAAAAAATGACAACAGACCCAAGCAAGTTAACATCCTTGGGAATCCCAGGGAGAAGCTATGATACCATTTATTTATTTTATTTATTTATTGGATTTTTATACCACCCATCTGGCAGTGAGGTCACTCTATCATTTGCTGCCCTCCCTTGTTTTTAGATTTTAAAAATGACAGAGATGAAGAGTTGCTCTCAAAGATTCAAGACTTGACAGCTTTTCTGACATATGGACAAATGTACAAGTATGTATTCCTATCACTTGGAGGATTACTAAAATCTGTCCTTAAACATCTTTCCTAAGCCTTTCAAAAGAGCAAAAACGGGATTAGCAGTGCTGGATCCTGGTTTAAGAGATGAGTAAACAATGGAGAGGATCTAGAATGGGCCACATGAGTCATAGTAGAAGATGACCAATAGTTAGGAAGCCACACTGAAATCAGCAGGGATTGTATGATTAACTGAAGTCCTACTGAATTCAGTGGATCTAATATAACTATGAAAGGGCCCATCCCACTATTCAATGTAGTGTTAAGTCCAAATATTTAGTAATTACTGGAGACCACCAGGGAATACCAGGCGCTGTAGGTGCCTGGAGTAGGAACTGGCAAGCCACTCCAGTATTCCTGCCAAGAAAACTCCATGGACATGGGGTCACAAAGAGTCAGTCACAACTGTAATGACACAACACACACACACACACACACACACACACACAGTTAATCTGGAAGTTGAGTCATGTGGCAACTGGACTTCTTTTTCTTGAGAGACAGAAACATTTCGCTGCTCATCCAAACAGCTTCATTAGTCTGAATACAGCTAGTGCGAGTCCTCCATCTTAATAGCCTGCTTTGACCTCTTGTCACCATGGTCTGAAATAGGCTCATAAGATGGACAATAGCCTGAATAGACTCATTAGGTAGACAACTGTATCCATAGGCTCATTCGGTAGACAATTGTATGTCTTAAGGCTCACATCCAAACATCACTTTGGATGAGCAGCAAAACGTTTCTATATCTCAAGAAAACAAACTCCAGTTGCCATGACTCAACGTCCAGATAAACTCACCTGGATGACTGAGAATCTTCACAGACAATTACTAGTTAACACTTTTTTGTCACTGACCACTTGAAACTTTCATGATTAAGTGGTATAAAATAGTAGTTGTAATTATACTTTCAATAACATGGGGTTGATTCATTGAGTATTTGATGTACCATGGAAGACATGCACAGTACTTATAATGTGCATATTGTACACCAGGTTGAAATGAACTCATATATAATAAAAGGCACCTTTCTTTTATCATGGGTTTTTAGGTTTCTCCTGCATGGAGATGGGCCTCTCTATATATTCCCGTGTATGGGCAAAGCCAGCTACTCAGTTTAATGTGAACAAGCAATAGCTCATATTTGACTTGCTAACTAAATACCTGCAGTGTTTTACAAGACTCATATGTCTACATTTGCAAAAGTAAATAAAAGCCTGAAAATAGAACACCTAGCAATTGAACATACAGTGGTACCTTGTATAAAGGAATTAATTTGTTCCAAATGAAATTATGTTAAGCAAATTTTCCTTTATACAAATTTCCCATAGGAATGCATTGAAAATGGAGTAATCCCATTTTTATGTTGTACAGATTTGGCCCATAGGCAATTCTGTTAAGCAAATTTCCCCTATCTCCAGAATATTTTATGTTGTACAAATTTTATGTTATACAAGCTGTTTGTTATACAAGGGTCCACTGTATATATAAACAGTTCTTGGTGTACTTCTTACTTACAGTCAATAACTGTATTTTAGTCAAATATATTTTATTATTTGTAATTCTTAAAAGAGCAAATTCTTTTTCCCTTTCCTCTCACTGCTTTAATAACATGAAACCTAAGCAGGCCTCTTAAAACCCAGATCATCCATAAAGATACATTACCTACTTTAAAAAAAACACCTTGAGAATGGCAAATTAAAATGTGTGCGTGGAGGGGGGGTTACTACAAGTCCCATAAATTGGTGGGGCTGGATGCAGGATTGCACATGTGGTGAGAAACTATTCCTACAAGTTGCAAGAGAGAACCTCATACAAAATCTGGGGTGTAATTAACAGAGTGCTGAACTGCATCTTGGGAAACTCTAGTTCCTGACAAGCCATGAAACCCACCAAAAGACCTTGAACCAACCACCACAGCTCAGCTTTAATAATCTACCTTGAAGATATGGTAGGAAAGAAGTGACATAAGCACCACATAGCATTTGGCATTAGAAAGCTGGTGAAGAAACATAAATGGTAAATAAAATTAAAAATAAACACTCATCACCTGACAGCAGGTGATCAAAGAGGCGCGTCCTTCACATTTTCATTCTGCCATGAGTGGTGATAGAAATTATGAGGGCATCCAGAGGGTCCAAGTACACTTGATGTTAAATCTGCCCTCCTTAAGTCTCCATGGTTTTGTTCTGCTCAAAAGCAAGCATGGACGTCATGATCCTGATCAATTTTCACCACATAAGGAAGCAAGGCTCAAACCACTTTTTTCCCAACCCTGAGCCCCACCCACCCCAGTGCTAGCTTCCATGAAGTGTGACTAGGAACTAGATGTCACAAAGTGAAAGGGAAAAATTCATCAATTTCTTCTTACGTGCTCTAGCTCTCATTCAAATTGGGTGGGGCACATTGATGTTCAAATAAAACAATACACATAGAGAACAACAAGCTATACACTTGAGACTTAGGGTTTGACTCAAAGTGGACCATGGCCAGAGAGCCACAGAACTGGAGAACATCCCACACAAGCGATCTTTTGTTCCTCCATGGGACATGTGTTGGGGGAGTAATGTAAAGCCTAGGGCCCCTTAGAGGTCTACATGTGACATCTTTGTTTTGTTTAAACTTCTCACATCCATCTGGCTGCAAGCAACAGTAACTGAAGAAGAAAATAAAACTTTGTTTTTCTATACGGTGGACCATTGTATAACAAATGGTTTGTATAACATAAAATTTGTATGACATAAAATATTCCGGAGATAGGGGAAATTTGCTTAACATAATCGCCTATGGGGCAAATCTGTACAACATAAAAATGGGATTACTCCATTTTCAATGCATTCCTATAGGAAATTTGTATAAAGAAAAATTTGCTTAACATAATTTCATTTGGAACGAATTAATTCCTTTATACAAGGTACCACTGTATTTTTTAAACTACATAAGCTCCCATTTCAGTGTCCCAGCCACTGGGAATTGAACTCTGCAGGTGGTGGTGGTGGGTCTTGTGTTCCTTCCTACAGCCATATTTCATGTATACATTATCTTTTTAAGTGCTAGATACTGTTTCTACAAACAAGGTTTTGACCTTCACCTTACCCTTTCTTTTCTTTCAATCAAGGCTTTAAACGATATGGGGTTACAGCCAATCACAAGGAAAATAACAAACTACCTGTAATAGGATTTTATGGACAAGCACCATTGAACCATCTGCGCAATCTGTCACATGTTTTGGTGAAAAACTAGTTTAAAACTTCCAGTTCTAACATTTAAGTGCTCAAATATAAACATAGAATAAGGAATCGTGATTATACATATGACACTTAGAAGTTTAGTTTTGCTAAACCGCATTAAGTGACATTCCATCGTGTTTATTTTAAATGGCTGTTCTTCTAGCTGCATATCTGAATCATTTTGTTCACAGAGCCCAGAGAATACCTTTGATGTGGCTCAATTTTGTAGAGGAGTAAAATGCAGAACATAAATTGTCTGGCTTCCATTCAGCATCCTGCTTGTTCTGAACTCCCACAATGCGAGTGATCAATATTTTTGTATCACGTAGGCCTAGAGATAGCACTCAGCTACAATCAAGACTATTCCAAACAGACTTAGTTATAGCCTAAGGACCAACAGAAATAAATTGCTTGAGAAACAGGAAGGCAAGGAAACAGAGGGGTTTTTAGAAAATGAATACCAAGTGGGACACAGAAATGTAGAACAGCTGGAGAGCTCAGTGGTTTAAGTATCTGGCCATACAGCCAGTAGTTGAGAGTTCGATTCTCCATTGTGCCTCTTTGGCATAGGCTGGATTTTGAGCTTTCATGGCACTCAGAGAATAACAAGAATTCTCCCCTGTCAGAGTATGCAGATTAATAGTCTCAGAATGCAGTATGTCAATCACCCTGATCTGACTTACTATTGGTCTGGCTATACTAAGATTCTTTTATGCCCCTCCTTTCTGAAAGGTCTGTCAGTTAAACAGACAAGAAATGACAATTTTATTTTTTTAATCTCTCCTCATGGCTGTTCAGATGGAGAGCCTTACCTTCATGCATACCATCCAACCTTAGGGGATGGTGTAACAAGTATAGGGACATTATTCAACACAGACTGTTTAATGTGGAATATTTGTTTTCTATTTAACGTTTAATAAACCTTTTTTGAGTTTAATGTGACTCATTATTTGCTCCGTGGGGGGTAATTGGACAAAGCAACAGTAAGACCTCTAACATCTCCTAATACTTCCAAATCATAATGATATTGAGGACAAGATCCCAATACTTCCCAAGCCAATTCATGGTGGGAATGATGGAGAAACCTGATTGCTTGCAATTTTAAAATACATCTGCCTAATTCATTGTCCGTGAACCAACATGAAACCATGGTACAGTTATTTCTCAGCATATGAATCTTCCTAAATTTTGCAATATACTGTAGTTTTCTGATCAAAAAATGCTTAGAAAAATTTCTGTACTAGAGAAATGTACATACATTTTCTGAAATCCTGTTGCTTGGCATAAGAAGTCACACTATAGTAGACCTAGCAAATCAAAGTGGATTCAGTGAGTCCATTACTTTTTAAGTTCCATTGAGTCAGACGGGACTCTCCCCCCTCAGTGTGTGTGTGTGTGTGTGTGTGTGTGTGTGTGTGTGTGTGTAAGCAGTCTAAATTGAATATGTGTAATGGGTTATCAAGTTAGAATCAACTTACTGTTTAACAAGCCCAATAGGACTTTTCAAAGTCAATGAGATATTTAAGGAATGGTTTTACCAGTTTCACTCCCCCAGGGAGTATCCACGGCCAAGAGGGGATTTGAATCCTATTCTTCTAAATTGTCACTCTACCCACTACTTAACAGTAGACACAACCAAAATTACATACAGAAATACATACTGAGAAAGAATTAAAAATGGACAAATTTTATTTAGACATTAAATTATCTTGGAAACTTACATGGAAACGAACAGAATGACCTCAAGACTGGGATAAAAAAGAAATAAAGAATTTAATATACAGATTTGCCTGTTCTTAATAGAGGAGTTAGAACCACTGTGGACAGCATGTAGTTGGTCTGGTTACAAATACAAGCCAACATTTCTAGATTTGCACAAGTTACATCCTAAGCAGTTGGTCTTTGTGGAATTATACATATATCTAGAAGTGAACTGTATGCTGACTGAAATAAAATGGTGACAGACATGAAGTACTGATGTTTTGTTAAAATGGATCCCTCTTATAAATGTGTGTTTCTAAAAATATTTTCAGGAGAATTTCCGAAAGCAAACTTAGCTCTAGTGGACATCCTACTTGATTAATGACAGTGAGTAACAATTCCTTCCTGAATTCACATCCGCAATCCTAGAAATATCAACAAACTTATATTTAGAACAAACCACTGAAATAAATGGGATAAGTTGGTCACTGTCTAACTAAACTCCCCACTGATTGCAGTGGGTCTTTTCTAAACAAGATTAGGAGTCAAAAACTACAAGGAATAAAAATTTTCTCACGCCAGTCATTTTTCTCTCTCCAACAATGGGAATTCATCAAAGATGCATGCCTCAGTAATCAGATTTGCAGAATAAGTAATGTCTAGCTTTTAAAGAACAAAGCAAAGCAAAGAACTTGTAAATTACATGTAACACACACACATGTAAATTACATTGTTGGGAAAACTTGTGTTTTACAACAAAGAAATGTCTGATTCACTGGTGGGAGAATTTCTTTCTAATGTGCCATCCAGGTTTCTCACTTATGGCAACCCCAATAGGGTCTCTAAGTCATGTGAGATATTCAGTGAGTACATTTCAGCTCACCAGCAATTTTCTATGGCTGAACAGTGCTTCGTACCCAGGCCTCCTGAGTCTTTAGTCTCTCTATTCACTACATCACACTGGCCCTCGTACGGTCTGGTCTGATTTTAAATTGCAAGCCAACGCATTGTATAGAAGAGGGGATATAAATACATTAAATAAATGTATTGCACATTGTAACTGGATTGTGGGAGGAGAAACTCTCCTACAAAATTTCAGCATACATGTGAAAATCACTGTAAAGTTATCAAACCACAAAAAATCAATACACTGACAGCTGCGGGGGGGGGAGTATTTTACACTACAATCCCATATATGTTCACCTGAGAGAAGCCTTGCTGAACTCAATTGGGCTTTTGTATGAATAGATATGATTCCAGTTCTGATGCATAGCTTGGTGCAGTAATGGGGAACATGTGGTCCCCCAGATTATGATGGTCCCCAGTTTCGATGATTCCAGCAGTGCTTCTGCTAGTTAGAGCTGACTGAAGCTGCAGTCCAACAATATCTAGAGGACCATAAGTTCCCCAACCTTCATTTATTACGTAGACCAGATCCTTAAGCATGTAGAAACAATTTATTCTGATAATGGCAAGGCATCATTAGCTTCCATTCTAGGAAAGTCAAAACAGAAAAGTAAATGTCATCTTTTCTCAATGATAATAATGAGCCCAAACTATGCAGTCTTGCTTGTGTATCAGTCTTCACTGATAACGTGGCTGCATATCATCAAGGAGATCAGGCATACAGAAGCAGTCGAATGCTTGTCAGTAGTTTTAAATGGATGAAGCCTCCAATAATGTGTGCAGGTATGAATACACGTACTCATCTTCATCTGTTTTCATACCCAGATCACTGTTTGTACTTCCTTGCCATGTAATAGGTACTGCTGGCTAGTGATTAGCATATAGTAGAACATACTGCCTTATTCCATTATGTTAAGTGATGAAGACTTTTTTTAATAACTTGCCATGCTTTTAATGGCATATCTCTGCTTTTAAAAAGCTTAACCAATTATCACACTATAAACCCAAGTAAGTACAGATTTGTATTTCCTGATTGAAGCAGATTAGTATTTATTCAAAGGACAAGTACCAAATGTCCTATCATTACCATGAACTATTGTTTGAACACTTCAGCAACCTGACAGTATAATTCCTAATAATTAGCAATGACAGGCAGAATCTCTCTCAGACCTGACACATGTCTACAGTAACAAAACCCTAATCAAGCAGTACTGTAATAAGTGAGACATGAACTGATGATGAATTTAAATTAGGGTATTCTGCTTAGATATAGAATGGAGCACATGAAGATATCTATGCATTCCACAACAGTACACAGCAATAAAATATTGTCTGATTGTCCCAAAATTAAAGCAGGGAAATAGAATTGAGAAAGCAAAATGATAGGAAAAAAGCAACAGAGAAAGGCTGTGTTTTTGTACAAGAGAAAAATGTGTTTAATATTTAAAAAGCAGTGGAGGGACCTATTTTCAAGTTCAAAATCTTACAGTCAGTGGCCAGAATACCACTGTAGATTTACGCCGGTGTAAATGTAATGGTATACCGTATTTTTCGCCCTATAAGACGCACTGGGTCATAAGACGCACCTAGTTTTTAGAGGAGAAAAACAAGAAAAAATGTTTAGCCTAAGGTTTTATGGTGGAAGAAGGGGAGGCTGCAAATGAGGCAATTGGAGTTGTGGGATCCAAGTTCCTAACCCTAACCCTTTTCTCTTCTGCAGCCTAGAACCAATGCACCCTGAAAACGTGTTCCAATAAGCTAGGAAACCTCTAAAGAAAGTTTCTGGTGCCATGAAGGGCTGCAGTGAAAAGGAGGAAGAAAAGAGAATCATGAAATTCCTTACTGAGCGAGCTTCATTGAATGCTTCCCCTGCCCGCCTTCCAGAAAGCTCTTAAGACTTGGCTTCTTAGGGGGGGGGGCGTTCAGTGTCCTGTAAGGTTTTAAAATCTTGTGTCCTGTGAAGTTCTGTTGGGCGCCTTACATTCTGTTCTTGCCATTAATTCTTGGTTGTTGTAGTTGTTTTGCTTTGTTTTATCTATTATGTACACTGCCTTGAGTTCCCTTTGGGAAGCAGGTGGTATGTAAATAAATAAATAAATAAAGTTTTGAATCTGCAGACTCTAGATACAGAAGTACATAAGTGGATAGAATGGTACTCCACTGGATCTTGTTCACTATATATAGCTATGTACAGTAATTCTTTTTTTTTTTTCTGGCTGAGACTGTTTTCTCCCCATATACAGTAGGATATACAGTACTGTACTTGTTTCCATATTCCTCCTTTCTGCGCTATCAGCATCCACTGCCTCATTTATTTGAAACACTAAGTTAAAAAAAAAACTCTCAGAAATGCATATTTATACTTATTTCCAAAATTGGTTTCCCAGAACTGGCCATTAGAGGGAACTCAAGACCAAGCTATATAAAACATTCCATATCAGTGATGGCAAACCTTTTAGAGACCGAGTGCCCAAAATGCAATTCAAAAACCCACTATTTTTTCGCAAAGTGCCAATACAGCAATTTAACCTGAATACAGGTGGCTGTGAAGGGGCGATGTCGGGTGCCCACAGGAAGGGCTCCAAGTGCCACCTTTGGCACCTGTGCCATAGGTTCACCAACACTGTTCTATATGCTCCTCTCTACAGCAGCACATGCTTTTCAGCATGGGGTGGTGGTGATTTGAACCAATCCTCCTTGGAAACTATAGACCTACAGTGTCACATACCCTCTAAGGCAGAATAAAAATCTGATACAATTAAGAGTGTGTGTATGTGTTTTGGCTTCCAGACCTTCTCCCCTCCTTGCTCTCCTCCATAAGGAAAGGTGCAGGCATGTCTGCTTTTTAAAAACACTGGTTTGCAAAAATGATAAACATTTGTCAAGCTTGCTGGTTATGAAAAAAGTCACTTGTTGATAATTCTGTTCACCAGTTCTCACAATAAGAGCCCAAATTTACTAGTCTGTCCATAATAAAATAATGTCACTGGTAAGACTCTTCCCAATCATGCTGTGTATTAGTCTCTGTAGGACAAGGATCGAAGTATGTTGTTATCCCACCTTCTTATCTCTGTGAATACTGGAGCATGACTCATTTTGCCCTCTTAATCTCCACTAATCTGCTCAGGGACAGAGTTTATGTTGACATATCTTCTAAGGCCACATCAAGGAGGGAGGCAAAGAGTAAACACAGACATCACTAGCCCTTGCTAAAATCAGGAACCACTGGATTTTAAACTTGCCAACCCTTCAGTAGATTAGCATCTAGTGCCTGCCTGATAAATGTCTTATACACATTTTCGCCTCTGCATTATGCACTTAAGTGCACCAGAGGCCATAAAATATTTAACCAGGCATTTTAATTAGGGCTTTGGTGAGTTTTCAGAAACAAAACTGTTAAGACGCAGATTGCAAAATGAATCACCATAAGGGTTTCTCAGTCATGGGAAAGAATGTGAAAGCCATATTATACAGTGGGCAGGATAACCAAGCCTTGAGTGGCACACCAAATCTCTTTGTATACTAACACTAGTCAACAGACAGCACTGTTTCTGAAGACAATTAATACACACTAAGAACCTTGGAAACATTACAGTCCCTGCCTAAAATTCTGCAGACTCAACTATTTCTTTATATGTAAGAGCCATCACGCATGATATGTCTCTCTGTGTGCACCTTTTGTCTCTACCCAGAGATGACTGCTGAATAAGACGGATGATAAAGATTTTATATTGTAATCCAGTTGTTCACCCCATCTAGAACAATTCCAGAGTGGGATATGCTGAATAATTGCTTAAGTAAGTTCCATGGTAGATGTATTTTAAGTTGCATCAATAATACTGGGGTGTCCAAACTTAGAAAACATATGAATGTTTTTCTGTTTTGTAGCAAACTCTGAAAATACCATGCTGGGGAAAAGCCAGTTATGATGGATTATTAAGTGACCAGTGTGGGTACTGGCAAAAACCCTTCCATCCTCATCATGGAAAGTGGTTTCCTGTTGTTGCACAGGTTGTTGTCGTTCTTATTATTGTCGTTGCTGTGAGGAACAAACTGAAGGATCCACATATCAGTATAAAAGCATAACATGCTTAATGTCACATACCGTATATACTCGAGTATAAGTCGACCCGAGTATAAGTCGGGGCCCCTAATTTAAACCCAAAAAACTGGGAAAATTTATTGAGTCAAGTATAAGCCTAGGGTGGGAAATGCAGCAGGGCCTGGCAACTCCTCCTTTGTGAGTTGGGTGTGTGTGTGATGTTTAAAATGACTTGTAGCCACCGAGGCAAGTGCTTGAGTTGGTGGCTAAAAGTCATTTTAAACATGGGGGGGGGATTCATGAGAAGCGGCACACAATGTTTAAAATGACTTTTAGCCACCGACCCAAACTTGCCTCAGTGGCTAAAAGTATTGACCCGCATATAAGCTGAGGACCCCCTTTTTCAGCCCAAAATTGGGGCTGAAAAACTAGGCTTATATTCGAGTATATACAGTATATCTTTCTCAACATGTGAGTAAATGCTGAATTAGAAAACTGGTCAAATATGTTACTTGTACCCATGTAGCTGAATGGGGAGTGAGGGCTATAAGATCTGTGAAAGAGGAACCTGATATAAATACCAGTGTACCTTCACGGCACAGCTGAAGAAATTACTTTTGAAAGAACTCTAAAATAAAGTCAAGATCTTCCTGCAAATGCAGTCCAAAGTACAATCGATTAGAACAAAAGCACACATACTAAACAAAGAGTAAAGAAGTCAACACAAACTTGGTATAGCAACTGGAAGCTAACCTGTACACCAAAATCAGGATCCCAATATCTGTGCAAGCAATTCTGCAAGGGAAAGATTTTGGGCTTGTGCTTCTCAAACAGCACTTCTGAACCCCATCAGTGCTAAGTAACACCCAACTTTTGATACCCAAGTATACCTAAAGCAGCTGTTTAGATCACAGCCAATGATCTGTCAGGTTGAAGTAAAAGCACACAACATTCAGGGAATATATATTATTCACTTTAAAAAGGTGAAGGTTCCCCCCACACTTTTGTGCTAGTAGTGTCCGACTCTAGGGGTGGCGCTTATCTCCATTTCTAATCCAAAGAGCCAGTATTATGCAAGTCCGTGGGCATGTGGTTGGTATGGCTGAATGCATTTCTGTGCACGGAACACTGTTTTACCTTCCTGCTTTTTATGGCAGTACCTATTTATCTACTTGCATTTACATACTTTCGAACTGCTAGGTTGGCAGGAGCTGGGGTTATCAGCGGGAGCTCGCGCTGCTGCATGGCATCCAATCTTATTCCCTTTGGTGGCATTTAAGTTAGGGAAAGAGGAAGTCTTCTGTTGACTTTAGTAAATTTCAACCTGGTTGCAATCCTATATTAATTTTAAATAAGTGGTCGTTCTGATCCTGCCAGGCCTTTGCTAAGCCCAGTGGACTGAGAACTACAGACACAGAACATTCCTTCATTAACAAGAGAGGTGGGCAGATTCAGGGGGCAGGGACCAGCACTACATAATTAAGGGTATAATCTGGGTGATGCTTGTTGACAGTTGGGAAGCATTTACCTGCTTGCAGACTCATGAATGACAGTTTTTTAAAAAAACATTTATATCAACAGTAAGTATAGGCATTTTTCACAAGATGACAGTTTGCCTACTGGATGTCTTCTGTAAAAATCCATCTTACAGGGCAGAAAACCCAGGATGGAACCTTTCACCAAGGCCAGAGTCAAGTAATTAACAATATTGGGTCTTTCTTTCTTTCTTTCTTTCTGTTTGAGTGTTGCACAATATAATAGTGGTACCTCTTAAGATGAATTTAATTCATTCTATGGGTCAATTTGTCCTATGAAAAATTCATCCAACGAAACAAGGTTTAATGCGGTGTCCCATAGGAATGCATTGAATTCGTCTTGCGAAGCATCCCATAGGAAAAATTCATCTTACGAGGTTTTCCTATTCCTGGACATCTCATTCGTCTTACGAATTTTTTGTCTTAAGGGGCATTCATCTTGCGAGGTATTACTGTATTCTGGTTCCTTCTTATAACATTTATATACAAAATATTTTGTGTGGTTTACTTAGAAGACCTAGTCTATTGATAAAATTATTACAACATAAAAAACTATTCCTTTCCAATATGTGCTCATTTATAACACTGTCCTTTGAATGATAATGTATATGAATGATTTGGATCAGTTTAATATGCCACATTTCAAACTTCAGAACCACACGTCTTCCTACATTAAGCTTTGCACCATTTGCTATCAAAAGGTGAGGCATAAATCCACGAACCTTCCATAAGCAAAGCGTCTGTCCTTGTGGTGGTCTCCAAAGGTGTCCCACAGTCTGAGAGAAACACTCACTTCATCAACAACGTCACGGGAACGCTCAAGAACCTGAAATAAGTAGACATTCATCAGTTAAAGTCTGCTGGAGATACAATTACAACAACCTTAAGAAGAGCCTGAAGGTACAGAAAACAATAACCTCTTCCAGTCCAGCGCCTCCAGATGTTGTAGAACTACAATTCCATCATCTTTAGCCTGAAAGGGAAATAGTCAGGCGTCGGGATGATGGGGAACTATTATCAGTAACATCCGGGGATTTTCTCGGTTAGGGAAGACTGCTAAAGAAGAGCATGGTACTCAATCAGGTAAGATACAAGGCTTTCATTAGATATTTATTTTCGCCCACTCATTTGTTTATGTTTTACATATAGCAGTAACATTTATTCCCCAGGATACAACTGCAAATTTTTACTGCTATGTTTGGGCTAAATCTTGTTCTCAGTTGCCATAATAATAGACTGACTGACTGAATGGGACATTTTAAATCAATAATTACATGACTTGATTAAATGCACCTACTCTAGTTAGAATTAACTATCAGACAGAGCCCTTCGTGTTTCACAGTTACTGTAGAAGTACCATTTTATATTCAGTTTTCAGCTATTGACATATTTATTTTTGTTTATATTTAGTGTGAATAATAAAACTGCTATTTAAACACCTAACATAAATTATAGGTTAATAACTTAATTGTTCTTCTCAGAAAAATTAGACTGTTTCTTCCTATCAGGGTAGGAACCAGATTGGTAGAACGTGAGATTGAAAGGTTGAGAAGCACTGCTCACCCTTGCACTAGAATACAATCTAACCATGGTTAACTGTGACACACCACTAGGCCTTAATTGGCAAACCATGATTTGAGAATGGCTGGCAAACTAGAAATGAGCACACATGGCTTGATGCCAGTTTGCAAAGTACTATCTTTGTGTTAAACTACAATCAGTCGTAAAAGTATGAACAGACCACCATATACATGTCATTGCTCTGCCGCCAGACTCCGCTGTGCTACGTAATTAGAGAAGTACAGTACAGTAGTACCTTGCAAGACGAATGCCCTGTAAGACGAATGAAATTTCCCACCTTAGGCATTTTTCACAAGACGACGGTTTGCCTACTGGATGTCTTCTGTAAAAATCCATCTTATGGGGCAGACGTTTGAATTTCACATGCCCACAACCCAAGAAATTATGGGTCTGTAAAATTCAAAAGCGTGGTCTTCCATCCTGGCTTTCCCGACCCTGTAGAACCCAATCCACGGGTCGGGAAAACCAGGATGGAAGCCACAGCTGCCTCCCCTTCGGCTTGAGCCCCTTTAAAGAGCTCCATGCAAGGAGCCCAAGCGAAGAAGAGGAAGCTGCTTGCAAGCCTGCAAGCCTCTGCCTACCCTTTAGCTTGGGCTCCGCGCACGGAGCTCTTTAAAGGGAACTGTCCACGGAAGCTGCCTGGCTGCCTTTCGCTAGCCTCCGCGCACAGAGAGGCTGGGGAAGGCTAGCGAAAGGAAGGCAGCCAGCCTCTGTTCATGGAGCCCTTGGAGGGGCGGTTGCCCCGACGCAGAAAGGAGACAAGCAGGAGAGTCACTCTTTGCCCACTCCCGCCCCCAGTTGAGGCAGCCAGGAAAAGGGGGAGGCTTTTCCCCTGCCCCAACCCATCAAAGAGAGGGCAAAGCTCCTCCCCTTCTGCTGGCTGCCTCAACCCCCCCCCCCTTTTGCTGGCTGCCAGTTGATTGAGGGGTTTTCTGACAGCATTCCCATAGGAATGCATTGAAGACCAATGTAACCCATTCCTCCGTAACAGATTAATTGGTTTTCATTGCATTCCTACGGGAAACCGTGCCTCTTAAGACAATTTCTTCATAAAATGAATGGATCCCTGGAACCATTTAAATTTGTCTTAGCAGGCACCACTGTAGTATTAAGCTACAGTTTGACTCTGGTGCATTGTACATTATAGTG
>JAHTLZ010003518.1:23560385-23586726 GCA_023846285.1 Phrynocephalus versicolor | reverse complement strand
AATATATTTTGCAACTATAGAATAATCTGTTGTATATTTTGGAGTGAGAAGTCACTTCTCAATACAAAAAATACAAAACTGCAGGAAAATGTCTGGCCACTTGCTTGTTTGATTCTGTCAACATATTTTATACCAGGTAGACCAAAATAACATATCCCTTTAATGCAGCAGAGATTGAAATAAACAAATAAATAAATAAATAAATAAATAAATAAATAAATAAATATGTGGGGAAATGACACTTTAATTAAAATAGTAAGCTCCCAAAGTTCTCAAAAATGAACTTTTAATTATTAACAATGCAATCCTATACATGTTAACCCAGCAGTAAGTCCAGCTGAGTTCAGTAGAACTTGTCCCACATAAGGAAATATTGGATTGCAAACTAAATGAAGTGTCAGACTCTAGTACCGTATTTCAAATGAGACCAATTTGCACTAGAAGGTTGGTACAAAATATGGTGATGTACAGGGGACATTTTAAATCTACACCCCCACAGCTATAGTGTGGAGATCCCCTTTACTGCCTTAATTTTTGGCCTAATTTCTGAATCGTTGCCATCCACATTCTTGTGAAAGTGTAACAACTACCAGGCTAGATAACAGTCCAAACATATAACATTATTTTAAGACTCACCTCCTTCTCCCTCAAAACATACAGGAATACACAAGAAAAGAAGCCGACGCACTGAAATTAAGATTAGTAATAACTCTAATCAAATATAAGTCCCTTTCCTGAAAAACAAGTGCAGATGTGATCAAACAACAGAGCTTTAAAACATTTACTAGGAAGGAAGATAACGGTGTCCCCATCTGAACCTATCAGGTTACTCAAAGATATATTAAGTATTACTGGTTAGCTTTTAAAAGGTAGCAGAGGGAAGCAACAAGTAAAGCAAAGTGTGTTGCCAATATACTGCTCCATAGCACTTAAAGCACTCTCTGGGCGGTTTATAAGTTAATTATGCAGGCTACATGTTGTCCTCCCAGCAAGTTGGTTATTGAGTTTGCCAAGGATAGAAGGCTGGGTGAACCTTGAGCCAGCTACCTAGGACTGAACCCTACACTGTGAGCACAGTTTTGGCTGCAGTACTCTAGCTTAACGACGGTGCCACAAGGGAGGAATCCAAAGAAAATGGCAGAAAATAATAAGAATGGAAAATGTCAAGCGCTTATTACTATATAGAGATAAAAATTACTGGATGTCACAAGCACTGTCCATCTATGTAGTAGGACTATTTATTTCCCTAAACCATTTATCTCCCCAAAGGGAGCCCGTTTTTATTCCCCTTTCCTTGCTGGAAGTATATCGTTTAAAAAGTAAGAAAAACCAGGAGGAAAAAAATGATGCTGAAACAAATTTAAAATGACAGAAAGGTGAGCTGTGGCTGCTTGACAAAAGTGACATTTTGATAAAACAAGAATAGGTTCTGCTATTGGATCAAAGGCCTAAGTCAGTTCTACTCAGTTTATCTCCCCCTCTTTACTGAAATGGGGTCAAACAACAGAGACAAAAAGTGCACAGAATGGCTAAAATCCTATTGCTTCGCATAATACAGCACATACAATGCATTGCCTCCCGAATAAGGTTCAAGGTGTTGGTTTTGATTTACAAAACCCTCCATGGTTTGGGACCTGGATATCTGGCAGAGTGTATCTCCCAAAGGTCAGTGCTGGCCAGACCCACCAGATCTTTTTTTGTGCTCTCGATTCGGGTGGCCACCCCCAGGGAGGCCTGTAAGGTTTCCATGCGCAACCAGGCCATCTTGGTGGCTGGCCCGACCATATGGAATAAACTGCCCAGTGAGATCCACCTGGCCCAATCTCTAACAGCCTTTAAGAAAGCTCTGAAAACCTGGCTGTTTAAAGAAGCTTACGGCGATTGCTAGTGTTTGTCCTGTGCTCAATGTCCAATGTTGTTCTGTTTATTATCTATTTTTGCCTCTTGCTGGGTTCTTGTTCTTGTTCTTTTCCTTCCTTCCTTCCTTCCCCTTTGTTGTTTATTATTTTATTTGTGTTTTAAGTGTATATATGTTGTTCTTTTGTAAACCGCCCAGAGTTCCATTCTGGAAAATCAGTGCAGAATATAAATATAAAAATAAATAAACAAATAAATAAATTAGAGTAGTAAATCATAGAGTGGACTCATTTGAACCAATGGAATGTACAGAGGAGTTGACCCACTACATCCCAGTTAACTTAATCAGCCTACTCTGATGTACTAGGATTTTGGCCAAAGAATCAGTTGGGGAGAAAGAATTCTAGAGTCCTTTCCCAAAGTGAATCCAGGGTGGCAGTATGGAATAAGCCATGGTGGGAACTACTAGAGAAAGGAATTTGTAAATGTTGGGAAACAGCATGATAACGCCCAGTCAGTGCTTTCTGTTGTTCAAAACCTCGAGGAGGGGAAGAAGAAGAAAAGAATAAGATGCAGTTTCACCTGCAGCATAGGACAAGCGGAACAAAGCCCAGGAGGATGGCCACATTACAAAAAACACACACACAAAAACCCATTTTTTTTAAAATCTGGGAAATACTAGGGTTTTGGAGTGAGTGGATTCTCATTACCGGTATTTCCCACTGATTAGATGCACAGCTGTTAATGAAAATCAGCCAGGAGTTACTTCCCACCCCCCTCCAGTCTGTAGCTTTCCATTGTCCCCTGGGAAACGTTCGATTTTTCAAAATTCCGAATCTCCAAGATTGTGATCACCTGAATTGGAGCAGAAAAGATGAAGTGGTGTGTACGTACCAGCAGACACTTAAGCACCTTCCCTCTTGCCTCATTATGGGGGCAGACAGATGGATGGATAGACGGATGCGCGCGCGCGCGCGCGCACACACACACACACACACACACACACACACACACACACACACACACACACACACAGCACATACTCCAACAAAACCTCTCTCCAATGACTCTTTTGTATTTCATCTTTTTAAAGCTTCTCTTCCAGGGTAACACTGTTGTTATTATTATTATTATTAAATTCTTAACAGTGCAAAAGACCTGGACAATCAAGGCCAGAAAAAAATCGCTCTCGTGGACTATTTAAACAGCTCTCTGCACAATGGCACCTAGAGGGCTGCAAGTAGAACTGCATTAAAATATTATTTGAAATAAATCTGTCTGAGCTTGCACTTCCAAGATTGCAGCTAAACTCAATATAAATATCAGATTTATGGTTCAGTTCAGGTGATCATCTTAGCAAGTCATAGCAAACAGCAGGTTGTACACTCTCATTCCCCTCCCCTTCATATGGAAGAAGAGGAAGAGGCCAAAGTCTCCACTTTCTTTTCCTTTTGACAAGGACATTTCATCCTATGTATGCATTCTGAGAATTTTGGTTTATTTTAACTCCGATTAGTCAGAATACAGAAAGCTGCCTTGAACTATTGGCTCAGCTAACACAGTCATATCAGCTCTGACTTGAATTATTTTAGTTATCCAGCTGTGGAGCCAGTGGTTGGGAGCTTGATTACCCACTATGCCTTCTTGAGAGCAGCTGGACTCAAAAGATTCATAGCGATGATTCCAGCTCTGCAGTTCTAAGATGATGATGATGATGGATGATTCCCCCCTGCTAAACATATGCTGTACAAGGAAACTACAATGCCTCAACTTGGCTCAGTCCACGGTGGTCTAATCCTGTTCACTAACTAACCCAATTTAGCTTCCTGAGTTCTTGCATAACAGGAAAATTTGATTTAGACAAAATATAAACCTATCATTAGAGATGTGCCCCTTACTAAATGGAGAAATAAAAAGTAATACTCAAGTTTTTCTGAAGTGAAGCAGTGC
Organism: Phrynocephalus versicolor; assembly: GCA_023846285.1. NCBI lineage: Eukaryota > Metazoa > Chordata > Lepidosauria > Squamata > Agamidae > Phrynocephalus > Phrynocephalus versicolor. The sequence goes on along the minus strand of JAHTLZ010003518.1, from coordinate 23,582,919 downwards.
CTCTTTGTCCTCTCAGTTACACCCATGTTACTATGTACAGTAGGACATCAGTATCTGCTGGGGATTGGTTCCAGGCCTTCCCATGGATAATGAAAACCGTGGATAAGAGAGAACGCCTGCCCACTCACCCCCAAATTGCTGTTTCCTGACAGTAGCTTGCTTTATGGCTGCTGATTGTGACAGTAGCTTGCTTTACACATGCTCTTTGTGAAAATAGCTTGCTTTACAGCTGCTGTTTGTAATAATGGCTTGCTTTGTGGCTGCTGAATTATTTAATTTTTTTCCTCTGCCAACCATGGATAACTGAATTAGTGGATAATGAATCAGTGGATACGCGAGTCCTACTGTACACATTTGGGGCCTAAATCCAAGGTGATTCCTCCCCGCTACAGGACAGTATTAGGACTTTCAGTCCCTGCTGCTGCAGACCTCTCCAGCAGCAACAGCAACTACAGAGTTTTTAAACTTCCTCCCAGTAGGTTTCTATGGTTCTTAAGGAGAAGGGAGATTGTGCTCTTTCTTTATTCTTTATTCTGTTCTTGCTGAAGCTGAAGCACAGAATGCAGCTCAAGATTATATTGGGGGGGGGGGGGCCCTAGCAAACTTGCAGAAATTAAAAGCCAACAGGCAAAAGAAGCAAGGCAAACAAGGGAATAAAATTTGGTATATTTGTTCAAATGAGACAAAATGTATATACTTCTGATTTCACAAGCAAAACACAGAATAATGTAGGGCAAGTGGTCTCACAGAATAATTTGTATATCAGAAAACAAGATGACAATAAAAGGGAGAATTCATTTCATACTACAAATTCTGGATTATGCTTTGAAACAACAAGGTTCTGCAGTGGAGTTCTAATTAGAAGTAAAGTTTGCCAATATACTGTAGTTGTCAGTGGCAAATTTAAGATTATTAACCATGCAGCTGAAGCTCAGTGTTTATACTAAAAACCGACAGAAAGCATAGTCCTTCTAGGTTTCAATATGAAATCAACATTCAGAAAACCTACAGGCCATGCCTGGCCTAATCCAGTCTTTGCTTTTACATGTGCCCCATCCTGGTTTGTCCTGACAGATGCAGGTGAAACTCAGGCAAGCTTTCTTCCTACTTTTTGCTTTGTCAGGCAAGCTTTCTTCCTACTTTTTGCTTTGTGATGCAATCACTTCCTATTAGACCCAAGTGTGCAATATTTGCAGTGCTGTAGTGGAAAATAAAATACTTTCCTCTGAGTGCCCAGGCAGGCTGAAGGATTCTGGGGAGTTGTACTTTGAAAGTAACTGTCCCAAGTGCTGCTCTGGCACAAGCAAAGGGAACTCTTGAACTCTGGCTTCAGTTTTGGAAACTGGCTTTGTATCCTGTGCAGAAGAAGAAATAATGGCTCTTGCTGTTGGCTTGGGATGCCAGTAAGCACAGCTGGAGGCAGGCACAAAGGGCATTGTCTACTTGTGACTCCTAGTGGCTATATGCATCCTATCCAAAGGCCTGTGAGTTAGTGGCTTTGTCAAAGTGGTTTTCTCCTTGCTTTTGAAGGCAAGGGTGATAGAACTGCCAGGCTCCCTTCTCTGTGCCTTCCATGGAGTGGCCCACCATCTCTCCCAAGGCACACCCCTACTTACCAGATGTAAAGTAAAAGTAAAATCCCCACACACACACACACTTGCGTGCTAGTCGTGTCTGACTCTGGGGGCAGTGCCCATCTCTGTTTTCAAGCAAAAAAGCCAGTGTTGTGCAAGCCCTTCGCCATGTGGCCAGCATGGCTGAATGCATATCTGCGCATGGAACACTGTTTACCTTCCCACTTTTTATGGCAGTACCTGTTTATCTACTTGCATTTACATGCTTTCGAATGGCTAGGTCAGCAGGAGCTGTGCTTATCAGTGGGAGCTCGCTCCACTGCGTGGCACCCGAGATTCGAACCACTGAGCTGCCAACTTCTCAGCTGACAGTTTCAACACTCTAGCCCACTGAGCCACTCCGCCCCTTTTACTTACCAGATGTAGCAGAAGACAAATGCAGCCTAGCCATTTATAATGGCCAAATGTTTCTACCAGGAGATTAAACACAGAGAACCACACACTTTTGTAATGGAGCTTTTACCAGACACCTTAGTTTTTACCCTTAGGTAAAAGAAATGACAATCCAATCCAACATGTTTGCTCACATCAATCTACTATTGCCCTTCCCAGTTGTCTTTTTCGCTAAATGATGGCTGTAAGCGCCTTAGAGATAATATTATCAGTAATAATTTTGCTATGCTACTCTGTGAACGACCATGTGCATTTAACAGGAATTTACATCCACTGTTAGTAGTAACAGCAATACAACCATGCTTAAAAGATTTCCACTGCAAAATACAAAGCACGCTAGAGAGAAATCCCACAGAGATTGTGTTTTTGGATTCTCTATTACTGTTAATCCTATCCCAATATCTCTTTTTTAAATTCCCTGCAGGTTGGCCTCTCACCCTCCCTTCCTCTAAGCACATATTTGACACTGTCAAATTCCTCTCCCATAGGAATCAACCCAACCGTCCAATGTAAACATTCTTAAACAGCCCATACAGCCACTGACGTCAATGACAGCCTGTGAGTACAAATATTCTGGCATACAGTATAAAGGAAATATATGAATGGATAAAAGGATCTTCATCTTAGGCAGAAATAGAAAACTTTTGGCATTCCCAGTATGGTGGACTTCCAATTCTCATGATTCTTCTCCATCCAAGCTGTCTACGGCTGATGGGAAGGATTCTCAAATAACATCTGGAGGGCCACAAGTTGTTGACCCACTCTACAGACTAGTCTTGGTCAGATCTATAGAAATGCTTTTGTTGTCCTCCTGTTCTTGTGCACAGTACACATAGCTACACTCATCATCACCAAGACTATCACTGCACATCCATCATTGGCAAGATCAGGTGGAGGGGGACTGTACACTAGTAACCGAACATGTAACATAATCTCCCCCCCACACACACACACACACTTCTTCCCTGAAGTGTAATCAGTATGTGATTGCCATAACCACGTACTGGACAGATTCCATGGTACCATTGTTGACAAAGTAAAAAATAACTTGCTCTCTGTATGGTTTATAAACTACTTTTAAGTGTCATTATACAAACAGCAGGCATTTTAACTAGTTTATCGTTTGCGTGCTTCTATTGTTTTGTCATGTGCATTCAAGCTGAAACCAGTTTATAGCAACATAGAGATCATTTGCAAGGTATGTGAGATATTTAAGGAGTGTTGTTGTTGTTTTTACCTGTGCCCCAGCTCACCCAGGTAGTTCCATGGCCTAGCTGGGATTCAAACCCAGGTCTCCAGAGTCCTAGTACACCATTCTCGTCACCATACTACAATGGGGTTCCTGTTTAAAAGAAGATTGCAAGGATTTGTTTTCCATGCAACTCATCCTTTCTAGACTGTTTCTTTTTTTTCCTATGGAGATATGAACTCCTGTTTGCTAACACTGGAGTGTATGTTCCTACTATTAAAAAGTAAAAGAAACCTGCTCTCTGCCCTGGCTGCTCTTGTGCTGAAAGTTCAGTATACAAAATAATTTATTTTTAATAAGGAAGAAACTCAAAGAGCTCTTTACTTGTTGCACAACGGCAAGGGGGAGGACTGGAAGTTGCTCACAGACCTTTTGCACACCCAAGGTCTCATGGTCAATCCACAGCATCTCTGAGCATAGATGTTGCAAGCATCCCGTCAGACCTCCTGTGTACTTAAGCCCTACTCTGCACTACACTGCTGTTTTAGCACTGTTTATGCTATTGCCACCCCACTACTAAAGAGTTTGTCCCAACTGCTCTCAGTTAAGTTTGTCCCCATTGCTCTCAGTGTACGAGTGCTACTCCTTATAATATCTTCCTCACATGCAGAAAATATTGGCTGAAATCTGGTAGTAAGTCACAACTAAAGTATGCTCATTGAACCAGTAAGGATTTATGACTTAACACTTATGGAAATTCAATTGGGCCTACTCAAGTTGCAATTTACAACCGCCATGTAGCAACCTGTGAATGCCATACTTTAGTCCAGATAAGGACAATCTATGGTTCTATAGTTCCAAGTAGCCTTCAGACTGAAATGTGTGTGCTTTGGGTTAATTTCAACAGCCACTGTGAGTGATCAGCTCGGGCCTCTGCAAGGGCAATTGTTCACTGATTAGCCTTCTTGTTGTTGGTTGGGCACCAACCTGGGTATTGTCAAATCCCTTCACTTACAGAAGGCTGGAAAAAAAGGATGGCTGGCATTTTTCCAAGTCTCCGATTCTATGGAATAGTAACTGAAATCCAGCAGGAAGTCACAACTGGAAGAGGCCCATTGAATCAACAGAGCGTATGAAGAAACAGAGTCACCACCAAGTCACCACTGATTGAATGGCCTACCCTAGCTGCAACTTATTGTTGGATTTCAACCACTGCATTTCCATGGTAAGTGCCTAGTTATAGAGGCACCAGTCCAATACTTGTAAACTTAAAAAGCTAAATTCATAGATGCGCTGAACCAGAAAGAAAAATTATTACATGAACACTCTTCTGGAAGTTTATGGAAGTCATTTCCTTGTGAGTCAGGGTATCAAAGGGTGACACCTTTAAGAAGGCATGCTCAATTAATTTCGAAGTTATACCAAAATTCTGTATGTATCTGTCCTACTCTGCATCATTAAGAAGCTATGTAAGACTATATTCAATGTGATATGAGCACTAATTATTAACCACAACCTGCACAAACTGAATAACCACAGGTCAGATACTTGAATAGCTGTACCAATACATACAAAATTAACACTGGAAAGAAAATAAGACCTAAGGATGTGACTTTCTTTGGTTCTGGTTTGCAAAACCACCATTCTATTCAGAATAGTTTTGTGTGCTAAAACAAAAAAGAGAAGAAATCAAAAAGGAATTTGAAGTCTAGGCAAGATATATTTTTGTGAGAAGGGCAAAGAAAACAAGAGGAGTACACAGAACTGCAACCTGCAAACTACTAACTTAGTTAATATTAATTAACTAAAACATCATAAAAGCTATTGGCTGGAGTCCATACATGCACAGGACAGGGTGAATAAACCAGATACAGTACACGATTTCTGTCACTTCTTGCTTTTTCAAAATAGCCCTGGCACTGCTTAGCATTTATCCCAGGCCGCCAGTTTGCTAGGCGCTACATGTTTGGCTGCTGTTCAACAGAACGTCCAGGAACAGAAAACAAACGGCGGGTGAGCTACTGTCAGTCACTGAGAATATTCTGGCATCGCCTCCATGCCTCTCCCTGTGACCATATGCAGAACTTCACGGATCCGTGAGAACAGATGTGCAGAGCCAGCTTTCCAAATGAATGGTTAGCTTTAAGGCCAGCAGCCGCCAAGTCGGTCAAAAGAACTGGATCAAATTGCCTGTTTTCACCTCTTCTGTTCTGAGATGGCTACTGAGCTGCTGGATGCCATTACATCTCAGGAAAGAGAGAGGGAGAGAGCAAGAAAAAAAAACCCAGCTGCTTCTATGAAAAAAAAAGTTTATTACTTGATAAATGCTATGAGAACAATGCACACACAACCATAGGTCAGGATTCTTAAGGGGCATTTATTCCTGTGGATAAAAGGCTGGCACTTGCCGGAAGTAAATAGCTGCAGTTACTGTTTCAGGGGGTACTGGAACCTGTCTCCTTCCCATTCATTCAAGAGCCTTCCTTAAAAGTGCCCTGGGAAAAGCTCTCTCTAAAGAAGTCTATCTCCTAGAAAGAGACATATCTACCTGAATTAAAATGTTTGCAACCTGAGAAGGTTTCATTTTGCTCTGCTGGAGGCCACTCATTCGGCCAGGTCCTTCTATTCCCCAGAACAATAATTCATTTTTTTAATTCATTGCTTAAACTCGTGTATCCTCTCCCCTCCCCCAACCCACCCGTTGCCCACAACGTGTCCCTTACAAGACCCCTCCAGGCAACCCCTAGTGTCGTTGTCACAGCAACTCACAACAGATTCCCACAGCCATAGCAGAGGCGAAAGCAAGCCAGGGAGCACCAGCACCGCACGCGACAAACCCAGGGGAAAAAATGGGGTGGGGAGGTAGGGGGTGCGCGCGAGGATGCTACCGCCGCTGCTAAATGCTTTCAGGTAGAACATGAAGTCATGTACAGAGTATATATAAAGAACACCCAGTCTGACTTCTCCCATGCAAGCATGACATCGCGGCCGAGGGGGAGCGCTGCACTTGCCATTCACGACGCCCCCCCCAAACTCACCGGAGGTGGGAGGGGGGAAGGAGGGGGCGTCGGTCAGGACAACCGCACCCTCCCGCCGCCCGCTGCTGCTGTTCCAACAGGCGAAGGGTTAAAAAAAAAGTCCTGCTCTGGAACACCCTGGGGGCGGCTGCCTGGCACGTGTGGCACAGCAAACCCGTATGCAAGCAAGGGGGCTGGGATTGGAAGCCCAGGAAGAACGAAGCGGCCGTGAGGCTGGGGAGGGGCTGGAGTGGTTGAGCGCGCACAAAAGTTAAGGGCGATCACGGGCGGCGGCGGCGGCAGCGCGCAGCACCTTACCCGGCCGGGAGGGACTGGCACCAGCCTGGCAGCCAAACCCAGCGAGAGAGCACCCCCGTCGCCGCTGCTGCTGCCACCACAGGGCGTCCCCCGCCGCTCCTCAGGCAGGACGTGCGAGGCGAGCGAGGAGCCCAACTTTGCACAAAGGCAGCATGGCGCTGGAGCTGCCCCTTCCCACTCTGCCTCCAGCTGCCGATGGCTCTCGCTCTCTCTGTGTGTCTCTAGTAAGACCCGCTCCTCCCTTCAACTCCCTCCTTTGGGAGTTCGCGGAGGTGGGGGGGAATCTGGAGTGTGTCAAGCCAAGGAACCCGGCGCCGCCGAAGGAGCGCGGCCACAAGCCCCTCTCCTTGTGGCGTCAGATCTATTTATACCCGACCGATCGGTTTTTCATTCATGAAAAGAGAGACGGGTGGCTGTGCGTAAAGAGGCGGGGACGGCGTCTCCCAAAGCCCAAGGCAGGCACAGCCTTTCGACGGCCTTGGGCCACCACGGGTCGCCTTTCCCCAGCTGTGGCTTTTAAAAAATAAACATCACTGGGAACAAATCGGTGCCCTTTAATCGCACAGATAGGAAAGCAGTTGGGATGGAAAAGGACTGTAATTAAAACAGAAAAGTCTTCTAAGGGAGAGGTTTTATTGCTCATAATCATCCTGGGACGTGGCCGGACGTTTGACTCCCCACTGTGCCTCTTGCACAGCAGAGGCAGCCTGTGTGTGTGGCTCCGGTGGTCAAGCTACATAATCCCAGGGGGCTCCCCAGGATAACAGAAGGGTCAACCACTTCTGAGTATTGTATTCTCTTTCTGGGAAGCCCTGAAAAAAAGGTCACCATAAGTCAGAAAACTGACTTGTTGAACCATAATGATGATGATGAATTATCCACTGCACTATTATCACACATGGATGAAGATGATGAGGCATTTTATTTCAAAAGCTATGGAATGCATTTCCCAGACTTTCATCCTGCTCAGTCATAGCAAGAGCACCCCTTGGGGAGGAGAGGGGTTGAACAAGTATTCCTCAAAAGGACAATACTAGTGAATGACTATGGTGTCAGGTCTATTTTAATGGGCTGATATTAATTTCGATATCCAATACATATAGCACTTTGGTTTATATATTTTTTAAAGTGTGAAGACATATGCACAACAATGCAATACTGACGGAACTGTATGCCATCTACAATCTGTCTAAATACATAAATATATTTTAAAGAAAACTACAATTCTAGGTGTTGCTTTTTCTGTTCAGTCCTGCTATACCATAAACATAGTCTCAAAATGGAACAAGTGAATCTTTTCTCCATCACTTACTTACTTACTTAATTAATTAATTAATTAATTAATTAATTAATTGCATTTTTATGGTAGGAAAAGCCTGGTATACAGTATTGTATAGTAGGACCCCTGTATTTGTGGGGGATCAATTCTGGGCTGCTGCATGAATACTGAAATCAACAGATAACAGCAAACACTCTTATCCATGGTTGATGGTGGCAACAGCGGTCGTGGGGTGCTGGGTGTGTGTGTGAAAGCTTTTGTCCTGAACACTCTACCACTCCTTGCTGCTGGGCAGCATGGTGGACCAGATGGTGTGAAGGCGTGCTGCTGCACCACCTGGTCCACTGCCCCGGGAACTTGAATAGCCGGGATGTACCCACCTGTTTGAGCTTCCTGGGCGGCAGACCAGGCAATGCAGCAGCATGTCTTTGCAACACCCAGTCCACCACTCTGCCCATCAGCAGGGGGTGGTGGAGTGCCAGGGGCAAAAGGGCTGGGCCACACGGGACAATTTTCACTCCCAGCACACCACCCTACCTTGCTGATTGCCAACCCCAGAAAACTGAATCCGCGAATGATGAATCAGCGGATATGGGGGTGCTACTGTATATAAAAAAGGACTGGGGGCCTCCTAGGGAAAATAGACTATCACTTCTAATCTAATACATAGTGCTGGCTTTAACTCAGTAGGTTGGAGCACTTGGCTGTTGAGTCTGAGACGCAACCTCACGGTGCATCCAAGGAAGGGACCAGGTGAGATCGCCCACACCATGCTTGGCTGATGGGGTTACATGTCCTGTCCTGTGCAATGGCTTGAGCAAGCTGAATAGTTCCTGAGTGCCAGCAGAGAAAAGGAATGATAATGCCACTTCTCAGTACTTATACCTAGAAAACTTTGGGAGGCTCGTCAAAAGTGAGAAATGACTTGTCATTGTAGTGTAATAATTATTGTTAATCTAATCAACCTTCACGAATTATCACCCCCCAAATTAGGAAGAACAACGAAATGCCGAGAAATTTTCAGACAATGGTTAAGGTGGCATTTTGAGTTGAAAAGACTATTTGATATTGATAAGAAATATGAAGGACAGTATATAGTAAGGTATCGTTATATAGATCTGTAGCAGAATAGTTTGTAAGATCTCAGCAGGGCTGTTAGCAACAGAATCTAGCATTGCCATAAATCAGGAGCAATTTGAAGATGCGTAATACCAGGAAGAGAATATTGCTTGTGTAGGACAACTCTCTTGAGAACCAGTATGGTATATTGAATAAAGTGTTGGATTAAGGATCAAGAGGTTTATTCAAATCCACTCTTTACAACAGAAAGTCAGGGTGTGTGTATATGTCAATGACAAACCATGCCTTAAATATCTCATATACTGTACTTTGAAAACCCTATTAATAATTCCATGCTGTCAGGTCAATTCTGACTTACGTCAGCTCTTTCCAGGCTTTTCTATGTACAGAGTACAGTACTCAGAAATGCTTTACCATTCCCTTCTGCTGGCAGTGCTCTGGAACTGGACAGCTTGCCCAAGGTTACACAGGTTGCCTTTTCTTCTGAAAGGCACAATTGAGGAATCAAATTCCTGAACTCTGGCTCCACAAGCAGGTACCCAACTCACTGAGCTACTCAACCACCTGAAAACCCTAGTAAGGTCACTATTAGTCAGAGAAGTGACTTAGCAGCAAGTAAAACTCTGCAGTCAATATTTATGTGCAGTAAAGTGTTAGGGATGCAGTAATAATGATATACCGTAATTTTCTGATTGATTGTGAACCATAAAATACCAGCCAGAATTCTGTAAGTTTTATGTAGGTTTTGTGTAACTTGCTGCTCCCAGTAGCAGCTAGCTGACAAGGGGGTGGGGCATACCAAAAGCAGGTCATGTGACCAGGCACCTTTTGTGGTAAGAGCCCCTTCTCATAAAATGGATTCTCATGAATAAGATGTCACTCAATTATAGATCAAAGAATATTCCGCAAGTCTTCAAGATTTTTTAAGTTCTCAGATTTATTTTCCCCAAAACATGTTCTGTTTCATAACTGTTCTTCTCGACATGTCTTATTTCAAACTATTTTTGTTACAGAAAGGAGTAGATGTGATACTTCTGCAGATTCAAGGGCTCCTAAACGGTGTAGTAATATCTTTTAACAGTGCTTAGAGCAATGGTACTCTTGTCTAGACAGCCGAAGTCCCCATTTGCTAATAAGTCTTTAGAATTCTACAGTTGTTTTGCTAAACCAGCAAACGCTCCACGGTACAAAGTTTAACTGGAACTTACTGACCCCTAGAATGTGAGGCAAAGTAGATGGAAGGAAAGAATCCAGCAAACTGCCACATCAATACCAAACTGCACACCTGACCAATGTTTTAATGTTTTACATTTTATGCTAATTTTATATTGTCTTTGTGAAGTATTATGCAGTAATGCTGTATTCTGCTACCCCATATAAAGCAAACAAATAAACAAGCCTGACCAACGGCAGGCTTTGACAGAAATGATTCTTACTTCTTTTGGCTCTTTATATACCATGTCAAAAGAAGAACTTGAGAATATTCCAATGTAAGAGACATGAAACTGATATATAGCATTATAACTGCAGATGAAGCGCCTTGTAAATGATTCCCTCTCACTGTCCTCTGCCATTATCCTAAGAGATATATCTAAACATATATAGTAATGCTTCAAATCCTCCTCTGCACAGTGGTATTGAAATAGCATGGCTGACTGAAGTTCAAATTCAAAAGTTTTGACTTTGATCTACATGGAAATAATACCTTCTGCGCCCCTTTGATTTCCAGCATCCTTTGATCCACAGTATAATACTGTCTCTGAATTAATTTATATTGTGTAACTTAATCTTGTCTGAACAAAAACAGTAAGAATCTAGTTTCGTAATGACGTTTCCACACCCTCCCTAGCTTGATAAACTTGCACTGCCCCCCAGCTGCAAAAAAAGAAATTCACACACACACACACACACACACACACACACACACACACAGCCAGGGAAGGAATGCCTCCCCCCCCTTGGAAATCTATGACAGGGGCAGAGGCTTTGTTATAAGATGAAATTGAAGAGTCCTCACATGACCCTTAAATCCAAGTGAGACTCCAAGGTTTGGGTCTTTTTTTAATAAACCACACTCATTAACAAGGCTGATGTGGCTATTAGTGGGTCTTAGGAGCAGAAAATGGGCTCTCTTATCCTCTAAAATTATCTCCTGTCTAGATAGATGCCAATGTGTAAAGAGAAATGGGTACAAGCCACAGAATTGGTGACTGCTTTAGACTGGATACTTAAACTCAATTTGAAATTCACAGTTTTTCTCCCCAGGGGCCAGGCATTTAAAAATTAAATGAATGACAAAGCAATCCCATGAATCTTAAGTACAGTATGCCACTTTTATATAATCACCACAAATTATCATTAGCACTTACGTTCTCAGAACACTGAAAATAAATGTATGCTGCTCAATCAATTTGAGCGAGCAACCTGATCAACGGAGCAATAATCAATGGGAATCCTGGATGGCTAAAAAAGGGAAGCCTGAAATCATTAAGAGAATTAAGTAAGAAGCTGGAATACTGCGCAATAGCTATGTTGCTTGGAACATGAGCCATACTGTATCCAGAGTTGCTATTTCTGCTGAGTTATGAAGCTTCATAACTCAAGGAAGATAGCAGTGCATTGCCCTGAGCTACTGTTTCTCCCTTATGACTGCCAGACACTCGTGAGCAGAGTTGTGTGGTATGCCGCATATTTCCAGCCCTTGAGGCTGTAAAGATGAAATTATGTCAGCAAGGTCTTGCGAACTCTTAGAAGCCAGACAATAGTAGAGACAGACAGTGAGTAAAACTTCAAGTGGTTGTAGGAAATGGCTCTTCATAAATTTCCCACATGCCTCTATGAAAGTCAAGGGCAAACAATACTACGTATACAAAATGGGAATGGGCAATTGGGGAATGGAGAACCTGCAGAATTATACAACCAAGCAATTATATTCAGCTTTGCCAACTGGATACTTGTTGTAGGCTGCAGAATTGAGTCTTCCTTAGCCCAGAACTACATATCGACTACAGTGTACAAATAAGTACAACAGTGTATGAAACAGTCCCCAAATGCTTGAGTGGATGCATTTTAGGTTATTGCTACCCAGAAAACTTACATGGCCAAAGACTTGCATAACACTGGCTCCTTGGCTTTAATACGGAGATGAGCACCGCCCTTACAGTCGGACACGACTAGCACGCATGTATGGCGGGAACCTTTACCTTTACCTTTATCCAGAAATCTTAGCTAGCACCTAGTAGGGCAACTGACACACTTATAGGATTGTTAATGTGTTCAGAAGACACAAAAGAGCTGACTATAGTGCGTATTATCACAGTCTCCTTAATGGAACAAAACCGCAACACTGGATTAAGTAGGCAAAATCAAGGACAGCTTAATCGAACCATTGCTAATCTTTGAAAAACAACTGGTCAGACAATATTTGCTCTGCAATCAGCACAGACCATAAGTGCAGAGGTAACTTTATTTTCAATGCCTTACTCAAAAGTTCACCCAGTTCAAAGTTCCTACTGATTTCCATAGTCCGCAGTAATAGCTAAAGTTGAGACTGTTTCTGAAATGTGCAACATCTCTGCTGACTTCTGCGCCTTTAGGCCCATAATATTTATACTTTTAACTGTGTTTGATACATTGGCCTCTCCAAATGATGCTGCCTTCACGGACAATAAAACATCCAGAGTGGATTAAGCAACCAGGAATCCCTAATCCACTAAGGACTTCTCCGCACATTCCTTACTTTTAGAATTCTCTTGTTATAATGAAAATATCCTGGCCTCTGCAAAAGCGACAGACCACATGTAGAATTGTACCTGAACAACAATTTAAAGTTTAATCATCCCTGTTTACCCAGCGTCCAGAAGGCAGTGGTTCTAACCTGGCAGCCGGGACCCAGCAACCCTGACCCGGCAGTGAGGGGTGCGCAGGGGGTGACCAGCAGCAGTGGATGAGTGACGGTAAAAGCTTTGGTACTTGTTTTGCATGACACTGCTTGTTGATCAAAGCAAAAATAATCACAATTTTTGGCTCACAGATCAAAATACTCGTCAACCAAGGTACTCGTAAATTGAGGTACTACTGTATATTATAACCCACTGTATACTCATAAGTAAGCTCCGCAGAGCTCATTGTGACTTATTCTTAAGCAAATTGGATTGTCCGTGCATCTGTGATAATGAGCTTTTACTTTGTTTTGTTTCTTGCCACAATTATAAATTTCTACTTACCACAGAGAAGAAAAAGGTACGCAAAGCCATTGTAAGATCTTGTTCTGGAAAGGATCTTTTGCTAGAGACGACCTTTTGCAAATTTTCTTTACTTTTTGTCCTAGGGGGAGAAAAAAATAACAGTGTTTACTGCAAAATGAAAATGTTTGTATTTTACTTTTGTTAAAAGGATTGTGCTGTGCTTTCAAAAAGACCCTAGTAGATGCTTGAAGACCCAACTCACAGTTAAAGAATCAAGAACCTGATGTTGAAACTGTACCAGAAATTCTGGATACCGGCTCCCTACAAGGATCAACTATGACTCACTAGTCCTTCTCTACTAGCCCGATACTAGCCCGATACTCAATACCTATCCCATCCATCTACTAGTCAACTCGTCTCTCTGGGCTTCAACTCTACTGAGGTCGGATTATGTTTGATCTCATAAAACATGTCTGGCTATTGGTAATGTATATAATATCCCTGTTCAGGCTTTATTAGGTCTCTCCTCCTGAATACACCTAAAGTGAAATACCTAACCCACAACATGCTGTTATTGCTGTATTCAAATGAAGAAAGAGCCATCTTGGGAGCTTGTGTGTACACTTTACATGTGAGCCCTAGAATGGTAGAAGCCTAACGAATCCAGGTGCTTCCAGGCACGTACAGCCTATATCTCTCATATGTAGAGCCACACATCTCTCCTCTGTGCATACAACTCCATATCTCGCCTATAGATTCGCACATCTCCTCTTCAGATTCCTTACTAACTGCGTGAATAAAATAATAATGCAGGGGATGGCACCAGACATTCTTTCTAAATATGTTCAGGAAATCAGATTCTGTAATGTCTGAATTGGGCTAACACTTTTTCAGAATGGATTCTAAAATTTGTCAAATATGTTAATACACATAAATATTTTACCTTCTCCAGTTTGGTCCCACAAACTGGGAACAAACCTTAGCTACTGACCCTATAAGTTAAAACAGTGCAACACTGTTTTATGTGGTTCCCACACTTAGACCATGAGAAATTACTTTTATTAATTAATCACTGATAAGTTTTTACAGACAACAAAAAGCAATTAGCTAATTGCCTATAAAGTAACTATTCCCCCTTTTTAAAAAGTTAAAAAACCAAAACAGACTGAACACTAGAGACGAGTAGTTTGCAATACTCCATTTTGCCATCTTGTTGACAACCACAACAAAGCTCGGAGCAACAGCACAAGCTAGCACTTGATATTCCTCCTCTACAACTTAGTAAGGCCGCATCCTGTCAAGTAAAGTAAATACTGTACAGTAGGACCCCAGTATCCACTGGGGATTGGTTCCAAGCCTTCCCGTGGATAATTAAAACCGTGGATGAGAACGCCAAAATGTCCCCAAAACTGCTGTTTTGTGATAGTAACTTGCTTTACAGCTGCTGTTTTGCAACAGTAGCTTGCTTTACAGCTGCTGTTTGTGACTGTAGCATGCTTTACGGTTACTGTTTTATGACAGTAGCTTGCTTTACAGCTGCTCTTTGTGACAGTAGCTTGCTTTGCGGCTGCTGAATTATTTATTTTTTTCCTCTGCGAACCGTGGATAACTGAATCAGTGGATACAGGGGTCCTACTGTATTTACCTAACTATTTAAAAGAAGTGATGCTATCCCTCAAGTTGCAATCATGCTGTAACGGAGTTATACCTTTTTAATTGGAAAAAAGGGAGGAGATAACAATTAGATACTTTTGAGTTCTGCCCTACTCATACCTACCGGTAGCTACCGTATATAACTTCACATCCCACAGTAACCTGGGTGAAACAAAGGTGGCTGTGAGAGTCTATAACACACCTGGCTCAAACTCATCCTCTCCAAAGCTTGAGTCCAACTGGGCAGGCTTGAGTTCCCAGATCCCTGTTGAGCTTCTGGTCTAGCTTGATGACTTTTAAAATGTCATTCCCTCTTGGTCAATGAAGGAATGATGGTATAAGAATATAAAAATTATAAATATAGGAGGCATGAAATTAGTTTCAAAGGACTTCTGTGGGAGCATTGCTGTGATAATATATGGCTTTTTTTTAAAAAAAAAGAGTCTAAAAGCTGTACATAAATGCTACGTATTATGGACTGCACAATTCCCTTTATCTTCAGCAGTCCACCGGACATCCTCTTGCTGAATAACAATGGTGAAGAATGAAGTTTTCGTGTATCTCTATCACAGAATTAACAGGACCAGAGATGCAGAGCTCCAGTATCCACAGAGGAATGACAGTCCCTGCTATACAAAGGTTTCCTCCACAAAGTTGTTGTCAGCAATTCGGCCTTGGTCCATGATATCCGAGTCAGCAGACTTTTGTTTATCCTAGTCCCTAAACTAGGCCCTGTCTGTTCTTTAATCTGTTACCAGCAATCCCGCCTTCAACCCCTTGCTATCTGCACTCATGAAATGGGAGTCATGTGTTTTAAGACATCTTGTTTTCAGGAAACATAACAGAGCTCCCCCATGTACTTTTCAGTAATCAGTCATTAACTAAATGACTTGTTTTCCTAAGGCTGTATCTAGGCCATTTCCATTTATTAACCCCATTAGTCACAGTTGCTTCATGTTTCATTTTCCTTGAATCAGACCAGTTGTGTCCTCCCTCATAGACTTGCATGCCACACACACAAAAGACTTCTTCGTAACTGTAGCAATAAACGGGTATGGCCAAATATGCAAGGCCAGCCTCATGTTGTTGACCCATGACACCCCACCACCACTCCTGACTGCATATTGCTACATGATCCAAAACAATTTTCTGCTATTTTCTCAGAATGTTGCAAAGGGAGACGGACTCTGCCCTGAGCCTGGAAGGAACACAGTTGAAATTAACTGAACTTACTGTGATGACTTGGATTTCAGGGTCAACAGCCAAAGTAAACCTCTTAAATAATACCATCCGTGAGTAGAAATAAAGTTACTCTGTTGGAGTAAGAACTCTTGTTTTCTAACTGTTATGCTTTACATTATTCTCCTATCAATGCTATATGAAAAATCTATAAGTAACACCTAACAGGATCTTCTGTGGTCCCTGAATGGAAACTCCTAGTATTCATCAATGTTGTTATAGCATTACCTCCCTACTCCCTGTCACGTTCCAAAAGTGTGACATTTCTTCTTGCACCCTTTATGAAGGAGAAAGTATACCGTGGTAATATCGGATGGCATGTGTGTTATTCTAATCTCTCCTCTCCTGTCCTCAGGTAGGACTACGTTTGAATCTCCTAATACTGAAGGGTATTTTGTGTTAGGAGCTTGGCAGAGTTTGGTGTGAAGAAGAGTGTGATCCTTAATTAAAAGTAAGCTTTTCTTTCTGATTCTGTGTGTTGTGTCATTGCAGTTGTGACTGACTCTTCGTGACCCCATGTCCATGGAGTTTTTCTTGTCAGGAATACTGGAGTACTCCAGGCGCCTACAGCACCTGGTATTCCCTGGTGGTCTCCCATCCAAGTACTAACCAGGGACAACCCTGCTTAGCTTCTGAAATCAGGCAAGATCAGATGTGCTTAGGGCATCTAGGCAGCTTCTTTCAGATTAGGCACCAGATAAAAATGGTTCTGGCAGGAACTCTTAGTCTCTCTCAGCTGGCATACACATGTTTCAACATATTCACTAGGATACTCTAGTAAATTAGAAACAATGAAATGTTCCTATTTCCTTATAGTTCTTATATAAAAACAAACATTATGTGGTAACTACTGATGAGAGTTGGGCACTTGGTGCTTCAATATATATTCATATGAAGCACATCAGCAGCACGATAGGAAACTCTCCATCCTGCCTCCTACGTGGAGTGGTTGACTAACCAAGGAGGCAGGGAACAGCTGACTGGGAACCTGCCGGGATTGGTGCACCGGCCCTAAAGAAGGATCCCAGTGACATGTGGGGCCCAATATGTGGAGTGGGAAGCCCGGTGTGGGTGAGGTGAGGATGGGGTTAATTAGATTCACTATTAACTAACTGATTGACAGAACACTTCACTCTGCCTCTTGACTTCTTACTCTATAACTAACACATTCTGACGGAACACTAACAGAACGCTCCTGACTGGAACAACTCCCAGAGCTGGCTATGCAGGAAAACTAGTAGTTAGCAGTACTGTACTATTATTACTATTGCTAACTGGCATTTCAAAAATATGGACATTTAAAAAAAATACGATGCACTCTGCCTATATTAGTTTACTAATCCTTTCAGCGATCCTAACCCTGAGTATAGCCAGTATGAGCTCTCCTATTCCACATACGGAATGTGAGGATGAGAGGTGCAACTGGGCAGGTTTAAGTGTTCCAAGCAGACTTTGTGGAATCCCTATTTTGAAATCTCAATCGCTTGAATATCTGCAGCACTATCTGCAACTGTTTATTTATTTATTATTATTATTTATTTATTACACTTGTATACCGCCCCATTCCCACAAGGGGACTCTGGGCGGTTCACAACATACTAATAAAACAAATAAAAATCAATACCAAGAACAATAACAATAAGAAAGTAAAATCCAAGAGCAGTTAGGCGGGCAAAAAAAAAAAAAAAGGTCCCTATGCATCGCCGTAGGCTTCTCGAAAAAGAAAGGTCTTCAAATTCTTCTTAAAAGCCGCCAGCGATGGAGCCCGCCGTAATTCACTGGGAAGACGATTCCAAATGGAAGGAGCCACCACCGAGAAGGCCCGCCCGCGAGTGCTCGCCCTACGGGCCTCCCTCGGGGTGACTGTCCGCAGTGAAAGAGCCACCGAGGAACGGGTGGGTCGGGCCGGATCTAATTGCCGGGTGAGACGCTCTGTCAAATAAGATGGGGCCAAGCCATGGAGGGTTTTGTAAGTCAAAACCAACACCTTGAACCTTATTCGGGAGGCAACGGGCAACCAGTGTAGGCGGACCAGGATAGGGGTGGCGCGGTCGTAACGGCGCGCGCCAACCACCAGCCTGGCCGCCGTATTCTGGACCCGCTGCAGTCGCCGAACAAGGTTCAAGGGGAGCCCCATGTAGAGAGCGTTGCAATAATCCAGCCTCGACATGACCAGCGCCTGTACCACAGTCCTCAGGGAACTCTCATCGAGGTACGGGCGAATCTGGGCGATAAGCCTTAGATGGTAAAAGGCCGACCTGACCACGGCTGACACCTGGGGTTCCAGGGTCAGGTCCGGGTCCAGGACAACGCCCAGATTCCTCACTCTTTGCGCCAGCTGGGGGGCGGACCCACCCAAGCTGGGAAGAGGGCCACAGTACCCCTCCGAGGAGCCCCCGAAGAACATAACCTCGGTCTTGCCTGGGTTGAGCCGGAGCCTGTGAGTCCTGGTCCAGTCCAGAACCGCAGCCAGGCAGCGATCAAGGGTCCGGACGGCCTCCACGGCACAGGTGGAAAAGGAGAGATAGAGCTGCGTGTCATCAGCGTACTGATGACAGCAGACTCCATAACTCCGGATGATCTCTGCCAGCGGCTTCATATAGATGTTAAAGAGCATTGGGGAGAGTGACGACCCCTGCGGCACCCCACAAGGGAGTGTCCAGGGAGCCGACAGCTCATCCCCCAAGCTCACTCGCTGGGTGCGGCCCCCAAGGAAGGACCGGAACCAGGCCAAGGCCTGGCCCCCAATCCCTACCTCCGAGAGCCGTTCCAGCAGGATACCGTGGTCGACGGTATCAAAAGCCGCTGACAGGTCGAGAAGGACCAGCAGGGTAGAGCAACCCCTGTCAGCCCTCCTCAACAGATCATCATGCAGAGCGACCAGGACCGTCTCGGTCCCATGACGCGGCCTGAACCCGGACTGGAAAGGATCCAAGACATGGTTCTCCTCCAGGAACGACTGAAGACGCAGGGCGGCGACTCGCTCAATCACCTTGCCCAAAAAGGGAACATTGGCTATGGGACGATAGTTGGACAAATCGTCCACCACCAAGCCGGGTCTTTTAATAATGGGCTTCACCACCGTCTCCTTCAGAAGACTGGGAAAAATCCCGTCTCTGAAGGAGGCCGAAGCAATCAGTGAAGCCCATTTCGGCATGCTCCCCCCTGCGCTCTTAATCAACCAGGCAGGGCAAGGGTCGAACGGAGAGGCCGCAGGCCTGCAGTGTCCCAGCGCCCTGGAGGCATCCACAGGTGTAACAGGTCCGAACTCAACAAACCGAGGCGACCGAGGCGGCCCGACGCTGGCCATGACAGGAGCCGGATCAGAGCAACCGGTGTCCAGCTCGGAACGGATGGCCTCTATCTTAGATTTAAAATAGGCTGCGAAAGACTCGCTAGTGAAATCACTAGGAGGAGGCCCAGGCGGAGCGGGATTGGTGAGGTCTCGAACCACACGGAATAGTTCCGCTTGATGATTCGAGGCCTCACCAATTCTCAGGGCGGCAAAAGATCTCCTAGCCGCCCTTATCGCACGGGAATAGCGACCGTTCGACGCCTTAACCGCAGCCCAATTCTGAGCCGTCCGAGCGTTCCGCCATCTGCTCTCTAGCCTTCTCCGCTCTTGCTTCATCGCCCGCAACTCCTCGGTAAACCAAGGAGACGTGCGGGCTTGGCATCGGATCAGGCGCTTGG
The DNA here is from genome assembly GCA_023846285.1 of Phrynocephalus versicolor. Lineage (NCBI taxonomy): Eukaryota > Metazoa > Chordata > Lepidosauria > Squamata > Agamidae > Phrynocephalus > Phrynocephalus versicolor. The sequence goes on along the minus strand of JAHTLZ010003518.1, from coordinate 23,563,237 downwards.
GGGCGATCCGGTCGACAACCCCAGCCACCTCCTCAAATCACCTTTGGGCTAGGGAGTCGGCGGGATCGTCATCCAAACCGTCTGGAACATCCCCGAGGGCCTCCGAGAACCGCGAAGGGACCAGGAGGCCCCGGGGACGGGCCCAGATGGAAAGGGCCAGGAGTTCAGGAAGCAGAAAATGAGAAAAAGTGTCAACAAGAAAAGGGAAATTGGAAAACCAGGGATCCTTATTACACACAAGACCAATGGGAACACATTCTGAGTTAGTTAGGTATGGTTTGGGAAGATGATCTGTGAACCGACTTTTGGGAGTAAAGCAAAGTGTTCTGTTTTACTCCCAACTTTTTTGCTTTTCCTTAAAGCAAGCTGGAATGGGGAAGAATACTTTTGCACAAAGTTTGATCTCTTCAGTCCATGTAAAATGAAGAATGGCACATGATCACAAATCAGAGGAAGTTAAAATGAATAAACTGTTTGAAGTTGTAATTGATGGTATCAGGTCCTATGACATTGCTGGCGGAATCCATGTGAGGACAGAACTGGTGACTAGGTGTTTGCAAGGTCTGGTCACTTCATTGTCTCTCTTATTGGCTGTTGTTGTTTGGGGTTAATAGGCTGCCTAACAATGTCCTCCTACCGAAGGCCAGTGTGAGATAAAATTCCTCTTATGTAGGATGCCCTGTAGATCAATGATGCCAGGATGGAGTGCCTGTATAAGAGAGCTACAGGGATATACTGTCATAGCCTCTTCTAGGTCAGTCCTACATTTGCAGGTTCTGTGCTTTCAGCACTGCCATATGAGTTGAGTTTCTAATTAATTAAAAAGAATATGATAGTTGTTGTGAGTTTTTCAGGCTCTGGGTTATAAAATTATAACCCAGATCACAGAGAGAACTCCTAGTTCCCTGCGCTCCTTGCCCTGTGAAGACGCCAGTCACAAAGTCTGGCAAAACGTCAGGAAGAAAAACTTCCAGAACATGGCCAAACAGCCCGAAAAACTCACAACAACTATCAGATCCCGACCATGAAAGCCTTCAAGAATACAAAAAGAACATGGTTAGATCTCTACTCATGGCATACATTTTGTGATGTGTTCTGGGTATAAGCAAGGAGCACTTCAGAAAGTATATGTCAATTTTTTTTATAAAAGCTCGTGTGCGTTTAAGTAGTTGTTAATGCTCCTGCTGCATGGCACAGGCTTGATTCAGGCTGACAGCGAGTTAATAACTATTGAAGGATGCTCTCAAACATGAAGAGTCTCAATCAGAGAGGCTTTGGGGACAGTAACTGAGAAACCATTATTCTAAGTCTGCCATGAACATGTTGGCACACTGAGGAGTCACATAAGTACCAGGGCAGTACCACTGTATGGTAGCAAAAACAAACACAAGTCTTGTGACATCTTAAAGCTGAACAGGTTATATTTAGTATAAGCTCTTGTGGACTGCAGCTCGTTTTATCATAAACATCCTGGCTGAGAGACTCTGGGAGTTGCAGTCCGAAAAAGTAAAATTTCCAAACTCTTTTAACTTCTTGAATATTCAAATAATCTAAATTGAGCTTAGTCTTCTAACTTCCCCCTTCATGATCTTTTAATTTCGTTATTGGCAGGATTCCTAGGACAGGATCCTGCTTCTGAGATACTGTAACCCTAAGGACATGGTCCAACATACCAAGGACTTGATGGGATACACAGAGCTGAAAGGGCCCATACAAGGTACAATGGACCCTCGTATAACAAGCAGTTTGTTTAACAGAAAATCCACTTAAAGGAAAAAAAATTCTGGAGATAGGGGGAAATTGCTTAACAGAATTGCCTATGGGGTGAATCCGTACAACAGAAGAACGGTCGTGATTAGGGATTAATCCATTTTCAATGCATTCCTATGGGAAATTTGTACAAAGGAAAATTTGCTTAACATAATTTCATTTGGAACAAATTAATTCCTTTATACAAGGTACTACCGGTACTGTATTTTCCTAACAAACATGTCCCTCTAATCTTCCACTCAACCATTTCTGTCTACTGAAATTTGCATTTCCCATATGTTATATTTTGCTTCTTCATTCCAGTTTTTTAAGTCATTAAAATGACCCAGCTGGCATTGCATTCCTTTCTCCATTGACAGGCTCCAAGATAGATAAAGCTGATTTTCAGCTACTGACTAAAATATCCCACAGTACAAGCTTCTTAGCTGCTCATCCTTAAGGACACTACCTAGCCAATCCCAAATAGGTATTTTGTAGCTGGGCTTCTGGGCCAGTTCTGACACTTTGCAAATGTTGATCAAAGAATGCTCTGCTCTCCACATTGATGTTGGTCATGTTGGCTGAGGATGGGAGGAGCTACTGTCCTGGTGGGCACCAGGTTGGGGATTGGTGGTCTACTCTAGACCCACAAGTTTTCTTTTTTCCCCTGACCTTTTGTATGTTCAAATTATAGCTGTCATGTGTCTTCTAGTTTCTGCAGAACTTAATACTGAGCTTCACACTTAACTGTTTTTTTTTCTGCAATGTATTTCAGAAATGCTGTTTGCACTTTTGCAAAACTGGCTGTGTCATGCAACTAAGTGCAACCATCTGTTTCAGGTAGATGCCTTTGGGGCAGGAAGACAAAAGAAAGAAACAGAGGAATTTCAGCCCAGGACGCTTAAAACAACCCCCTATTGGCTCAAATATGGAGTAGGTTCTATTTCAGCTAGCAAAACTTTACTAATCTAGAAACATTAATAATAATACTTTTGACAGGATTGTTTATGTGTACATGAAAAAGATACTATAATGGCTGTATCCAGAAGCTGCTATTTATTATTATTATTATTATTATTATTATTATTATTATTATTATTATT
>JAHTLZ010003518.1:23540961-23560375 GCA_023846285.1 Phrynocephalus versicolor | reverse complement strand
TTATTATTATTATTATTATTATTATTATTATTATTATTATTATTATTATTATTATTATTATTATTATTATTATTATTATTATTAAAAGACCAACTAATAATAGTTAATCAGTTTCCTCAGAGTTACACTGTAATAGATTATCTATAGGCTGCTTTGAGTCTAATTAACTGCCATATCACAACTCCCAATTTATCTTTATATTTTCATATTCGAACTGTTTGTTGCCTGATGAATTTTTCTCATTCCCTTCCATGCACACCTTGAGTACTGGCATCTCCCACATACTGTCACAAGATAACTTGTTCAGGAGCCTTCCTTATTCATTAGTTTCTACAGAAGCAATATTGGCTAATTATTTCTATGAGAAAGAAAGCAAGGGTATTTCTCATTAGTAAAGGCCTCAAGGTACAAACAACGGATGGACACACAAAAAAGTTCAAGGCCCGTTTTACAAAGACTAAAGTTCAAGCAGGCACTTGATGATAATACTGTAAACTTTTAAAAGACCACATCCTAACTCCTACAAAATTATATCAGACAAAAACAAAATAAACATAAAAAATTAAGAAGAAAATATTGTGGCAACTTAAAGACCTGCTCCTATATTTCAACATGAGCTTTTGTGAACAAGTCCGCTTTCTTATCTGAAGTGAACTTCTCCATGAAAGCTTGCATTAAAAATCTAGTTTTTAGTGTGCCACAATGTTTTGGTTTTCTTCATTTTTAATTTTTTTTTTGTTTTTGCTTGATAGTGTATGCTAGCACAGACTAACATGGCTACCTCTTCTAAAATTAATTCAAAAATCATGTCTGCAGAAAAATGACACTACTGCTTTAATATCTTTTGTACAATTAGCCAGCAGAGGCCAACTCATAATTTGCTTTTAACTGACTCAAAACTTCTTGTGCTGCACTCAAAATTTAGTCAATACAATAAAAGTAAAAACATAATGCAGTGTAGCAGGGTTGTGAGCTTGAAGGTGTAAGAAATAAACAGAAGCACTGTGAAATAGCTTAATGGGTCCGACTCCCGAAGGCAGCATAAAGCACAAGAAAACCAACTCCTAGATCAAACGGTACACATCTCCTTCTCTAGCCTGCTCTAGCTAAGAAGGCTGTAGATTGTCTCCCTGGGTCAGGAGGAGGTTGGATAAAACAAGGTATGGAAAACCGAAGGCCCTTTTTCAATTTCTATGGATGTATCATCTCCCTTAATACAGGTACAGGCATTTGATACGTGCCTGGTGCTACAAGGAAGCAGTGTATCAGGTTTCCTTTATAAAAGCTTTAAATAATTAATGAAAGTGTGTGTGTGTGTGTGTGTGTGTGTGTGTGTGTGTGTGTATGGAAGTGCAAGGTTGTAGCTTTCTTGTTTCATTTCGGTTTCTACCAGCTTGAGCAGGAAGAGAGGGAAATGCTATTGAGAAATAGATGTGGCATATATCCTCCTTTCTTCACAGCTATGCAAGAAACAAGATGTAAAAACTTTTACCTAAATTATTAATAGTACATAAATAATTCTCAATTATTAACAATAAAACATGGTTTTGGTGTGAAATGTTCTAGAAAGCAAATGGCAGGCAGAAAACAGCCACTCTGCTTACCATAAAGGATTGATGGGGAAGCTGTACAATGCCAGTAACTTCACTCTCTTAACAGTACAGTAATTTTATGTGTTATGTAGTCCTTCAGTTATACGTTTTTTAAAAAGAATGAAGTATATATTTGTTTGCAGACTCTGTGCAAAATCAAATTGTTAGTACCCAAAAGAGTAAACTTGTCCACTCAATTGCCAGATGGTGAGTCAACACTTTTATTAATTCCACTGATCTGGTAGATCACTCAGGTTCCAACTTAAGTGAGCAGCACCTAACTAAGAATTCTACCTGAGACTTTAAAAAAACCCCAATGTGCTGCTTATACACTGCCCTATAGCACTTAAAGTACACTGTGAGTAATTTACCATTGAATTATGCAGTCTACACATTGCCTCTCAACAAAGAAACTGATTACTTATTATACAGACTTGGAAGGATGGAGGGCTGAGTGAACCTTGAACTGTCTTCCTGAGAACTGAACCTGGGTTGTGAGCAGAGTTTTGGCTACAGTACTGCAGTTTAACCACTGCTCCATGAGACTACTTCAGATTTTTATCTTATGGTTGTTATCATTTGCTGTTGCACCACCTCTGACTTACGCAACCTGAATAGGTTTTCAAGATAAGTGAGATGACCACACACACACTGAGAGAGGGAGGGGAGAGAGAGGGGGGGGGAGAGAGAAGCATTTCCAGAGATGAGCAGGGATTTTGATTTAGGTTACCTGAGGCCTACTCCAGCACGTCAGGCTATGCTGGCTTAGGGATGTATAGGCAAGTCAACTAACACAATCTGCACATAACTGCATCTGATTTTCTTATGCCATTCTAAAAGTTCTTGTGTGTTGCATCGTTACAGTCGTGACCAACTCTTCGTGACCCCATGTCCATGGAGTTTTCTTGGCAGGAATACTGGAGTGGTTTGCCAGTTCCTACTCCAGGCGACTACAGCACCTCGTAGTCCCTTGTGGTCTCCCATCCAAGTACTAACCAGGGCCGACCCTGCTTAGCTTCCGAAATCAGGTGAAATCGGATGTGCTTAGGGCTTATCACAGCTTAAATCTGCAGTCCTAGAAATGCCTCTAAACCAACATGCTTAGAATTAGAGGATTCACCTCTAAATTCAAACTAAATTTTAGGCAAATGACATATTCACAGGAATAAAAACTCCAGTAACTTTGGCTAAAATTAGCAGTAATACAATAGTGAATGTTATTGGCTCCATAGAACTCAATGGAACTTGTGTGTTTAGGACTGGGGCTATCTGTCATTGGTATGAACTGCCATTTTAAAAATAAAACCGGGTTGGGCCTTTTTCAGCCTCAGTTTTCATTAAGCTGGCTGGATAGCTGAGTGGTTCAAGGATTTGGTGGTGGGGCCAGAGGTTAGGAATTTGATTCCCCACTGTTCCTCCTGGGAGAAAAGCCATCCTGCATGCCTTTGGCAAGCTGTACAGTCTTCTAAATGCCTCAGAAGAACGGAAGCGGTGAACCACTTCTGAGTGCTCTATCACTCGAAAACTTTGGGAAGGGTCAACATACTCGTAAGTTAGAATTGACCTGACTGCACATGATACTTGTTACTAATATGTTTAAATTAACTTCAAAATATATGTTGTGAATTTGAAACTACCCACTTATTTGAACTATTGTCCCTTTCAGTATATTAGTGGTTCACTTCTCTAAAGTATGTTCAATTTCAGCTAATGAGGCTGCGGGTCCTCCACCCAATCCCAGTACTCCCACTGAACAAAACAGGCCTTGTTTTTCACTAGCCCAGACATAAGCCATGCTGCCTGGGGATTCTAAAAGACATCACCCAAAAATGTAACTTTTCAAGTCTCTGGACACACCACTATACACAACTACACCAAATTAATGCCAAGAGTTAAATGTGGTTTCATTCCTCGGTATCACTGTGGGGGGAATTCCTGCTGACCTGACGGCGATGTCATGCATTATTATGAGATGTCAAGCCAGAACCAACTTTTAGCAACCAAAGCAGGGCTTTCTAAGTAAGAAAGGTATTTAAGAGCGGTATTACCAGATTTACCCTAGAGAGTTTCTATGGCTGAGTAGGGACCCCAAGTATTCCTGAATCATAGTCCATTGTACTATCCAGCACACCACACTGGGTAATTGAATGCTATAGGGCAGGGGAGGGCAACTGTTGGCCCTCCAGATGTTTTGGACCACAACTCCCAGAATTACGAGCCTAGATTGCCAATGACAAAGGACTGTGGGAGTAGTGATCCAAAAACATCCGGAGAGCTGACAGTTGCCCACCCCTGCTATAGGGCTTAATAATAATTAAATTTCAGAGAGGGTAGCCGTGTTAAGTCTTTCCAAGAATTGCAGGCAAAAAACAAAAACAAAAGACAAAAGACACAACACATGTGGCACCTTAAAGACTAACTTTCATATTTTAATGTAACATTTCGTGAACACATCCACTTATTCAGACATATAGCAGAATGAAGTGTATAATATATGATGATGTCATGGTATGAAATATATATCCCATCACATATTATATTACACAACTCATTCTGCTGATGTATGTCTGAAGAAGTGGATGTGTCCACGAAACGTTACATTAAAATATGAAAGTTAGTCTTTAATATGCCACATGTTTTGTGTCTTGTTTTGTTTTGTTTTTCTTTGATTTTTGCCTGCAATAATAATTAACTCTTCCCATGTCGTTTTCAACTTATGGCAACCCATTCCAGGATGTTCTAGGTACAGAATACACAGAAGCAGTTTACGACTCCCTTCTTCTGAAGGTCCTCTAGGACCATACAGGTTACCTAGGGCTGCACAGATTGCCTCTTCTCCTACAGTGCACAGTGGGGATCAAACTTCTGTCTCTACAGCTAGGTTGCCTTACCTGCAAGCAAATATGCCCAAGGACAGGCTATGAGATTCCTATCCATGTACACTGACTTATGAGAGGAGGTTTTGTTCTGATCTGAAGCATCCTTTAAGTAAATTACTGGAGAGATAATACCGAAACAGCTATGCATTATACTTTAATTTGCTTGTCTAGTAACATCTGAGACACTGTGGAAATACCAAGCACAACTCAACCCAGTTAAAACAAATGTAAGTTCCATTCAATAAAAGTTAACGGAATACAAGCAAATCAAGAAGGTTTAAGTGTGCTTTATTTTGTCTAAATCATTTCTGCTCATTATTCTTTATAGATACTACTAAATGACTTGATGGGAAGCTGATAGACTATAATGAGGGTATGCCCCTGTAAATGAACAGATGAAATGGATTTCCTGGAATAATTATTAAATTTAAAAAGGAAAATAATGAAATGCTGCAAGTTTTAGTTTCTCCTGGAGGTCATGAAGTCTTAGAGGGGGAATCCTATACCCAGTTGCAGTACTGTACAGCACTTAAAATTAAGACCTGCTGAGCTCAGTGGGATTTCCTTCTGTTTCAGTTCAACATGGGCATTATAGGATGCAGCTTCCAGATCTGTAATCTATTTCTAATAGTAGGGATGGGCTATGGATAGCATGCAGCAATGATTTACAGTGGACCCTCGCATAACAGTTTGTATAACATAAAATCTGTAGAACATAAAAAATTCCGGAGACAGGGGAAATTTGCTTAACATAATCGCCTATGGGGCAAATCCGTACAACATAAAAATGGGATTACTTTGTTTTCAATGCATTCATGTAGGAATTTGTAAAAAGGAAAATTTGCTTAACATAATTTCATTTGGAACGAATTAATTCTTTTATACAAGGTACCACTGTATTTATACCTTACCTCTGAACATGTGTAAAATGCTTCCCTCTCATTACTAGCAACATTAATATTAAACAATGGCAAATGTCTTGATTTTAAGGCTTAAATCCCAAACAGTCTGAGAAACTAAACTATTTTACAACATATCTGAACTAACTGGCTACACAAGAGTTGCTGTAGGAGAACAAAACATTAATGATTATTTTATATTGAGCACTAATATTGTTTTTATAGCCGCCCAGTATCTATTCTATGCTAAGCCAATTGCTTGTTAACAAACAACCAGGGACAAAGAGAATAAATTGTCAATGATCAATAGCTTGGTGTTGAGTATTGCCTGGTTCTGTTTTCTTCATATGGACTACTGACCCACAGAGTTCAATTTGATCAATGTTCTACCAGGAGCTGTTACAAAACCAGCTGACAGTGTTCAAACTCAGCAAGAGTTACACGTTGAAATGAAATAGAATATTTGGAGGGGAGGCAGGGGCATCTCTAGAAAAACCTTGCACTAAAACCCCACCTGCATCCCCTTACCTTGTCCTTTCATAACTAGAGAAATGTCTCCGTGATCAAAAAGTGCCTCCTCCTCTAAACGAAACCCGAAGTCCCATACGTAACTTCCATCGAACTCAAACGTGCTTACTTCTGAGGAAACCCAAGACGACACCATCAATACAACAGTGCTATCCCTATAGTACAGTACTTCTCACCACCTGCGAGGAATAGAGCACCCAATAAAACTGCACCAAAAGTGGGAAAGCACTTTTTTTTTTGTTGGGGGGTGCATAAACTGGATACTAGAAAGAGGAAAAGCCACATCTTGCAGCTCCGAGTGCACTGGCGGCACCGTTATCTCATAAGGACTGCCTAAGCGCGGCGCTTTATTATTACTTTCAAATGTTTTTTTCCCCTCCAAAAGAAGCTTTTGCCCCAAGCAGCCCAAACGCCGCTGGATCCCAGCTCCAGAAAAGCGCGTATGCTTCCTTCGCCGGCTTCCTTTCCTTCTCACAGACACCCACCCCGTCATCACTTCTCTCTCTGGCCCCTGTTTTTTGGTCCCGCAGACGCAACAGCATCTCGGGCGCTCGCCGCTTTGGCGCCCGGAGCCGCTTCGCCCCTCCTTGCCGTCCGTCCGGTCCTTCCCGCCTTGCTTCCCTCTTACCCCCACCCCCCCACCCCCAGATGCCCTGCTTTCCCGGTCTCGCCTCCGCCTTTCCCCCCTCCGCTCCGGCACCCTGCTCGTCACGCGCGCTTTTGGAGTCCGGGGTTCCCGCGGCGCCGCGGCTCACCTGGCAAACCTGCAACTTTGAACGCGGGCCCAGGGGCGCCGCGCGCGCGCCGCAGCAGCAGGAGGAGGACGCGCCCAGAACTTGGTCGGTGGTCCTGCCGCCTCCGGGGGGGTCGGACCGGGGTGAGTGGGTGGGGGTCAAAGGAACGGCGCCAGGAGCCCGCACGCGCCCGCACAAACCCCGGCGAGCGTACGCTCTCTCTCTGTCTCTGTCTCTGTCTCTCTCCCTCAATCCCCTGGCGCGCGCGTCCGCGCGCTCTGGGGAGCATCACACCCCGCCCAGCGTCCCTCCCCCCCCCCCCCCCAGCTGGGACAAACGGCACAGGAGCCATCAGGTCACGTGACCAGCGCTAGCCGCCCCGGGTTGTGGACTTGGAGGCAGGAGCAAGTGGCGGGGTCGGGTGGGGTGGGGTGGAGAGCGAGAGAGAGCAAATATGTTTCTTGGGAGTGGAGAGAAGGCTTGTGGGCTGAGTCCCGGACGGCGCCTGAAGAGACGGCACGGACGTCCTCCCGAATCGATCACCTTCTTCCTTTCCTCTCCACCTTCTCTTTCCACACCCCCACCCTACCCCGCCAGCTCCAATGCAACCTCTGTGGCTCTCAACCTAAAGATCGGAGCTGTCCAGCCCACAAGCTCAAGTGTAAGGAGGATACTGTCAGAAGAAGAAATAACTCATATGTTGAATTGCTTGTGGCACGATCCACTGCCAGCTATTTTCTGGCGACCAGGCAATCACAGGAGGTCACAAACCAGCCTGACTTGGCTTTATACACAAACCTGACTTTTGAACCATTCGTATAGTTGGTTTTTTGCTTGCTTGCTTGTTTGTTTGCAATTCCTGTATGCACCCGAGGATCATTTTAATGGAGATCACTTCCAGCAGTGTTATCAGACATTGTCCTTGATCACCATCTGATTGCACTGTAAGCCTCAGTGAATTCTGTGGGCCACTAGAAAAAGTAAGGCAGATGATTTAGGTAGGTGATTAAATATCATGAAAGAGCAGGAAACTGCTTGCTATTTAATTGATGGTTATATTTTTACTGCCAAGGCAGGCAAGGACTATTCCTGAAATTTTCTGGTTCAGGTGCTTATTAAATTTGGCTAGCCTCTTGGGTGTTATGCCCCTTGTCCAGGTAGGAGTGTTTGTTGCTATCATTTAGGCAACAAAAATGGGAAGCTGGGCTTTGTTTGTTTGTTTGTTTGTTTGATGTTTATACCACTTATCTGGCAGTGAGGCCACTCTGGGCAGTTAATAGCAATTAATCAAAATGCAAGACGTAATAAGGTAAAATTAATAAATACAAATGATCACAAACAATTAATCCAATAAAAATAAAAATGAAAGTTAAATTAACTAAAGGATAACATAGTATTGACCTAAATAAATAAATAAATAACCAATAAAAACTAATATAAGACATTAAAATATAAATTCTAAAATTATGAGATTATAGAATTACTCTGAGGAAATGCCTGCTTAAACAGCCATGTTTTCAATTGTTTTTAAAGGCAGCCAGAGAGGAGACCAGACTTATATTTAGTGGAATATTGTTCCACAGGCAAGGGGCAATTCTGGCAGGGCTGGAAAAAAGAAAAAAGGAAGACTTTCCTCACTGCTGGAACTCAAACTGCTGGAGGCTTCCACCTCTCTGTCTCTTCTCCCCAAGCACCTGTCTTTTTAACCCCTGGCCCTGGAGCTTTCATATTGGCAGGCAAAAGAAGTTTCCCAGCCCAAACATTCCATGGCTTGGGACCTGTCTCCCTGGCAGAGCAGATCTCCCAGAGGTCAGCTTCATCTCAACCCACCAGAGCCTCAGCCACCCACTCCAAGGGAGGCCCAAAAGGTTTCTACCCAGAAACAGGCCTTCTCGGTGGCTGCCCTGGCACTTTGGAACTCTCTGCCCACGGAGATTAGGCTGGCAGAGTCTGCTGGCCTTCAGGAGACCACTAAAGACCTGGCTCTTTAGGGAAAGCTTCGGCTCCTGAGCACACCATGGTCTGTGTTAGCTTGTTTGTATTGTTATCCCAGCCTTTTCTTGCTGGACTTTGTCTTTGTGTTTGTGGTGTGGATGCGGTTGTCTGTTTTATTGTTTTCTTTGTTGTTGCCTTATTGGTTTTTAATGTTGCCTGGTTTCCTTTCTGGATAGGTTGTTTTGTTATAATTTGTTGTAAGCCCCCCTATTGTTCCCACGGGAAATTCGGGAGGTCAATGAGTGCAAATATAAGGAAGGAAGGAAGGGAGGGAGGAAGGGAGGAAGGGAGGAAGGAAATAAATAAATAAATAAATAAATAAATAAATAAATAAATAAATAAATAAATAAAGACAGAAGCAGGGCAGACTTGCACAAGGAGGCCATTCTATAAAGGGGTGTGGCCATGAAGGCACAGTATCATTGTTGAATGGAAGCCTCAATTGAATTCAACAGAATTTATGCATAAGGGTGGAAAAGAGACCCTTAGTTTCCCTAGCCTAACCTTTGATAGCTAAGACTGCCTAAAATTGCAAGCTGTCTCCCTGTCAAAATTTTTCTGTGTAAGGGTATGACTACACTGTGTGTGGTGGTGGTGGGGGAAGGGGATATGACCCTGATCTGCTGAGGTTTATATCTGTGAACACTGGGTTCCCCTGGATGAAATCATTTGAGTCATCCAGATTTGCAGGAATTAGCAGGAGTGGAGGTAGATTGCTATGTGGAAACAGCAGAAACTGGCTTAACAAGGGGTCCACAAGTGTTGGTTGGCAGTTTCTACCCCCCCTTTCTCTTTTATTGATTTCAAGTCTCATAACAAAAGCCTGATTCACCAGTGAGGTGAAACCTTAAGAAAAGATAAAGGAACAAAGAAAGTGCACAGGGTTGGGGGAACTGCCATGCCTGTGAGCACCTCTTTGTGTCAGATCAAGTGACCATACTAGCAGAAAGCCAACAAAAACTAGGAGAAAGCAGATCATAGCAAATTTAAAGCATCCCTTCCAGCTGAACAAAAAAGAGAGAGACAGGGTTCCTTGCTTAAAACAGACAATTCCACAACAGATTTTCCAATGTTTAGCTGGACATCCTATATAGTCTCTAGCTTTTCATTCAAATTCTTCAGTGCCCAAGCTTGTATGAATTGCAGGATATATGGCCAGCCAAAAAGATGATTCTACAGCATGAGGGTGCAATAATGAGGAAAGCATTATTTTCCCCAATGTTTGCCTGGCAGATAACTGCTTACTGCATAGGAACAGAAATAAAGGACCCCTCCTTTATAGGAGAGTTCATCTGGAAAAACTCTCATTCTAAAACCCCATGTAAAAGAAAGCATTTTCAACTTTCTGTTCTTCCAAGTGAAGGTACTCAGGACTACTAACCAATTAGGGGTTTAATGTTCCTGAAAAGATTGGAACATGTGATTAACCCGCATCAAAATTGAGAATACAGGTCTTTCTACTGTGCAATGTGCCACATTTGCAGGACTTTGGACATCACAGGGTTATCACGGGAAATCCTGTCTTGCCTTTTTAAAAGGAGCTTAAAGATAAGCTTGAACAAACACTGAAGGCTGCTGCAATGCTGTATACTTCATGGCGGAGGATGCCACAGGGTTATCTGCAGTACTGACATCTTCATTGTGTGAGCAATTGCTTGGAGATAGTTTTAAATGTTTCTTAGGTCAAAAATTGTGATGAAATCACAAGAATATCAGATGGAGAATGCACTTTCTGAGATAGACAAGACTGAATGGTGTCTGCCAAGGAAAACCAATTCATAACCGGGTGCTATCCACTGACTAAGGATATTTTCCCCAGAGATTTCAATGATAAGTCTCTTAGGGCAGTGGTTCTCAACCTTCCCAATGCCGCAACCCTTTAATACAGTTCCTCATGTTGTGGTGACCCTTTGCCCTGCTTGGAGGAGGCCACAAGCCCCCTTTGGCAGGCCACTGCCACAGGTGCCATAGAGAACTTCCCTCTATAGGCACCCTCAGCCTCCGGTGCCATTGACTGACATTCCCTCCAACCTATCAAGCTGTAACTCAATCTTTCCCTCCCTTCCTCCCCCTCCTCTTCCAGACCCAAGCTATTTGTGCCTTTTTCTTCACTGGCTCATGGTGACCCTTGTGAAATGGTTGTTCGACCCCCTTGGGGGTCCCAACCCCCAGGTTGGGAACCACTGTCTTAAGGTATCCTAAAGATGTAATAAGGTTTGCTCCTAGGGATGTGGAAATTGCAAACTTGGAAGCATATTCAGTGGCATACTATTTCATGCGCCACAGCCCACTTGATTATTTTATATCATTGGAATGTGTTTACAGCCAAATGCTTAGAGCAGAGCTTGCTCACTACCTTGTGACTGTTAATTGGTGCCTTTAAAAAGCTATTAAAACACAGAAGCTTTTGGGTGCGTTAGACTTTAGCCCAGCCTTTACACTTTCCTCAGAATTCAATGTTCTTTGGCATTTAATGGTATTTATGAGTTAAAATGTCTACACCTCATCCCTTACTTTCTGTCAGAGATAAAAGCCAAAGCCATTGTCACAATGAAGAGTCAAAGTCAGTTTAGAATTGGAGAAAGAAATCATCAGGGCAGCTCTGCAGAAATCAACATGTACTGCCCCTCCTATGAAATTTGTGTGTGTTGCAATCATTTGTACAGAAGGTCAGTAGTGACAGAGGCCTCGGTGTTCCACAATTTGTATTTAAAAAGGTAAAGGTAAAGGTTCCCCCACACATAAATGCTAGTCACGTCCAACTTTATGGATGGTGCTCATCTCCGTTTTCAAGCCAAACAGCCAGTGTTGTGCAAGTCTATGGCCATGTGACTGGCATGGGTTCACGGACCACTGTTTACCTTCCCACGTTTTATGGTGGTACCTATTTAGTTGCATTTACATGCTTTTGAACGACTAGGGTGGCAGGCGCTGGGGTTAACAGCTGGAGCTCCCTCTACTGCGTGGCACCCGGGATTTGAACTGCCGAGCTGCCAACTCTGGAGTCGACCATTTCAGCGCTCTAGCCCACTGAGCCACCATGCCCCCTATTCCGTTTGTATTACACTGATCCAAAATATTCTGATTCACAGACATACTCATTACCAGATTTCTGACAGTCAAGATGGGAGTCAGGGAACAATAGTGCTTTCAGTATAAGGACGTTTAATGTGCCTGCTTGGGAGATGAGGACTGTGTACTTGCTATTTACTATGCAGATATAAGCATACTGAGTCCTACTGAGTAGTCTTTGGATCACATGGCCATTCATATTTACTAAGAACTACGTGAACTAATTTGGTTAGAATTTCACATTGACACCTTAACCTTATTTTCTTTCAAGGTACATGAAGTGATGATATTTATCTGGCATTTCAAAAGAACTCCAGTGCTGATGTTCTAAAAGTAATATGTAATAGGGCCCTTGGAGCAGTTTTGTTCCACAGGCCTAGAAATTGTTCATTGCAATGTTATCTTAAAAGAAAAAAGAATTGATCAGATTACAAGTCCTACTGTGAAATTTATTAGATGCTGCTAGCAATCTCATGGGTGGGGGAAATTGATACACATTCTTTACCTGGACTGCCAGAAAAGTTTTGATGAAGTTTCTCCCCAAAGGATCCCAAACAAACCTAGCAGTCATGGGATGAGCAGAGAACTGAAGTGGATTAACAGCCTGGCTTTAAAAACAAATAAATCACAAAACAGAAAATAGGAATGAATTATTTGTTCTTGCGTGCCCTAATCCCTTTTCCTGGGGATTATGAGAGGAGATGTCTAAAAAAGGAATTTCTCCAATCTGTGACCTGGGAACAGGTGAAATGAGAGGAAGAGGAATGCTGAGTGTTAACATTCTGTAGCCTCTTGGTCTCAGGACAGACAAAAGGAAATATTTCATTATCACACTTGGCACTCAACTAAGCAATGGAATTTATTTACATGAGATGCAACATTGGCCATGAACCTAGAGAGATTAAAAGAACTTTACTTCTCAGTGCATTTACTGGAGGATCTAAAAAAAAAAAAAGGTATTTGACCTACTTGTGAGATTTCTACAGGTGCCTCATTCGCGCCGTGGGAGCAAAACGGTGGGCTATGGGGGACTTTGGTCTCCCGTCAACATGGATTATCTCTCTCAACCTCACACACACACACACACAAACACACACACACACACACACACACACACACACACACACACACAAACGAGATCATGGCAGGGGTGAACATGACTTTTCTGATGCTCTCAAGCTGGATAGGCTTACACTATACGAATCTTAATAAATATCCTTGCCTATCCTTTGACAAATGCTCAGCACTCAATACATCAGATAGCAAATGCTTTGGACACTGAGCATAGCTCAAGATGAGTTGTATACATGTGGATGCAAATGATACCAGCTGCTAAATCCCAAAACTGTAATAGGAAAAGAATGTTGATGTAAAAATATTAAATATATTTCTTTACACTGATAAGAAAGAATATTGGGATATCATTCAGCAAAAATTGCTAATCTATGAATATGCATCAATGTTTTCTGTGATTTTTTTGATTGGTCTACTTGTTGGGTTATAAAACTGCTCCCCCCCCGGCACCTAGCGACACAGAAATCCTCTTCTACAATCCCACCATCACCACCAAGTTTGCCGATGGTTGGGCTTTGGATGTACAGGCTATAATGCCACAAATACACACACACACACAGAAAGGTTTCCCCATGTAAGAGAGACCAAAATCACTTAGAAGATTCTTCTGATTCTCCTCTATAATATCTCCAAGTTTGGTGAAGACTGGGTTTCCTCAAGCCAGTTGCTACAGGACACTTTCCAGGTGGGGCCAATTTTTGAGTATATAACCCTGGTGTCAGAAACCAAAATCTTCACCAAACGTGCAGGACTTATAGACAAGTAGGTGTTATGAGTTTGTTTTCCGCCCGCATTTTCCCCCCCTGCCATCTTGCCTCTTTTTAAAATTTTGGTACTGCTGAATGTCTGTTGGGTTTGTTTTATTTTATATTGTAGTATGGATTATAATTATTTTTCTTCTTGTTTTATTGCTTGTTTATCACTGTATGTCTTTTCTTGCTAACCGCCCTGAGTTGCCATCTGGGAAAATCTGGCGGTATAAAAATAAATAAATAAATAAATAAAATTTAAAAAAAAGACTGTGGGGAAGCTTCACTGTGATTTTAGTATCTCTAGTTGTCTTTTTTTAAAATAAAGTTTAAAACACACACACACACACACACACACACAAACGAGATCATGGCAGGGGTGAACAAACGAGGAAGAGAGAGATGTATGCTGCCTTGTTTGCTGTAGAAAAGGTAAGGAGTAATGTAATAGATAAATTAAACTTTCCCCTCATGAAGAGCTAACAGGTCTTCAAATGTATCCATCATAATTCTTATAAATAAGGTTTTCTTTACCTGTCCAACCTGTTTCTTTCTATAGTATAATATGTGCTTTGTGCTGCTTCACTTCCCCAGGTTGCTACTACTACTACTACCATGTTGGAGCTGGGAAATGAGGACAGGTCTGGTATGTCTGTGAAGATTCTCAGACATCCAGGTGAGGTTATCCGGAAGTAGAGTCATAGCAACTGGAATTCTTTTCTTGTGAGAGCGAAACGTTTCACCACTCATCCAAGTAGCTTTGTCAGTATGAAGAAAGCCAAGGTGAACTATAAATTGGAAGCCTCACACCAACTTTCCTCAGAGTAACTAAGCTACTTGGATGAGTAGCAAAGTGTTTTGATGTCACAAGAAAGGAAGTCCAGTTGCCATGATTCAGCTTCCAGACAGGTCTTGTTTGTTTGGAGTAAACCATAGTCCTTTCTCTGTTGCCCTTGCCTACATGGTAGAAATTGTATGCATTAAGTGCATAATGCTCACAACATATGCCTTATATAATTTTTGTTATCTTGAGACCTAAGTATAGGTCAAGAATGGGACCAACAAGAGCGCAAAAGAATGAACAGCCAGGAGGTGGAGTCTAACCAAGGAATCGGGTTCTGTTTTCAAATTTTAGGCCCTGTTTTTGCATTTTATTAGATGTGGGCAAACATCTAATAATTCAGTGTATTTGTAAATTAACCAGATTTTAGTTAATTAGAGGCTACCCTGGCCAGGGTATTTGAGGTGCACAATATCAAATGGTTTATTATGAGTTCCTCTTTCTGATGCTGTTCTAGAATTGTGCAGCTTAGCGAAGATCAGGCCAGGGGAGGGCTTGTACTTTGGGTGATCTCCCTTGGATTATTCCCTCAAAGGCTAGGCTCACCAACCTACTGATCAATGGTCAGTTTCTGGCATGAATAAATGAATTCATAGCTCTTCAGGCAAAAAGAAAATGAACACAAAAATGTCATGGCACCTTAAAGACTAACTGTTACGTTTTAATGTGAGCTTTCATGGACAGGTAGGTCCACTTCTTTAGACGACAAAAGTTCATGCTCAAATGTAGCAGGTAGTCTTTAATAAGCCACAAATGATTTTCTCTTCTTTTTCTTTCGATTTTGCCTGATATGCTAGCACATAATAACATGACTGTTTCTTCATAAATCTTCAGAATCTCTCATTACAGCATAGTCATATGCACGTTTACTCTGAAGTATGTTGTCCAATATGCTCCCTGGCACTTAGTTTAGCATGTAGAGAGGCTGGGCAGCTTTCAGAAATCTGAGAAGCACACATAACCACTACTGTAGAGCCTAATCTACAAAGAGCCACATCTATACAAAGAAAAATTCGTACTTTGGGAGTGGATAAAGTATTTTTCTTTTTAGCGATTCTCCCCTCCCCTGTTTTCCTTTTTTAGACTGACAAGGCCCCATCACACCCTCTAGTGGCTACATTTCAATATACACACGTACTTATATATAACTGGGAAGACCACACAGTAATAAGGCAAAATGGCCTCCTATGCCCCCTAGTGGGCACAAGTGAGTTTTCTGAGCCATGTTTAAAAAATAATATTTGGGAGGGGGTCTGAGATCACCAGCTAGGAAGTCCATTTGGGAGCCCTAGCCCTAATATAAAGGACTGCACTCTCAAAATACAGCACAGCTCCTAAACATCAAGCAGAGGGACATACAAATTATTGAGTGGTTTTCAGATGTATGCTTTTTCCTTCCTTTCTTGAATTAAATGTCTCCCCTTCAAACTCTTTTATGTTGTGTGTCCCTCTTATTTGAACAGTAAGTGCTGCCGAAAACGCTGGTAAATTAATTCATCCCTGTGGTATATCTAGGCACTCAGCCCATTCATAACGTTGGGGGGGGGGGGGGAGAGAAATATGAACGGATATTAGATGTGACCTTGTTCTTTGCCTGGCAAACCGAGCTCACCGTGCCTAAGGCAACTGGCCAGTACAAGCTCGTCTGTGTAATTATGGTTGAATCCATGTCTTTTTTTGCCATTTCTTCTTTCCCATCTCTTCTCAGACACAGCTTAGCCAATATTAAGGCATCTGCCTTTCTTAACACCTTCCCCCCAGAGATGGGAAGTGGTATTTGCTTGCCTTTCAGCTGCCAAGTCTGTGAATGTACCTTGATAATAGGTAAGTCTCCTTGAAGGAAACTGGCTATAAATAGGAATCCTTGATGCTGTGTAATCTTCTTACAAGCTGTTTTCACTTGTTTCTTCTTTCTGTCTTTGCTGCGTGAAGTAAAATTAGAATGTCAAGGAAGCCAACCAAGAAAAGATGCCTTGGTTATTTTTGATCTCCTAACAGGCCGGGAATAAAGACCTCAACACTACCAATAATGATAGAAAAAAATAGTTGTGAGCAATTTGGGCACTGCTTATGTAGTGTGGTGGTGAAGCGAACAAACGATGACTTGAACGAGCAAAAAGCAGGTTCCAGTGTAATTTAAGCCACAACCTCCAAAGGATGACTCAGAGGAATACAAATACAGTGGACCCTCATGTAACAAACGGTTTGTATAACATAAAATCTGTACAACATAAAAAATCCTGGAGATAGGAGAAATTTGCTTATGGGGCGAATCTGTACAACATAAAAATGGTCGTGATTAGGGATTACTCTGTTTTCAATGCATTCCTATGGGAAATTTATATAAAGGAAAATTTGCTTAACAGAATTTCATTTGGAACACATTAATTCCTTTATATAAGGTATCACTGTATACCCATTTGAGAGAAGTGGACATGAGACAGAACTACTCTCATTGCCTTTGACACGGGGGTATCCTTTATCTTGACGAAGTTTAAAATAGTTACCTTCAGAAGTCCCCTGTCCAGTTATGTGGGACAGTGAGTGCTACAGTCCCCAAAACAATAGAACGGGGGGACGTGTGGGCTTCTTAATATGGTGCAATTTGTGTGTCCTGACCACCATGCCACAACTTCCTACATTACTGAAACACCACTTACAGGCTTCACCTTTGTCTCGAATGTATCACAAGTAACCAAATGAGGAGGAAAAGCCAGTTCAAGTTGTCCCAGCTTGGAAAAGGAGAGCATCACCAACACCACCATTTTGGGGATTTGAATTGGACTCTACATCATGTGGTCAGTAGAAACCAAACAATACTTCAAATAGACCCGTTTTAACAGTAGAACAAATCCTGGTGTTTCTGCCCATGTAGTTGTAGCCACAATCACAAGTGAAAGATTTTCCGGGCTTCTTGGTTTTGCTACCTCAACTGGCTTTGACATTCTTTCCTGCTGCTATTAAACAATGATCTCCACCGTTAACACTGAAAAGCGGCAACATGACATTTAGTTCAGAAATAAAAGACAGTGGAGGCAACCTTGATATCTCTAAGAATGCCATGCTGTTTTCTGCCCCACTTCCTGCCATTTTTTAAAGTTTGGACAATGTGCGTTCTCTTAAGTGCACATGGTGATGAGTACAGGTTTGTAGAAATCAGACTTCTAGACATTTGATCATACTGGATGTTTAAACCTTCTCCAGAGCCTTCCTAAGAATGAAAACCACAGAGAGCAAAAATGAGTTCATGAGAGCTTTCCTGACATTTTTCACAATGTGGCTCCCCTGCCCCCCAAGTGCAGTTTCTACAACATAAATGAACATTTCTTAGGACATCCTTGCAGCAAGTGGTAGCACCATGTAAGTTAAAGAATATGGCGATTGAATTTCTATTCTCTGTCTTGTTATCTATGTCAGGTAATTCAGAATACTTAAAAAAATAATAATTGTTCCAGTGTCTGTTCGTTGTGAGACTTCCCATCTGCAAAGTTGTTGACTGGGAGTATTATATTATTGCAAGCACAACTATGAGAATTCTACTTACAAACATCTCTTTTTTGAAGTTATATGGGTTTATCAGTTGATGGTAAGAAATATTTTAGCTGGTTAGGCATGTTAAAAACAAAACAGGTCCTTGAAGGGTGGAAGAAACAGTCAACCAGGCCATACGTAAAGACTTTGCTAATTAATTGCTAATGTGTCTAATGATCACTATGTCTCATTCTCTCCTCCATCAGTATTGTATTTGCTTTCCTGATCTGTTTTTTGTCTCCAGCACTTGAATACCTGTGGATGCAGGTGGAGCTGTGGGTTAAACTACTGAGTGGCTGGTTGTTGATTAAAAGATCAGCAGTTTGAAGCCATGTGATGGGGTGAGCTCCTGTTGCTTGTCCCAGCTCTAGCCAAACATGAGAGTAAATAAATAGGTACCAATTCAGTGGGAAGGTGATGGTGATCCGTACACTTGCATATTTAGTCATGCTGGCAAAATGACCATGGAAATAGGTCCATGGACAAAGAGCTTACAAATGGAGATGGGCACTGGCCCCTAGAGTTAGAAGTGACTGGACTTAATTATCGACAGAAACCTTACTTAGATACCTGTTACTTCCAGTTCACTGTTGGCGAAAAAACAAGTTCAATTACACCATTGCCAGTTCACCCCTGGCACTTTAATAAACAAGGAGCTGGTTGAAATTGGATCAGTGTGACAGACCTTGGGGAGGCCCTTCTCTTGACTCTACCAGCTTCCCAAGCTCATTTGGTGAGGAGGATGTATGAAAGCACCTTCTTAGTGGCTGCTCCCAGGCTTTGGAATATTCTGCTCCAAGAATCCAGATTGACTCCCTCCTCCTTGCCTTTCTGTTATTGGAAAAAGACATTCCTTTTCAGACAGGATTTTAAGGGTCTAGGGCAATGGTTTTCTACTTGGATCCCCAGATATTCTAGGACCACAACTCCCAGAAACACTAGCCAGCACACCCATTAGTAAAGACTTAGGGGAGCTGCTGTCCAAGTACACCTGCGTTACTCAAAGTTGGGAACCACTTTTCTAGAGGATGCTGTATTCATTAAATTGAAAGGGTTTAATAATTTTTTTCAAAAAGTTTTTTTTAAAAATTTAATCATGGTTTGAATATACAGTATATGAATAACTGTTTTTTTTAAAGTACAGTATTTCAATCTTGTTAGAATTGTCTAGTTTAATTGTTGTGAAACTCCTTGGTCTCCCAATGGGCAGAAAGGTGGCATGTAGATAATACTGATTCATTAAAAGTAAGAGTAAAGTATGTCAACTCTTGCACCAGTAGGGAATTCTGGAAAATAGGGAAATGCTCATTGTTTATGCTACACCAAAAATTAGGGGTGGGTAATCCAGTAGGATATTAGCAACAACTGGCAAAACTTCATATATATGAAGGCGTAGCATTGGAATCCCTAGTGCAACATTATTATTATTATTATTATTATTATTATTATTATTATTATTATTATTATTATTATTATTATTATTATTATTATTATTATTATTATTATTATTATTATTATTA
>JAHTLZ010003518.1:23519377-23540951 GCA_023846285.1 Phrynocephalus versicolor | reverse complement strand
TATTATTATTATTATTATTATTATTATTATTATTATTATTATTATTAAGCGATAGAAATGGGTCCTAATGATTTCTGACAGTTGCTTCTCTGTGGATTGATAAGAAATGTGGAGCCTTAAATGCAGATGTAGATAGATAAGCCCCAACTCACCATTGATATGCAGTATAAGATTTTGGAAAAACAACAGTTTTCTGACAATATATGGCAGTTTTATTGGAATATACCATTGTGGCTCCAAACCACATCACAAAGTGTATTGAATCTGTTAACTTCCTGATGGTTAGAGCTGTTCGGCAGTGGAATATGCTGCCACAGATGGTGGTGTTTTTAAGCAGAGGGTGGATGGCCATCTGTTGGGAGTACTTTGGTGGGGGTTCCTGCATGGTAGGGGGTTGGACTGGATGGCCCATGAGGTCTCTCTCAACTCTATGATTCTATGATACTATGTTTTATCATTCCCTCTGTTGGGTTTATCTTGTAGCAGTTTGTTCCTGGGTACCAGTCTGAAGCTGTTACTGGTAATTTGCTTTTTCTCATCAGTTGAGTAATTATTGCAGTCTAAGAAGTACTTGCTCTGATTCCACGAAAAACAGGGCAAGTCCTCTACAAAAGAATGAATAGACACAAATCAGTCACCAAAAATAGCAATATAGAGAAATCTACAGTATATTGTGTTCTAGAACACTTCAGCCTCCTAGGATATGCCCAGGACACTCTTGAGTGTGATCCCCCATTGTTTGGTCTGTTGATGGGCTGGGCTGGTTTGCTCCTTCTTCCACTGATCAGACAGTCCTCTCAAAATAACAATCAGCTTTGAATCTCACTCCTTTTAGAATGGGTGTAAGGCCAAATCTTTTAAATCAACAGATAATCTTTAACCCATTGTAATGCTTTTAGTTATTTGAATATTTACTTGATTTTCATGGGTTTTTTTAATGTTGCTTTTCTTTGCATTTAATTATTTTATGGTAAAATTTATTTATTGTTTTTTTGTTACTGCACTAAGATTGTAGCTAACTCCAAAGTGGCTTTCAAAGGCAAGATGTCAATGTTGTAAACAACAACACCACACATTATAACTCTTCAAGAAGCAGTTAAAATTGAAGTGGCCAGCATTCTAAGGGACCCTGTTCTTGTGGAAGATATATTTGGATGTTTGCATTGAACTAATGAACTCTTAAGAACTCCACCACCAGTTTCTTCAGCAGCTACTGTATCTGACGGCTTACCTACATACATTTACTGTATATACTCGGGTATAAGTCTAGTTTTTCAGCCCTAATTTTGGGCTGAGAAAAGGGGCCCTCAACTTATATTCGGGTCAATACTTTTAGCCACTGAGGCAAGTGATTGGGTTGGTGGCTAAAAGTCATTTTAAATATCACGCACCACTTCTCCTGACCCCCCTCTGCATCACGGGGGATCGTTGCACGATGTTTAAAATGACTTTTAGCCAAAGAGGCAAGCACTTCCCTCAGAGGCTAAAAGTCATTTTAAACATTGCGCGAGTATAAGTCTAGGGTGGGGAATGCAGCAGGGCCTGGCAGCTCCTCCTTTGTGAGCTGGGAGAGTGGTGTGTGATGTTTAAAATGACTTTTAGTCACCGAGCTTCCACCACCGGTGACTAAAAGTCATTTTAAACATCACACACCGCTCCCCCAGCTCACAAAGGAGGAGCTGCCAGGCCCTGCTGCATTTCCCACCCTAGACTTATACTCCAGTCAATAAGTTTCCCCAGTTTTGGGGGGTTAAATTAGGGGCCTCGACTTATACTTGGGTCGACTTATACTCGAGTATATACGGGTACATTTGCCCTGCAATAAACTCTGTTCTAAATGGATTGGATTTAAAATCATGTGGCTTTTTGAAACACTGTCAGTTTGAGGGTATCAGACATGCCTCACTTGACTGCCCAGATAAAATCAGCTATGTCTGAAAAAAACACTCTTAGGATTATTCCACTTACCAGCAAGGAAGAAGGAAAAGTGAAGGCCTTCATTCAAAAATAGGAACAATTTCATTGTCAGCCAATTGACGCAGCGGTCAAATCTCCTACATCTGAAAGTCAAAGATTATGAGGCAGGTGAGAATAGCAGTGAATGAACAAAGAAGCAATAGATTTAGGCCCTGACATTGTGAAATACAGAACATCTTAAAATACATGTCCAGGAGGACTATTTGGGAGTCTGGCAAGCGTGTTCTTTCTGCAATATGTTCTTGAAATTTCTGTATATAAAGCAGCCTTTGGCTCCTCTTATCAGGCTAGAAACAGCAGTCAGAGGAAACCTGGGAAAGTGACGTTTGTCTCCTATATATTTCAAATCATTTGTTCTTGAGACTGTGATTTACTGGTGGCTGCCAGCATGAGCAGGTGGATGCCAATTTGGGGTAAGTCATCTTCCTTGCTAGGACTATGTACCACCCTGATGTTACTGCTCTGTGGAACATGACGCACATGAGTGACTAATATTATTTTACAGCATTGTTAGGGAAAAGAAATGTTACCCCCAGCTCTTTTCCAACCCATATCTTGGAAATTTAGTTGTTGTTGTTGTTTTTCAAATACAAACACATAGTGTACCTTTAGAGTCAGGCTGAACAAAGGCAAAGTAATTTGCTGGGACTGCCAGTGTGTATTTTGTGAGGTGTTTGCTTGTTTGTTTGCTTTTTTTTTTTTGAAACTGGGCCTTCTCTTGTCATTTTGAAAGCAAAATGATCACCTTTTGTTTTGTTTTTAACATGCCTAACCGGCTAAAATCTTTCTTTCCATGAACTGATAAATCCAAGTTCAATGTAATTTCATCACAATTGTTGCTTTTGTTGAGGCTATCACTTTGTCCATCCTTTGCTTGAGCCTGAGATCCTTAATAATACCATTGGGTAGATGTTCAGTTAGGTGGCACACGTTCAAAAGAAGCAGATCCATGCGGTACTTCAGGTATGCTGCCACTCAAAAAGATTCCAAGCCTGGCCCAAGCACAGATTTTAAGGACCTTTCTCTCTGGTTTACGGAAGGAACTTAAAACACAATATGAAAGAATTATGTAGCTGTCTTGTAAAAAGAATGTTGGTGGGAAAGGCTGTTAAACACATATGGCCTGCATCAAGTTCAATATTTGCGCCTATGGAGCTCTAACTGCAGTTGTTGCCATGGTAATCTGATGAGGCACCACCTCCCCCCCCACCCCAAGTCATATGCCTTCATAGCATGACTTAGTTGTGTGTTCAAGATCACTATCAGCACCTTGTAAGATTACCACCATCACCCTACATTTGAAGCTCTACTACTTACATAAATGTGGAACACAGTAACATGCACAATATTTATTTATTTATTATTTATTTATTGAATTTATATCCCGCCCATCTTCCCACGGGGAACTCTGGGCGGCTTACATGGCTGAGCACGTCAGCAAACCATACAAACTGGGACAAGAAACAATTTAAAACTATTTAAAAACAGCATAATAGACAACTTGGGCATCATAAAACAAACAAAAGCTCTGCAACAACGCATAGTCAGGCGATCACTACAGATGGCGAGGGCAAAACAAAACAAAACAAAACAAAACTTAAACTAAATTGCCAAAAGCCTCGCTAAAGAGCAGAGTTTTAATGCTCGGCGAAAAGCTAGCAGGGACTCTGCAGAGCGCACTTTGCTCAGTAAGCTGTTCCATAGGGAAGGGCCAGCCACCGAGAAGGCCCGATTACGGGTAGATGTTTTCCTGGCTTCTCTGGGGGTGGAGATCCTGAGCGAGTGCGTTCGCAACTGCCGAACTGGACGGGCCGAAGTTGATCGCTGGATGATTCGCTCTGACAGGTAGTCCGGGCCCAAGACATGGAGGGTTTTATAAACTAAAACCAAGACCTTGAATCTGATCCGGGATGCGACGGGCAACCAACGCAGGCGAGCCAGGACTGGGGTGATGTGGTCATAGCGATGCACACCCGCCACGAGCCTGGCTGCCGCATTTTGTACCCGCTGCAAACGCCGGAGGAGAGTCAAGGGCAACCCCATGTAAAGAGCGTTGCAGTAGTCCAGCCTCGAGATCACCAGCGCTTGCACCACTGTTCCCAGAGAGTCCTCATCCAGATACGGACGGATCTGGGCAATTTGGCGAAGGTGGTAGAAAGCAGATCTGGACACGGCGGCCACCTGGGCTTCCAAGGCGAGTGCCGGATCCAGAACCACGCCCAGATTCCGGACCGTAGTCGCCAGTTGGAGGGAAATCCCATCCAAACTGGGAAGAGGGCCTCCATACCCAGATGGGGAACTCCCAAAGAACATCACCTCTGTCTTCTCGGGGTTGAACCTGAGCCTGTTGGCCCTGGTCCATGTCAAGACCGCATCCAGGCACTGGTCGAGGGTCCGGACAGCTTCCACTGCAGAGGTGGAAAAGGAGAGATAGAGCTGCATGTCATCAGCGTACTGATGACAGCAGACTCCAAATCTCCTTATGACCCCAGCCAGCGGCCTCACATAGATGTTGAACAGCATGGGGGAGAGAGACGACCCCTGCGGAACCCCACAGGGGAGTATCCACGGGGCCGACAACTCTCCACCATGCTGAACATGCTGGGGACGGTCCTCCAAGAAGGACCGGAGCCAACTGCGAGCAGTGCCTCCGATTCCTACCTCGGAGAGCCGGTCCAGCAGGATACCGTGGTTGACGGTATCAAAGGCCGCTGATAAATCCAGGAGAATAGCTAAAGCTTCTACCTAGCTAACATCCTCATCCACCTTTTGGGGTAGTGGTGTCTAAGTCTTGCTCCACCCAAAGCAGTGACAAAATGTGGAACATTGAAGAATGAGAACTAGGTTACCTATGGGATAAAATTGGCCTTACCATGAAGCTACAGGTAAGTGAAACAGTTACCTTGGGTAGCAGAATACAAGAGGATGATGACATACTCCTCCATCTTGTTACTGTCACAACACCAAGAGGATCCATGCTATTCTGGAGAGGAGTGCCAGTCCTTTTTTGAGTCATCTCTCCCAGAAATCTTTGGCTCCCAGAACCCAATATTAAAACAAAGTAGCTAGCTAGTTTTTTGTGGAGCTTGTTTCTGGAGGCAGTTTTGGTGGTACATGGCTGACTTCTATTTTCTGTCTGTTCTGGTGGCATGTTAGCTGCACTGCTTTCCTCCCCCCCCCCCAACACTCATCACTAGAGATGGGCACAAAACGGAAAAAATCCATTTCATTTCATTTTGTTTTTTGTTTGGGGTGGGTGGGTTTGTTTTGTATGGAATGGTTTGTTGGTTTTTTGTTGTTGTTTTTTTACAAAAAAATCATTTTGTTTCTCATTTTTTGTTTTTCCTTCAGTGTAGTGCAACATAATTTTTTTGCCAGGCCAAGTATCGATCAGCTGGTGCACAGGGCTTCGGGCGGCAAAAAAAAAGTTTAAAAAACTTGCACTTTCCCCCACCCCATCTGGGGGGAAGTGGGGGATTCTAAAACTTTTTTTTTTGCTGCCTGAAGCCCCATGCGCCAGCTGATAGGTGCTTAGGGCGGCAAAATAAAAAGTTTAAACAGCCTGCATTTCCCCCCACCAAATCGGATGTGGGGAAACCACAGGCTTTTTTGTAAAAAAAACAACAACACGTTTTTTCAAAAATGGTCAGGTGGGCAGTTCTGTGCTCTCGTGCTGCCAGTCAGCTGGCACGCGGGATTGGGGGGGGGACCATGGGCTTTCTAAACTTTTATTTTCCTGCCAAAGCGCAGTGTGCCAACTGATTGGCACTTGCTTTGGGGTGATGGGGAAAAGTTTAAAAAGCCCACAGTTTCCCCCACCCCATCAGGCGCGTTGGGGGGAACGGTTGGCTTTTTAAAGCAGTTTCTTATAAGAATGCATTGTTTCAATGCATTCCTATGGGAAAACGAAAAACAAAGTGGAACGAAATGAAAATTTCCATTTCGTTTCATTTCGTTTTTCTTTGAGGGGGCAAAAATGAAAAATGAAACAAAAAAATCATTTCATGCCCATCTCTACTCTTCATGTGGCAGGGGAAGGTGTTAGTATGCCAGCAGGGCATTACTGGCATGATGGAGACCATGGTACTGCAACACGGTGAAGGGTAAGTTGCTGTGCGGGTGAGTGTTGGGGGATGGTGGGGGCTATGACAGCAGCAGCAGCAGCTCCCTCAAAACAATAAGGGGGAAGCAGGAGAATTAGGGTTTCCCCCCTCTCCCCCCCTTGAAGAACCCAACTCATAGCTGAAGGATGTATTTTGCTTGAGTTTGTTTTGCCAAGTTTGAATGAGGGAGATAGTGAAACCGTACATTCCCTGCCACATGTCTGTGAAGATTCTCAGTCATCCAGGTGAGTTTATCTGGAAGTTGAGTCATGGCTACTGGACTTCTTTTTTGAGAGATAGAAACATTTCGCTGCTCATCCAAACAGCTTCATCAGTCTAAATCGCACTAGCTGTATTCAGACTGATGAAGCTGTTTGGATGAGTAGCGAAACGTTTCTATCTCTCAAAAACGAAGTCCAGTAGCCATGACTCAACTTCCAGATTCCCTGCCACAGTTTTTTCACAGTTTTCAAATTCTGATTCTCAGGATAGGCACAATGTTCCCATGGGAACACTGTTTTGGAAGGTTTAGGAGCTCTTTGAAAACCCCTACCACCTCCAGGTGAAGGCCTCCAGCTGAAGCTTGGGCCCTTCTATGAAAGCGATGCTGTGGCCTGGCCCTTTGATGATGAGAGGGTTCTAAATATGAGAAAGGACTGAGGAAAGCAAATGCTAAACACAGGATATTGCAAAATTCATGCTTTTGTTGGATTCTTAGTTTTAGTTCAAAAGGAAGTTAGGTGATAGCTTTATTGGTCACTGCTAAAACAAAAAATATGAGCTAAGCTTTCGATAGCAAGTTGCTATCTTTATCAAAGCATTGTACCAGAGATGCATTCTTGAATCTTGATAGTAGGTGTTGTCTATCAGGCACTGAGAATCTTTTGTTGAGATGAAAAACACCACATGATGGTATCAGGAAGCAGGCTGATGTTAGAGCAGCTTCAAAGTCCCGGGTATGGTTTAATACACAAACAAACAAAGCAGCATAGTCCTTGATCACCCCCCTCCTCCTTCTCGCCCTCAATTTGGCTGTTTAGTTGCATCCTTGCCTACATAGTGGCATATGGAAAAACTGTATACCAATTTTAGTATATCTATTTCCGGTCATACAATTAGTAACTGGATTTTTGTTTTGTTTTGTTAGTAATCCTATGGGGCCTCTTTAATATGTCATAACCGAAGGCTTCAAGGTGTCTTATGGCCCAATTAGACATTAAGAGAAATGCTCAGCTCTGTAAAAAGGTGTGATATTGTTGTTCGGTATGATAGATGGATGCAGCTAAAACCATAGCCATTTCCCTGTGTATGTGACTTTTGAAAACCTGAGGTAATAAAAGGCATATTAGCAGAGCAAACTGGTGCCAAGGGGATAAGATTTAAGAGACTTGAACTGTGTCAACAAAACTTATCTTCACAACAGTCAGCCTCAATGTCTCTGGCCTTCACCCATTGTCAATAAACAGGAACATAACCCTGAGGTGGAAATAAAGGCATATGCTTCAAATGCCATGTTAACAATTGCAAGTCAGAATCCTACAAAACAGACTTCAGTTGCAATATCTGGTGTTGCTTAAAATCCCCTGTTGCATGTCAGGCTATTTATTATAAAAAGTTTTGTTACTTTTTTAAGGTTCCTAAACAGCCCCTGACGTGATTATTTGATAAACCGCCACCTCTATGCAGTATAAATGACTACTTTCTGAGACACAGCTGCACTGCTGCTTCAACAACGTTTATTTTCTTGACTTGGTAAACTTCTTTGTGTTTTTTAAGTGAAGGGACAGAGTGGGGCTGATAATTAGAGGGGACCTTGGATTACACCCAATGTATTGAAGACAGATCAATGCAGGAATCTCCTAAAGTGATTATCCCCATTGATCCCAGTAGGATGTTGCCAAGTTGAAGCACCTTGAAAATAAGGCAAATTTTGTTCATTGATTATTATAGAACTGCATGATGTGTTTGTAATGTCAACTGGTCAGCAGAGTTGCCAGTCAATCATCATGATTATCTCATCTCTCCCTATGCTTCTTCTTCATGACTTAAATAGCTACTTAGAAAGGTTAACTACATGGGTGTTTAGCCTGCTGTTTGGTCTTTTGCAAGAATGTGTTTGTTTGCTCTTTAAGATAGTGCTCAGATGACGTCTTTGGTGGAGTAAACCTGCCCATCCCTAGAGAGGCCCTATCGGTACCTTTCTGAGCACTAGTCAGGGTATTCCCCCGCCCCCATGCAGGTAGGCTCACTCTGGCATGGGCTGGATCCAGCATGTACAAACGCGGGGATTGATACAAATCAAGTCTTCCAGTTTGAATTTGCCAGTACAGTAATTCGTTCTCAGAGGCATTTTGTTATCTGAAAAATTTGTTATCCAAAATGTGGTTCCCCATTGAAATGAATGGGAAACCAATTAATCCATTCCAGAGGTCCAAGAAAAGGCAAACAAGCTGGGTGGTGGTGGTGGTGGTGTTTCGAGACATCTTTATAAAGTGCACTTTAAAGGCCTGCAGTGCTGGAACACCCCCTCCAGAACACCTCCCCTGCAGTGCAATGCAAACATGGACAAGAGAAACTAGTAAGACTACCCCAACCTATTCCTACCCAAGGTGCAATGGGGAAAAATGCAAACAGACAAACATAAGCAGCAAGAGAAATCCAGCCTATTCTTGCCTGCAGAGCAATGGAAAAGTTTGTAAACATGGACAGAAGAAAGCAGCATGATTATCCCAGCCTTTTCCTGCCAAAAATGCCAAGAAACGCAGTGCAAATATTAATCAAAGCTATCTCCCTATCTTTCCAAGTTCGAAAGGTCCAAATCCCTCAGCAAAACAGAATGGCTCAAAAAAAAAAACCCATGAAAAAACCCACTCTTACTCCTCCCACCCCTCCATAAACTACAGGGGGTGCAATACATTCTGGGTACACTTTTTTGCAAGGCATCATGAAACATTTGTTATTTGAGCCAGGCCTATACCCATAATCACTTAGTCTGCTCTTTAGCAGAGGGGTAGGAGAAGTGAATTGTTTGATTGTATAATGGTCTATCACTGATGTGCTGCATCAGCATAAGAAAAACATTTTAATTGCCTTCTCTTAAGGGTTGGTTGAAAAAATGGAGAAAGCGGGGGGGGGGGGGAAATCACAAATCAGAAGTGGGGTTTTTAAAGCAATAACTCATTAAAATCAGATAAAAAGTGAGTTAGGAAGTAAATTTGCTAATTGAAAGGGCAACATAATTTTATTTTTAACAACAATGAGTTGCTTAAGGTTTGTACGTTTACGCACATGCGTGCTAGTCATGTCTGACTCCAGGGGCGGTGCTCATCACTGTATTCAAGCCGAAAGAGCCAGTGTTGTGCAAGTTCATGGCCACGTGGCTGGCATGGCTGCAAGGAAACACTGTTTTGCTATAGAGTAATACTATAATAACTGTGGTGTTCTTTTGAAAAATGCTTTTGAAGTTAGTAGTCACAGTAACAGATCATTTCCCATCACATTTCTAAGAATAATAAAGAATCCATATTATTGGACTGTACGTGTGTTTATACAAACTCTTGAGAACCTAATAGATTTCTATAGCTAGTCTCAAATCCTTGTGAAGTACAGTAATCTCTACCATATTAAAAAGGGGAGGAGGGGAAATATCTTACAAATATAATTTCAGGTGCTCTTTAGTTTACAAATAGCAAGAAAATAACAAAGTATGATATCTACCCATAGTGTTTAAAGCACTCTCTGAGTGGTTTACAATATAATTATGCAGACAACACATTGTTCCTAACCAAGTTGGGTACTCAGTTTACCAACCTCAGAAAGCCAAAAGTCTGGGTCAACTTCAAGCTGGCTAGCTGAGCCCAGGATCGAACTCAGGATGTAAGCAAAGTCTTCATTTCAGTACAGTACCACAAAACAGTTTCCGTCTCAAATGCACATCTATCCGAACATCTAAATCACTCAACCTGAATTCCAGAAATACAAGAATATTTTAAGTTTCCCCACACTTGAGGTAAACATTCACTGTGATGCCTTTGGCATGAACATTTCAAGGTCAGTTTAATTTTAGTTTCTCTGCAAAATTTTTAGTGCTAGAGGGGAAGTCACCACAAATCTGACATCTTAAATTGTGAGATGATGGATATGAGCTGAAACATGCCCCAGATTTGATTATTAAATGTATTTATTTGAGGTAAAATAAATGTGGGGTTAGAATGATGGACTTGAATTTGGGAAACTTTGGGAAACCAAAGATCCAGGTCCCCACGGATTTTTGCCCCTCAGTATAAAATCTTAGAGCATTTTCTGTCTTTCAAGCTGACATTCATTAGGAGAAAGTGAAAAGCAGAAACACCATGTTGTATCTTGGAAGAAAAGTAGGTTGCAACTGTAAATAATAAATAAATTATATATAAACATGGCTCTAAATTCTAATTAAGAACAAATGCACTGATGCATATTTAAAACCCTGGGTTTGATTTATGGAATTTGTTTGTGAAAATTAAGAGGAGTCAAGTGTAATAGATAAGATTTTCACTTTAAATTCTGGTGAAGCATTCCATGAAGTCATGTAATCTAAACTTAAACACCAATTTAAAACAAACTCATTAAAATGGGTTCACGAAGAGTCGTCACGACTGTAACCACACACACACACACACAATTAAAAAGAAACCATTTCAACACAAAAATATTTGAATTAGATTTTTTTGTGTTATTAATGATTAACTGTGCATGGTGATTAACTTTCTATCTCTGCCTTTTAGCCCTGAGAAAACATATAACAACCCAAGTAGCGAAGTCTGCCCCACCTTTAATATTCCTCTTTTCTGTTTTTAAGCCTGCAGACCCAGATCAAATTACTGGTATCAGAAAAATCATACAGTAGCTTTGAATAAATATGTTCAGGAAAAGACTGGGCACTGCCTCTTAACATTACTAGGATGTAACAAGGGTGGGGGGCAACTGGAGCTTTTCCTCAGGACACTAAAAATTTGCAGGCACCGAAATCCAGAAGTGAACTTTTAGTACAGTAGAACCTAGTAGTGACTATTAAAAACCAAAAACAAATGTCAACATCTCCCAGCACCCCCTTTTTCCCTTTTTCTTTCCCATTGTCATTCCCCCATTTTGTATGGGAGGGTCATGTGCTCATTTTCAAGACAGGACAGGTGTGGGCGGGGGTCAATACTGTTTGACCTTAGTGGCAAAATATCTAGCTACACGCCTCTTGCTCTACCTCCCTTGTTATCCAACAGTTAGTTGAAAGGTCTCATTTTTCTAGTCCTCATTATGGAACGATTACCATTGCTTTGTAGGTTAAAATGGAAATGAGGAACGTCTTTGGGCAGCGGTCCCAAATCTTGACCCTCTGGAAAACCCCTCCTCTATGATGTATCACTTGGTGATTCCCTATCTTTAGTGTAGTCCCCTGCAGATTCTAAAACACTGCAATGCCTTACCCAGGGCTTCATTGGAACAGAGGGCCTATCCAGTTGCTGGGGGAGTGCCACCGCAAATGAATACAGCAGTCATGGATTACTGTATTCCGAAGATGGCCAGGGCTTACTAACATTCTATTCTGAACTGCAAAATGCTGGTCCTTATTTATTTATTTTTATTTATATATTTTTATACTGCCCGTCTTCCGAAGGAACTCCGGGGGGTTTACAACAATCACAATACAACAACAACAATAAAAATCAAAATAATAAAATAATCAGCAAAGATGGTGGCTAATATTTCACAGGAAATCACACACACACACACACACACACACACACACACACACACACACACACGGTTGCCAAAGGCCTCTAAAAAGCAAGGTCTTAAGCGCTTTTTTGAAGGCCAGCAGGGACTGTGCTAGGCGCAGCTCACTTGACAGATGGCTCCAAAAGCGAGGGACAAGCCACAGAGAAGGCTCGGTTTCAGGTAACCGATTTCCTAGCCTCCTTGGGGGTGGCCTACTGAAGTGATTGCAAATCACTTCTCCAAGTATCTTGAAAAATAAATTCTTATAAATTCCATCTTCATTACAGCTTCTCCTCCTGAACTCCTTCCTCTGTTTCAAAAGACAAAGTAAAGGTTTAATTAAAGGCTTCCAACTAGAGGCCCCTAACAAAGAAATGAGATCTAGGTGGCATGGGTAGCATTAAACTCCACCATCTTAAAAAAAAAGTCTGTCTCAAAATAATACTGGTAGATCTGAGAGAAGGGAGTAGATCTGATTGAATTCAGCCTTGCATCATCTAGTTGAGAAGTGTGATGGGGACAAAAGGCATAGTGCTGAACCAGGTATTTTGGACAAGTCCTCAGTTTGGTCCCTTAGCTGAAAGTGGTTCCTCAGACTTGTTCCAAGGAATATCCCTAATTTAAGATGGCAGATTGCTGAGGGGCCTCTGACAGGACAACATTTCCACATGGCATGGGTTCCTACTAGAGATCCAAGGACACATTGGCCTTTCTGCAGACATTTTTTGTCTATACCTCCTATGTTTCTTCAGATATCCCACCAAATCCAGGGTTATTTTATTTTATTTTATTTTATTGGGAAGGAGAGCCTCACCAGGGTAGAAAATAGGTGAATTGTAGCCTGAACATATGACAAAATTGCTCCCTCACTCTCAGTCTGGATAGTATAATGATGGGAGGAAGGAGGGGTGCTGAGGAGATTGCATTAACGGCCATAACATTTTTATTTTTAATTGGCTTACATTATAATATTGATTCTTGCAAACCACCTTAGAAGGTTACTGAAGCACTTACGGGGATAGGAATCTCAAAGGCAAATTAAATTTAAATGTAATAAAATATTCATTGCAACTGAGGTGCTTTATCTTAGCAAGTAGAAATCAAAATTTAATATCTGGGCATTAGTAAACTGGTCACTGCTTTAACAGTTTATTGCTTGTCATTAGGCCAGATTTTTATCCCCTCCTGTTCTCAAGTAGCTGGTGACAGAGAGGCACAATTGCCATGTACAGTAAATTATGTACAAAGATTGCACAATGTACCTTTCCCATGAGATTGTTTACATTAACTTGTTAATCATGAACACAGAATTTCTCAGTATGCAACTGAATACAGAGCCAAGAGAGAAGCATTGAAATGAAACCTCCCACAAAGCTTCAGAAATCTTTTGAAGCTCAAAAGAAGAAGAAAGTCATCATTAAAATGGAGGCGTTAAAAACAAAAACCTGCACCCATTATAGCCGGAATTAATTTGCTGTCAAAACAAATCTCTGCAAATGTTGATGTCAAACCTTCACATTTTGGGGTTTTGCCAAATATTCATGGAATATATGATGATGGTATTAGATAGTCTGAGTGATATTTGATTTCAGTACTCACTGTTTGGCCAAAATCCTACTGTTTATGTTGCTTCTGTGAAAAGCTGATGATGTCACCACCAGCAAGGGGTTTTAGGTAATTAAATACTTCCTCCATCTCTTCTGCATCTTCTCCAATTTGAAAATAAATTAAAAAACACATTTCATTGTGTAGGCATGATGAGATGGAATGAGGATGTCCTTAATTATAGAGACATTTGGGTAGTGGGCGGCATATAAATAGTATAAAATAAATAAATAAAAATTAAAAACATCACAGGCTTCTAATAATATTACTGGCAGTGTGAGATTTTCTGTAATGAAATATGCATCCCTTCTGTTCTGCAGCACCCATGGCTTCCACTTAGTGAAACAATTCATCCTTAGTTAGAGATGGAATGGGAAAGGAAGAGAGAATTTTTAACGACTGAAAATGTCCCTCTGCTGATGACATTGTGGCCCTGCCACAAGTATGACTTACACAACAGAGTTTTGGCCTTTCACAGTTTTAGACAAAGTATTGTGGTACTTCATTTTTATTGTATTTTATAAGTTGATATATGATAGAACTTAGCATTTGATGGGATTTAATATCTCTTAAATATTAAAAGGCATGCAAGTAGGTCTTAAGTGCCTCAGATTTTGAGGTAGATTCCCCATCATTCACACAGTAAATATGAACATGAAATCCATTATTTTCTATATAAACTGTGAGTGTTCAAATTGGCGGCTTCTGAAACCCCCCAAGAAACCCTCTCCCCTCCCCTGCTAAAGCAAGGCCCTGCATGAGAATTGCCAGTCCTTCAGGCTTCTGGGAAATGTGACTCTCCTTTTCCAGTCTTGTTTTAACCCAGCTGGAGAACCAAGAGGAACCGAGGGTCACCAAAACAGCAACCCAAAGACTGAATTTCTCCCATCACATTATATGCCCACTGATCTAAGACCACAACCCAGTGAATTCAGTAGGATTGAGTGTAAATAAATTGAATGTCTATGTTTAGTGCAAGCCTAAGCAAGTCTATTTTACTTATGTCCAGGTCAGTGTGCATGTAAGATTGCTGCTTTGGGAAGCGAATGGCTCATACCTTCTTGAATCAACAGGTAGCTCAGAGTAGATGTTCTAAAGAAAGTTTTTATGTAGCACATTCATGTTTTGCCTGCCATTTGTTCAGAAAGTATTTATTTATTTATTTATTTATTTATTTATTTATTTATTTATTGCATTTATATCCCACTTATCTTCAATTTTGAACTCTAAGTACACAGAGAGTGGATGTGGTCATGTAGGCAAAAGGAGTAGTTTCAAAAAAGGGACGAGTGTTGTATTCATTAGGGTCTCTTTGTGAGGTAATGTGGAGATCAGGATTTTCGGGGTGCGGCCAAAGTACCACACTCCGCTCAGTACTGCCTCACTCTTGCACAGACTCCCAGTTGTCTGACGGACCATTGACCTGTACCACCTTAGTCCCGGGTATCGCTGCCACCATTCTGGGTATCCCAGTTCAACTACTGAGTTCCAGACCAGATGTAACATGCTAAAAATAAAATGTGTGTTTATTGAATAAAGAAAGATGTTGAAATCAGGTTCACCTGTAGAGTTACTTTAAAGTTACACCAAGCAGTTCCCTCAAATACTGATATAATTCTCTCACTCAAACTTGACAATTCCCTAACTCCCCTATCTCTTCTAGCCTATATTCCATCCCTATCTCTCAGGATGGATGTTCCCTATCTTCACCCTATCTTAAGCCTGCAGTGTCCCTATCTGAATCTTCCTCCCTAAGGTGGAGCTATTTAAGCACTTAGGCTCAGCCTCCACATTCCATATTTGGGCATAGGCGTTAACCCTTTATTCTCCCTCCTGTATATTAACATACACAGTAAAAGGGTGAACGTCACTGGCAGACCGGGAAGAAAGGGAGGTTCTGGGCTGCATGGAAGCTGCGCAAAGGAACAACAACCTCGTCCTCTTCAGAGTATCCATATTGTGTGACTAAAATAGTGACAGAGCGGAAGCGACTAATGCACTTCCCTCATTGTTTCCATAAGTTTTTGGAACAACTGAAGAGGGCTTTAAAGGCCTCTCTTTTGCTGGCTAGTCAACAGTGATTGATTGACTAGATTCTGCCTTTCTCACTGGCGAAACCTTTGTTACCTCTTTAGAACTTTCTCCTAAATAGAAGGTGGTTGGAAAAATAAAACAATTTTTTTAAAGGTGAAGCTCCGACATTTACATTAAAAATAGTAATTTAAGTCTACATTTGTTGAGAAAAGGGTTGTGGGTTGCAAAGGCACAGTTAACCACACAAGCTAGACCATTGTTGGTGAACCTATGGCATGGGTGCCAAAGGTGGCACTCAGGGTCATTTCTGGGCACCTGACATCACCCCTTCACAGCCACCTGCATTCAGGTTAAATTGCTGTATTGGCGCTTTACAAAAAATTAGTGGGTTCTGGATTGCAGTTTGGGCACTCGGTCTCTAAAAGGTTCACCATTGCTGAGTTAGACCTTTGTTAGTCTATTCTGTTTAACTTCTCTCTCCTGGATGGGGGGGGGGGGGTGGAGGAGCTTTTTAGTCAGCCACTGGGCATCTTCATCATGCACAGGGAGGATTGGCCAATGCCCGCCTTGATGGGCTCCCTGACGGTTAAAACCAGGAAGTCAGCCTTCTGCTTTGTTTTCTAGTAATGCCGCTCAGTAGCTCTGCTGCTCTTCTGATGCTTTCTCTTCTTAATTATTTAAAGCCATGGGACAGTTTTGCCTCTTTCCTTTTGAGAGGTCTGTTTAGTATGCCGGCCTTTATACGCTTGGTTTCAGTCATCAGGATTTCTTCTTCTACAACATTAAGGACATAAAGTGCATTCTTAATGGATTTAAAAAGTATGATGAATATCCCATGCCTTCCC
Source organism: Phrynocephalus versicolor (assembly GCA_023846285.1). Lineage (NCBI taxonomy): Eukaryota > Metazoa > Chordata > Lepidosauria > Squamata > Agamidae > Phrynocephalus > Phrynocephalus versicolor. Next base: position 23,524,636 of record JAHTLZ010003518.1, on the reverse strand, counting down.
CAATCCCTTCACAAGACACCAAGAATTCAGTAGGCGTGCTTCAAGATGATTCTCCAAACTTAATTTAATATCTCCTACTAAATTCCTTCATTATTTTTCACCTGCATGCTGCCATTTTCCTTTCTTAGCTCCAGCTTCTTCCAGCTTTTCTTTATACAGTGGTACCTTGTATAAAGGAATTAATTTGTTCCAAATGAAATTATGTTAAGCAAATGTTCCTTTATACAAATCTCCCATAGGAATGCATTGAAACCAGAGTGATCCTATTGTTATGTTGTACAGATTTGCCCCATAGGCGATTCTGTTAAGCAAATTTCCCCTATCTCCAAAAATTTTTATGTTGTACAAATTTTATGTTATACAAAGGGTCCACTGTATTTGTGTCCTATTCTGCTACCTGTGCCTAGAATAGATAAAGTGCATTATCACACCCAGGGCTTCTGGGCAAAGCTATGTGTTCACACACAACTCAAGGCTATGGAGCTGAGAATGAAAGAAACGCACTCTCTTGGGGGAGAAAGAGCTGTGCCTATATTGCTTCCATGCAGACAACCACCAAATTAGGCATCCAGGTGGTGCAGAGGCTGGGGTCTTCTCAAGTTAGCCAGAAAAGGCTATATGTGAACCCCAGGAAGAAGCTAATAATAGACTGTGTTTGGGAAACCTGCACATTTTCATTAAGAAGAGACTAGGGAGAGGCCTCTTTTCTTCAGGGAATAGAGAGGGGGAATGCACGGTAACTGCTTTTCTTTGTTTTAACAATTTATTTTATTTTATTAATGAGAGATATATACCTCAGGTTTCCCTAGTGAGTTCAACACACCGTACATCATGGCAATAGTACTCCCTAATTTGTCATCCTAAAAATGTATGAGGTAGGTCAAGTTGAAAGACAGTGGCTGAAATCCTAATACACAAACACTTAAGCAGTGTAAAGCTGGGAGGTAAATAGCTCTTTCAAAAGGGATCTCTGTGGTGGGTGGGTGACGGTCTAGAGTGGGCCCCGGCCTCACCTCCGCAAATGGAGGCGGGACCGGGGCTCTCTCAAAAGGGTTCTTCACTGCCAGCAGAGGAGAACTGTGTTGAGAGAGAGCCCTGGTCTCGTCTCTGCATGCGGAGGACCGGGGCTCTCTCTAAAGAAATCTCCGCCTATGGTGGAGGACAGTCTAGAGAGGGCCCCAGCTTCAGTCCCTGCATGTGGAGCCGAGGCTGGGGCTCTTTCTAAAGGATTCTCTGTGGGGGAGAAATGTCTGAAGAGACCCCCCGTTCCCGCCTCCGCATGTGGAGGTGAGAACGGGGGTCTCTCTAAAGGGATCTTCCCCGCAGCGGATAACAGCGTGCCTACCGGGGAGAAATGTCTAAAGAGACCCCGCTCCCGCCTCCGCATGCAGAAGCAAGAATGGGGTAAATGAAAACAAAACTAAACGAACAACGAAATGAATTTTTTAAATGCAAAAATGGTGTTTTGTTTCATTTCGTGGCCCATCTCACTTCGTTTCGTTTCTTTGAAACGATTTTTTAAAAACAAATCATTTCAAAGAACCGAAGTGAAGTGAGATGGGCCACAAAACAAAACAAAACGAAACACCATTTTTGCGTTTCGTGCCCATCTCTAATAGTTAGAAGTTACAGTATGAAATGTCTTTAGACATTGTCTGTTGAATGCCGAATTGCACAACCCAGCAAGTAATAAATAATACCTATAGAGATGGGAATCTAAATAGTACACCATTTGTGTATTGTATATTGGACTGTATATTATCATGTCTTAATTGTATTGGACTGTATATTATCTTTCATTACTGTAAGCCACCTTGGGTCCTTTTCCAAGGAGAAAGGTGGGGTAAAAATGCTCTAAAATAAATAAAATAATAAATTAATAAATAACTGTGCAACAAGATTTCAGCTGCTGTCCCTCAACTCCCACCATTAATTGGCCCAAGACCACTTACTGTTCAGCGAGGTTTGATCTCCCAAGCACCACTCCAACACTCTAACCACTATACCACCTGCAATCTCCACCTTCTTCTTAAACCTAGTTGCAGATGCCTACCAGATGCATGTCATTCCACCATCTCCAGCTTGCAGTCTTGACTTTCATTGCTTATGGAATTAACCAAGAAAGCAGTGTAGATCCAGCTGTTACCATGGATTTTATTTTTAAGCACATACCTTTCTGAAAAGATTGTAGAGGAACAAAAAAAAGTGTGAGTTGTATTCTGTCTATATTTTTAAAAGGAATAAAAAATAGTCAAGACTCTATCCTTCCGTTGAGTTTCAAATGCAAACCAATACTGTTTTAATTAGCTACTCGGGGAACTGAAATGTAACACTGCTTACAACCTAAGCTGCTTTTAATAGCAAGCGGCTGCCCTCAGGCTTGAAGTGTGACCCCGGCCTTGTGTGAGCTGAATAATTATACAATTTTCTGCTTGAAGCTGGGGGCTTCAGCACAAATCACATTACTGTATCATATTTTCTGTTACAAAAGAAACATCACCAACATGTAATCACACTTCTTGTATCAAAAAGGCCCTGGCAGAACTAGGTGGCGCATGAGACAGGATTGATGTACACATGCTTAATTCTCTGTCACTTGCCTATAATGTAAGAGGATTGATTCCCCGTGTTTTCAATGCCAGAATAAAGTCTTTCCATGCCTGAAATGGAGTGCAGATGGTCCCCCAGCATCTGAAGTAAAGATGAGATAGCTCTCCTGCCAATCTGCTCCTCTTTAAACACTCACGCTGTACCATTCAGAGTGCAATTCTTGCCTTCCTCTATTCCACTCCATTCCTCACATGAACTATACCTCTCCCCCAGCTTACTGGCAGATCTAGCCTTGAATGTTGTATCCTTAATAATAAGCATAGCATTGCACTGCAAGAAGCAGCCATCACAACTAGAGATGGGCATGAACTGAAAAAAATGGCGATTCATTTCATTTTGTTTCATTTAAGGCTTCAGTTTGGTTCATTTTGTTTCATTTTTAACAATTTTTTTGAAAAAAATGTTTTGTTGGTTCATTAATTCGTTATTCATTTTTACCCGCTTTGCGCAATTTAATGCATTTGACCGCACACGGATGTTCCAACTGAAAATTTTAAAAAAGAACAGTATACTCAAATCAACCCTAATAAAATATGAAAAAAGGTTAGGGAACATATTTGCCTCTCCCTGCCACTTTAAGCCTCCAAAAAAAAAAAAAAAATAGAGAGAGAGAGAGAGAGAGAGAGAGAGAGCTGAGAAAATACATACATAGATTTAAGTACTCCTCACCCCCCCCGCTAGGTATTATCAGACAGAAAAAATATTTTCGCTGGGTTTTTAAGTATATTCAGGATGTTTTAATACCTTAAAAATGCCATTCTGCACAGATTCGCCACCATTAACAAAAGTATGCGGCAGCCATTTTGTCCCCTTAAAAAACTGATCTCTTTAAAAACACATTTTTAGATGTTTTAAATCACTGGCATCAACCTAATAGCTATAATCAGGCATTTAAAAAAATTATTATATTTTTGAAGTGTTTCTCATCTATTTAATGTGTTTAAAAACAGCTAATTTCTTCGCACACCACCAAAATGAAACATAATGAACCAATTTTTCCCACTTTGTTTCGTTTTATTTGGATTTTACTCCTAGGTTTGTTATTCGTTTCGTTATGTAACAAAACAAATAATGAATAACGAAATGAATAAAAATTCATTTCATGCCCATCTCTAATCACAACATGAGGCTTATGATCCTGCATGATGTGGGAAGAACATTTCTCCCTTTCTAGAGGGATCCCTAAGGTACCTATTATTCTGTGCCTACCCTACAGCACAAAATGGATTTCCTTACTCCCCAGCCCAACGACGAGAGAAAGAGACCCCAGAAACCCACAGTGAGCAGCCACATTTTCCCCCAGTCTCTGCCCTAACCTCAGTCCTTGGACTGCTGCTTGCCAATTTTACCTTCTGTTGTAAACTTGGAAGCCTGATCCATTCAGAACCCTCCCATCTCCAGGACCCTTGCATCACAAAGGGGTTGGGAAACTCAAGGGCATTTTGTGTGATGGACTAGCACAAAGCCAATGTGAAATGCAGATGGAATATGAATGCAGTGAAACAATGAATAACTGCAAAGAAAGCTGACATCGCACAATCTCTCAGCAACCAGGACTCACAGTTATGAGGATAAGGATATCCAGGCACCTCCCTGCACTCAGCTTAGCCTAAAAGAGTAATAAATGTTTGTTTTATTAAAGAGCTAGATTCTCCCTCCTGAATCTTGCCATCATAGATAAACAAAGATGATTTTTTTTTTAAGCTAATGCAGAGGAGGGTGCAGAAGGCCCACTATCTGCTTAGTGCAGGGCCTGGTTATCTCTAGAATGTGCCCAACTAGCTGGGTGAAGAGTTCAACCCTTCTGGGAGCTGATTTATTACAGTGAGTCCTTTGCTATTTCTCCTTCAGTAGACATACTACTGCTTTAGAGCAAAGGAACAGCCCCTCTTGAGTTACGGTAACATGTAATAGAACCTGTGGCCAGTTCACGTACCTACTTCCTATAATGCCTTCTGCAAGAAGATCTACAATTCTGACACCACGACCACTAAAAACTGCTTCACACTGCTGGAAAATGCAGTTCATAAAATCGTGTTCCCATGGCCAGGAGGCTCTGAGAAAAAACACTGCAGTTGCTCCCACTTTAGCATGACCTAGTGAGTTGCTCAAGTACCTGGTTGCGAGGTAGTAAAAAAAAATGTCTCTGTTCTGATGCATTTTTTAAACAGGTGCTTGAGTTCCTGGGGACACTGAAATACCGCTTCAAAACCTTTTTGAACCCCTTGCGGGGGTTGGGGGAGCAGGTTTCAAAGGGCAATAGGCATGGCAGCTCACCTCTAGCCCTTTGAAACTCGCACACTCTCCAACGCAAACCCCTCGTGAGGGTGGGTGGAGTGGGATTCAAAGGGCTAGAGATCAGCTGCCATGGCTTTTGCCCTTTGAAACCCACTCCCCCCCACTGTGACCCCCACGCAAGGGTGGGGAGAGTGGGATTCAAAGGGCTAGAGATCAGCTGTCATGGGTCTTGCCATTTGAAACCCACTCCCAGGGCCGGTGCTAGTTTTTTTTGCACCCTAGGCGAGGGACGGGGGTGTGGTGGGGGCAGTCGGGGGGCAGGGGGCGGTTGGGGGGGCGGTGCAGTGGCAGTGGGGCGGGGTGGCACCACCCTTGCGTGGGCGTTGCGGTGAGGGGGAGTGGTCAGGGCTG
>JAHTLZ010003518.1:23459321-23519337 GCA_023846285.1 Phrynocephalus versicolor | reverse complement strand
GGGGGGCAGAGCGGCGAGGGGGCGGAGCAGCGAGGGGGCGGCAGATGGCAGGGGACGGCGGTGGGCGCAGGGGCAGTGGGCAGGCGGCGACGGGTGGCTGGTGGGCGGTGGGGGGATGGACGGCGGTGACCAGCGGTGGGGGGTGGGGGGGCGGCAGGCTGTCCAGCGCTCTCTCTCCATTTTGGCACCCTAGGCAACTGCCTAGTTCGCCTTAATGGAAGTGCCAGCCCTGACCACTCCCCCTCACCGCAACGCCCACGCAAGGGTGGTGAGAGTGGGATTCAAAGGACCAGAGATCAGCTGTCATGGCTCTTGCCCTCTGAAACATGCTCCCCTGCCACCGTGACCCCCAAGATGCGCTTCTTTAATGTGACCGTCAGGGCAAAGGAACCGCGACTACAACCACGTGACTGTTCCTGGGGAAAAGCTGCATTCTAGTCTGAGCTGTTTTTTCCGGCTGTGGGATAACAGCCCTAGTCTTCACCTTTGCTTCTTCTGCTGGGTTCTGAGACTGTTAATGCTTTCTTAGCCAATCAGCCAGGGAGTGATGTCATTACTATATCATAGTATTGGAGACAGATGTAATGTGCTGAACATCATGACATCAACACAACTTTAATTTTCTGATTGATAGAGACATCAACATGGTAGCCATTGTTTGAAGTTCACTCCAAAGGGACGGGGAAGTACAAAAGTACATTCAGTTTCCTCAAGAGGTTTTTGAGCAGCACCAAGAATAGAAATGCAGACATTGTTAATAATCACAAAGAGCACAGTACATTTATTAATAAAGGTTGAAGGTGCGCCCTTCTGTTGTCACAGATGCACATAATAAGAATGAAATGGGGAAGCATAATAGAGCACCATCCCCCCAAAAGGGCAAGAGAAGTCCCACCCCCTCCCATAGTCATGACAAATAAAACAGCAGAAATGTCCAAAATAGCTTGTGAGTCATCATATTTGCCCATCTAGTATCTTTTTTGAGATAAGCAATGGATATGTACACTATGCTTAGGAAAGGGCCAATAAATAGTCCCAAAGTGAGTTAACTGCGTGATCACTATATCCAGGTTCATGAGATAACATAGACATGCCAATTCATGAGATAACACCCCTTCAGGTACTATATATTACGTTCATATGCACAAACAAATCCATAGAAGGATGGAGCCAATAGAATCCACGATTGTGCATCTGCAAAAGCTTGATTTGGGTCCCCCCAAAAAAAAATCCTAAAGAGACATCATTTCACCCCATGCTAGCCTTTTTCCTGTGGCTGACTACCCGATTTCTGCACACAGTTTAGGGCTTATTGGTTTAATTAAACTGGCACTTGAGGAATGCTCAAACAGAGATAGGATTTTTCTTTAAATGATCGCTACGTTACCTGTAATTGACCGTGTTTATGGCTGTGCAAATCCTGTACTAGGCTGTCAAGTGGGAGCATTAATCTTGGAATCCCTGAGGCAAATCTCTTTTTGTGTGAACAATAGCTCTTCAATTTCCCACTCCGAGTGGTAGCTGAGTGAAGCGGGTTAATTTTATTGGTTTTATTGGTTTATGGAAATGGAGGATTTCTTAGGAATACTGTTGAGCCTATTTGAGAGAGTAACTCCTCTCTGGGACTCCGCCATATGTCAACCCACAGTTTGAAATTGACTTTCAGGAAACATAACATTAATTCCACCCCACTTCATTATTCTTAGAGTGAATGGCTGGAAATTCCAAACCCCAAATTTAGTGCCTTCATAAATGTCTTTCCACAGAGTGAGCAGAGAATCATGTCAAGCTTTTAATATATGCTATTCTGTGCTGCTTACGGCAGCATTCCTTCTCAAAGTATCCAAGACTGTAAATTCACAGTTAATTCTTTAAAGCTTGGACACCATACATTAAAGCATATGTTATTTGATAATTGCCTCGTTGCATTTTGTATCGCTAAAGAGAGAATTAAGGTAAAAAAACACACCCTACTGGCATTAGAAACATGAAAGACAAGTTTAACTGTAATGAAATGGTGCAGTTTCAGACTTGATACATGCTGCAAAGAGCTTCATTGCTTTGTTCGTTGTATTATGAGCATCGAAACCATTGATTAAACCCTGTCCTCTGGCTGCAATAAAAGGCTCCAAATATCAGCAGCAGTAGAAATTGGAAGGCTTAGATGTAGGACTGGGAACCTGTGGGCTTCCAGACATTATTGAATTATAACCCAATTTTCAAAAAGGACAAAAGAGAGAGGGGGGGGGAATTAAGGAACTGCAGACTGGTCAGCCTGACATCAATCCCAGGGAAAGTTCTGGAGCAGATTATAAAGCAGTTATTCTGCAAGTACCTTGAAAACACTGCAGTCATAACTAGAAGCTAACATGAATTTGTCGTGAACAAATCCTGCCAGACTAATCTGATCTGATTTTTGATCAGGTTTAGAGTTAAAGTCACAGATATACTTAGGGCTAGGGCTAGGGCTAGAGTCAGGGCTAGTGAATCATTTAGGGGGTGGGTTCTGGTTCATCTTGGGCCTTGGGCTTGGGTATATACGGTATTAGGTTTTGAGTTAGGGTTAGGGTTTGAGATGCGCAAATACTTACTGTTGCAACTTATACAGTTCATTACAACTACACTCCAACTTCTTTGTGAAACAATAAATATTCCTCTTTGGCCTGGCTCCTCCCTTTCGGTTCTAGCTTTGTGGAAATATGGCCCTCAGGCCACTAACATATTAGGAAAAATGGTAGTGGTGGTAAATCAATAGGATGTGATGAAACATTTGTCCAATTGAATCAAGGCCATCTCATTGTCATATTGTTGTCCAATGTGTGGATTTCTCTACAGTACTAAGAATCCAGTTGATTGCTCAGTTTAACAAAGCTTCAAAAGACCACTTGACAGTGGGAACAATGGCAGGAATTTATAACTGAGCTCCCCACCCCACCCCCAAGACTACTGAGGGGATACCAGCTCTTTTTTGTACTTAATTTATTTCAGGGGTTCAGGGAATTGCAATCCAAATTATATGGGCTATTCAGTAAGGTGAAAGAATAAAAAAGAAATTATGTCTTAGTTTTCTGTGTGTAGCTCTTTAGGATAGAAATCATTATTTTAAAAAAAAACACCTCACTGGCACATGGCTAGGGCTGGTCATTTGCAATCTTTACAATGAAACATTATTTTCCTTTTTGGCATAAAAATGGAGTAGCTGCTAAAAGCGGCATCTCCCTGTGAACCCTCTGATACAATATCTTTACATTACATTTTTCAGTCTCTACCCTCACTCCCCTTCATGTGCTGCTGAATGCTGGGTGCAGAAACGGAGGCTATGACAATCTTTCATCACGCGTTATTGTTACACGGAGAACAAGAGGGGAAACTAGAACAATGCTTGCAGCCAGAACTCCTGGGATATAATCTACTTCTGTCCTTGTACCCAATGAAATAATCTTTTCTTTTTCAGTTTCCACCTATGGTATTTCGGTAACACCTCCGCACTTAGATACCCAAGCCCCCACTTTGTCATTACTAGCAGTAATTGTCTTTTGGCAGGCGATAAGGAGGGCAAGATAAAGCCCTATCTGCATATGACATGCAAGACAAACAGTATTGTTTGCACAGAAGATGTTCACTTGAACGAAGAAAATAACCAAGAAAAATTCAGCCTTGAAAAAGGATTATTTGCACAAAAGCTTGTATATCCTCTCCCAGTTCTTCAGGGCAATGAATTCACCCTGCCCAAGAGCACAAAAGAATTAGAATAGTCTGCCTTTGTTGCTTCAGGATTTTTTACAGAAAGATCTGAAGCATTTTCCTCTGTTTTGTTTTATTCCTGGAGATTTCCTGTATTGTTGGTTTATTGCTTATATTGCAGCAGTCTTTCTGAACTCTGAGCAGACGGGGTGGAGCTTTTAAAAGTAGTTTTTTGTTTTGGATTATAATAATAAAGGGGGCAGATTAGTTGTGACTGGATGATGAGAAAGGATTGCATCCGGTTGTACCAGAGCAATCTCCTTTAAAGCGACCCTTGCATCCATGGACAAAGAAGTGCTCCAGCCTACCCTCCAAAAACAGCAGCCCTGCTGCTGGAACCAAAGGATCCAATTTAGGCTCAGAGTAGGACCAGGCTGGTTCACAATCTTACACAGTGGTACCTTGTATAAAAGGAATTAATTCATTCCAAATGAAATTCTATTAAGCACATTTTTCCTTTGTACAAATTTCCCATAGGAATGCATTGAAAACACAGTAATCCCTAACCATGACCATTTTATGTTGTACAGCTTCACCCCATAGGCGATTCTGTTAAGCAAATTTCCCGTATCTCCAGAATTTTTTATGTTGTACAGATTTTATGTTATACAAACTGTTTGTTATACGAGGGTCCACTGTATAGGTCACGTGCTTGATGGGAAGTAGCTTGCCTCTGACTCTGCCACAAGGGGTCCAAAATGAAAGCTATTGTACCCCCCGTGCATCTGTATTTCTCTGAAAAATAACTTTCAAGTATACCAAGGAGGCCCTGAGCGATGGGATTTGCTGTTGTTTTTTAAAAGAATGTTTTAAGTAATGTCCTTGATGAAAACAGACTTCACACGGGCTTCGATAACATGTGTCTGTAGTGCCTATTAGTACCTTTTCAGTTGTTAGGTGGCAGGCGCCAGGCTTTTGAAGAGTAAGAAGTCTTCTCCTCGTGAGAACAGGATCTCTTTAGTTTTGCTCCAAGCACTGGCCAATGGTTTGGGATAGCCAAGTGGAGAACCGGGTACTAGTTCTTTCACCTTACTGAATAGCCCCTGATAATACTGATTGCAATTCCCTGAACTCCTGAAATAAATTAAGTACAAAAAAGAGCTGCTATCCCCTCAGGAGTCTTGGGGGTGGGGGGAAGCTCAGGTGTAAATTCCTGCCATTGTTCCCACTGTCATCAAGTGGTCTTTTGAAGCTTTGTTAAACTGAGCAATCAGTTGGATTCTTAGTAGAGAAATCCGCACATTGGATAACAATCTGACAATGAGATGGCCTTGATTCAATTGGACAAATGTTTCACCTAATCTTAAAGTTATTGCTTTACCACTTCTACCATTTTTCTTAATATGCTAGTGGCCTGAGGGCCATATTTCCACACAGCTAGAACCGAAAGGGAGGAGTTAAGCCAAAGAGGAATATTTATTGTTTCACAAAAGACTTGGGGTGTAATGATTATGAACTGTATAGTTACTAGATTAAGTATTTGTTTATCCCAAACCCTAACCCTAACTCAAAACCTAATACCGTATTTTCCCATGCATCAGACTATATTTTTGTCTAAAATTGTTAGACTAAAAGTTGAAGTTCATCATATACCTGGAAGGAAGCCAAGGAAGGAACCGTGCGGTTGTGAAACTTTGCAAACAGTCATCTTATACATGGGAGCGTTTTATAGATGGGAAAATATATGGGTAGTTACTAGTTCCTTTCACTGCTGAAACACAATGAGTGCCAGTTCTGTGTAAACCACTTGATTTGTAAATCTTTCCTGTTCCTGACTTTAGTTCTATAGGTGTGATAGGCATGTAAATTATGTAATAGATAAGACTGGGTGAAACTAACATTTGTGGTTTGTGCGCCATCATTGAATGCCCTGTCAGAGGTATATTTTGTGCCACTGACTTAGGCACATTAATTATTAACTAAACAGCTCCTTAATTCAGCGTTTGCTCCTTTAATACCAATGTCTCTCTCAATAATTATTTCATTATTGGGCTGATTAACCTTGCCAATTACATCATCCTAAACAGCCCCCCCCCCCGACAGACAGCTCTTGAGTGTTAGTACTTAGTGGAGGCTCTTCTCCCATGTGCTAGTCCCTGCTAAGTCATGAAACTCCCTGGATGACATTGCACTCATCATCACGGTCTGTCAGCCTCACATGAGGAGTAAGTGGGGAAGAGGACACTTTATACACTGTCGTAAGCTTAAAAGAGGAAAGGCAACATATAAATGTAATAAATGAGCATATACCCTATTTACAAGAATAATAGCAAACAGAACTACAGTAATCCCCTTCTATAATGCCACTAGCACCCCTGTCACCCCTGCTGCCACCCCACCACCACCACGATGGGGCCGAGGAGATGGCTTCCTCTGCAGATCTTAAGGACCAGGAAGGCTCCTTTAAGGAGATATGTTTAGACTTAAACTACTGTACTATATAGGACGCTAAATTACAGGATAACCAGCCCTTTGAATTGGGCCTGGGAATGGGCCAGCAGCCGGTGCAGTAGTGGTAGGAGTGGTGTTATCTATACTCCTTTTAACTGGCCCCAGTCAACAGTTTAGGAGCTGTATTTTGAACCACCTGAAGTTTCAGTGATCCAGGTGGGATGTAATGAAGGCATGTGTCACTGTAGCCAAATCAGACATCTCAAAAGGAACAGGCACTGCTGGTGCACTAGTTTTAACTGTGCCGGTTCGTTCCTAGCATCTGCATGGCACAGTGGTTAAACGCTATACTGCAGCCAAAACCCAGCTCAAGACCTGGGGTTCAATCCCAGGTAGCCGGCTCAAGGTTCACTCAGCCTTCCACCCTTCTGGGGTGAGTAAAATGAGTGCCCAGCTTGCTGGGGGTGGGAGGTGGGCAATGTGTAGCCTGCATAATTAAATGGTAAACTGCCCAGAGAGTGCTTTAAGTGCTGTGGGGTGCTATATAAGCATCATGCTTTGCTTTTCCAAAACCTCAGTATCTGGGCTCAGGGATGAATCCAGTAGTACCCCCAAGTTGTGGACCTTAGTTTTCAGAGGAAGTATAAACCTGCACCACAAATTGCACCCCTATTTCCTTATCCATCGTGCAGTTGACCAGAGATGCCTCTTGTCTGGGTTTGGTCTGATGCCACCACAGTTCCCGTTAGCCTCTCTTAACATTAGTGAGGGGCCCTGCAAATTGCAATATGACAGCATCTGGAGGATCACAAGTTGACCATGAGTTGTAAAGGATGTTTCTTCCTACTGCCAAAATAAATAAAATAAAATACTGTAAACTAAAAAAAAAAAACAAAAAAAACCTAGACGTGCCTCTTCAGCCATTTGGAGCCCTGCTTTACAAATATAACCAGAGTACAAATGACAGCTGGCTAAACAGCTCTTTCTCTTTCCAGGGCATTCTGGAAACTACCAGAGAGATTTTTCACCTCTTCATTAGACTCCAGTTCCCAGGATCCTTTGGCAGTAGCCATAAAGATCAACTGGGGCCCGACCCACCAAAACATTGCAGGCCTTCTCCCTTCGGGTGGCCACGCCCAGGGAGGCTGGGAAATCGAGTACTCAAAACCGGGCCTTCTTCGTGGCTGGCCCCTCACTTTGGAACCATCTGCGAAGTGAGATGTGCCTCGCACAGTCCCTACCTGCCTTTTAAAAAGCGATTAAAACCTTGCTTTTTAGGCATTTGGCAACCTTTAGGTTTTTTTCTTTCTTTCGCCATCTTGCCAAGCATTTATTGCTATATTTGTTATTTGTTTTTATGTGTTTTATCCCTTATGTTGTTAACCACCTGGAGTTCCTTTGGGAAGACGGGCAGTATAGAAATAAATAAATAAATAAATATCAGACAACATGACCTTCAACCAAAATAAATGTGCTGTATAATAGGTCAGCATTCATCTCCCCCAAGTTTTCATCTTTCCTTTTGTGCAATATTTGTAGATTTGCCAGAATGAGCATCTTTAGAGAGAAGTGATCCTTTCTTTCTTTCTTTCTTTCTTTCTTTCTTTCTTTCTTTCTTTCCTTCCTTCCTTCCTTCCTTCCTTCCTTCCTTCCTTCCTTCCTTCCTTCTTTCTTTCTTTCTTTTTTTCTTTCTTTCTTTCTTTTCTTTTCTTTTCTTTTTGATGCAGGAGAGAACAACATAAAAATACTATAATGGACAATGACAGATTTCCACTGACAGAGAACAAGTTTTTCATTATGTTTTAAAGGTCCCTTCTTAGATGAATTCAAGATGGAATAGCAAACAACCATAATTACAGCATGCTCTGAGGCTGCATTTTAGAGCATTTGTTATGGCTACTTTCTATATTCAGAGCATTCATTTTTCTCAGTAATGAACTGAGGAGGATGTCTACTGTTCTTATTTTGAGCAGCGAAATAGTCTATGCTCTAGTTATACTGCTGATGATTCATTTTTGTAATGAACTTGATGGCTGTGGAATATTGTCATGTTAGCATTTGTGAAGCCATTTTGCGTGGAGTATTGGCAGAGAGGATACACAAATGACTTGGCGTGCCTGATCTTATGCATAATAAAGCATCCTTTCCTTCCAGCCAAGGGATTTGTGTTCTTGGCATGAATACCTGGCAGGCAGGCCCATTTGATCCTTAGTAACAATACTCTGATACAGAACAAATGTATTTGTGTTTTTGAAGAGCAGTCATATACTGTATGTTCTGAGTTCATATAGCATCCTGGGCTTGAAAGTAACTACAGTGGATCCTTGTATAACAAACAGCTTGTATAACATAAAATTTGTACAACATAAAAAAATCGGGAGATAGGAGAAATTTGCTTAATATAATCGCCTATGGGGAAAATCCATACAACATAAAAAGGGATCACTCTGTTTTCAATGCATTCCTATTGGAATTTGTATAAAGGAAAATTTGCTTAACATAATTTCATTTGGAACGAATTAATTCCTTTATACAAGGTACCACTCTACTTGTGTATAACTAGTTACCAGGAACTATTTTTTTCCAATAGCAGGGGTTTAAATACAGTACATTACAGTTGAAATGTAGCTAGGGATGACCACTTCCTTTTGATGTGTAACTGTAATTTCTCCTAGTCACTTTCTAGTTATGGAGCCCCGTGGCACAGTGGGTAAATGCCTATACTGCAGCTAAAACTGTGTTCACGACCTGGGGTTCAATCCCAGGTAGCAGGGTCATGGTTGACTTAGTCTTCCATCCTTCCGAGGTCGGTGAAATGAGTACCCAGCTTGCTGGTTGTGGGGGGGGGGGGATGTGTAGCTTGCATACTGTAATATTAAAAAATCCTGTAAACCGCCCAGAGACTACTTGAAGTGGTATGGGGCAGTATATAAGCAGAACACTTTGCTTTGCTTTATGGAGATGGTTGTTCGCATAAGATGGTAGAAGAAGAATGTCACATGATTTAGAAACTGGCTTGAGTAGAACCTCATTCCACTGGATGAAAAAAACCTGACTACCTCCTCAGAAGCATCAGGAGAGAAAAAAATTGTCACAAACTATATACATTTGCCAATTGCCACCATTGCCCTGTTTGTCTCCCAATTTTAGAAAAGTTAGAGTAACATTTCCAAGTGTGTTTCACCTTATTCAAACAATGCAGGGCTGGGGTTATCTATTATGTTCTGTTTCTCTCCTTTTTCAACCTGGACAGAAGCTATTTTAGAGGGAGGGACTGACCATCCGCACACAGGAAAATTCATCATAGGCTCAGCCAATGCAGTGTGCATTGCCCCCTGAGCCTTCTGAGGAGATACCTAATTCAGAATGTAATGAATATGTCAATACCTTAAGTACTTGGAACACTCATAATGTGTCACTAAAGGCAGGTCTTGGAATTCTTGCATCTCAAACAGCACCCCAGTGCTCGGAGCATGGGAGTCTCCATTCTGAAGTGCACTGTGGAGAAGCATGTGGCGGTCTTTCCCTCCTAGATTCAGGCCCCCTGCAAGGAGTATCATTTAACTGAAGGATCGACTTCAAAGGGAAAGGGCCGGGATGCTGCTTCAGCCAAGCTAACTGCCTGTCACACTGCTTCAGAAGTAGGAAGGGTGCTTTCATGTTTTATTTTTTATTTATTTTTTAATTTCAAGCCACTAAACTGGGAACAAGTCCCAATTTAGCTCTGTAAAGTGAAAAAAAAATACTTCAGAGGGCCATTTGCCTCTGAAATGCTGTCTAACGCAGTTGAGGCCTTGGAGGGAGCCCATCGTGAGGAAAGAAATGCACCCAGCAGAGACTTTAAGTGGTCTTTATTGTTTGGTTCTGTGATATGCCTGTGTGGGCTCTTGTTTTAAAAATGTAGTTACCAGTAATTTAATTTCTGTGGTATAACAGGATAGTTCCCCCTTATGAAACAGTACACAGTTTCTGTACACATGACCAAATTTTCTATAAATATGGGTAATTTCCACTATCTAGTACTATATGCTTTAGAGGCCCCAAAACAACTTCCTCATGAAGCAGATTTACACAGAAGGGGTGACTTGTGGCTGGAGCAGGAAGGGTGCCAAACCTAATGTTTCAATATTGTTCCACCAAAAGATGAGTGTCCTTCTAATTCAGACTATGAGATGCCTCTGCTATTTCTATGAAAATGTCATGCCCCATATGGAATAAATTGCCATGTCCTGTGCCTAGCTCAGTGTTGGCGAATCTATGACACGGGTGCCAAAGGTGGCACTTGGAGCCCTTTCTGTTGGCACCCGACATCACTTCTTCACAAGCAACTGTATTCAGGTTAAATTGCTGTTTTGGCACTTTGCAAATAATTAGTGGATTTTGAATTCGCAGTTTGGGCACTCGGTCTCTAAAAGGTTCGCCATCACTGGCCTAGCTTCTGGTTTGAAATTAAGCCTCTTTGTCATCTTCAAAATAAATAATTCCCCTCAAGATTTTCCCACAGCTTTTATCTTTCAACATGGCAGCTTCTTCTAGGTGATGTTGTTGGGTTCTCTTCTCAGGCAAGCTACTATTGGTTGGCCCCACTCTCTAAATAACATGTTTTCATGTTTTAATGCATGTATTGTTTACAATACATGCCACCCACCTAAAACACAAGTAGAGGTGGGCATGAAACAGAAAACCCATGGTTCAGGTTCTTCTGTTTCAGACCCAGTCTTGGTTTGGTTTGGTTCTGGTTTGTACAAATAAAAAAAATTGTACGAACCCAAACCGAGCCAAACCGGTTCGGGTCTGACCTTTTTTTGAGTGCTGTTTTTTTAAAAAAAAATTATTTCTTTGTTTTAGAGCACCGACCGCGTGCTCATGGGGCCGGATCAGCACTCCTTTTTTTTAAATTAATTTTTTTGTTTTTGTTTTTTGCTTTGAAAGCGCCGACCGTGTGGCTCCTGGGGCTGGGTCGGCCCTTCTTTTATTTTTTTAAATTTTTTTCTTGATTTTAGAGTGCCGACCACACAGCCCCTGGGGCCGGGTCGGCACTCCTTTATTTATTTATTTATTTATTTATTTATTTATTTATTTATTTATTTATTTATTTTGTTTCAAAAGTCACCAACCTACCTTCCCCCACCGAGTTCCAGGACCAGGAGGACTACGGCAAGGTGTGTGTGTGTGGGGGGGTAATTTCCATTTCGTTTAGTTTTTCTTTGATGGGATGGTTCATTGTTCATTTCGAAATTAATAACGAATAATGAAACAAATTAAAAGTTCATTTCATGCCCATCTCTAGCCACAAGTGTAAGAAACAGTAATTGGTGCAGTAGTTCACAAATTGGCTCCTGACTGACATTTGCCAACAGCAGTTACCTGTTTGTCTTTTTAGTTATACTGATGTCCTCCTTTTCTTCCGGAGCACTGAAATCAGTGTTCATAACTTTTCTTCTTGCCATTCACATATGATTCTTGGTGATGACGAGTGTGTCCCGCTTCAAGCCCTCTGTGTACAGTCCACCTGACGGGCACGGGCACAGGTATTCTGAATGATCTTGAGTTAATCCCATTAGATTACTTAACCCTTGACACTTTCTGAGGGTGTCTCAGATCAGTGTTGGTGCTTCAGCATTCAGGGACTCCTTCTCTGTTGGTCATAGTTCCCCCAAAGAAAGGATGATAAAGCACCAGTGCATACCCAAACAGAGTTCAGGACCATTTATTCTGTCAGCGGATCTCTGCCAGCTACTATAATACAGCAGTGCTGCTGTTATTAACCTAGAACTCTTTCCCTCTGAGTCTAAAATATCACCCAATCAGGAGCCGCGCGGGGGGAGGGGGGAGACGCCATGTGGTGTTATAAATGGCAAAGCTGCTTTGCAACTTAAAGGACAGCGGGGAAGCATCACTCCAGCTTTGATGTTTGCCATCGTGGACCGGGACACGTCTTTGGACCCGTAGCTTCCCTTTCAGCAAGTAGGGCTTCCCCTCCCAACTCCAGATTAGGTCCTTCTTATCTTGTGTTTGTGTCACTGGAGAAAATCCTTCTGTTGTTTGCACTGGAGTCCAAAGGATGGAGTTTTCTCCCCCACCCCCAGTTTAATGATAACCAGAGAATCTGGGAGTTGATTGTGGAACTGCTTTTCTCATTTTCTCTTGGCCATTCACACCTATTAATGGGCAAACTAAATCCACACCACTGAATTGTTGGCTTTGGGAACAAGAGCTGGTTGCTGTGAAGGGCACAGAAGGGGGGGAGATTTGTTTGTTTGTTAAGATTTATTTCCAGAGAACGCATCCAAAACAGAGAGTGCTTTTCAGACTAGGGGAAGGACATTGGGGTGGGGAGCGGAGCACTGAAATGTTGCTATATGTCAGAGCAGATCTCCAGATCTCTATCTGTCCTTGCGAAGAGGTATGAACAAGCATGTGCATTTTCACCCATTAAATTTAATTGTATAAATTGATTTATTAGATATATATGGGACTTTTTTGGGCGGAGTACCAATGAAAAGAGCTTGCCTTCCACTTCTGACACTAACCTTGAGGCACACTGAGTCAGCGTCCGCAAATGCAAAACTTCTGGTGTTCTCAAACAATTCATGGCCCTTCTTATAACCAAATGCTAGTTGTTTTGAGGGATTGGCATTTATCTCACTTTTGCTTCTCCCCACTGCATAGGTATATCCTTGTTCCTCTCATCCTTGCCAGCATGCCTGGATGAGGAACTATACCATCCTTCTCCTCCTCTACAAATAGAACCCCAGATTTCCCTCTGCTCTTCAGTTTGGTCTTGTATTAGAGCCTGGCTATGTGAGCTGCTTAGATGCCAGAAGCACATCTGATCTCAGAAGCTAAGCAGGGTTGGCTTGGATGGGCAACCACCAGGGAATACCAGGTGCTGTAGGCGCCTGGAGTAGGAACCGGCAAGCCACTCCAGTATTCCTGCCAAGAAAACTCCAATGGATGTGGGGTCACGAAGAGTTGGTCATGGCTGCACGACACAACAACAACATGTGAGGGAAAATGCTGGACGTTCTATCTGTTTGTGGTAGGCAGATTTCCATTTCTCCCTATCCCTACTGATCACAACAGGAAAAAAATGTGAAGTGTGAATCATCCCCAAATCCCACAAACCCAAACTGTTGTTCTTCCTCTCCACCAGATACCCTTCACTTTGGTTGAAAGCATGTGGTGGCTTTGTGCCAATGCAAAGGGGGGGAGCCCAACTGAGCACATGTGAACACACACAAAGCACCTTCCCCCATGCTTTTTGCCTCACAAGCCACGTGTATGTGTGTAAACACATACACACTTACAGGAACAAAGGCTTTTTCTCAAGACACTTCCTTCTCAACAGGTGTGTCCTTCACAGGCAATACTCCTGAAGCTTGTTTTTGTTTTACAGGTGAAGAAATAGAGCTTGTCTCCAAGAGTAGTAGTCGTAGTCATGGTCATAGTCGTAGTCGTAGTCGTAGTTGTCGTTGTCATCATAGTTGTTGTTGTTTTAAGCTAACCAAATAACTATATGAGGAAACTGAAGTAGAAAGTCATTTTATTGTTGGTAAAGTGCAGCTTTGTAATACTGCGCTCAGGAGAACTGGAAGCAAATAGATTTTTTTAAAAAAGGCTTTCTTCCATTTTCTGTGTGGCCACTTAGATCACACATACCTGCACCCCCTGCTGCTACTTCACAGTGAGTGAATGAAAGCGAATTCACTTTTCTTTCCCTGTGTAGTCACACCAAGTATAATCAGCTCTGCAAGGGATATTACTCTTGTTAGTTCTAGGCCTTTGTGATTGGTCAGTTTCAAGCAGTGTTTTGTGTGTAAAAACCCGTTTCATTGAAAAGAGGCGCTGATAACAATAACTGGGAAGAGCGACATCAATTCATCTGCAGTACCTAATGAACGAATTATAAGATTTTGTGGGGCGGGAGGGAAGTGAGGACATTTTGCTAACAAAAAATATGGGGCTGTGGGGAAAGAAGGGGGAAATGTTGCGGGGCTGAGAAGTCTCAAAGTTCACAATCCTACCTCAGCCATGCTGTGAGTATCTGATGTGGCTGATTAACTCCACCCCTGGAAAGGCCATTGGTTTTAAATGGAAGAGCTTAGCCAGGAGGCCTGTGGAGATCTGAGAAACTAATACAGTAACTTCTAAATGCCAAGATGTGATTTTTAAATGTATACATTACTAAAATAAGGGCAGTAAAGGAAAAGCAGTCTTAGAAATATGCACTGTATTTTTAAAAAATTAGTTTGAGCAGACGTTTACTAAAACAATTGCAGTAACTTATAGCTAAGGCTAGAAGCAAGGTACAAATAATAGCTGTTGTGACTTTTTCGGGCTGTTTGGCCATGTTCTGGAAGTTTTTCTTCCTAATGTTTCACCAGTCTCTGTGGCTGACATCTTCAGAGGGCAAGGAGTTCAGGGAACTAGGAGTTCTCTCTGTGCTCCAGAGTATCAAACGAGGAAGGAAAAGGTGGGGGGGAGGGGGAGAAAATACCCAAGGACATAATACTATATAGACTTTAAAGACTATCAAATTTGTTGCAGTATGAGAATCCTTAGGTCAACATCTACTCTTCAGGAACTGAGTACTCATATTATGTCCCCTGCTAAAACAAATTTGTTATATATGGGGAGTTGCTGGAGAAGTTTTAGGCCAGGCTGAACTTGGCCACAGAAAAGAAAGCAGACAGACTCAGACAAATGCCTTTCCCAGCCAGCTGAAAAGATACACATGCACAGACAAACTGCGGCATTCCTCCCAGAAGGCTTTGTTTTTATACTTTATTCATCTTATCTATGTTTACAAGCAAGACATTGGAGTACTTACAGAAACAATCGCAACATTTTGCCATTAGGAATAACTATGCTGGCTGGAGAGCAAAGTGAGTCCAGTGTCTGGCTGCAGGGCCAAAGGCTGGGAGTCCAGTTCTTCACTGCGCATCCCAGGAGAGCCAGCCCTGTGTGGCTTTAGGTAAGTTGCAAAGTTCAATGATGCCCCAGAAGAAAGGGATGGCAAACCACTTCTGAGTACTATCTACCTAGAAAACCCTGGAAAGGGTTAACATTAGAGATGGCCACAAATCGAAAAAATTGTGTTTTGTTTCGTTTCGTTAAGGAGTTTGGTTCATTTCATTTCGTTTTTCGTGAATTTTTGTGAAAAAAGTCATTTAGTTGATTTGTTAATTCGTTATTCATTTTTACCTGCTTTTTTCCCAGCGCCCACTGCGCAGCTTCCATCTTATCACCCTTCCCAATTGGCCCCGCGATAACGGGCCACGGAAGGAAGGCACAAGGGGCGGCGGCTTTGAAGCCGCGCTGCTCTGGCTGCCAAAGTGTGGCCTCCTTATCTCCCCTCCCGATCAGCCCCGCAATAACGGGCCATGGGAGGGAGGCGCAAGGGGGCTAGCTTCGAAGCCGCGCTGCTCTAGCTGCCTAAACGTGGCCTGCTTATTACCTCTCCTCCCGGGGCTGGGCTGAGCCTCGAGCCCACCACATCCCTCGATGGCACCGACGAGGTGCGTGCTCCCTCCATACAGCTTGGCGCGAAAGGACCTCCGGACCAGCACCAGGTAGGAGACATCTCCACCCCCCATTAATAAAACGAACCTAACCGAACCAATTTTTCTCGGTTCAGTTCGGTTCGTGTTAGATTTGCCCCTAGATTCATTATTCATTTTGTTACATAACAAAACAAATAACTAATAACAAAATGAAAAAAAAATCATTTCATGCCCATCTCTAGTTAACATACATGAGATTTGACTTGATAGCAGAGTTTTAAAAAAAACTTTATTAACTGTTTGCACATGACTATGGAAGAGTGATTGCTGTGTGGTTTTGAGTGTGTATAGGTGGTAGCCCCACCCCACCCTGTTCATAACTGTTTGAGTTCACCAAACACACACACACACACACACACACACACACACACACACACGGCAAGCTTCATGGCATACATAGCTTTGTCCTGAAAGAAACATTTGGACATCTCAGGGGAAATCACAATGAGGATGGAAGTGCTACTCACAGCATCTGTTCCCTGACACATTTAATACACCCTCCCTCATGAGAAGGCCAGCTCGGCTTGATAAGTGTGTTGTAATGAACACAATGGCATCATCTCAATACATTTGTACATTAGGTCAAATTGTATGGCACACAGTCTTAGACCCAGTGGACAGATGGTGCTTTTGAGAATTTCCTTTTGTTTTTTTATACTTGACTTCCCTTTAACACAATATGATTATCAGGTTAAAATCTGGAAAAAAAATAACTAGCCCTGGAATAAATCAGGAATAGCTATTACATTCCATGGAGTAAAAAAAGGAGGGGAGCTGTGTGACCATTACAAAATACTGTACTAGGCTATAGATGATAACTTTATAGGTCACTAATAAATTAGCAAAATATCATTGCAACCTTTTGCAATGATAGTCTCTTTTTCAAAGCATGCACCAAAGGTCCAGACATGGCAAAATATGTGGGTTGCCAAGATATCATTCTTAGATTCCATGGAGTATTATATGTTGTTTAAAAGTTACTCATTTCCACCAAGCTGCTTTCTTGAAAAGAATGCCAGCCTCCTAACTTGAGGTCAATAACTATCAAGCCAGATGAAAGAGTGCCACCTACTGACTCATTCGACCATCTTCCTTTGAAAACCCCCACTGATCTGTTTGCATGAAGATTGTGAGCTGGCCATTCCATGCCCATACTTGTTTGGGAGTAATTGAACTCTTTGGGCCTTATGTCTGAGTAGACAGGCATGTAATTAAGCTGCAAGTGGTGTTTCTGTGAAAACTCAGAGTCAGCACCAAACTGCTTACTGGGAGGTGTGTGATCCTTATCCTCCCCTCTTTAGCGACTGGAAAAGGAGTGGGGCTATCATATTATTTTCTTTGTTAATTAAGAAGAAAACCCAACTGCCACTCCCAAAGTGAGCAGACCCAATTAATTATTTGCTGAATGCTCCATTGGTACTTGTGTAAGCCTCATTAATTTAATGGTCTCTTCTAGTTAAGACTAATGAACTAGGTGCCTCTCCAACGGCAGCTTCTCTAATGGTAGATAGGATGGTCACAGGCAAAAAAAAAAAGGCTCCTGTGACACCTAATGAAATTCCGTCCTCCACCCAGCTATTAAAGACACACACACACCCTACCCATATCTCCATGTGGCTACCTTGGTCCAAAGCACATGTTTCCTTTAAAAGCAAAGATGGAGCTGATATGCGGGATCTTGATTTTAAGAACATGGGCTATGTTTCCTGGAAGATGAAGTGCTGGGAAGTGCTGGGTAACACCTCAGATTAAGAGCTGCGAAGAATGTGTTTGGCCTCAGCATGAAGAATGTCATCCGGAGGGCTTTAAACTGAATTAGAAGGGGGAGGGAGGTGCAAGCTCAGAGGCAAAGATAGATGGTGTATGTGCAATGAGAGGAACAGAACAACCAGTTCTAATGTGGTCCAATAAAAATCTTCATTAAAACATTTACAAAGCAAAGCAGGCTACAAATCACATCATCTCTGGTGTCTGTATGTGAATGCTCAAGTATAGGGAAAAACAAGATGAAATGGAAATCTTAGTTCAGGAAGGTAAATGTGACTTGACAGGGACGATTCATGACTGGAGCATAGCAATTGAAAGATATAAATTATTCAGAAGGAACAGAAAGAATAGAAGAGGACGTGACGTCGCAGGACATGTACAAAATGCTTATTGCTGCACAGAAATCCAAGAGGATGAGCTTGGTAGTCCCATCAAAAGCATCTCAATGAAATTCTGAAAAACAAAATTCAAAACTTTCAGAGAGATAATGTGGTAGTAATGGGAGATTTCAATTATTCTGATATCTGTTGGGAGGCATATTCTGCCCAATATGGCCCTTCTAAGAAATTCCTAGCTGGTGTTGCTAATATTTTTTTCCTATAAACAGTGGAGGCAGAAGCTAGAAGAGTAGTTTTCCTTGACTTGATTCTAAGCAATAGAAATGACTTGATGGGGAAGTGGCAGTAAACGAAACTCTGGAAGAAAATGACCAGGTTCTACCTGAATTCTTTGTTTCAAAGAAAATAAAAGCAAAGTATAGGCACATGTGTATGTTGGATTTTAGGAAATCCAGTATTAATAAACTCAAAACAACAAGTAAGTTCCTGTGGCAGGTGATCCTAACAATCAAAGGCCTCCAAGAAGTTTGGGAGTTTCTAAAATGAAAATTCTAAAATCAGAACTGCAAAAAATTCAAACAAGAACACAGTAAAAAAAAAAGAGCAACATGGCTTCTCGAAAAGCTCAAAGAGTAAATGGAAATTAAAAAGGTACACATATTGGAAGTGGAAAGAAGGCTGGGTCACAAAGAAAGAGTAGAAAGTAGCAAAGAACTTTCTAGGAAGGAAAAAGGTGAAGAATGAGCTGAGATTAGCAAGAGGCACAAAAAGCAGCAGCAAGAAAAGATACAGTTCTTCAGGTACCTATGGAGCAAAAGACTGAGAAAAAAAATGGTGGTTTAGCTACACAATTGGAATTGGGAAATGATAACAAATGAGAAAGAAAAGGCAGAAATGTTCAGTTCCTACTTTAGCTTGGGCCGTTACTTCACGAACCTCTCGCTGCGCGGCAAGGTTCATTCTCGGTGCGAAGCGACAGAACGGAACCGCACGTCCCCGCGATCTAGCTGCGGTGTCGCCTCGACCACTCCCCCTTAACTGAGCTCCAGCCGGGGCGAGTGATTCCCGTTCGGGGGGTTGGGAATCAGCTCAATGCGCATCGTGATTCACACCCAAAGGGACGTGCGGCCCCACGCTCACTGCTCGTCGCCTCCCTTCCCTCCCGCCCTTCCTTCCTTCGCCCTCCCCTCGTCCCGTCCCGCCCCCTGCCTCGGCATCAAACACAAAAGTTTAGCAGGGGACTCCCTTGCTCGAGTAGCGGCGGCGGCGGCGGCGGGAGCAGGAGGAGCTGCCGCCGCCTCGCCCGGCCAGAGCAGGGCGCCGGGGCAGGCAGCGCGCAAGCAGCGGAGGGCAGGCGGCTGTGCCATGCCGGGCTCCCCCCGAGTAGCGGCGGCGGCGGCGGCGGGGCTGCCAATGATGCCATTGGTGATGTCATAATTCTCTATCATGCCCCCATGCTCTCTCAGGTCTTTCCCAGTGCTTCCCACTGCTGCTAACACCTATGCTTTCCTATTTCATTCGTGTCCCGCTTACCCCGCTGGTTGTTTTCCGAAACTACAGGCGTCCTTTTGTAGCATTTCGATGCGAAGGGAGAACGTGAGGTTACTTTCTGATTGCAGCCATACAGGCTGCCCGTGAGTACAGAGGAAGAGGGGTGGAAACGGATAGAAGTCACATGATCGCCACCGAATTCAAACCGGAGGCAAGATAGGTTCTAATCAATATACCTGGTGAAGTAACGGCCTTGGTCTTCTCAGGCAAAGGTGAAGTACAAACCAAGGGGACCGGATTGCAACTTGTGATCAACAAATAGTTAAGGAGTACTTATTATTTGAAGTGAGTTCAGATCCTCAGGGCTGGATATAACGGCAGTAAATTCAAGTGTATTAAAGGAAGTGACTGAAGACAAAAAGAAGCAATTAAAACTGAAGAAAACCAAACCCTGCTACACACACAAATCATGATAGACGTATAATGACACAATACAAAAACAGACAAAAACATTAGAGTTTAATCAAATGTATCTAAATATCTGAAAACATTGTTGCTGCTTGTGTGTTGTGCATTCAAGTACTAAAGGGTCAACTGGGTCACAGATCTGCTGAAATGTTTATACATGGGACATAGGAATGACACTCACTTGTCTTTCAGCTCTGGCAGCAAAATTTCTTGGAGGAGCTTCGGCTTCTTATTAATGGCTCATTTATGCACGCACTGGCTTCTTAAATGTAAGAGACTCTTAGGTTGCAGTCAGGGCTGGTGCTAGGTTTTTTTGTGCCCTAGGCAAGGGGCGGGGGGGAGGCGGTGGATAGGCAGGGTGGTGGGTGGATGGGGGCGGGGGGCGGGGCGGGGGCGGGGGATGGCAGGGGACGGCGATGGGCGCGGACGGCGGATGGCGATGGGCAGCGATGGGTGGACGGTGACGGGCGGCTGGCTGGCGGTGGGGGGGTGGACAGCGGTGGCCAGCAGCGGGGGGTGGCGGGGGGCAGGGGGCAGCAGGCTGGCCAGCGCCCTCTCTCCATTTTGGCACCCTAGGCAACTGCCTAGTTCGCCTTAATGGACGTGCCGGCCCTGGTTGCAGTCGTTGTTGGGAAATGTGGGTGCAGAAGCAGCTTTCACCCAGGAGCCAAGCACAGAGACAAGATCAGTTCTGCCTTCCTCTGTACCATGCACTTTCAGGGTTGAGGAGCAGTGCCCAGTGTGGTGCTACAATATCTACTACAGATCCGAGTATCCATTTCCATCCACAACCCAAACAACTCTTTTAGGCAACAGGTTGTTGCTAGACTTGGTTTGAGTTGGCAAAATGGTCCTCAGTGTGCCCCTCTACGAGTTACTCAGTGGTAGCCATAGTGGGTAGCTGGGCCCAGAAGCAGTGGTCTTGTGAATTTCCCATAATGCCCCAAGGCTCCAATGGTGTATCTTTAATACACTCTATCGTTTTGAAAGGATTGATCTAGAGCAGTGGTTCTCAACCTGTGGGTCTCCAGATGTTCCTGGACTGCAACTCCCAGAAGTCTTCATCACTAGCTGAGTTGGCCAGGATTTCTGGGAGTGGCAGTCCAGGAACATCTGGGGACCCACAGGTTGAGAACCACTGATCTAGAGTGCTTAGAATTCCTGAACTGCATTGAGACCTGGTGGGAAACCTGGGGTTTGCTGTCAAAAAATCTAAAATCTCCAACTTTGGCTGGTCCCCATCAGAGGCCTATCAGATTCCTGGAGATTTCTAAAGCTGATGTCAGGTCTTTCTGTTGAATGTACACAGTGGTAACTGGCTAAGAGCTCTCGACTGCAGTTCTCAAGCCACTTAACCCTGAACAATTTCCTTGAAGTGTGCACATTTCAAAAACAAATCAAGACGCAGAACAGAAACAAAAGCAGACCCTAAATAGATTTATGTCTGTGTTGGAAAGATTTCTCGGTCATAGGGTTAAATCTCCTGGCATCAGCCCATCTAATGCAATTTTTGCAAAGATTAATGTATTTCAGGCTGCCCCTCTGTGTCTTTCGTGAGCAATGCTGGCTTGATTGCTTCCAATGTATTTTGGAGTTTCTTGCATGTTTTCTTTTGCTGCTAAGGTCAATTTCCACTGTAATTGATGTGTGTGTTTACTTCCCTCCCTCCAGGGATTCCAAGGCAAATAGAGCCAGAAAAAATGCAATAGTTTCATATACTGCCCTTCAAGTTACCAAGAATAATAATAATACAAGCCTGGGCTATAGTTGGCGAACCTATGGCACGGGTACCAAAGGTGGCACTCAGAGCCCTTTCTGTGGGCACCTGACATCGCCCCTTCACAGCCACCTCTATTCAGTTTAAATTGCTGTATTGCCACTTTGTGAAAAATTAGTAGGTTTTGAATCACACTTTGGGCACTCAGTCTCTAAAAGGTTCGTCATCACTACTATAGGTATTACCTTTATAGGCCACTAATAAAAATAAATAAATAAATAAATATTTGCAAGCTTTCCTGGGCAATACCCACTTCTTCAAACCATGTAACGAAAGTCCAAACATGGTAAAAGGTAGGGTTTGCAAAGAGATTATTCTTTCTGGTAGATGTAAAGTTCTTGGCAAGATGATTTTCACCAGCAGGAGACAGAGGGGCTGTTGTAAAATTGCATCTGAAGTCATGGTTTTACACCCCAGCCCTTCAAATATAGGTCATGCAAACACAAATACACCTCCTCTCCATTTGGCTCTTCTTTGAGACATATACAAGTCCCTCTTTGCTGGGTTGGGGGAGGAGGGTTGATGGAGAAAACCCATGTGCTCCAATTGGGGGCTGGGGTAAAATTTAGTAAAGCCACTAGGTATAGCCAACTGGCACCAGATTAAAGAAAAGGGAATATTACCTAGTGGTTGCAGTCCTGCTCTACTGGTGATGACAGTCCATGTGCCTTCTTCTTGGTAGATAGGGAACACAGCTCTTTCTTAGTATCCTCATAGATCCATTGAAATAACAAGAGGGAACCATGTGCCATTACAAAATACAAATGCAAGACTAGGGTAGGTGATACCTTTCTAACTAACTAGAACTTTTCGTTATATTTATGCCAAGGCGATTGGCTTGGTAGCAACCTAGATTCTCACTCACACACCACATTTTGAAGATTGGCCTCACCTGTTCTCCAAGAAATCTGCATTTTGCACCACTACATCGTTTTTGCTCTTAAATCTGTACACCCATCTCAGTCCATACTTTCAGCAGATCTTGGTTGATACTAGAGATGGGGATGAACCACCAAAATACTAGTTTGTTATGTTTCGTCGTTTTTCAAGGCTGACAAATTGGTTCATTGGTTCTTGGATTTATTTTTTTACACCACTAAGGCAAACTCAACTGCCTTTTTCAGGGACAGGGACAGTGGCTTCCCTTTGTCCTAAGTGAAGCGGCTGCTGCCTTTTTGGAAAAGCCAGTAGGCCATCTTTTTCAAGATGGCAGCAACGTTGGGCACCTGGGGCTGCTGCAACAGAGGCAAGGAGGCAATGGGTGCTTTACAGGGGGTGCTTTGAAAAGAGAAGGGGGGGCTTGTGGTGCAGTGGTTAAATGCCTGTACTGCAGCTAAAACTGTGCTCATTACCTGGGGTTCAATCCCAGGTAGCAGGCTCATGGTTGACTCAGTCTTCCATTCTTCCAAGGTTGGTAAAATGAGTACCCAACTTGCTGGGAGGGGGGGCAATGTGTAGCCTGCATACTGTAATTAAACTGTAAACCACCCAGAGACTACTTGAAGTTGTATGGGCGGTATATAAGCAGAAGACTTTGTTTTGTTTTGTTTTGCTTTTTTAAAAAAAAAAAACAAAGACAGACATGGACTGTCAAAAAGTCCCCCCCCCTCAACAAAAGGAGATGAATAAACAGATGGATTACATGTCAGTTCTTATTCATGGGGATTTTTGGACCTGGCAAATCTGAAGGGACAAATATTAAATGAATCAGTGATTTTCATCAAATATTGCAATTTGGTTTTTTTAATTCATCCTCTAGTTGACACCTGTTGCTGCCCATCCATTTTAACCAAGAACTGTACAGCCTATGTCTCATGCAATCAACAAATATTTACAGAAGGAGAGGAGAAGGAATTTACTACTGATTATTCTTAGCTGTTTGAAAATATCCTTAGCTTATAGTGGCCTAATGAATAATTTATCTGTCTTAGGCAGGCATTCATAGCTTTTTTAATTTGAAAAGATCAGCAACTTTATTCAGATATTTATTCAAGACCACCAATGTAAATACAACATCTCTGCATGTGAAATATATAACTATTTGCATTAGAGTTCTAAACAGCACCCAATAAATCTAATGAATCTTGCTCGGAAGAGCAGATGGGGAGCATGCATTTTTAAAAAGAAAAGAAACAAGATAGAGGGTTATCTAAATATCTAAAAAAATATGCTCAAATGGTGCCACATTGACATCCACACAGTTCAAGACACCTGCTGGAGTGATTCAAAGTCCAAGGGAATGGGCAGTGGCTACAAGGTCATCTACCATGGCAGTCCAAAGACACACAAACACGAACTACACCACACATGGATTGAGTTAAAGCATGCTCAGTGTCTCCCTGCCAGGTAGGGCTGAAGCTTTTATTAGGTGTGGTAAATAACATCATAGGAGTTGCAGCCAGGACTATTTGCCAGGGGTCACGTAGCTGATGAATCCCTGGGGTAGGGAAGCCTTATCTAAGTGGGGAACCATTGAGAGGGGAGAGGAAGGGGCTTTGGGCTGGTCACGTATGCCTCAAGACCAGATGTCACCTGATCAGGCCTGATACAGTGGTCCTCCGCCCTTTCGCGGTTCATATACTGCGGTCCCACTATATCGCGGGACCGCAGTATATGAAAAAAGCCCCCTGGGGTAAGGGGGGGAAAGGCCTGCTTCGGTCCTCCCGTACATACTCCAGGACTGGTGCTGCCCCAAGTGGGCCTGTGAGGGCCTTCATGGGCCTTCTGGAGACCCCAAAAGGCCCTCCCCGTGAACCAGAAGTGACTTCTGGTAAACTGGAAGTGACTTCCGGATTGCCGGAAATCATTTCTGAGGCCTCCGAGGGCCTTTGTAGGCCCCCAGGCCCGACCCAACCTGCACCCGCATATTGCAGATTTTCAATTATTGTGGGTTGGGTTGGTTCCCTAACCCCCGCAATAGTTGGGGGATCACTGTATCTTGGGTGGCCAGCTGTTTCCCCTGGCTTCCTGAACCATGCTGTGGCTGCTGGCCTTGCCTATGCCTGGGTTTATCCAGAGGTCACTTCTGGCCTGGCTGTTCACACTGGGTTCCCTGCCCCAGTCTGGACATGCTTGTCAGGGGTTTATGGTTGCTTCAGTGCTGCCAGGTTCTTTTGAGGTTCAGAGACTTCACATGGGCTTCCTACACAACTGGCTGGTTGTAGCGACAGAACCAAGAATGTTTTTTGGCAACTGCTTGATGATAAGTTCAACGAGGTTCCTTCTATGGACTACATCATCGTCACCAACAACCTGAATGGTTACATTGGTGAAACAGCAAAATGTTACATCAGCCACAGCAACCATAGGCCCAGCAATCATAAAAGTGACCGTGGAAGAGTGCTCGGATTTGCCGATGCCCAGAACCTTGTTGCCAACAGCTGGTTCCAAAAGAAGTCTTCACATGCCATGATCTACTACACTCAGCACCAACACATCCTCACATATTGACTTCGTCCTCACACAACGCTGAAACCTGAAGACAATCTTTGATGCCAAAGCAATCCCGTTCAAGAGAATCACAACTCAACATTGCTCTCTCTCTCTCTCCCCTCCCCACATCACTAAGCTGCGCACTGGTTTGCCAAAACAACTAAGAGAAGAACACACTGTAATCACACACATAAAATGCTGGCATTTGTGGGAAAAGGAGAGTGAACACATTGCATGCATCTAACTGCCTACTGTAATGATTGTTGAAGAAATGTGGCAGAAGACTACACACGCAAACAATGAGGCCACAAGAGCAACACTTGGTGTGATGAAGCTTATAAGGTATTGAATCAATCAAGATGATTATGATGATAATGGCTTTTGTTTTGACTAACAGTTTTTGCAGAACCTGTATGAACATGGTCCTATAGCATCAAAGATTTGGAAACCTTTAATACCTTGTACATTCGAATGTTCAAATATTGACAGAAGGACAATTTAAAATGCCTCATATAACTAAAAGTAGCAAAGCCCTGTAGTCCTAGTTTACTCTGGCAAAGAAGAGAATGGTGAATAATTCCTGATTACCTTATGACTAGAAAACCCTGAGAGGGATAACTGTAAGTCAATGTTGACTTGGAGGGGCATACTGTAAACATTATTTATTAGGTATGTGTAACAGATGCTGGGCAGCTAGAAATGTAATAGAAAAAGAAAGCTGTGCCGTAGTTGTCTATAGCAGAGTAAGCTGGGGCTTTTGATGGTCTGCCTCCTTTGGAGCTATTAAATTTCCAGCACTCCCTTCTGGAGGAAAAGGAAGCAGCCCTGCTAATCCCAGCACCTTCTCCAGTTCAAGCAGCTTTAATCTGGTATGTAATTCCAGAGCTGGGAAGTCACTAGTTGGTTACCTATAATGTGTTACTTTATATTCTTTTCCAGGTGTTCAGAGTTAAATATGTGAGGAGGGCAGCATGTTATCCCTGCTTCCTTTACTGCCCCTCTCCTATAGAGAATGTTGCTGGGAGGAGGACAGCTCTTTATAAGGAATGCCCACCTACTCTTATTACCTTGAACATTCAGGGCTTTTAAGCACCATCCCAAGCCCTCTGCAGACATTCATCTCAGAGAGTACCCACTGGGGGAAGCATGCTGTTTGCACTACCGGTGCTGTACGCTTCCATTACTTTGAACCTGTGGAGATAAATGAATCTTCCACTATCCACGAAGCCTCTCCATGTGAACTGGAACCCCGGGACAGCAGCGTTCTCTATGGAGAGCCTTCCGTGAACCGTGGAGGTAATCCTGTTCAGAGTCATTGTTTTTCATGCGTTCAGGATAACAAAAACTAGGGCTGGACAAAACTCTTTCTCCCAAAGGATAAGTACTCCCTAATACGAATGCCTGAGTTAAGACCTTTGTAAGTGTGCGGAACCCACTCACAGTGAAGAAACGTATGCTAGCAGGTAACTTTCTCCCTCTTCAGCCATGCTTCTGGCAACTCATTGCATAGTACAGAATGGATATGTAGTGTAGATTTTTAACTGAAGTGTTTTTGTATATTTTTTAATTAGCCATTGCTTTGACATGATCAGTGGTTTTATTTATTTATTTATTTATTTATTTATTTATTTATTTATTTATTTGATTTTTATAGCACCCATCTGGCAGCGAGGTCACTCTGACCATATGTTTTAGCATCACAACTGTGTGTTTTATTTGTGCCTTTTAAAATCTCATTTTCAGCCATCTTTCAGCCACCTTTAGCCTCAGTCTTAGGAGAAAAACTGGATGTACATAAAACAAACAAACACATAAATTGACAAAACTTTGACCTGCATGCCATTTTGGCCTGTTAACTACAGCCTTCTGAGATCCCAGGTTGCCATTTAGGTACTTAATTCTGCAGTGAATTGCCACTTATACTACTCTGCGCTCTCTCTCTCTCTCTCTCTCTCTCTCTCTCTCTCTCTGTGTGTGTGCGTGCGCGCGCGCGCGTGCATGTGCGTGCACATATATGCATGAACAGACACACACACTACAATATGGGGACCCCCCATTTGCATGTCCATCTAGTTACCACCTTTTCTCGGCACCACCTTTTCAATTACACTATAAACTGTTTAAGTGCAGAAGACATAGAAAAGACATAGTTCACAAGGAATAACATTTTAATATGTGTGTATGTGAATCTTCTTAACATCAGAGAAAGAGAACAGGGGAAAGTAGATTGAATATGTCACAATAGCTGGGGGAAAAACCCTGGAGAATGTAGACCAATATTTATGCTGATTTAATAATTCATTTTACACAAAATACTTTCATCCTCAGGGAAATCATGACCATTTGTGGCTCCTCCATAAACTTCTCCCAAGGACTTATTTGTTATATATGGTTGCTTGGCAGTGGACATGAAAGAGCAACCCAATACAGTAAGCAAACACACTCCATATAGACATGGGGAATGGGTTTTAGAAAGAGAGAGAGAAAAAAAACATTCCCACTGAGTCTCTTGAGTCTGAATTTTGCTCTGCTTTTTAATGGACCACAGATAGATAAACATAACTATTAAGTCTGATGGACCCATTTATTTTGGCGAATGGTTGATTTTTAAGACACTGATAAAAGCATTCTTTCAACACAGGAAGAACATTCATTGATTTACACCAGTGGTTCTCAACCTGGGGGTCCCCAGATGTTCTTGGATTACAACTTCCAGAAGCCTTCACCACTAGCAGAGCTGGCCAGGATTTTTTGGGAGTTGCAGTGCACTGATTTACACCAACATGAAAATGAAGAACAGAAGTATAGACATTTTGTAAGAATTCCAGTTGCTTGTGATCATTTTGCTATGTCTTTGTGAAATCATCCATACTTATCATTTGTTCAGCGTTCTTTGCACCCTAGGTACAGATACTACATCCTGCTGTCCTCATAGCACGGGACTGAAACAAATGTCAACAGAGTCAAAGTTGACAAAACAATCTTGCCTCCCTGTTTTTTAAAAAACAAATGAGTGGTGCCATATTTTTGTTCTGCTTGGTTAAGATTTGATTCAATGCAGGATTTGCTCATGTGGATCAAAGTACCATATTGTTCTGTAGTGATTCACACATTTTGTGGGTGGGTATTAGACATGGGCACGGAGCGGCGAAATTCTCGTTTCCGTTATCGTTTGTCGTTCCCGTTACGTAACGGGTAAGTAGCGAGAATTACTCCGCTCCAGCTCGAACCCGACCCGATAAAGATAAATTGGGTATGATTTGTCGTTGTCGTTCATGGCATCACGGCAATTGCGCGATGCCAAGCAGCACAGAAAAAAAGTTTTAAAAATAACCAAAAAACCCCGATTCCCGGCCAAAAAAGCAGGCGGAAATAAGCCTGCCTAAGTGAGGGCACCTACCAGAGAGGGGTGGTTTCTGGGGGGGGGGGTCCCCGGCCTTCCCCCCTCTCCTTTCCTGGGCTGCTTGCACCAGGCTGGGGGGGTCATCCTCGTCGTCTCAGTCTATGCCATGCGGTGGGGGGGATCCAAAATGGCGACCACAATTTTTTTTTTAAATCATGGTCCAAAAACCCACCAAAGCACCACAGAAACATGTGAAAATTAGGTATTTAAATGCCTGAATTTTTATAGTAGCAGCAGTGGGTTTTTCTTGCAATAAAATGTCTCCATTGATTTTATTTTATTTTATTTTTATTTTTATTTTTTTACACTTGCGCACATGCAATGATGGGCTGGCCGTGGGATGGGACCATGCAATTTTTTTGACCCATTCCACCAATCGCATGGCCAGGTTTTGACTGAGACTTCTGGATGTGCCAGAGAGGGCATAAAAAACCCACCAACCCTAAGCCTAAGCCTAACCCTAACCCTAACCCATACGCCAATACACTGTCCTTCTTAGTGGGCCAGAGGCACCCAGAGGTGCAGCCCACTAACCCACCCTAACCTTAACCGTTACCCTAAGCCTAGCCCTTACCCTAACCCCAACCCTAACCCAGATTCGTATGCAAGTACACTTCCCTTCTTAGTGGGTCAGAGTGATGCACCCAGAGAGGTGCCTCCAACTCCAGACCCACTCCCTCCCTAAGCGTAACCTGTACGCCAGTACACCAGTATGCTTTCCTTCATAGTGAGTCAGAGAAGCACCGATGAGGCTCCTCTGTCACACTAACCCCCCAACCCTAACATAATGTAATGTATGGTACGCGGTGGCTACGCGTTACATTTCCCTTCCCTTCTTAGTGGGTCAACTCAGAGGCACCCAGAGAGGTGCCTCCCAGAGCCCACTTACCCCAACCCCAACCCAAACGACAAACGGAAATGGAAACGACAAATTTTGGGAAATTTCCGTGACAAACGGAAACAACCTGAAACGGGCCCGTCCCGACAAACGACAACTCGAAACGTAATTTTTTCTGGTCGTGCCCATCTCTAGTGGGTATCATTTGATGATCTGTAATATGTAGATATTGGGGCATGGTGGCTTAGTGGACTAAAGCCCCGAAAACTGTTGGCTGCAAGGGTGGCAGCTCGGTGGTTCGAATCCCAGGTGCCACGCATCGGAGCGAGCTCCCACTGATAACCCCAGCACCTGCCAACTTAGCAGTTTGAAAGCATGTAAATGCAAGCAGATAAATAGGTACCGCCATAAAAAGCAGGAAGGTAAAACAGTGTTTCCTTGCAGCCATGCCGGCCACGTGGCCATGGACTTGCACAACACTGGCTCTTTGGCTTGAATACGGAGATGAGCACCGCCCCTAGAGTCAGGCACAACTAGCACGTATGTGGGGGGGAAGAGACCTTTACCTTTACCTTAATATTGTACGTAGATAAGTAAAACAAAGATGGAAAGAAAGAGAGGGTGAGGTAGGTGTGAATGAGGCACAAAAGATAAGCAAATGTGGAGAGAGCAATCTGTGTTGGGACTGAGATGTCAGGGAACAATTCTGGATGTACGTGAACAGATAATATCAGGTTGACACAGTACATCCAGTTACAACCAGGAATAATACCTTCTCCATGATTTATTCAAATCTGAAGCAAAAATATCAGAATGACCCAGCATGACGACAGAATTACTAGAGACAATGACACTATGCTTAAGGGAGGTGTGATTGGCAATATATGGTATGTATGATTGATTTGTTGATTGCTTTATTTGTCACCTTCTGAGGAGCTTAAGATGATGTATGTGAGTTCTTTCTAAATCTTTAAAACACAGTGAGACAGATTAAACTGAGAGGGAGAGTTGATGGCCCAGCTCAAGCCAGAGAACCTTGTGGTTATGTAAAGATTTGAACTCAGGTTTTCCCAGCCCCTTTCCAACACCCTGACTAATATATTATATTGGCTATCTTAGAGCAAAATATATGCACTTGGAATTGCTGCCTGTATAATAAATAATGGGTTGTGCATTATCACTTACCTGGAAGTCTTTCCTATGTAGGAAACTGATCATATTTGAAAGCATGCTTCGACTGATAAAACAATTCAGTGGGAAGTCCTTATCAGGTCATTAAGTTCATTTTTTTCTCTTTGTATCACAATTTTCAATATACATTATACAGTATCCACCTACTGAGGCATGCAGACTCCTTGTGAATGGTGCAAATGGGTTTGGCTAGATGTTACAGTGGGATGTCTTCCACTCCTCAGTTGCTATTCAGTCCCACCTAGGTGCTGCTTATTACGTGCATGTGGGGAGTATTTACTGATTGCACATACATACAGCAAGGGTGTACCACTTGACATCTCCAAAGCTGACTGCTGTCCCTCAACCATGATTTGTGGCTTGGACAGGTGGTGTGATAACTCCTTTACTTTTGTAGTCTTCACGGGTGCAAACAGGAAGTGTAGATCACAAGCTGAATAAAACCAGCAGTGCAATGCAACTGCCAAAAGGGCAAAGGCTACTTTAGATTGGAAATAACAAAAGTGTAGTCTCTAAACCACGTGAAGTACTAGTTCTCTCAATAATCAAGACAAGACAGCATGTCTCAGCTTGAGCCCTGTGTCTGGTTATGGCACAGGGGAAACCAGCAAGCCTGGGAACCCAGCTGTATGAGGAACTACTGAAGGAACCTCAGCTTGAGCAAAGAAGGCAGAGGGGAGATATTGTTGCTGCACAAGCATGCAAAAATAGATATTGTGTGACCGTGTGATTCAGCATTTCATAAATGACACCCCAAACAAAACATTATACTTTTGAAACTGGACATTAGATCAGCAGCAAAGTTGAATCGGATGTAATAGGCAGTACGCTCTTGCACTATGCCACATTTGGGGAGGTGTGGGTGAAAGATTTTGGAATTATGATGTTTTAAAAAGTAGCACTGATTTATCCCCGCGAAGACACCAGCGACCTTCCGTTCCCACAGAATGAAGTGATAAAATACTGTACATGGAAGAGATCAAACATGCTTATCATGAGAAAGAATGGTTAAGTCACACCCACCCACCCACCCACACACACACACACACACAACTTTTTTTAACTTGAAATGAATCCAGGTAATACTGAATTTTAAAAAGCCATTTCAGTGGAGGGGGGAAAAATACTGAGTTTCTGACTTTCTTATGCAGATGAACATTCTCAACATAAAGAATGCTCTCAAGGTTCCAATCATTAAGGACACCGTCTTCTGTTTCCTGCCATTTACCCTGATTGAAAAATAGCCCTGGGAATTTATTTATGCTTGGTAAGAAGTGTTTAACTGATGGGGGGGGGGGAAATAAGTCAGTTTGTGAATGCTCTCCTTTTGTGAGTGGAAGAAAATATCCCGTGTAGACCACCGTTCTCCCCTCTTTGGTCTTGTCAACATTCAGGCTGCCCTTGGCTATGTAAAGCTTGGCATTCCTTTTCCTGCGGGCAGTGTGGGCATGATAACTGTGCAGCAATATTGGGTCCTGCCTTTTTGAAGCACAGTATCCCACATCCATAAACCAGAGGTTATTTTGTTTGTTTCTGTTTTAAATTGAATGATAGCACTTGCCGGAAATGTAGTCATCCAGAGGAGGGGCAGAATCTGTTCTCAATCATTCCAGAGTGCAGGATATGTATTGATGGACTCCAATTACAGGAAGCCAGATTTCAGTTGAATATCGGGAAAAAAAACTCACTGCTAGAACACTGCGACAATGGAACCCATTATCTCAGGAGGTGGTGAGTGCTCCAGGACTAGAGGCATTCAAGAGAAAGTTGAACACCCATCTGTCAGATATTTTGTTGTTGTTGTGTCGTTACAGTCATGACTAGAGATGGGCACGAATCAAAAAAATGGCATTTCGTTTGTTGTTTGTCGTTTGGAGGGTCCGTTTTGGTTCGTTTCCGTTTTTTGTGATTTTTTGTAAAAAAAATTGTTTTCGTTTTCGTTTGTTTCGTTACCATTTCATTACCATTTATTTCATTTTTTGTGATTTTTTTTAGGATTTTAAGCAATTCACTCATATTGCAGTAATGGAAACGAAACGCACGACAAAAATTCCGGTGTTTCTGTTCATTTCGTTTCATTTTAGAGACAAAATTCGTTTGTCGTTTCGTTACGTAATGAAAAAAAAAAACAAAAATGGAAATGAAAAATTGCTCATTTCATGCCCATCTCTAGTCGTGACTGACTCTTCGTGACCCCTATACTGCTGATTAAAAGAGTGTTTGTGCTGATTTTTAAAGTACGGTACACATATTGTTTCTTCAGTTCATTTTCCAAATATATCCAATGGTTTCTAAACATACTACCTTTCCCAAAATGCATTGCATACCTTGGAAATGTGCACATTCCTGAAAAAAGGTGCATCTTAGTAGGTGTAAAATGAATATTTTTGGAAAGAAAAGCACATCTGGCGACCTTCTTTTCAATCCTTACTGGTAATGGGAAGGAATTTGAACGTAAGCTTTTCCTGTGGAAATCCAACACACCATGGTTGAAAACAGACCCCAAAGACTTCTTTTTATGTCGATGGCCACACTACATGCCAGGCCATGATTAAAAGGCCAAACTATCTATTAGATTGTGATTAGAAAAGGGAAGTCCTTGAGTGCCAGGTATGTCTGATTGTCCTAGCAGGAGTTTTTTCACATTGCCCACAATTTGGAAATGAACTTTTGTTTTTGTGATTGATCTTTGAGATCTAAACCTAGGATTAATGTGCAAATCTTGTTTTTCAGACATGAGCATCTGCCTGAATCAAGTGTCTAGAACATTAATGGGATTCCTGTTTCTTTTGGCACACTATCAGAAACATTGACTTTTGTCTTTTCTGTAGCAGAACAGGACTCTCTAGCTTTGTTTTAAATTTAGTTAGTTTTTTTTTTACTTCTACTACTGAAGCAATATTAGGGAACTGCATATCTCTAACTAATTGGGAACTAAATTTATTAATAGCTAAGGTCAGCTTTAATGTAAAAAAAACCCCTTTCTCCTCTGTTCAGAATGAAACGGGAATGGATTGCTGTGGTCTCTACTTTAAATCGCGCAGAGTAAAGAACTCAATTTCCTTTCCTTTCCTACAGTGCTGTCATACGTGCTTGTATGTATGTGGCATTGGGAAAGTCTGTGGGATCAAGCATTTGTCTCAATACTTTACCCCTAATAGAATTTTCATGTGCCAGAACAAGGAGATGCTGGGCAGTCATATTTCAATCTGGGATATAGTTTTCTAACACAAATTACTTGGCGGATATTGAAGGGCAAGACTTAAGGTAGAAACCCATGTGCATTAAGTATATGTTTCTGCTGTGTTGACCAGGTAAGGCCAAGAGCTCAGCCAGGTACTTGGCCTTTATACCAGGCTTAGCTAATCAGGACTTTTCACACTGCTCGCCAGTCATAGTGACTGGTGTTGCACATCCCAGTTTCCCTCAAGCTTGATGAGTACAGTAGGACCCCCGTATCCACTGATTCATTATCCAATGATTCAGTTATCCACGGCTGGTAGAGGAAAAAATTAAATAATTCAGCAGCCACAAAGCAAGCTGTACAGCAAGCTGTTGTCACAAATAGCATCTGTAAAGCAAGCTACTGTCACAAACAGCGGCCATGAACCAAGCTACTGTCTCAAAATAGCAGTCATAAAGCAAGCTACTGTTAGGAAACAGCGGTTTGGGGGTGGGTGGGTAGGCATTCTCTCTAATCCACGGTTTTCATTATCCACGGGAAGGCCTGGAACCAATCCCCAGCGGATACCGGGGTTCTACTGTACTTTCAGTTTTTTATCCATACTCCTGAGTAGGGATGTGAATCCTTGATTGCCTTCCCACAGTGTTAAAATGGAGGAATGGTATAATTGTCCTTGCTTGGAACGGCCGCATGAGATTCCCACCTATCCCAAAACTTGAGTCTGTCATAGCCTTAGCAAGGATTATTTTTTTATTTGTACATAATTTATGCAAAATGTGTGCAGAACTGAGATGACTGCTCCTGACAGTCATGGAAACTGAACAACTTTAAGCCTTGGATGGATTATCTGTGAAGATTCTCAGTCATCCAGGTGAGTCATGGCAACTGGACTTCTTTTCTTGAGAGACCGAATGTTTCACTGCTCTTCCAAACAGCTTTGTCCTTGGTAGATTTTATTTCTTCCTTACCAGCCCAGCTCTCCAAGTATGAAAAATGCTGAAGATATTCACTGTTCCTGTTTGGTGAAAAAAATTAACCTTTCTCAAAGTTATTTATTTATTTATTTATTTA
The DNA here is from genome assembly GCA_023846285.1 of Phrynocephalus versicolor. NCBI lineage: Eukaryota > Metazoa > Chordata > Lepidosauria > Squamata > Agamidae > Phrynocephalus > Phrynocephalus versicolor. The sequence goes on along the minus strand of JAHTLZ010003518.1, from coordinate 23,484,676 downwards.
TTGGATTTTTATACTGCCCATCAGGCAGCAAGGCCACTCTGGGCAGTTAACAACAATTAATAAATACAATACAGTGCAAAATGAACACAAATAATTCATACAATAAAAATAAAAGTACAAATACAGTAAATATAAAAATAAAAATAGCATATATGTTATAGGTGGGCAGATCAAGTTCTCTTCACAGGCAACTTTTTACTGATTTCTTCCAAAATGTCCAAGGCAACACATCTCTCCACACTGCCTCACAACAACTTTCTGAGGGAGGAGGCCAACGTGATTGACTGCCCCAAGTTTACCCACTGAATTTCATGGCTTGGTAGGCACATGACCCTCCTCTTCCAGGTCTTGATTAAAATTTGGTAAGCTTGCTAATTGGTCCAAATAACATTGCTCCAGGGCTGCATCCAACTGGAATATCCTATTGATAAGAGTATTCATCTGACTGAGAGGTTTGCATCACAGTGGTTAAACTGCTGTACGGCAGCCATATACAGTACTGTGCTCACAACTTGGGGTTCAGTCCCAAGTAGCTGGGATAGGTTAACAGAGCCTTTCATCCTTTTGAGGTCAGTAAATTGAGTACCCAGCTTGCTGTTAGGGTGGGAGGGGGGAATGTGTAGCCTGCATAATTCAACTGTAAACCACACAGAGAGCGCTTTAAGCACTATGGGGTGGTATGCAAGCAGCACACTTGGCTCTTTTGCTTGGCCAGGTGAATGATCTCCAGTTCTGCAGCTGTCTGCTTATGGGGGTGGGGAAGCTTCAGGTCTGATTCAGTCTATTTTCAAAACAACAGGCAATGCTCTGCCTTAGAATGTGCTGCCTGGACTGTAATCAAGCTTCCCATCACTTTTCCTGGGAGACATTCAAGTGCTAAAGCAGAATTTTGTCTGTCTGTGAAAGAGGCGTGAGAAAGAGCAACAGCTGTAATGCACAGTGTGCTGTTCTCCCCTGCTGCTCGGCCCATGCTTTGGTGTTGCTGATGGGTTTTTTTAAATACGTTTTTTGTTTGATCTTTTTTGTATTTTTATATTCACTATTTTTATACTCACTCACTATTTAAATGCTATCTTTTAATTATATAAATGACTGCCATTTTTGAAAGGTAAAAATATTTTAAATAAATAAATGTAATTAACAGGGAAATACTATATATAAATACTGTACATACATACATTCTCTCTCTCTCTCTCTCTCTCTCTCTGTGTGTGTGAGTGTGTGTGTGTGTGTAACAGAATAGCTAAATATTAAATGAAATCCTTTTGATATCTTAATTCATTACAGTGGTACCTTTTATAAAGGAATTAATTCATTCCAAATGAAATTATGTTAAGCAAATTTTCCTTTATACAAATTTCCCATAGGAATGCACTGAAAGCGGAGTAATCCCATTTTTATGTTGTATGGACGATTATGTTAAGCAAATTTTCCCTATCTCCAGAATTTTTTATGTTGTACAAATTTTATGTTATACAAACTGTTTGTTATACAAGGGTCCACTGTATATCCAAACATATTTCTTTCTTGCAAAAACCTCAGTATAGATGATTTTGAAAGATAATAATGTGGCATGCCTTCTTCATTTCCCATGGCAGGAGCATATCGGAATCAAAATGGTCTCAAACAATAAACACATGTTTTAATTTTGTTTCTTAGGAGGGTGTGTTATTGAGGCTGAAAGACGATTCATGCAATCCCAAATACATTTTTTAAAAAAACACCTCATCATTGCATCCATTACAGTAGAATAGTCCTCTGCCTATTAATCACTTAACACTTGAGCTGATTATGGATGAAAGCCTGCAGCTCTAATTAGAAGTCTGGACTTGGAAAGGTTTCGTTTAGCATGGTCATGTTGTTCTCTTCCATAGCAAGGCACATTTTTCTATAACCAAGACGTAATATGTAGTCTTTTCGGTCCACCCATACTAAGTTGTTGCAAAGTCCTTGAGGGGTTTTAACAATGAAGAGTCTTTTTAATGTTATTAGAAAGGACAAGAGGTCTCATTGCATAACTTGACCCGCAACCATCCCATTTCACAGCATGAGCCTGCAGTGAGTCCTCTTGTTTCAGAAACAAAAAGTTCAGCCCTATTTTGTATTTTAAAAATAGTACTCATTCAAACAGTGCATTAAAACAGGGGTGGCCAATTACTTTACACAAACACACCCTTCATTTCCCCCATGATCTTATATTCCAGTATTTTGTGTCTCTCCCCCCCGCCCCCGCCCCCGCCCAAGTCTTGGTCAAAAGGAGCCAATTATATGAAGCATGGAATAGAGCAGGCCTGCCCAACAGGTAGACCGCGGGCTACTGGTAGCCCATGAAGGGTTCAAAAGTAGCCCGCCGGCCATCAGTAAAAAAGTGAGGGGATAAGTTCTCCACCCCTCCCTCCCCCACCCCAAGAACCACCACTGCCCCAGCAAAATTCTGGGTCTCCCAGCCCACTGTCTCAGCTTAGTGGGGCAGTTCAAGGGCCATGGCGCATTGTACCTTCCAGAACAGATTAATTGGTTTTCAGTGCATTCCTATGGGAAACCACTGCTCTCCTTACAAAAGTTTTTACTTACGAGCATGTGCTCAGAACAGATAAAATTCGTAAGTAGAGGTTTTAATGTAGGAGCCCTCAGGCACTTTGGGTCGGAAAAAGTAGACCTTGGCCTGTTCAAAGTTGAACAGCCCAGGAATAGAGAAAGACACAAAGTTGTGATGTCAGAGGATTATTAGGTTTTAAATACTGTTAAGAACTATCAAACTGCTGTTTGGGGTGGCAGCCGTATCTTGACTTTTCCCTTTGAACAGAGTTTTTTTTTTGTTGGTATTTTTTTTTTTTTTTTTGGCTACAGTATTTCATAATTTAGCCCCCTGATATTTTGACGCCTGCCTTTACGTCTGCCAAAACGTGGGACTTTGCGGTATGGTTAAGTCCATTGTTGGTCACTCAGGAAGTTGTACCAGTAGAGTTACATAATTGCTCCATCACATTTAATGACATTGACCCTGACAGCTGTGGTTCTTCAGAGATCTAGGCAAATATCTTTGCTATCTCTTCCTTCAAGCGAGGGCATGACTGTTTTAAAAGTCAACTACCTTCTGCACCCAAAGTATTGAGAAATCACGGGCTTCATGCCATGGCTCTTACAACCAGGAATGGCATGGCACCAGCTTCCTCCTACCCTAAATTTAGGACTGCTTCTCCCATACAAATCACTCAATTCTTCTAACATAGTGGTTCTCAACCTTGGGTTCCTCAGATGGTTTTGGACTTCAGCTCCTAGAAATCCTGGCCATCACAGCTAGTGGTGAAGGCTTCTGGGAGTGTGGTCCAAGAACATTTGGGGACCAAAGATTGGGGACCATAGTTCTAAAGTGTCCTGCCTAAATGACATGATGTGAACAACATTGGATAGTGTTTTGATTTTGCCATATAGGGTCTTGAATGTTCTTCCCTATGGAGCTTTTTTGGCCCCGTTGTTCCTCATAGTGCAGTTATTTCTGAAAATATTATTACATTATTTATATGCTATGTATGTATGTATGCATGCATGCATGCATGCACACATGCATGTATGTACATTGTTGATTGATAAGATGAAGAAAGTAGGAATATTGCTGGTGATATGTTTGGACTTGATCTTTTATCATGCAAACTCCACTGTTGTGTTGTGTCGTTACAGTCATGACCAACTCTTCGTGACCCCATGTCCATGGAGTTTTCTTGGCAGGAGTACTGGAGTGGCTTGCTAGAGCTTATTTTGAATATTTTGTAATATTACAAATGAAGGCATAAACAAACGTGGATTGATGATGTGAAAGAGTTATCCAGACAAATGGAATAGTTACTTGATCAATAATTTTTATTTCCTTCAAATCTTGATTATAGAGGTTCTGCAGAATGGTATACTATAATTACAGTATATAGTTTAAAAATAGTCCCCTTCAAATTTCTAGTATTTATTTTCCTCTCTCTCTCTTCTCTTCTCTCTCTTTCTCTCTCTCTCTCTCTCTCACACACACACACACCAGTATTTGTTTGTGTGTTTTGAATGTTGCATTAATGGGCTCTGATCAAGTAATTCTTATACTTTTGGGCTCTTTTTGTTTTCATCTGGCATCAAAACAAATGCCAGATCATCAGACTGTGCAATTTCACTAGGTTGTGATCACAGACTTTGGGATGCTGATAACCTGGCGTCCCCGAACAGGGCCAGTGCTAGGTTTTCTTGCGCCCTAGGCGAGGGGTGGGCGGTGGGGTGGGCGGCTGGGGCGGTGGCGGTGGTGGGGGTGGGTGGCGATGGGCACGGGGGGGCGGGGGCGGGCGGCGATGGGCGGACACCAACGGGCGGCTGGTGAGCGGTGAAGGGACAGACGGCGGTGTCCAGCGGCAGGGGTGGGTGGGGGCGGCAGGCTGTCCAGCGCCCTCTCTCCATTTTGGCACCCTAGGCAACTGCCTAGTTTGCCTTAATGGAAGTGCCGGCCCTGTCCCAGATGGTCACAGGGACCAAGGAGAAGTGAAGGAGAAGCACAACCAGAGAAGGAGGCTGTTGTTTCAAGAAACATTAGAGCCTGGGTGAGAAATTATTTCCTCCAAGGAAATTACTTTTTAAAAAACATTCTATCCCCATGGTAACCATAACTTGTGATCTGGCCTAGAACTTCAGTGCAGAGAAAAAAACGCAAAGAGCTGGCTATTTATTTATTTATTCATTTATAGTACTGTGCCATCTGTGTCTGCACTGCTTTACAGACTAGCTAGAGTACATCAGAACACAAGGTACTCTAGAAGCGTATCTTGTAGAGCATCTATTTTTTATTTGACATCTACAGTATTCAGCCCTTTGGATTTTGTTTCTGTGGCTTTGTGATCTCTTTTGTTTGAGAAAAGATACTCTCTCTCTCTCTCTCTGTATATAAAAAGACTAAATTTGATAAGATTCTGCTGTCAAAAACAGATTTGTGAGAGGTTTTGGGAGAACTATTTATATCCGACTAAGTCATTGAATTCTCATGGCTGCCTTTTGAAGGATTGTCTCTTATGCAGTCTCTGGTTCTTCTTAGGCTGCAGTCCTGCACCTATTTACCTAGGAGTATTCCCTTCTGAACTCCATGGTACTTACCGCTGAGTATGGATTGGTGTAAATCTTCTCTCAACCTTTAACCCTCCACTCCTCCTGCAAAAATTCTCCCCTTAATTTCTCCTTGTGATTAATGTTACTAATTTGGGATGGGGTGGGGAATGCTTTGTGTCTTCTTTCACAGAGAGCCGTTCCCTCTGTGTCTGAAGGGCCCTCTGTTTGAAAGGGTTTGTGCTCTCAGTCTGATGTTAAGATAAAAGACCCACAAGGGAACTGGAGATCAGGGACCTTGAAGGTACTATACACTAGAGATGGGCACGAAACGAACAATTTTTCATTTCCATTTTCATTTTTTCGTTTCGTTATGTAATTTTGTCTCTAAAATGAAACAAAATGAACAGAAACACCGGAAATTTTGTCGTGCGTTTCATTTCCGTTACTGCAATATGAGTGAATTGCTTAAAATCCTAAAAAAAAATCACAAAAATTGAAATAAATGGTAACAAAATGGTAACAAACGAACGAAAACAAAAATGAATTTTTTGCAAAAATTCACAAAAAATGGAAATGAACTGAAACGGACCCTCCAAACGACAAACGACAAACGAAATGCCATTTTTTTGTTTCATGCCCATCTCTACTATACACAATTAGCAGCAGTAGTTTGATAGCCAAGATAACGGGTGCCTACCAAATACAAAGCAAGCAGTGCCCCTCTTCCTTTTCCCTACAAAAATGCAAAAAGGCAAAAAGAGATCGAATGTGGAATTAGGTTCTTTTACCTAGTATCATTTAGATTGGTAGCGACAGATGAAGCTGACTGCAGAATGAATGCAGGTGAAATGATGATGTCATTCACTCCTTTTCACAACACTGACTGCCCTGCCAAAAATAACTGCCTAAACTGTAAGAACACCAAGGCCTTCCTGCTGTGATAAATATAACCGAACAGGACCATCTGTAGTTTGCTTTTATATAAAAAATTTAAAGGGGGGGGGAGAATACAAACTCTTTCTCCTCACCTCTCCCATAAATTTACATATTTGCTTTTCTTTAAAAAAATTTCCACACCCTCACACTTGAGAGTTTTAGATTTCATCACAAAGAGTCAAAGAATTCATTGTAAATGGTAAAATCTGCATTTTTCTTGTTACCTTCTTTTCAAAAAAGCAACAGAGCACAATGAATATGTATAGGTTGTTAGGTGCTCACGAACGCTGTGGAAAACGTTAGCAGACGGATGGGGAATATGTGGGAGGAAACTACCCAGTCAGTGCAAATTATTTTTGACGAATGCTGACATTCTGAATGTTTGTTTATTGGGAGAAGGAGGCTTGCCAGGTGTGCCCTGAAGGTGGCACTTGACCACACAGTGGGCAAAATGTTTGTTTGTTGGTAGGAGAGGCTGGGCTTCCACATATAATGCTAGGAGTTCTTCTTTTTCAGCTGCCATGTGAACATGTAAGATACCTGAGTGAATGTTCATTCCAGAAATCTGTGACTTGAACTGGGAACATGGCAAGAACACAACAAGGTCCCTGCTAGATCACATTGAAGGCATATCTAATCCAGCATTCACAGAGTGTCCATCCTGGAGTCTATGGGCAGCTCACAAGCAGGCCACAAGTGAAATTGGACATGTTCTCAAAGGGCACTGTGAGGTATATTACCTCTAGTCTTGGAGGTAATCCATATCCATTATGACAAGCAGCTGTGGATACCCTGTCCTGAACACATTTTCCCAGGCACCTTTTAAAACTGCCCACAGTGGTGACCACCACTACAATTTGTGACAGCCAAGACATTTCTGATGTTGCACCTTATTTGACATTCTTTGGTGCTAATAATAAGCCCCAAACGATGTAGCTTTTTCTCACAGGGAAGGCAAAACAACTACTTGACCATTTGGGTCAATTTTTCTGTACATTTCTAACTCCACAATAATCCTTTTGAGACGTGCCCAAAAAAAGGAAACTACACAATATTCCAAGCATGGTCAAACCTTAGATATGCTCAAAGGCATAAAGATATTGCAAGTTTTATTCTTGATTGATTTGCTAGTCGAATGCCTTTTTTGACGTGGTAAAATGCTGAGACTAAGTTGGAGAGGCAAAGTGAGAGTCTTTGGGCTGATCAAGGTTCAAACTCTTTTTCAGGCACATCACTTCAAACCTCCAGCACAGTGTAGGGATGTGTCCTCTTGCAGCTGGCAGGCAAGTAGGATGAAGATTCTGAATTGGCTGGAATAAGCTTCCCTCATAGCTTATAGTCAACAAACCAGTACCTTCCCCACTTCAGAGTCCACAGTCCAGTTCCTTATTCCTTAGAATAATTTCCAGGTTCCGTCTTCTACACATGCTTCACTAGCCTAGACTTCCCCAACTTGATGTGTTAGATTGCAGCCTCCTAGAGCTGTAGTTCTGCACATCTGGAGGGCCCTGCTTTAAGGGAGGGCCCTCTACCATTCCTCAGTCAATGATGATGACTCATCCATTACTTCATGCCGAGTGCTACCTCACCTCAGGCTCACACAATCTCCAGCCATATCCCCTTTTATCAGAGGTAGAAAACCTCTATGTAAATGTGTGTGTGTGTGTGTGTGAGAGAGAGAGAGAGAGAGAGAGAGACAGACAGACAGACAGGCAGGCAGGCAGGCAGGCAGGCAGAGAGGGGGGAGGGAGGGATTGCTTTGTTGCTTGTCTCTCTGTGTTATTGCCCCCTTTTTGCTCCTATTTCCACCTATCATCAGTTACTGTGCTTTCTGATGCACCAGACACGATAGGCCAGGCCTGCCCAAAGTCCGGCCCGGGGGGGGGGGCAAATCCGGTCCGTCAGGCCATTCTGAGTGGCCCGCGGCTGGCTGGCCCGCCCCTCCCTCCTCCTCCTTCACCCACACATTCCCCTACAGTGGCCACAGCTCCCTGTGCTTCCTTTGGTCCCCACCTTCCTTCCTTCCTCTCTCCCTTGGTCCCCACCTCCCTCCCTCCCTCCCTTCCTTATTCCCCACCTTCCTTCCTTCCTCTCTTCGTTTCCACCTTCCTCCCTCCCTCCCTTCGTCTCCGCCTTCCTTCCTGCAGGTGGGGTTGCAAGGGGTCAGTGGGTGGAGCTTATGGGTCAGTGGGTGGGGCTTATGGGTCAGTGGGTGGGGCTTGCAGTGGGGTGACAGGGTCGGGGAGCAACCGGCCCCTGACACCTTATCAGCCACCAAATCTGGCCCTCCTTACAAAAAGTTTGGGCACCCCTGCGATAGGCTATGCCCACTATCTTCATCTAACAAAATATGATGACTGAAATTTACTGAATAATACACAGAGACAGAATACCAGTAGGGATAGAGCCTGTAACTTCAACTTTAAAATCCTACTGAAGGTCAGATGCACCAGGCTTATGTATTTATTTAAAATAGGGCTATACTCACATCTGAATACCAGTTCTGGAACAAGAGCAGGGAAAAGGCTTCAGCTGCCATGTTCTGTATGTGGCCTTCCTTTACAACAGTGGTTCTCAACCTGTGGGTCCCCAGATGTTCCTGAACTGCAACTCCCAGAAATCCCTTCCACCACAGCGAGTGGTGGAGCCTTCTAGGAGTTGCAGTCCAGGAACATCTGGGGACCCACAGGTTGAGAACCACTGCTTTACACCAACTACCATGTCATGCACAAGTTTGTTCAACGATTTCTCACCACCACCACCCACCTGCCATGGGGTCTTTTGTATTTCTCTGCTCTCCCATGCCTCCTTTATCCTGAGACCTGTATCGTTCCTGGGAGACAAGGCCAAAGTGGAAAGTAGATTGTTGCTGCTCCCTTCCCAGGAGGTGCTACTCTATGGCTTGCCACCTAGGGACACCTGGTGGCAAGGCAGCCTCTGTTAGGCAGAGCTTGGAAGCACTTCACTGAGAGGATAACTTGTAAAACTCTTGCATCATCTCCATGATTATTTAAGAGGTGCTAAAGGAGGTGTGTTTAAAACGTTCTTATCTTTAGTACTATCGATTTCTTCTCTCAATTGACAGAGGGGGAGGAAAAAGGCTGCAAACGAGAAAAATAGCAGCTTTACACATGAAACAGTCTAGTATCCCAGACTGCCGGACAACTGGGGAAACCCATTAACTTTGGTTTTTGTTTCTCAGACATCACAAAAATAATAGGAAACCATACACTTCAGTGCAACAAAAAGAACTCTTAGGGAATTGGGCAACCTAAAAGAAGCCAGAATTGCAATCTGCTTGGAAAAGGAACACCACCACTACACTTTTATAAATTAATTCCATCAACATAGCATCCTGTCAGGTTCACCTTCATTGCTTTAGTACAGGCATGGCCAAACTTCGGCCCTCCAGATGTTTTGAACAGCAACCCCACAGTCCTTTGCCATTGGCGATCTAAGTTTAGAATTCTGGGAGTTGTGGTCCAAAACATCTGGAGTGCCAAAGGTTTGCCATCACTGACCTAGATCATCTTCATTGCTTTAGTAGTAGTACCACATCTGACCACCACATGCTTGTCGCCATGAACCACCATTCTTAAAAAGAGATGATTGCCTTTATAAGTTGAATGGAGATGCTCTCAGCATCTGTAAGAAAAAAGAGTGATGAAGGGAAGGGAGGGGGAATCCCTGCCTGTGGCAGACATGAAAACAATTAAATTATGTTATATAAGCACTCGCTCAGATGGGAGGCATTTCCAGTCTCCATTTTCTCCTCATTTGTCCCTGTTCATTATCAAATAAAACAGGGCTTAATGGGATCTGTGGCCAAACTCCATTTTAAAAACCCATTCCACCCAAAATCACAGGCCTGAAGAAATACTTGGATAAATCTGTGAATATCAGCTTCTGTGTTGGAGTTGCTCCTCTACAACTCTGTGTCTTTCTGAGTGGGAGTATTTAATGCTAATCGATAGCCTAACTGAAAGCTTCCAGCAGAGAATGAACCCTTTTTTGGCAAGTGACACAGCGTTAAACCTGCTCCAAACCTGCTGAAATATATCCTCCTCCTGTATATCTGTCTGTGAAGATTCTCAGTCATCCAGGTGCGTTTATCTGGGAGTTGAGTCATGGCTACTGGACTTCTTTTTGAGAGATAGAAACGTTTCGCTGTTCATCCAAACAGCTTCATCGATGACTCCTCCTGTATAGATTTGCTGACCTATTGTGCTTAAATTTTATTTTTGTTTAGTGGTTGCCTCTGGAGGTTAATATTATTTGTTTGCTTTCAGTCAAGGTTGGGTGGGTGTGGAGTTTTAATTGTTGCAAACTGCCCAGAGTACTGGCTTGCCATTAGATGGGCGATATAAAAATGCAGTTCATAAATGAAATGAAATAAAAAGATAACAGTGCTGTGCATTGCTGGTGGTGCCTTTCTGTCCCACCAGCGCCATTCAGCCTATGGCTTGGCTTGGCTGTTTATATTTCCTCATTCATGGGAACCTGGCCTTCATGGAGATTCAGAATTGGACACAAATACTCATGTACCCGGACAAGGATGGAAACAGATTGTTAGCAGAAGGGCACTAAGTGGGTCACCTCTATTCTATTGAGGCCCCGAGAAAGCTAAGAGCTTGTGAACATCCCTTGTATAAACTGTACTGCCAGGAGGGTGGAACTCTGCCCTCGACAAAGTAACAGATTTTGTCACTACAGTGGACCCTTGTATAACAAAGGGTTTGTATAACATAAAATCTGTACAACATAAAAAAAATCCAGAAATAGGGGAAATTTGCTTAACAGAATCACCTATGGGGCAAATCTGTACAACATAAAAATGGGATTACTCTGTTTTCAATGCATTCCTATGGGAAATTTTTATAAAGGAAAATTTGTTTAACATAATTTCATTTGAAATGAATTAATTCCTTTATACGAGGTACCACTGTATTTGAATCAAAGGTTCATTCATACATTACATGAATGGTTGGGAAACTAGCAGTGGTCCCAGTGACAAACCAGGTGTGCTATGAAGAACCTGTTGCACAGAGTTCTGACAATGCAGCTGCCAACATATTTCTAGGAATCTCAGGAACTTTCATTGAGATTATGAAGGGTGCACAATACCACTTCAGTTTTCTTTATGGATGCCTAATGATGCCGTCACCTAATCAGATACATCGAATCTTCACATGCCTTGTTTATTATGTGATTCCCTAGCTGCGCAGGATTGCGCGGGCGCGTTGTGTGCTGCCAAGTTGCATGTGACCTTCAGTGACCCTTGTAGGGCTCACATGGCAAGTGAGATATTTAAGGAATGGTTTTATCAGTGCCAGTCTCCCCTCCAGTGAGCTTCCAATGGCCAACTGTGGATCTAAACACCTATCTCTGGAGTTCTCATCTGTTACTTTATCTATTGCTCTGCACTGGGTACGCTGGATTGCCCACTATTAACTCATTCAGAGGAGAGAAAGAACACCCTGAGGAAAAACAAACAACACCACAGAAGTGGAAAAACAAATGGGATTTTTAAACAAGAGTTTTGTTTGTGAATATCCATGTAGCAACAAACTTGCAGAAAGTTCCAGCAGAAAGCTCCTGAACGAAAATGGCCAATTGTTGGGTGCAGTCCTCACATTCCCTTTTAAACTAATAGTCAATTGTCATGAACTGGCTGGACAGCTCAGTGTTTTAGGCACTTGGTGGCAGAAGCAGAAGGTGGCAGTTTGGTTCCCCCTATGCCTCCTGGGTAGGAGAAAAGGAAGCCTGGGCAGCTTTGGGCTAGCTGCACAGTCCCACGTCATCCCCAGATGAAGGGAATGTCAAGCTATTTCTGATTATTTTCTACCTTGAAAAAAACCAAAAGGAATAAAGCAAAGTCTCTAGGCAGATAACAAGTAATTATGCAGGCTACTCAATGCTTGCCACCTCCCAGCAAGCTGGGTACTCATTTTACCAACCTCGGAAGGACAGAAGGCTGAGTGAACCTTGAGCTGGCTACTTGGAACTGAACCTCAGGTCGTGAGCACAGTTATAGCTGCAGTACAGCGGTTTAACCACTGTGCCACAAGGAAAACCCTGGGAAGTGTCACAAGCAACTTTACAGCATCTAGTTGTTGTTATTATTAAATTGTTCACCTTGCCAACGTATTTTTTTTAAATGTGGCTACAATCTTATAGGACCAACATTAAGTTCATCAGCATAATACTAAGCCATGAAATGGCTCTAGTTAAAAAGGTAGAAGGTATATTTCTTGTTGCATTGCAGCCCACGCCTTCACTAGGAAATGTCAACACCACCTTCTTAACTAATGACAATGCAGGGCTGAATCTTATGCGAATGGAGTTACACCAACATAATTACTCCATCAGAGGCTGGCTAATATGACCAATAAGCTTAGAAATCCATGAGTTCATTGCCCCAATGTATCCCACCTCTCTGTGCCTTAGATGTCATGGGGAACAGGAGAAACAGCACTCAAAGGAACAAAGGCAGGAAAGGTGCATCACTGCTCCCAACTTGCCACTCTTTAGGCACAGGATTATTGCCCAGTGAAACCTGACAAGCCTGAGAAGCAGGATTCACTCCTTGGCAGGGTCAGCGCCTCCTGGCCAAAGCTTAGAAGATTATTTCCCTCCCCTTATTATTTCTTTCAAAATTAAAAAAGCTCTGAGACTAGTTTAAATTGCTTAAAGCTATTATTATCGTAATTGAAACATCATTCCATCCTGGGAGCAACATCAAACGCTTCCCTTTTATCAGGCTGCCTAAGAGGCTCAAGCCAGCCAGTCTTGTCTCCGGGGTAAGAGACTATTGGCTTGGCAGGGCGCAAGCTTGTGCGGGATTCCACCCCTCCCTGTCCCGTTTGATACAGGTCAGCGATTCCATTAATGTCACCTGATAAGAAAGCCAGGGCCTTAATATGTGAAAGATCACATGTCCTGGGAAAATGAGGTCTTGTTTTAATTTAAAACAGGATTGTTTTGTTTTGTTAAAGGGATAGATTTTACTCTTCATTCCAAAGCAGTACAAAGTACATTGTGTAGAATAACAGTTCGGCTCTTGGATCTATTTTTTTTTTTTAAAAGATCAAAGATCCCTGAAACCTGGTATGTGTGATGAAGTCAATCATTTCATTGCAATACACTGATAAGTATATAGGTAAGGATTCTATTTTGCACTTGATTGGGGGAAGAACTTATGGGAAGTTAAGGGTACTCCTACCGGTAGGTGAGATGAGACATGCCACATGATTTTCCTTCTAATGATGCACAGCATATCCCAACATAACTTGTTTTTATTTATTTATTAGGATTTAGACTACCCATCTGGCAACCAGGCCACTCTGTGGGGCTTACAGCAAGAGTACATCCATATACAACAAGGATTAAATAACAACTTGCTTTAAAAAAATAATAAATGAAAATTTCGAATTTCGTTTGGAAGGTTATTCCATAAGTGTGGGGCTACTGCTGAGAGGGCCCAATTTCATGTTTTATCTTTATTGGCCTCTCTCGGTGTTCGTGCCCTCAGAGGCCTGGCCTCGGAAAAGAGGGTGTAACAGGCAGTTTTCATTGGGCGAAGACATTCCATTAGGTCCTAAACTGCTTAGGGCTGCGTTTGGTGCAGTCCTAGAGTTACTAGAGTGGGAGATATATGTTGGTGTTTTCTCAACCCTGTCAACAATCTAGCTGCCAAGTTCTTGACCAGCTAGAGTCCCTGCATAAGCCTCAAGGGTAGCCCCATGTACAGAACATTGTAGTAATCCATTCTTGATTACCAATGCATGTACCAGTGTAGTGAGGGCCCCGGTATCCAGATAGGGACACAGCTAGGTGATCTGCTGCAGATGGAGGTGGGCAGAGCAGACTACCAACGCTACCTGAGATTCCATAGATACCATCATAAGAAGAGCCATGCTGGATCAGGCCAAAGGCCCATCTAGTCCAGCTTCCTGTATCTCACAGTGGCCCCACCAAATGTGTCTGGGAGCACATGAGACTAGATATCTATCTCCTGATACCACTCCCCTGCATCTGGCCCTTGAAGTACCCCAGTTTTAAGCCTGGAGATTACACATCTCCATCATGGTTTGTAACCTGTGATGGACTTTTCCTGCAGGAATCTGTCCAGTCCCCTTTGAAAGCATCCAGGCCAGATGCCATCCCCACATCCTGTGGCAGGGAGTTCCACAGACTTTGCCTCTCTTATCATCTTCTTACATTTTTCTTGCCAGAGTTTGTGTTGAGAACACCCAATCTCATTCACTATTTGCAATTTCAGGAGGTGGTGGTGAGTTTCCATGCTACAATCCACTGGCTTCCCAAGATCCATATTTGAAACATAATGCTTACTGTTTTGCCACATTTTTTTAAAAAAAGAATTGGCTATTAGTCACAGAAAGTTGTAGGGCAATGGTAGGCAGCAGATTTTACTTTGTATCCTTTCATTCTGTTTTTATCAGATTTCCCCTTCAGACTTTTGTTTATTCCACTACAGTGAGAGGTTTATACTTTATGTATATAGTACCCCTCCGTTCACCTATGAGGTCCAGCCTGATCATTGGGCAAAGTGACTGTCAATTGCTTCAAGCAAGAGATTTTGGACTTTATGAGAGGACGAATCTTGCCTGTTTCCTATGTAGTATTCTCCTTACCAGAAAGAGTGTGCAAAGGAATCTTCCTTGTTGTCCTGCTAGAACTGTCATACATCTTTGAATTTCAATGTTTGCCAACCTTTTGGACTCGGTATTAATATAGCCTGTCATAGGTATGAGCAGGGCAGGAGGGAAGGTGCTCAGCTGTTCTACTTACCTATGGGGCCCCCATGTGTTCATATGCATTGCTGAAACAACAGATCTTTTTGTGTGTGGCATTTCAATGGACCATAGGCAGTGCATGCTATGTTTAATATGTCCCTTGGCAAACAGTAGGAAGGGCCTTGATGCCTCGCTGAAGCTGTGAATTGTGTGTTGGCTTTCCAAGGTTTGTGGGCCTTTTGCTTTTTTGAGGTGCTCTTTATTTAAATTAATGAAAATGGACTTAACTTACAAGAGTTAAAAAGGGTTTTAAAGGCTGATTAAAAATTAAATCAGCTGTCTGTTATCCCCCAGGGGGGTCTTGTTTTAAGAGCTGTAATTCAGCTGAAAGTCAAACAAGTAATCCTTTTAACACAGATAATTCTTGTGCTGGAAAGAATTTATTGAAATTGTTTCTTTGCTCTGAAATGTCCAAACTTTCGGTGCGGCAGAGGCAGTGGGAATTCAAGTTTCTACTTCCAAGTATGCTGGTTGGGTCGCAAGTTTTTTTGTTGTTGTACCCATTGGGAAAATGGGTCCCCTTTCTAAAAAGGAGGGCCAGATAATTGTCGAGGCCATATTATGCATTGGCTTTCTCACATACCATTGTACAATTCGGTTGTTCCCATAGAAAACCCCTTTGATTTAGTATATTAAATTTTAAGAGCAGAGTCCACAGAGAAGCATAGAATTGCAAAGCTGAAAGAGTTCCTGAGTGCCACCAAGTACTGTCCCCTGCCAAGCCAGAACAATCAGGGAAGGATATATCACAAATAACA
Organism: Phrynocephalus versicolor; assembly: GCA_023846285.1. Classification (NCBI taxonomy): domain Eukaryota; kingdom Metazoa; phylum Chordata; class Lepidosauria; order Squamata; family Agamidae; genus Phrynocephalus; species Phrynocephalus versicolor. Next base: position 23,469,093 of record JAHTLZ010003518.1, on the reverse strand, counting down.
GGTTTAGCAAGAGGGAAGGATGAAGAAAGGAGATGGGGAGTGCATGGCAGGCCTCGGAAAGCAACAGTTTGCCCCAGATGGATGTGTTGCAAGACTCTTTTGGTTGTCACAGTCAAGTGCATCTGTCTTGTGACTCCATAAGAATGGCACTTTTGGATGTGGGCATATGACCCTGGGCAATGGCAGTCATTATCTTTGTTGTCAGCATTCATGGGCAATCATCCTTAAAGCAGACATGTGACTTGGCTTGAAGCAGGTTCCTGCTGCGGCCACTGAGCCTAGTTCCATTCAGAAGTGCTTGTGCCCACTGTTTGCAAAGAGAAAAAGAATGGGGCAGGGCCATTTGCTTTCAGTACGCAAGGCATCGCTCTCGGTGAGTATCAAGGACTTGTTATTTCCCAAAGCAAAGGCCAACTACAAGAATGCTCCAGATGCTAGCAGTTCCACATAGATCAAGCATTTGAGAATGGCCCCAGCAAAACAGCAGCATGGCATTTTTCTGTCAATCCAATGGGAAGGAAGAGCTTCCCTCTAAACAACATTTCTGAACTTATTGGCAGATTTTGATTCACAGGAAAGTATTTAAATACAGTATTTAAATATTTTAGAAGAAAATAAAAACCCTTACTAATCCCTTGCTTCCTACTAGTTAACTGGACAGATCGTTTTGGTTGGTTGGTTGTTTCTGTATCAAACATGAAGGCAGCAGTTCTACATTTCAGCAGGAATTTGTCCCAGGTCATATATCAAAAATTCTCTCGTTGGCGTGACCAGTGGAAAATAACCTGTCCATTCCCAGACATGTACTAACAGTAAGACAAGACCAACTACTGGAAGCACATAATGTCCTTGCTTAAAAAATTGTAGTTGCTTCTGATTTATTTCTAAATCCAATTCAAAATGCTGGTGAGAGTCTTTAAACAGCTCAGTCTTTGACATCATGAGACTGTGATATCTCTCGGATGAAACTACCTGCCAACTGAGATCTTTGACTAATTATTCTCTCATTTGTTTTTATATCCTCAGACATTGTGTCTAACAGGTGAGGGTCTTCTAGGGATAGTCCTCTTGCAGTGATTTCCCCTAGTCCTTAGACCTCCACCTTCCACTAAAGAAGTCTCATTTTAATCCATCTTTTAATGGTCTTCTACCAAGCAGCTAAAGCAGTGGTGGCAAACCTTTGGCACTCTAGAAGTGGAATCCTGGGAAATTGGAAGTGACCTTATCCGGAGTCCTTCTAGCCTAGGATTATCAGCTCTGACTTGTCATGGGCTCTGTATGATTTGAGGCAGAATTCTTTCCTAGCCATGTTTGGAAGATAGATCCGGCATTCCGGGATGGGCTTCCACCCAAGCTATAACCAGGGCTACCCTTGCTTTATTTTCAAAATCAAGACAGAGTGGTGGGTTTGAGCGATACACTTTGCCTCCAACTTTTGTGCATTTGCTGCATTGTCTGAAACAGACCTGTTCATGCACAGGCTACAAGTGCAGGTCGCTCAGATCAGAACGTCTTGATATCTGAGGGGCGCTATGATAGGAGCCTTTACAAAGCACCTTTCTTGTTCCAAAAAAAAAAAAATTACATCTGCCTCGGTCTACAGCAGCTGTTTAGGAAAGGAAGCTATCTAATTGCTGAGACACTGCTATGATATGGTGCTCCTGTTTTTTCTTCTTTTTTAAGAAGTTTAACAGGCACGTGAGTTCAATTCCCAGAAATAAATTCCATCTCTCAGTAGCTTATCAATGTGGGGCCTTATGGTCAAGAGAAGCAAATTATACAGATGATAAATGTGGAGCAATGAATAAACTGTGGCTCCAGGAATGGCATTTTGAATGGAATTCCCCTCACCCACACATCCCCAACCACCTACACACACATGCACATACATTGGCACAAGGTGTGGTTTCATGCAACCTTACTTCACCTAAACAGGCAAGATTCAGACAAATAAAAGCAAAATCAGGACACGGTTTTATTATATGCATTTCCCGAACGCCTCTTTCTGCAGTCTGGGGGCACTGTTGTGCTTGCTTTTTACCTTGGAAAAAAAGCTCAATTGCCAATTGAAAATAAAGTCTTTGAAAATAACACAACAGATTGGAACTGTTAACAATTGTGACCCTGCTGCAAGGTGATTGAAATACAGCTACAATGGGGCTGGGATAATGTTCTGAAGAAAACAGTCTATTTCAAGGAAGCCGGAGGGCTCCATAGGTGCTTACTAGGAAAACAGATTCTTTGGTTCCTTTTTAAGCTAACCAGTCTGATCCACATCTCCAAGACAAATATATCTGGTCTTTCAATTCACATCTCTCTGGATTTGGTGACAAGGTTCTTGGCTGAAAAACATACCCGAAAACGTGTATATGAATGTGCATTTTAAATTTCAATACATAGAATAATGAAAAATGTTAGGGCAACATAAATACAAGATGCATCTTGTGGAAAAAAAACATTCAAAATGTATGTGGGGTTATTAATATTTTTGAAAGAAATTCCACAGGTACAAAAAGTCTACTGACAGGTCTACTGACATTGATTAGAGACATGATGGTCCATGGATAATTTGTCACAGGTCATTAGCAGAGGAAACGTGTCCTTGAAAGAAAGCGAAGTCTCCTGGCATTTTCTGAATGTTTTGCTACTGACAACTTTGCTGCCCAGAAGACTTCACTATCACAAGCAAAATAATATATAGTCTGGTTTTCAAAATGTATTTTGATGTCTGTACTAAATTATGGAATAACTGGTAAGGTCACCCTCCCCCCAAAAGTCTAGCTCTTGACTAAACTTTACTCTTGACTAAAGTTTCAAAATATAAAGGGCTTTCATTATGTGGCATATGGATGGATAAGCAAGACAATTCTATTAATTTTATCCAGCCACTTGGCACAGGTTGTTAATCTCTAGCAGATAACTTCAAATACTCTTGGACAAAACTGATTTTCCTAGATCCTTTTTAATCATGCTGCAGACCTGGTTTGGGAATAGATTGTGCTTGGTCTCCCCTGTGAGATGATCTATGCCAGCAGAGAAACAGGAAGAATGTATGTGCCTATCAATTCTTAATCCAGTGATGGGATTTTCAATCCAGCTATAAAGCAGGTCCTGCTTAAAGGTTCCAAGGGTAAATTGGGCAACATGCCAGTGGGCATGTGGCTTGGGCTGGTCTACAGATATTGACAGAGGCCTACCTACCGAATTGAATCAATGAAACCTTTGGTTTATTGTATAAAAATCATGACTTTTTCCCATTGGCCAAAAAGATTGGAGGATTTCGAGGTATCCCTCTGAGTAGGGTGAATGTTGGCATTACTGTATTGTTCAACTTCAACTTCCTAGGTTAAGTTGGAGGTTTATTGCTCTCCCCTAGGGCTGCACAGGGTTCTGTCTTGTTTCCTCAGCTGCTTAAAAGCTATTTCACTTCCTGCCAGCCTATTAATCTTGTAGGTGATTTGGACTACAATTCCCATTATTCCTAACTGTTGGCCATGCCAGCTGGTACTAATGGGGATTGTGGACCAAAAGGCTTCGAAGGTGCCACACTGGGAAAATACACATCTAAAAATGTGTCTTATCTCCAAACCGTCTGCTCATGCCTACTTTTTGAGCAGAGGACCGTGTCACAAAAATGAGATTTGGAAGACAGCAACATCCCAACCTACACATCATTCCAGGAAGTACAGCTGAGTTTGGCTCACTGGCCCTACTGTTGAACATTTTACATTCACCTTTGCTATTACTGTTCCAAGAAACCTAAAACCCATGCTGGAGAAAGTTACCTGTCTGGACTATCACTTCAAAAATCCCCAAGCCAGCCTTTTGGGATATTGGGAATTATCATCTCAGAAATCCATGTTTCCATCCTCTCCCCAATAGATGCACATGTGCACATGTGTACAGTTTGGAAAACATGAGGTCCATCACTAAGGATGTCCAAACGAGATTGGACCAGTGGGTGGAAGAAAGTTCTGAGGTTGTATTTGTGTGTGTGTGTGTGTGTGTGTGTGTGTGTGTGTGTGTGTGTTTTGTTGCTGTTGTTGTTGCTGCTGCTGCTGCTGCTGTTGCTGTATTTTTTATGTACCTGCGGTTTCACTGGGTAGCCATTTGCAAAATAAAACCTGCAGACTTTATCAGAGGTTTGTTGTGAGGAATGGCTATTACGAAGAAGGAAGCATTATCAGCATACAGCTTTTGGGATAGGCAGAGCTGTAAAATTAAATTTTAAAGCCTATCATGGAGAACTGAATATCTATTAACATTGTACAGAGAAAGCATTTTCCAGGGCACATGTAGAAAAATGCTTCTGTTGTCAGACCCCTTGAGAGCAACTATCATAAGGCAGAATTGAAGTTTATTTTAAGCAGCTACAAGTGAATGTCATAAAAAGGAATTCTAATTTCACATCCTTCCCCCCCCCCACCTTCTCTCTCATTGCTTTATAGGTCTTGAGCCCTCTGGGGAGTTTGACAAATCCATATAATGCCCCGAAGTGCTAGAATTTGCATTTGCAGCTCCAATATAACTGAGAGGCGTGTTCGTGTGGCAGGCGTACTCATGATCACTAGAAAGTTAGATATTAAATAAACATCTAAAAAGTCCTCAGGGTATATATATATAATATTATATAAATATAATATTCTTCCCAAAGTGAATTTCATCTGAGTTGTGAGGGACTGACTCCAGGGCAGCCACCCCTCTGCCAGGCGGAGAAAGTGATAGAAGGAAAGCGTTTTGGTTTATGATCAGTATCTAGAGATGGGCACAAAATGACATTTTTTTGGTTACTGTTCTCCGTTATTCATTTCGTTACGTAACGGTACGAATAACAACTGTTGCGATGGGGCAGGCTCGAACCAAACAGAACCAAGAAAATTTTCTTTGGTTCTGTTCGTTTCCATTACTGGCGTCGCGGGTTTCCCAGGTCTAGGCCAGGGGGTGCGGGGTGGCAGTCTGCCGGGGCGGTGGCTCCCGGGGCGGAGTGGTTCCCGAGGCGGAGTGGTTCCCAGGGAGAAGGGCCCCAGTTAGGGTGGCGCTGCACGGAGTGCCGGGGGTAGTGACCCGACGGGGGTGGCGGACGGCATGGTGGATCGGTCCTTGGGGAGGGGGCTCAAGGAAGGGCGGCGCTCGGCGGTGCTCCAGGGGTGGTGGCCTGTTGGGGGTGGTGATCAGAGTAGTGCCCGGCTCCGGGAGGACTCCCAGTGGCCATGTGATCGCTCTCCCAGCAGGCTTGCCACCGGCTCCGGTGGTGTCCGGCCCTGGGAGGGCTCCCCATGGCTGCGGAACGGCTCTCCCAGGAGGCTTGCCCCGGTCCTGGGAGGGCTCCCAGCGGCCCCGGGAATGCTCTCCCGGCCTGCATGCCACCGGCTCCGGTGGCACCTGGCCCTAGGAGGGCTCCCTGCGGCCGCAGCTTGCTGCACCTGAAAACGAAGAAACGGAAATGAAGTGGGCCCCGGGCCCCCGATAAACAGAAACAGAACGAAGCGGACCCCAGGGCCCAAATAACGACCACGAAACACCATTTTGCCATTTCGTGCCCATCTCTATCAGTATCATCACAGACTTCTTAGCTGGTCTCAGAAGTTAGCAGGGCCAGGGAGCTTCTGAGTCCAAGCTATCAGTGTTGCCTGGGTTTTCTTCTGATGTGCAATCTTATAAGGTTGAACCATGAAGGTCCATTCCGATTTTTCTTCCAGTGTTTAACATGGTGCTGTCCTATGGCCTTAGCCTTTGGGCTTGTACCTGAGGTTTCAGGCCCAAAGCCTAAGGCCTAGGCCTGCCCCTTGTGATGCCATAGAGGCTGGCTCTTGTGTGACATCAAAGAGGCAGGCAGGGTTGGGAGGAGGCCCAGAACTGCCCCTAGGCCAGCTGAATGCGGAAACAGGCACAAAACACCCCACTTCCTGCCTTGCGACAAACAATGTGATACACTCCGGGGATTATGCCCACACATTTCCTCCCCAATCCCCTCTCTCACACTCCTGGTGTTTTTCCTCACTGGTGCTGAGTGAGGAAATGATGCACATGCCAACACTTTCACACTGAGCCAGTCATTCCTGTCAGCAGCTGAGAATCGGTGGAAATGAGTATGCAAGCTGCCAACCCAACCTAACATAAAAATACAGCTTTTCCTGCTGAACTGAGCTTTGTCTCCTTGCCTGAGGGCCAGTCTACAGAGACTTCAGCAGTATCCTGAGGCGTGGCAACCCTACATCCATGCCAAAGTGTACACACCCACCCTGCAGTTGTGGTGCTCCTCCTACCATATCCACCAACAAAAATAACTATTCCCCCCCGCCCCCCGCCAGCAGCATTTTTTAAAAAAGACTTACATCAAGCTTTCAGAAGAGAAAATTTATTTGGGAGATGACCCCTTTGTTCTCATCCCATTTGCTCCTCAGTCAACATCCATGCACCTTTCCAGACCCGCCTTGAAAGAATTTGTCAACTTTGTACTGAGGTGGAAGGATGAATGAGGAAATGATAGCCTTTATCAGTCGGCAGGTGTCCATGGGAAGATTTACCGCTTGTATCTCAGAGGAACTGACAGGTTGTTATTTCTACGAGAAAATCATTTGTCACATGGCAAATATTAAACTACAACATGTCAAACATGACAGTGATACGTAGCGGTGCTTTTGAAAGATAGACATGAGTAAAAACAAGATCACAGAAGAACCAAGTCATTTATCTTCTCCAGAGCCGGGCTTCCTTTGGTATCTAGGAATCACAAAACAGAGAAGGGAATTGAGAGGCTTGTAATCCAAGAAGACTTGAAATCTGTTAAGAAAAGGCTAGGGTAGTGCCAAAGAATAGCGTCCAAGGGTACGAAGAGTAAACCAGCCTGTGTAGGTGGTGAAGGAGACAAAAGCAAAAGGCAGAGGAGGTTAAAAGTTCTGAGAGGATCAAAACAAACCACACTTGAAGCACAACTTGATCACTTATAATGAAAACTTGTTTCTAGCGTATTTACTCACTTTTCCTGCTTCCTTTTCCTAGGGCCATCTGGGAGGGTGGAGGAAGAGAAGCTCAAGGGGATGGGGCAGCATGCAATATTGCGCCAAATAGGACTATGGACAGAAGGCTGAGCCAGGAGCCCTAGTGAGTATCTGCATAAGCCAAAGGTTAGCAACCTCACAAGTTCTGGGGGCTGCATTCAACCATCCTTGGAGGACTGCGCCCACTCCTGCAACACTCACGCCCCCACCCCCCAATTCTTCTCGCAAAAATCATGACTGCAAAACAGCTACACAACTTCAGCACTGGCAATAAAAAAATTGACATTGTTAAAGCTTTTGCAATACAGTGGACCCTCGTATAAAAAACAGTTTGTATAACATAAAATCTGTCCAACATAAAAAATTCCGGAGATAGGGGAAATTTGCTTAACAGAATCGTCTATGGGTGAATCCGTACAACATAAAAATGGCCGCAATTAGGGATTATTCCGTTTTCAATGCGTTCGTTCCAAAGGAAAATTTGCTTAACAGAATTTCCTTTGGAATGAATTAATTAATTTGCACAAGGTACCACTGTACAGTACTTTCATTCAATCATCAATCCAAATGGAGGCTGCTGCCAGGAAATCAGAAGATGACTGGGACTAGGAAGGGCAGCAATGCAGGAATTAGGAAAGATTGTCAAGTGCAATGATGTGTCACTGAAGACTGAGCATGATCACCCACACTCTTGCATTTCTGATAACTGTACGTGGGTGTGAAAGCTGGACAATGAATAAAGCTTTCAGGGAGGGGAATTGACTCCTTTGAAATGTCATGCTGGAGGAGAGCTCTATAGATAGTCTTGACTGCTGGAAAAGATGAAAAAGTGGATCCTAGAGCAAACTGTGCCTAAACTTTCTCCATAGAGAAAAATGACAAAACTAAGGCTGTCGTACTTGGGGTTGATCATGAGAAGGCGAGACTCACTGGAACAGATTATATTCCTGGGAAATTTGAAACCAGGGAAAGAGAAAGACCAAGTATAAGATGGACTGACTCTGTAAAGGCAGCCACAGCCTTGAGTTTACAAGAGTTGAGCAAGGCTGACAAGGACAGGATATTTTGGAGTTTGCTGAGTCGGCAGCAATTTGGCAGCATGTAACAACAACGAGGGATTGAAATGACTCTGGCACAAGTTTGTGCCGAGCTTTGTCATAGGAAAGAGGGGTGCTTTCAACATTCAGTGTTACATGTTGGGAGGGGTTCATTTAAAGCAGGCCTGCCCAAAGTCCGGCCCGGGGGGGGGGGGGCAAATCCGGCCCGCCAGGCCATTCTGTGTGGCCCGCAGCTGGCTGGCCTACCCCTCCCTCCCCCTCCATCACCCCATGTTTTTAAAAAGAAAGTGGGTGGGGCTTGCAGTGGGGTGGCATGGTTGGGGAGCAACCGGGCCCTGACACATTCTCAGCCACCAAATCTGGCCCTCCTTACAAAAAGTTTGGGCACCCCTGATTTAAAGTAACTTAAAATATAGAAACTCTTTAAATTACTTCACAGAATTATCATTTTGACAAGTTAGCTCTAGTGTGTCCAAATACATATTTTTAGGTTATTCTATTAGTGGGGGCTTGGACACTGTCTCAGAGTCCCGTCCTGAGGACACCATTTGAGACAGCCAACAGCATGGATCTCCAGTGAATCGTTTTTGAAACAGGAGGGGGTCACAAACTATTGGCAGCTACGTGTTGTGAGGAAGGCAGCTAGCATCTTCAACTATTATGACGTTTTCACTACCCAACCCACCAACTTTGTGGATGGCTTGGATGGTTTTAAAATTCCTTGGAGAGTTCAAAGTGTTCAGGAGGATCATGCCGCAGAAACTGAGGCAGCTGATCAGAAAGAGCAGTTAATAAATGGCTAGCATGGACAACTCTTGTGAGGGTGAAGTGGGATGTTGTGATAGAGTACGGAGCTGCTGGGTTTGGGCCATTAAGTTTCCATCATCGTGCAGTACAGGACACAAGACTCTGAAAGTCACCATTCCTTGTATTTGGATCAGGTGTAGGCAACGTGTGATTGTCCATGGGTGTTTGGACCATATTTTCCATTAAAGTGTTCTGCTTATATACTGCCCCATACCACTTCAAGTAGTCTCTGGGTGGTTTACAGTTTAATTATGCAGGCTACACATTGCCCCCCCCCCCAGCAAGCTGGGTACTCATTTTACTGACCTCATAACGATGGAAGGCTGAGTCAACCATGAGCCTGCTAGCTGGGATTAAACCCCAGGTCATGAGCACAGTTTTTCCTGCAGTACAGGCATTTAACCACTGTGCCATGGGGCTCTAAATCTTCATCAAAACAGTAATTAGTAGACATGGGCACGACTTGGCGAAATTCTCGTTTCCGTTTCCATTACTCGTTTCCATTACGCAACGGAAACGGTAACGACAATTACTCCCCCAGAACTCAAACTCGAACCGACAAAAGAAAAATTGGGTCTGATTTGTCGTTGTTGTTCCTGGCATCACAGCGATCGCGCGATGCCAAGCGGCACAGAAAAAAAGTTTTAAAAATAAAAAAAAACCCGATTCCAGGCCAAAAAAGCAGGCAAAAATATGCCTGCCTGAGGGCACCTACCAGAGGGGTGGTTTCTGGGGGGGGTCCCCACTCCAGCCTTCCCCCCCTCCTGTCCTGGGCTGGTGGTACCAGGCTGGGAGGGAGCATCCTCGGCGTCTCCATTTGCCATGCGGTGTGGGGGGATCCAAAATGGCGACCGCAATATTTTTTTTGAAATCGTGGTCCAAAAACCCACCAAAGCACCACAGAAA
>JAHTLZ010003518.1:23440624-23459311 GCA_023846285.1 Phrynocephalus versicolor | reverse complement strand
GTGGTCCAAAAACCCACCAAAGCACCACAGAAACATGCGAAAATTAGGTATTTTAACTGCCTGATTTTTTATAGTAGCAGCAGTGGGTTTTTCGTGCAAAAAAAGTCTCCATTGATTTTATTTTATTTTATTTTTATTTTTTTACACCTGCACACGCGCAATGATGGGCTGGCCATGGGATGGGACCATGCAAATTTTTGGAGCCATTCCACCAATCGCATGGCCAGGTTTTGCTGAGACTTCTGGATGTGCCAGAGAGGGCATTAAAAGCCCACCAACCCTAATCCTAATCCTAATCCTAACCCTAACCCTAACCCTAACCCATACGCCAGTACACTGTGTTCTTAGTGGGCCAGAGGCACCCAGAGGTACAGCCCACTAACCCACCGTAACCTTAACCGTTACCCTAAGCCTAGCCCTTACCCCCTAACCCCATGCTCTGGGAACTGGAAGTCAAGTCGCGCTAAATTGCGGCGGTAACGACAAACGACAAACGACACGACGAAACGACAAATTTTTGAAACATTTCACAAAAAACGGAAACAACCCGAAACGGACCCGTCCCGAAAAACGACAACTCGAAATTTTTTTTTTCTGGTCGTGCCCATCTCTAGTCATTAGTGAGGAGATCCGGGAGTCGTCTTTTGAGAACATGTGGAGAGGTCCACCTTGCCCATACTTATAGAGCCATTAAGAGATCATAGGGCCTTTTCACACGACCCCTAAGATCCGCTGGCCACTTAAATTCAGACCAGAGATCTTGGGGGTTTGTTGCTCTTCCTGTATCCCCACCTCTCCGCACTTCCTTGCTCCTGTCTGCGTGAGGGAAGGGAGAAAAAGGGGGACAAAAGAATGCAGGCTTACCTCAGTTTGCCAGTCCAAGCCTCCCCAAGCCCCGTCGTCGTCCGGATTCCTTCTCTTAAAGGGGCGGGAGGCAAAAACAACAACAAACAGAAGTGAGGAGAGCCTGGCACTCACTCCTTTACATCCGGATCTGGGATTTTTCACCCTCCAAGAGCAGGTACCTGAAAAGTGCGCTGGGACGCGCTTAGGTGGAGGTGGCCACACTTAATTTTCTGTAAAATCCGGAGCTGGTGGGGAAACAATTTTAAGCTCCGGAGCTGGGAGCCATTTGCGGCGGAGTTTAGGGGTCGTGTACAAATACCCATAATGTATCACATCTTGCTTCTCTGTTTCTTCATTTAGAAATCAGGGGCACTGGCGTAACTAGGGAGGGGCAGAAAAGTGTATTTGCTCTGTGGTATGCAGCAATCTGGGGGTGTCTGGGGGAAGCAGGAGGAGGAAACCATATACCACCTCGCCAGCAGTCCTCTTTCTGCCCTGCTACTGCTTGGCGAGCCTTAGTCAGGAGAAAAGAGGAGAGGGAAGCAGGCAACTTTCCCCCCCAAGCAGCACCTCCATTGATTGCTCCCCCCTCCTTCCCCCAGCCCCTAAGGCTTGGCGATCGTTAGCCTGAGGAAAGAAGGAGAGGGAAGCATGTGACGGAGGTGCTGCTTGGAAAAAAAATCCCATTGCCTGCTTCCCTCTTCTTCTTTCCCCAGGCTAATGATCGCCAAGCCTTGGCTGGGGGAAAGGAGGAGGGGGAAGCGTGCTACAAAGGTGATGCTTGATAATAAATAAATATTGCCTGCGTGGTGCTATCTGCTGCTGTGCGGTTGCAAAGGAGAGCCTTGTCCAGAAGACCCCCGAAGAGGACATGAGAAAGAGGGACCCTACTCCCCCTCCCCTGCTGTTCCCCCAGGATTGGGCACCCCTTGCTTGGTGGGTAAGACGTAGTTGGGGGGCAGGATGGGGTGCAAAGACTTACTTTGTCCCCAGGCACTCCAAACGCTAGCTACGCCTCTGATTAGGGGGTAACCTAGAAGGTTACTTCATGGTGCTTCATCACAGTACTGTTGGAGCAAGAAAAAAATGATGGCGGGGGGGGGGAGAAGAACACAATTGCCATTTTTGGCAATGCTCACAGTTACTGGTTGTCGTTTTACACGCCTGCATGCCGCAAGGAGCGGGGAAAGAGATAATGAAGCAAGTCAGGGAGGGAATAATTCTGTCCTTGAGCCTTTTCACACGACCCCTAAGATCCGCTGGCCACTTACATTCGGATCAGAGATCTTGGGGGTTTGTCACTGTTCCTGTGTTTCCACCCCCTCCGCACTCCTGGCTGCTGGCTGCGTGAGGGGAGGGAGAAAAAAAGAAAGAAAAGAATGCTGGCTTACCTCCGTTCTGCCGGTCTCGCTCTTTTCCCGGCAGCATTCAGATCTCTTAAAGGGGCGGGGGGCAAAAAAAACAACAAACAGAAGCGAGGAGAGCCTGGCACCCACTACGTTAGATCCGCATCAGGGATTTTTCACCCCTGGAGAGCAGGTACCTGAAAAGTGTGCTGGGACGCACTTAGGTGGGCGTGGCCGCACTTAATTTTCTGTAAACTCCGGAGCTGGTGGGGAAACAATTTTAAGCTCCGGAGCTGGGAGCCATTTGCCGCGGAGTTTAGGGGTCGTGTGAAAAGGCTCCTTGTTGCTTGTAAACATTCCAGGGCTACATTGTGTGATAAAACTATTACAATAGCTTTGTGATTGCTGAGCCTTTGCAATAAGGTATTTTAAAAAATGAAAAAAACCGTCTGCTAGGGAGGAGTTTTGGGGCTTTTGTCTGAGGGGTTTCGTGCAGCTGCCTTGCAATATGGCAAATAAGCAATGTTCACTGCAAGCTTTTGAAGTTATTTTCCCCTGCTTCCTCAAGGACACAACCACCTAAGCGATTCACCTGGAACTGATCTCTAGGAACAGCATTTTCTTATTGTCTAATCTGCCAACAGCTCAGGAAAGAGACAGTTCAATTCTGATAGCCCAGGCTTCAACAATGTAGACTAGCACATTTTTACCCAGTTTGGTGACCCAGAACAATCTTGGCTACAAATTATTTATTTAAAATCACAGTTATCCATATATATTTAAAGCAGCAGAAGTTTAAAAGCTAGGAAAGACATTATCTTAATAGGCTTCTGCTTATACTTTTTTTTTTTAAAAATAATTTTCCATCTGCCTTGACCTTTGGTAATTTGTAATTTGATGTGTTTGAGTTGGTGTTAATCAGAGTTTTTATGGTGTACACGTAATTTATTTATTTATTACTCTTATAAGTATCTGTTTGTTATATAAATTTGTTGTACACCACCCAGAGAAGCAATTTGCTAGACGGGCAGTTTAAAAGTTCAATAAATAAATAAATAAATAAATAAATAAATAAATAAATAAATAAAATTTAAAAACCACAGAAAAACACAACTAAGATCAAGCATATCATAACAAAAGTTTAAATGCATGACTTCAGAAGTTGAATCCAGCCTCTCGGGCCTGACAGAGTACAAGAGGATAAGTACAGTCCATGAAGCTCCACTTTGAAGCTTGAGGATAGAACAGAATTAATGATAATAATCTTAGCATTGCAGAGCTTAGAAGGGGCCCTCTGGATTATCAAATCCAGCTGTGGTCAAGGAGGCTGTGAGATTCCTTGCAGGTCCACTAGCTGTTCCCCAGATGAAGAAGGACTAGACACATTGTTTTTATCAAAGTCTATTAAATTTTTATTAAACAAATTCAACATTGTTTTCTCAGTGTCTTTCTTTGACCATCCATCTGTGTAAGGCAACAAAACGGGAGGTTCCAAACTGGGATTAACTGAGGGATGACAAACAGAACAATCTCTAAAGAACTGATTATGAACACTTATCTGTGGTGTGCTACATGGTGGCACTGACCCGAACAGGCACACAGGGGACCACAGCTTCGAAACTCGTTCGTTGCTGGCACACTCCGTTCCCATCCAGGGATCCATCCAGGAGAGTTAGAAACAGCTCCTCTAACCCGAGACTCATATATCCCTTTGGGTGACTCTGGGTTGATCATGGGGAAGCCGGGTGGAGTTGGCAAAGGTAAACCAACATAACTAGATGGAATTGGTAGTGGCAGTCCTACATCCACCTTTCTTTCCACCCCTTGTGCCGTCTGCATTGCCTTTTCCGTTAGCAATGTTATTTTTCTCCTGGTCTGCGTCGCGTGGTCTTTAACTGTCTTTCGTCCCTCATGCGCTTCTCGCGAACTGTCCATCATTACCTTCTCAGTCTGTGTCTCTTCTCCCCTAAATAATTTCCTACTGCAACTAGATGTTACTTGTATTCCAGTATCCCTCTTTACCTTATCCTGGTCCATTTTAACCTGCACCCCTACATGCCAGAATCTCCCAACTATATATCTTCCTCTCCCATCTCCAACTTGTATCCCTATGTCCCACATCACTCTTTTGGCTATAATTTCTACTTGCACTGAAGCATTTCCTTCCCATGACTTTCCATTCCTCAACCTGTATCCCTCTTTCTATCAACAGCCCCAAATGCTCTGTTTGTAAGGCTACATGCTTTCCTCTCATTTTCCATTCTTCCACCTGTATCTCTATATTCTGTTTCTCCCTCTTTTGCTGTTTCACATATGCACACCAATTCATAGCCTCCTGCACTATGGCAAAGAAGCTACCGATAGTAGGACCTCCTACACCCTTCTCAATAGCACTTTTCAGCTTGCTCTCCACATTCTCTCTCACTATCTCCTGTCCTCTGTCCTTCTGCTCATTATTTCCTCTTATCTTTGGCCTCACAACTTTCTGATTGTCTACTTCTTTCTCCTCTCCTGTTCCAAAAAACAATTTTCCCGGTTCTTCTTCTTGTTTATTCTCTTCATCCTCACTTCTAGCAGCAGACATGCCCACTTCCAATCTCTCTCTCTCACAGAGGCACTTGGGGAATCAAACTCCCAGCCTCTGGCTCTGCAGCGAGAAACCTAAAACACTGACTAAACTATCCAGCACTTCTAGCTGCTCTGCTCCAGTGAAATTTCAGAACATAAGAACCTAAGAACAGCCATGCTGGACCAGGCCAAAGGCCCATCTAGCCCAGCTTCCTGTATCTCACAGTGGCTCCACCAAATGCTTCTGGGGGCGCACAAGACTAGATATCTGTCTCCTGACGCCACTCCCCTGCATCTGGCCCGTGAAGTATCCTGTTTTAAGCCTGGAGATTGCACATCTCCATCATGGTTTGTAACCTGTGATGGACTTTTCCTCCAGGAATCTGACCAACCCCCTTTTGAAAGCATCCAGGCCAGATGCCATCACCACATCCTGTGGCAGGGAGTTCCACACACTAACAACACTGTAGGTAAAGAAGAATGTTCTTTTGTCTGTTCTCACTGTCCCAGCCCTCAATTTGAGTGGATGTCTACTAGTTCTGGTATTTTGTGAGAGGGAGGAGAGCATCCCTCTATCCACTTTACTCATGTACTGCATAATTTTCTACATCTCAATCATATCCCACTTCAGGCGCCTTTTTTTCCAGACTAAAGAGCCCCAAATGTTTTAGCCTTTCCTCATAAGGGAGGTGCCCCAGACCAGTAATCATTTTAGTCACCCTCTTCTGCCCCTTTTCCAGTTCCACGGTGTCTTTTTTGAGATGTGGTGACCAGAATGGTACACAATACTCCAGGTGCAGCCTTACTATCATTTTGTACAATGGCATTATAATGTTAGCTGTTTTATTTTCAACCCCCTTTTTTATAATCCCTAACATGGAATTGGCCTTCTTCACCACTGCCACACACTGGGTAGACGGATGATACCAGAGCCCTTACACTAGGCCTCTGTTTGTATAGTGGAGGGATAACCTAGTTCTGGGTTGCATGTCTTCCATGCATATATTTTTTTAAGGTGAGCCAGAGAGCAGATCCTGGATTGGCATTTGGCGCAAATGCTGCCCAGTCTTCACTGGGGGTTGGCAACCCCTGTGTTATACCATTCAAACCAGAAAGCCAAAATGCAGGAGTGTGGTGAGATCAGCCTGGTGAGACATAGTTTGTGTTGTTTAAAATAAGGCTGTATGGAGTGTGAAGACCTGTGAATTTCATTTGTGCATGTGTGTTTCTGACCACCTCACAAGAGTTTTCGGTCCATCTAACTTTCATATGGGTTGCAAGATTCTTCCCACCCACCCCGTTTCCATGGGAATATTCTCTTCCAGCTGACAGGGGAAATCCGGATCATTTGAAATGTGATGGAGGCGAGTTTTGTGGATACTGTGGAAATCAGAAAGGCAAATAGGGAGCTATAGATCAAAGGAAACCTAAACTTTCTCTAAAAGCAAAACTGTCTAAATGGAGTCTCTTGTACTTCACGTGCTGGATAGGAAGTCAAGACTCAGTGGAAAAGACAATACAGTAGGACCCCAGTAGCCGCTGGGGATTGGTTCCAGGGCTTCCCGTGGATAATGAAAACCGTGGATAAGAGAGAACACCTGCCCACTCCACCCCAAACTGCTGTTTCCTGACGGTAGCTTGCTTTATGACTGCTATTTTGAGACAGTAGCTTGCTTTATGGCCACTGTTTATGACAGTAGCTTGCTTTACAGCTGCTGTTTGTGACAACAGCTTGCTTTACAGCTTGCTTTGTGGCTGCTGAATTATTTAATTTTTTTCCATCTGCCAACCGTGGATAACTGAATCAGTGGATAATGAATCAGTGGATACAGGGGTCCTACTGTACTATTCCAGGCAGCAGGAAATGAGAAAGGCAACATAAAAATGGATCTACAGGAACTAACTACTGGGTAGCTTGGTGGTTTACACCTCTGGCTGTGAAGCCAGAGGTCGGGAGTTCAATTCCCCACTGGACTTGATGATCCATAGGGTCCTTCCAGCTCTGCAGCTCTAAGATTCTAAGCCACAGCCTTGCATTTGCAAGAGTTGAGCAGAGTTGTTCATGGGATTTTTTATGGAGATAACTAATTCATAGGCCAAATACATCACAAGTGGCTTTGTTGTATATAATGACATGGCAATTTTATGCATTTTTCATGATGTACACATTTAAATATATTTCCCCCTTGACTAAGTATAATTGTTTGAAATTTTCAAATATGCACATATTGAGTTGCATTCATTTTTTTCTGCATGAACTGGAAAAGGAAAAAAGCAGCAGTCCAATGTTTGTGGATTCCTCCTGATGATGAGCATCTCAAGGATATTTGCATACCTTGGTTAATTGGCTCAGAGACCACAAACGGGATAAATTTGTAAACCAAAAACAAAAGCTCAGTTAAAGCGGATTTCTTTCCCCTTCGTAGCTAAGATAAGACGGCCACTCGTTCCTTGAGAAGTTCAGCCAAGAGTAGTGAAGCTTTCTTTTAGGGTTGTGCCTCAACAAGAACTACATGAAGGAAGACAGAAGGCTGTGGTGACAATGACTCATGTGAGAAGGCAAACTCTGTTTACATCGGCCTTATGGGAACATTTTTCATCCATAGCTCTGTGATATCAAAGTGACTGGTGACCTTCTAAACTTCAGGGAAAGGGCCTGGGCAAGGCTTTTATCTTCTTTCTCAGTCTTTTTTTGGTCAAGAGAGAAATATTGGGGGGGGGGGATCAGTCTACATGACCTAAATATCTCCTTTAGGTACTAGAGGAAGAACCTTCTCTAAAGTTCTTGAGGTCCTTCACCAGAGTAGGGAAAAATAGATGCGTTAAGTAATTGTCCCACAGAATAACATGGTGTTTTTTGGAAGAGCCAGCTCAGCCGAACCAATATTTTTTTTGCCCACCTCTCTTCAAATTCCGATCCTCCACCTTTGCCAGTGTCTTCCTAGTTCAAATTTGTTCGATGTTCCTCAGAGCCTCAAATTTTTATTATGCACAGCTGTGCCTTGCCTCCAACGAGTTTTCAGGGATAGGGATTTCAGAGCTTGCTAACTTTGGAGAGCCCTCCCCCATTTATTGTCTCATCCAGTTTCCCAAATACTAGGAAAACAGGGACAAATGGCTGGGAAGCTGAACTGATCTGAGCAATGCAGCTTTAGGTGGTTACTTCACGTACCTCCTCGTGCTGAGGTGAGCTTGGCTCCATTTTGAAATCGGTTTCAGCCACATGATCTAACTCCGGTGCCGCCCCTGTTTCTGTGTACTCACGTGCATACTGGTTGAAGTTGAAACTATTCCAACCTCACGGCCTTGATATGCTTCGAACTGCAAGTTTCCTTTTCTTTCCGCTACTGCAGTTAGCGGGACCTGCCTTTCGGTTTTTGGCATGCCAGCCCCTTGTCAAGCAGTGTGTGTGTGTGTGTGTGTGTGTGACTGATGAATCGTGTCCTTTGGCGCCATGAAGTTGAGGCTGACAGGATTAGCAGGCATGACAACATCATCACTTTCCCCCAACTTCCCCGACAACTCGCACACTAGTTTGACAGAAACAAATTTATTATTCTAAAATTTTGCCATTGGCATGCAAAATATATAGGGAGAGGACTTCATCTTGAATGAGGAACTAAGGCCCACTTGTTCTACCAAAAACAAAAACAAAACCCCTATGCTTTGAGAAAATGAAAGCCTTTACAACTCCTTTATTGATTCTATTTGACATGGCCACCTGCATTTCTAGATTTTCTGGGATGGTTAGGATGAAACCTTTGAAATTTACCACTTCTGCTCAGGACTGACACAGCAGTGGAATTTCTCCCTAAAGCAAATACCTGCAGCAGAGTAAAGGGTTAATACTCCCTTTTGGGTGTCATATGAGCTCAAAAACTATTGCTTCCATCCACAATAGATACTACAGTAGGATACCCAGATCCACGAGATCAGCATCCACAGTTTCAGTTATCCATGGTCTGAAAATATTAAAAGGAAAAAAATCCAGAAAAACTATTTTCATATAGCTGTTGTGAGTTTTTCAGGCTGTTCTGGAAGTATAATAAATATACTGTACTGGTACCGTAATATATTTTCAAATATATTACCAGAACCATCCACCAGAGGGAGCCATAGACCATGCAAGAAATACTGCTTAGTGACAAATATATAACAAGGGCTCTGGTATCCTCTAGTGTTCAGATCTCTTAATACATGTGAAAATAATTTTTTATTTTCCTTTTTTCCTTTTATTGTGCATCCTAAGAAAGGGTATGGTAAAGACTTTCAAAACAATATAGACATAGAGTGAACAGATGGAGAGTGAAGTCAACTAAACCATGGGGCCTTCCAAACTCTATTCATTAACTACCAAATAGTGTTTGTTTACTCAACATGCAAGCTGTACTTTTGCCCTCAACAGTTCCCTTACCCTCCTGTGCATCATAGAGAGTTGAGGAGGGAAGGGCTGGTAATCCAAAACAGAAGGCATTTACTGTCTGTGAGAGCTCTCCTCATGAGTTATATTAACTCCAATTTTCCAGGATTACATCTCACACAAACAGGCTCCACCGCTTGATCTAACAGACCAGTGGTTCCCAACCTTGGGTCCCCAGATGGACTTCAACTCTCAGGAATTCTGACCAGCACAGCTCATGGTGAAGGCCGTGGGAGTTTTAATGCAGGAACCAGGTTGGGAACCGCTGGGTAGACACTCCGTTCGGGGGCCATTTCCTTCCACACATATAGGACAGAGAAAACATTGGTCAGCCAAGGGGTAAAGTTTCTGTCCATCCACTCCTTGCATGTTGACTAAATACACTTCAGTAATGACTGAAGAGAGCTTCAATAAAATGTGTTAGTAGTGGATTGAGGATGCAGACGAGTGAAAATAGATCACATGAAAGGGTTCTCACTGGACTCTTTCAAATGGCCTTTAAAAACCTGGCACTACAGGCAGGCATTTCCAGAGCCACTACTAATGTAACAAAGTAGATGTTCAGCTCAAACCCCCATCTCATTTTTAGCACACAATCTGTAATTTTACCTCATTTTATTTCATATCATGTAATTGTCTTGCAATGCTGATTCTATTGAATTTATGATGTTTACTTGTCCTTATTGCCTAGAGTGGTCATGTTGCCAAGTGGCTAGGGTAGAAATTGAAGAAAGAAAGAAAGAAAGAAAGAAAGAAAGAAAGAAAGAAAGAAAGAAAGAAAGAAAGAAAGAAAGAAGAAAGAAAATTTCTCTGAAAATCGTATCATGCACTTGGAGAGATCATCACCAGAAGATATTGCTATGACTAATGACTTCAAAGCAGAGCTTGGAAATAATATTTTTAAGGACTTCCACTTTACCACATGGGATAGTGAATTCCCAAAATAACTTTTCTAAACTATTAAACATTTACAGTAGTACAGGACTTACAACATTTCATGGAGGCCAGACTGAATATTAGTTGCTGGGAGATAACTCTGGCAGGAGTGGGTGGCTATGCCGTCCTCAGTAATCTCTCAGGGATTCTTGAAAATGTTGCCCTAGTCCTCTCCCATATGCTCCACTGACCTTGAATATTCATCTCAGTAATTATACTAACATATTTTGTTTAACATGTACAGTCTCTCTCTCTCTCTCTCTCTCTCTCACTCACTCACTCATTCACTCACACACACACACACACACACACAGAGGGGGGGGGTTGACTGTCTCACCCTGCTTTTTGACCAGATTCATCAAGCCTTCTGGGAAGTGATGTGCACTACTAATGCGATCTGGTTTTGAAAATGTTTTCTGAAGCATCGCTATGTTCATTGTGAATTAAATGCTTCAGCTGAGTTTTACAGCTTGGGGTTTATGACATTTTCTACATGATGTAAGAGTCAATGTCCTTTCAATTAGAAAGGCAGTGTGTTAATGCCTTGATATTAAAACCATATGTAGCTACACTGTGGGGGGAAAATTGCATTAGAGGAATAACTTGGCCACAGTGTTTTAGTGATATATGGAAAACCTGAGTCTTTCCTATTCTCTTTTTATTAGTAATGATAATAATAACAAATCTGTGCTTAAACCCGATTGTTCTATCAAAAGGTCATCCAGATGTCCCTCCACAGTAGTTTCTGTGAAAATTTAAGTGGTCTTACTGTGTTTTAATTGAACATTCTCTTTTGGTTAGGAGTCTTTCAGCTGGCTTTTAGACGCAGGAGATTTCCTGTGGAGACACCATTTATTTCCTTTCTCAGATTCTTCTCTGCCAGAGCAAAAGAGGAAACACATGTTTTTACCCAGAGGTTTGATTTTACCCACTTGAAAAGTGAGCTGCTATTATGGATGAAGTTGAAAAGAGGGGATGGTATTTCAGGGCCAGCACCCGCCATTTTGTGGGCCCCAGCCAACATTTTAGGGTTCTCACTTGCTAGAGGCCTTCTCTCCCACAATGGTTCTTACTAGATATAAGGCATGGTGGGGAATGCCATTTAACGCATACTGCCGCCCCCAGCCCAAAATCAATATTTTAAAAAATGCTCACAGTCTATAGTGTTGGCAATGATGAATAGATCCAAAGGAGAAAAAGTATGATGAGAAATGTCTGTTCAGTTGAGCTTATTCTTACAGCCTGTACCTAAAGGTGTAACTACATTTGGGGGTGGGGCAGAATGTAGGAAGTAGTAGGAGCCTGGGATGGACTGATTTGCATTTTTTTCTCATTGACAAGATGCAAAAGAGAATGAAAATCGCCTTGGGAATCTCTCCCCACAAACCTGTAGTTTTTCCCTCCACCTGTGAAGCTCCACTTTTTAAAAATAATGATCCATTCACATTGGTTCAGATGGTGTTGACTGCTTTAACCAATGTGGAGCAGCCTGTGCTGGTGGTTGGCAAGGTGGCATGGAGATTGAGGGGGGGGGGGGCTGTATCTTTGCAAATAACTTTTCTTCCCCCTTTCCCTTTAAAGCAGCGCTATTATACTACAGCACTCAGACCTCCCCTTCTAGCTAACAAGAGGAGTAAATAAGATAAGGAAATTACTGTGTGACCCTTGATTGCAGTTTATTAAAAGTTCCCCTGCAACCATGCCTCATGCAGGGCGACAAGATAGTTATGTTAACAAGCTGCAAACAAGGTAGTCAGTTGATTCTGCTCAGTCTCTTTGCATGACCAGTTAACACAGTGGCTCCCAAGCTGGGGGTCAAGACCCCTTTGGGGGGTCGAACGACCATTTCACAGCGGTCGCCATGAGCCAGTGAAGAAAAGGGCACAAACGGCTTGGCTCTGGAGGAGGAAGGGGGGAAGCCTGAGTTACAGTTTGATAGATTGGAGGGGATGTCAGTCAATGGCACCAGAGGCTGCGATTGGCTGAGGGTGCCTGTAGAGGGAAGTTCTCTATGGCAACTGGGGTAGTGGGCTGCCAAAGGGGGCTTGTGGCCTCTTCCACACAGGGCAAGGGGTCACCACCACATGAGGCATTAGAAAGGTTGAGAACCACTGAGTTAACACAAAAAGGCCCAAGGAAACTTGAATACTCTGGTGGAACTTGACAGTGAGTGAATTCATTTTTCCTTCACTGTGCAGTTGTACCTTAAGTTCTAGGAGAAGCTGTTCAATCTTTTAGAAGGGGAGGGGAAGTGAGGCCATACAATGTCTAAGGGACTCCCAAGTCATGCCATTAAGCAGGAGAAGTGGCCATCGACTGAAGCTTAGAAGACTGGATTGCAACCCAGGAGGACTAGATTCAGCTTCAGGGGTTGAGGTTCCCCACTGCTAATACAAGACCTAGTCAAACTGAAGGCCATTGTTGTTGCTTCCACCCCGATACAATAACACCACACTACAGAATGTTTAGTGTTGATACTATTATCTAAAAGCTAGCTTAGATAATATTGCACCCACATTATCTAATCTGACCCCTATCCATAGAAATCAATGAATTAATCCTTGGCTTTCTTGGCAAGACCTAAACCAAATTCCCCAAACACCCAGGTAGAGCAGGTTGAATGTTAAATAGAAGAGGAATGATCCCTGCTTCTGCTGATAATTATGACATTTAGTTGTTCTGCTCTGCCACCCTTAGGTCTTGCTTTGCTGATTTGCATTGTCTTGATGTAGATTTTCATGGCACTCTGCTCTGAGCCATCCATAGCGTGAATGATAGTTCAGAAGATGTGTTAGAATCCCGGAAAGTGGCTTCTTACTAGCAACTGTGAAGCTCACTGCTTTTCTACTCAGCACTGTCCACTCAGCTTTCGTAGAGCTCAGAGAGAAAGCTTTTCCCCATCTCCTTCACCTGATCCAGGAAGTGTCAAGAACTGGATCTGTATTTTCTGTGTTTCACACATGTGTTCTGCCACCGATCTCTGGGCTGGGTGGTCAAGTCTTGGGGAAGCCACAGAAGTAACAGAAAATGACAGTGTCCCTTCAAGTCTTCAGATGGGGAGATAATATCAGGATTAGCAATGCTAGAGGAAGAGAACGTTTGACCTCTGAGTAGGATGCCTTACATATGAAGTGTTGGATAGCTCGGTGGTTGCACAGCCAGATGCTGGGAGTTCAGTTCTCCACTGGACCTCCACCACAGGGGCTGGACTCAGTGATCCACAGAGAGCTTCCTACTCTGCGGTTCAACAATGATGATGGCAAACCTCAACAAGAATGGCAGCAAATCATACACAGGTGAATGTAATCTTGGCACACACTCCACAAGCAGTGGCAATGAAACATTGCTTTCCCAATCCAGGGTTGCTATATTGACTTGTGTTGTGTGTGTGTTGTGTCATTACAGTCGTGACCAACTCTTCGTGACCCCATGGCCATGGTGTTTTCTTGGCAGGAAGACTGGAATGGCTTGCCAGTTCCTACTCCAGGCGCCTACAGCACCTGGTACTCCCTGGTGGTCGCCCATCCAAGTACAGTGGCCCCTCTTATAACAAAGGGTTTGTATAACATAAAATCTGTACTACATAAAAAAATTCCAGAGATAGGGGAAATTTGCTTAACAGAATCACCTATGGGGCAAATCCATACAGCATAAAAATGGTCACGATTAGGGCTTACTCCGTTTTCAATGCATTCCTATGGGAAATTTGTATAAAGGAAAATTTGCTTAACATAATTTCACTTGGAACAAATTAATTCCTTTATAAAAGGTAGCACTGTACTAGCCAGGGCTGACCCTGCTTAGCTTCCGAGATCAGGCAAGATCAAATGCGTTAGCTTTACCTAGATTCTTGGCCCATTTGCCTGAATGCCTTTGATGCCCATTTTCACAATCCGCTGTGGTGGGAGCAGTTTCACTCCCGCACCCACCCACTTCCCTGCCTTGCCTGTGGAACAGCAGGAAGGCTTGCTCCCAGGATGTCACCAAGACCCTCTGTTAGCCTCAGGTTTTAGACCCAGGCATCTCTAGAACTTTAGATGCCCAATTGACCTGGCAACCCAAGATTCATGTCCTTTGTATAGAAATACTGACGTATTTAAAAATACAGTATATTTTCAAACAAGCAAACAAAAGGCTTCCCAAGCCTCTTCCTTCAGTATTCAAGAGATTTTGGTGAAGGAAAAATAATCCGAAACAGTAACAGCATTTCTATGATCGTTCAGTTTTATTCCAACTGCTGCATAATCATTTGGAATTCTCCAGAAGAAAGAATCCATAACCTGACTATCAAATGATACTTCCCATCTGCACAAAGGTAGTCTTGTACTTAGGCAATTCTACAGTGCCAAAGATGGAGACGAAATAAAGGACTTTGTAACAATTTTTTTGCTTCCTTGTGCTTTGGAAATGGGTCTCCTTATCTATTGCCCCCCCTTAACTGTCCCAGCAGCTGATTCACATGCCAAGCACAGCCAATTTCAAAGGAATAACCGTGGAATCAAAGCTGAGGAGGTTTTATTATAGCAAAACCTTCTATCAGTTCATTTCTTTACATGTTCCAAAGGAGATGTCAAATGCATTCTTAATAATAATGCATTCGGTTGCTACACTACCAAGAGCTTTTCACTCATTGGCATTTCAAGATGACTGAAATCTCATTCAGCAGGATCACAGCCAGCTGTGTGTCCATCCTTCTGTGGTTCTCCTTCCTGCAGTCCAAGAAAAAAAAAACCCACATTCTTTTCTTCCAAAATCGTTTGAAAGAATACTGCCTCCACACCCTCTGCTGGCACAGTCTTAGGCTTGTTAATTCTAAGTGCTGCCTAATTCTTCAACCTCCTGTAGCTCAGTGGAGGATAGACAACACATCCACCCCCTCTTGGAGGGTGGACAGAATTTTCTCTAGCACTGGAAATAGGCAATGGGGGGGGGGGGCAGCCTAGGAGGACAAGAGCTCTGTTGGGTACGCCAAAAACCTGAAATAGCTGCTTTTCCCTTGCATCAATCAATCAATCTATCTATCTATCTATCTATCTATCTATCTATCTATCTATCTATCTATCTATCTATCTATCTATCTATCTATCTATCTATCTAATGAACTACTAGATATTGTTAGCCCGATGCTGCCACCATCCTCAGCCAACACAACAAAAGATGTGGCATCTTTGCCATTACTATTAGTAGTGAAGTGACAGTAGACTGCTGCAATAACATAAGTACAAGCATGTTTTTAAAGGGTTGAAAGCAGTGTAATAGAAGCAAGAGAACAGGGTTGTGCAGGTGTGTTTGCAACAGGATGGTATGGCTTCAGAGCCAGAAGCTGCAGTGCCTGTAGTCCACACAGACATGAGCGCCACCTTGTGGTTGTTTTGATTGGGCAAGGATCAGCCCAGAAAGCAGAGGAAAAGTGGTACTGTTTAGAATGCAACGTTGTTATCATGAAGGCTGAGGCCTGCACATTATACATTATTCACAGGATGCTCTATGTTGAGCTGCAATTATCCACAGCATGAAAGGCAAAACTGATGGATTTCAATATGTCCGCCTCCTTCCAAGAACAAAGAGGTGTATGCATCTCATCCAGCCTTCTCATATTTTCAACAAAAATTTTAAAGTAATTGGTTCATTGTTCCTTTTGAGGGGGAAAGGAATCCATTATGATTATTTGTAGGACACCAAAGAGCAGTAGCTTATTCACATGTTACTTTTTAGTTGCTTTTGCTGTGTTTTAAAAACACCTACTGAGACTAATTCGTTGGAAGAGATGCGAATGATTGCTTGTCTCCAATCACATCTTGATAGCCACCATTTTTACACTCTTCAAGGCAGGACTCAATGTGTGTTGCTTTTGGGGAGTATAACAACTGGGTTTCACTTGCTATATAGCCAACACAATTCAGATGCTATTGCCGCCACTGACATCAAGTAAGGCCGTTATATCTTGAAGGAAGAGGAGGATGGCAGGAGTACCAGGGAACAGGGAATGGCAGGGTAAGTTAATGGGGGCGGGCATGGTAAGCAAGCTACCACCAGCAATATGTCTACAAACCTGACACCAGCACAGATCATGGAACAATGATGGATGAGATCAACAACAGGTTCAATTTTTGCATAGTTCCTGTCATTCATTAGGGTGGGGGTGGGGAGAAGAAGCTTTTTATTGCTTCACAGACATGACTGGTACTGCCAAAGGAGATAGCACTGACCATCTAGGCTAGTGCCGATATGAGTTAAATGCATATATTTCTGAATTAGAGTGCAATTTGTACACCATGAATGAATGAGTGAATGAATTCCACAATTCCACACTATAAGAATCTCATCTAATCCAGTATTAAAGTACCATGTGCTGTGATCTAATTAGGCAAGAGTTGATTTCTCCAATGATGTACACAATACATCAATATTCATCCTCTGAGAATATTGATGCTCTGTATTCTCCGGATGCTCTCTAAATATGCAAGTATTTGCCTTGATTGTACTTGATACTCCATGATATTCATTTCCAATGCTGGAATCTTAAGCGCTGACATTTAATTAAAAAAATTGCATTTGACATTCATGCAGTAATTTACAGCAGCTAACAACTGTGTGCAATGATTTCGAATATCTGAAAGTGCAAGCTTGATAAATATGCAATTTTATTTATTTATTTATTTAATCATTCATTCATTTATTCATTTATTCATATACAGCAACCATCTAGCAAAAGCTACTCTGGGCAGTTTACAAATACAGTGGTACCTTGTATAAAGGAATTAATTCATTCCAAATGAAATTATGTTAAGCAAATTTTCCTTTATGCAAATTTCTCATAGGAATGCATTGAAAACAGAGTGATCCCATTTTTATGTTGCACAGATTCTCCCCATAGGCAATTATGTTAAACAAATTTCCCCTATGTCCGGAATTTTTTATGTTTATATAACATAAAATTTTATGCAAATTTTATGTTATATAAACCGTTTGTTATACAAGGGTCCACTGTATATACAAAATACAAAAACAGATTAAACAACTTAAAATAGTAAATAAAAACTAATCAGTCATATTAGTTTTATATTTTTTAATATTTGACACTATATGAGACTTCCTGCTAAGGGATACCAATAAGTCTACAGTGCTGGAATTGTGGGCGGATGTTATCTACCTACCTTTAGATGCAATGCTTAAAAAATAAAATTGGGAAAATTGCATCAAGTTGTCAAGATTTGTTCCAAATGGACTGCTGTCTTTTTTCTTATGAGCCTTCTGGACACCTCTCGTGTCTGGCACCACCCAACTTTTGGATTTTTCATCTCCCCCACTCTTAGTCCTGTTTTCCAATATTAGTTGAGCGAGATACCCTCTGCTCTTGCTAGAAAGAATTGTTGACCTGCTGCCATTCTGTGAGATGTCCAGCCAGCTGCCCGGTGTGGATGCCTAGTTCTGCTTCATACCAGGGATGGGGCTTAGTCATGGTTCTGGGCCAGTGGTGTGGACCACAAAATGAGCCCCACAAGTTTCAATTGACATGGTCTCATAATTGTTTTACCAGTGTAGAAAGGGGAGGAAAGAGATACTAACTGTCCTCACTTTGAAGGTAACCCTATTTTCCTTCAGCTTCTTCAGAATGTCATATTTTGAAATGAGGGAGTTTGGGGTTGGAAGCAAACATCTCAATGACCATTGCCTATCACTTCAGTAATATCTACCCAAAGATGGCTATCCCCCACCCTCTGGAAGACACATGACAGTACAGTTTAATATGGTCTGAGGCTATTTATCTTGCAGTAGACTCTCCTGAAAACAAAATGGTTCTGTGCATAGATTCATGGAAGCAGGTGGGTGTTTTACAAATTAAAAGCACACAGAGATCTATATTCCCTGTAGCTCCCCAGAAGCATCTGTCCTTTAGAAAAAACAGAAAAGTAGCCAGAACGCCAGAGGTCTCAATTGGTGCATCTCTGATCATAACAATTGCTGTCTATGAATATAAATAATGAAAGATACTGCAAAGAAAGATTGCCGTCTTCCACATTTCCTGGAAAAACCTCAGCTGGAATTAATACATAGGGCAGGTTTATAAAACAGCTTGTACATGGAGGGACTGAAATGGCACGGAAAATTACGAGCAAAGCTTCTCAAAGCAGCCATGATTTTTCAATCACATTAATACAGAGCTCCACAAGCAAATAATGGCAAGGACAGCAGGACTGAGAGATACATACTTATGACAAGGGGGGGGGGGAAACATAGAGCAAAGGCACCCTTTCTATTTGGCATGGCTCATGTCCATAAGATTCTGCAAGGGAGAACAATTACGGGACTGCACGTCAACACAAGGCCTGTGCTGCACAGTGGTTCTCTCAGATGTATATGTACAAATAGTAGGACACAAAAGGAGTGCATGTGAGATATATATTCTCTTCATACTGTTACTGAATCCTAGTAATGTACAGTATTATTAGCATTTTCAAAATAAAGTATCCAGAGACTGAAAGGTAAGTCTTCCATTCCCTAAAATTGCTGCCACCATTAAATTTATTTATTTATTTATTTATTTATTTATTTATTTATTTATTTATT
>JAHTLZ010003518.1:23412994-23430795 GCA_023846285.1 Phrynocephalus versicolor | reverse complement strand
TTCATTCATTCATTCATTCATTCATTCATTCATTCATTCATTCATTCTGTTTTATAACGTATCATCTATAATCTGCCATTACTCCAGGTGGTTTCCAACAATTAAAATAAACATAGAAATAATAAATTGCCCAGTCTCCAAACTCCACAAGGTACTAATTCTCCTCTGTTTGGCATTGGTTAATCCTCATTTTGAGTACTGTGTCCACTTCTGGACACTGCACATCAAGAAGAATGCTGACAAACTGGAACAAGTTCAGAGGAAGGCTGCAAGGATGATCAGGGTACTGGAAACCAAGGCCTATAAGAAGACTGAAAGTTCTGAGATTGTTTAGCCATGAGAAAAGAAGAGTGAGGCGGGGGGCAGACCTGAGGGGTTCTTGCTTCTGGCTCCAAGCACCTGGCACTAGCCAGGCACAACCCGCTCTGGGGACAGCGTCAGGTGGAGAGTTTGACTGGGGTGGTACACCTATCAAACACAGGTGTCCTAAGGCGAGCTCAGGGAGGACAGAAACCTCCTGTGGAGGAGAAGGGCAAAAGCTCGCTTGATCTTGATTTTCAGTAGTAGTAATACAGACCATGAAAGCGGGGCCTCACCATCTTTCTGACTTTTTGGGTTTTAAGCAGGAGGTGTCAGAAAAGTTGCCACAGGGTTAACTGGCTTATGGCGGCCAAGCGTTCATAGCGACGTCGCTTTTTTATCCTTCGATGTCGGCTCTCCCTATCATTGTGAAGCAGAATTCACCGAGTGTTGGATTGTTCACCGACTAATTGGGAACGTGAGCTGGGTTTAGACCATCGTTAGACAGGTGAGTTTTGCCCTACTGACGACGTGTTGTTGCGAAGAAGAGTGAGGGGGACATATGATAGCACTCTTCAAATATCTGAAAGGCAGTCAAACAGGGGAGGGGAAGGATCTGTTTTCAATCAACCTAGAATGAAGTACACACAGCAATGGGTTCATGTGATAGGAGGCCAGATTTCAGTTGAATATCAGAAAAAACATCCTGACTGTTAGAGCAGTACAGCAATGGAACCAATGACCTCAAAAGGTGGTGAGAGCTCCAACACTGGAGGCATTCAAGAGAAATGTAGACCACCACCTGCTAAATATCCTTTGATCTCTGTTCCTGCATTGAGCAGGGGGCTGAACTTGATGTCCTCGTAGGACCCTTCCAATGTCATTATTCTATGATCCTCTAAGGAAAACAGCCGAATCCCACCCAATGAAATATAAACAAACAACCCATCTAGTGGATTGGCCTGCTCTCCATAACATTGTAAATACAAAGCAGCACCACAGAGTCCAAATTCAAGTAGAGTCCTGCTTTGTCATAGGATTAAGACAATGGTTAATACAGTCTCGGCTAGACTGCTTCATTAATATTTCTATCAGCAGGATTCTTTCATCTTCTAATATAATGCAATAAAAAAACCGAATTATTCACTGAAAAGAGGAACACCACAATATTCTGTAGGATTTCCTCTCCTCCCTCCATTTCCCGTATGGCAGAATAAAATGAATTCCAGCAGTGAAATAAATGGAGTCGTCCCAGCTATTAATTCCTCTTTCCAGCATCAAACAATGGGTATATTTTTTCAGGTACGTTAAATACTCTGCTGCTAAATTGGGTTATTTGATGACCAGCTGCTGCCACACTATCTACCACAGGAAATATTGCACTGCAGGGCAAATCTTTGCAGTTTCCTGCATCTTTCTTTGTCCACTCCTCTGTGTTGAAATGTGTCAGTGCAGATGTGGGAATCCTGGCAAAAAAAGAACAACACAGCCACCTTTCAAATCATATTTCTGAATTATTCCCTGAAGAAGATTTATTAACATGAATTAAGGCTATGGCAACACAACTGTTAAAAAGGAGCTGATTAATCAGTTAAACATATGCATTCATTTAATATTTATTTATGGCACTTATGCCCCGTTGTTCCATTAGAAAACAGTGCTCAAGGCAACTCACAAAATTCACTAAAGAATTTTAAAAAAGTAAAACCAAATGTAACTATAAAATCACAAAATCAAGCGAAACCCACCACAAAACCCATCAAAATTAACTAAATGGGTGAAAGCCTTTGGCATCAATGAAGAGCACAATTAAAAACAGCCCAGCAGGGCAGGTTAAATATCATGCGGCAGCCGGATGTGTTCTATACTCCCTTCTTAAAACCCATCCGACTGCAAATTGATCACAACTCTGAAGGGAAAATAACCTCTCCTGCATGCTTGTTAGCAAGCCTTTGAAACCATTAGTACAGGTAAGAATACCTCAGCACATGAAACATAAAAAACTCACAAGCACATCATTTCATCCCCAAATGTAAACATGTATGCCAAGTGAAAAATTATGTTTGCTTTGACAGCAACCCACATTCTGCTGCCTTGTTTATTCTGATATGCTGAGCATCAATAGCCATCAAATGTGTCACTATCCACAGCAGGCACTGCAACTGGCAACACACTGGTGCAGTGGTTCTCAATCTTTCTAATGCTGCAACCATTTAATACAGTTCCTCATGTTGTGGTGACCCCTTGCCCTGCTGGGAAGAGGCCACAAGCCCCATTTGGCAGGCCACTGAGGTAGGTACCATAGAGAATTTCCCTCTACAGGCACCCTCAGCCAATTGCAGCCTCCGGTGCCACTGACGGACATCCCCTCCAACCTATCAAGCTGTAACTCACTTCCCCCCTTCCTCCCCCTCCCCCTCCAGAGCCAAGCCGTTTGTGCCTTTTTCTTCACTGGCTCATGGCGACCCCTGTGAAATGGTCATTCGACCCCCAAAGGGCTCCTGACCCCCAGGTTGGGAACCACTGCACTAGTAGGATGGGTATGTGGGTGTGTGATAGATATGGGGTGGGCAACAAGTAAGAAGAAATCACCAATACGAGTTTCACTAGCATTTGTGACAATGGGAAAGATACAGAATAAAAATAATAAACAAAGGCTTTCGAACAAAGGTTGAACATGGTGCAATAAGTGGTTGTTAGAACCGTTGGTGGGAATTCTCTCATCTACCCCAATCCAGCTAGAGGTCAACAAGGGAAATATGCCTAACTGGACTGGAATTTAGAAGTGGTCTTCTCTTAAGTGGTGAAGGATGTCAGAGAATTAGATGGGTTATGTAGTAGAATCATAGAATCATACAGTTGGAAGAGTCCTCAAGGGCCATTTAGTCCAACCCCCTGCCATGCAGGAACCCCCATCACAATATTTCTGACAGATGGCCATCCAGCCTCTGCTTAAAAACCTCCAAAGAAGGAGACTCAGCCACCCTCTGCGGCAGCATATTCCACTGCCGAATAGCTCTAACTGTCATGAAGTTCTTCCTAATGTTCAAATGGAATCTCTTTTCCTGTAGTTTGAAACCATTGCCCCGAGTCCTAGTCTCTGAAGCCATGGAAAACAAACCTGTTCCCTCTTCAAGATGACATCCTTTCAAATATTTAAACATAGCTATCATATCCCCTCTCAGTCTTCTTTTAGAGAGGCTAAACATTCCCAGTTCCCTAAGCCGTTCCTCATAAGACATTTCCTCCAGACCCTCAACCATCCTAGCACTTTCTCAGACCTCCCCCAAAAGGTTTACACAAGTGTGCCTTATCACAGGAGTTGCAGAGGCAGATCAGGCTCGCCAAAGTAAGACCAAACACATTCCAGCAGAGCTGATGGTGGTCGAATTTTCGCATGGGAAGTGACAGGAGAGGCTGATGGGAGGAGAAGTACTGAATGCTGATTGGATAACATCTTGGAAGATGGGCGGTGACAATGGATCTAGCTAGCAATTATTTAGCATGCCTTGAAAAATGGAAGAGAAGAGCTTTTTGATGAGAGTGTAGATTTGGCGCTATGGATTTTGTAACCCTTAGTGAAATGATTAATTTGACTCCTTAGCTAGTTTTATTATTCTTAGGATTGCTTTCATACTCTGCTTAGATATAAAGCTGAATATACCTTGCCTTGCTTTTGTATTGTTTTAATTTGTAAACTGTTGTTTTACATCTTTTGTTCTTCTTTATAGTTTTTTAAAAATAAAACCTTTAATATTTTACCAAGGTGTGGTCCTTGGGAAAAGAAGGGCTGAGTAGCTAGAGCAAGTGCCTTAGACAGAAAAGCTACCGTGATGGTTTTGGATATTTTATCCTGTCCTGCCTTACAAACAGTTGGCACCTAGTTCAGGGGCCAGGTTCCTTTACAAAGAATACAGTTTGTCCCAATGTGAGCTTCTTTTGCTTCTTTATAAGTTAAAGGTCCCCCCCCTACATGTATGCTGGTTGTGTCCAACTGTAGGGGAGGTGCTCATTTCTGTTTCCAAGCCAAAGAGCTAGTGTTGTGCAAGCCCATGGCCATGTGGCCGGCATGACTGAACACATTTCTGCACACTTTTTACCTTCCCACTTTTTATGGTGGTACCTATTTATCTACTTGCATTTACATGCTTTTGAACTGCTAGGTTGGCAGGAGCTGGGGTTAACAGCGGGAGCTCACTCCTCTGCGTGGCACCTGGGATTCGACCCACCGAGCTGCTGACTTTGCAGCCAACAGTTTTCAGCACTCTAGCCCACGGGTATTTGTTTTGTATGATACCATTGAGATACCATCCTGAAATTTGGAGTGATTGGCTATAAGATATGTATCTTTAAGTGTGATTTTGTTTTAAAAAAATCTGTTTTTCCAAAAATTCAAATATTATATTTATTTAAATGTGTAATTCTTTTTTTGAAAATGTGCAATTGCATCATGTTGTATATCAAATGAAAGCCCTACTCATAAGATTCAAAATGGCACCTGTCCCAAGTCTGTACCTATCACAGGTATCTATTAAATGACATTTGAAGTTATGATGGATAGTGACTTTTGGCTTCTTCTTTTTTTGCAATTTTGAAAATGCAATATCTCAGAAACTGGTGGACCAAAAAAAATCTGAAAATAACTTTTTTAAAACAATTCATGGTAAGGTACAAATGTGCCCAAAATGAACCAAATCCATTACATAAATTTCCAAAATGAATTTTTCATTGGCTGATTTGACATGGAATGACCCAGGAGTTGTTTTACTGGTTCCATCTCCTGAGTTCTACTCTATAACTCTGTGTATTACACTCCCACTGGGTATTCTGGTATGAAATCATGAGTAGAGCTTCCAAAAGGAAATGGATTATTTTCTTTCAGACATTTCCTGGAGGGAAGTGATTTCCAGAGACATGAGTGTTTACAGTTGGATGTGAATTTCAGTAAGCCCCACAATTCCTTTGTGACCAACCAGAAGAAACTAGGGTTGGGATTTTTGCCCTCCTTTGGAATGGAAGAAGTGGGCTACCATCCACGAAAATTAATGCCAAATAAAACTTTTCCTTCGTTTAAGTAGCAGAAGAGTCTTTCATTTTATTACCGCACAAACCGCCATAGCTACCTCTTTGGAAATAAAGATTATGTAAGCTATGTAAAAGCTTTTCCAAAGATGTTGAGAGTAAAATCACCATTCAGGTCATTCAGAGTCGCTGTGGTTTTGACTTGATGAGAGAAGAACCCATGGTGAGGGGCAATAGAGGAAGAACTAGAGAAAAGGAGGGGCCAATGACCCTGAAATCTGGCTGCGACCCACAGGGGGCCCATCACCAAACAGAGAGTCTCTCCATAAGAGTCTGTACTATTTCCCAAGGGTCACAGGTATCAGAACAACTCCTTGTAATAACTATTTTCCTTGATTCTTTTGCACACTGGGAAGCTGATTTAGACAGCCAAAGGAAGGTCAAATATATTTCAAGCTCTCGCCGCTGATGACGATGACTGACATCCTGCAGTATATTTTTTCCCCATGTAGAGTAAAGCAATTTTTGGTTCAACAAGCCATATTTTTCATTTCAGAAGTAATTGTGCGGACCCAATAGGATCCAAGAGCTGTGTGTGTTCTGCATGGCAAATGCATTGCTTTGCCAAGGGAGTATTGCTGTTTGCCTTTTGAACCAGTCTGTATTGATCTTCCTTTGTGTCATGTTGAAAAATAACATTCATTAGTTACATTCATAATGAGACAGCATTTATAAATAATGAACTAAGAGTAAGCACCATTGAACCAAGCAGGACTTACTTCTGGGTAGTTACCGTAGGTAAACACTGACCTGTGGTTTAACAGTACCATTGTACGCATGTGTATATCCAAACAACAGCTATGCTGAGTTCAGTAGAACTCATTCCCTTCATAAACTCCCAGATGTAATTTCCCTGGGATGTTTCATCAGATACAGTTCTGCACATAACCCAAACAGATAGAATTTGGAAGTCATATTTTTATATATTTCTCTCCTTTAACCTTCCCCCCCCCCCCAAAAAAAAAGGAAAGCTAGAAAGAAGGAATGTATTCTCTGCTCAAAGAAAAAGTCTCTTCTGATTGGGGGATTTATATCTTTATTATTCTATACAAGGGAGCAGTTTCTGCCGTAGGGAAGCTGGGTGATGGCAGGAGACCTGAGTGGAGAGAGCCAACAGATGAGCAAACAGGAAAGGGAGGGAGGGAGGGAGGGAGGGAGGGCACAAGCCCACTGGGGTGGGGTGGGTGGAAAGAATGGATTATGAACCCAGTGGCACTTGGGGGGGGGAGGCACTGGCTCCAAGCCAGCACCTCAAAAAAACCCTGCCACAGGGGCCAGGACCACCCACCACAGCTGCCAACAGCGCCACTACCTGGTAAGGATGATGTGTTGTTGATTGAAGATGATGATGATGATGATGAGGAGGAGGAGGAGGAGGAGGAGGATGCCAGTCCAGTTTTTGCAGTTGTTGTCAACGTCTATGGTTTTTTTTAAAAAATAATGTTTTTTCCCGCCCACGCGCTGTCAAATGGATTAAATCACGCAAAGCAGGGAGAAAAGAATAATGAATCAACGAACCAATGAAACATTTTTTTCAAAAAAAAAAATCATTAAAAACGAACCAAACCAAACCAAACCAAACCCTAAAACGAACCGAACCAAAACGAATCACCATTTTTTTCGGTTTGTGCCCATCTCTAGTGCAGAACAAGAAACATCATTCTAGAGATCAGTAGTAAGGACAAAAGGAAAGGCGCAGAAGGAAGAGAACCCTTCATTGCTCTTTGAAGCCCACTGATACACAGAACAGAAAGGAAACCATCTCTCATGCCTTTCCAAGAGTCCCTGGAGGTGGCGTTCATACTTGCAGGACTGTCCTTTGTCTCACTCAGATGGAAGAATAAGAAGAGCCAGTAAGGGACAGCAAAAAGGAAGGAACAGAACAAAGCTAGTATTTGTGCATCAGCATAGCCAGAAGGAAGAGGAGACACAAGGAAACTGGGAAACACAAATGGCTGTAACCTGGGGGCAAGGCTGGCGTGTCCATTAAGGCAAACTAGGCATTTGCCTAGGGCACCAAAATGGAGAGGGGGCACTGGGCAGCCTGCTGCCCCCCTGCTGCCCCCCTGCCGCTGTCCACCGCCGTCCGTCCCTCCGCCGTCCTTCACTGTCCGCCCCCGCCCCCCGCGCCAATCGTTGCCCACCCTGTGCCCATCACCGTCCGCCCCCTGCCACTCTGCCCGCCCCCCACCCCCTGCCACTGCCCGCAACTCCATCGGCCCGCCTGCCACACACTCCCCACCCTTCACCTAGGGAGCAAAAAAAACTAGTGCCAGCCCTGCCTGGGGGTAGTTATACAATACCCCCACTCTGGTTCATGGTTTCTTTAAGTTCTTTCTGGCAACCCAGAGGAGTCTCACCTGTCATGATCTAGTGGGTCAAGTAGATGACATTGGGGAAAGTGCCATGGACCCAAACCATAGAGGGCTTTATATGTGAGTGTCAAAACTTTGATCTTGATCCAGGACACAACTGGTGAAAGCCAGCCAGAATCAGAGTGATACAAATGAATTTAACCACACCAACAACCTGGCTTCTGCATTGTGGACTGTCTGCAGTCTCCAGATCAGGCCCAAGGGAAGCCCCATGTAGATAGCATTGCAGTAGTTGAGATGAATAGAGCCTGCCCCAAGGTCCTAAGGGAGTCCTAGTCTAGGTAATGGTAGCTACATGATTGCTAATCCCAACCAGAGTAGACCCATCGACTCCATGGAATTTATATAAGTGCTCTGACTTCCACTCTCCAATTTATTCAATGTGTTTATTCTTAGTAGCAGTAATAGGAAACTGGTTATAGTAACTATAATTGGAAAGTTATTACAAGTATGGCTGCTGAGGAATGAATCCATGGAGAAATCTCATTGTAGGAGAAGAAATGGGTTAAATTTCCAACAAATGTGCACTCCCCTAATTGTCTAATTTGACGCCAAGACCTTGGCAACAACATTTTGAGCAAGGAGTTGTGCCTAAATAAGCATGTAAACAGCATAGTTTTTCCAGTTAACTAACAAAATGAATCACTACATAAAATGTGGGTTAGAAGGGCTGACGATTAATGACACCTGACTGGTAGTCAAAGCTACAGTATTCCCTCCCAGATCTTCCGAAACCTCTTTGTTGTATCTCTTTGTCTGTTTTTGTTAGCTTAGTAGAGTGTTACAGTGACCTTTGCCAATTCAACTCTATGGTTTTTGAATCAATGCTTTGCTCAGCCTTAGATGTTACATGTTTGGCTATCATCCTGTTCTTCTTTTTAACCACACTGCACAATTGCTGTTTTATTTCCCAGTCCACCAAAATATTTGACTATATCTATTTCTCTTTGATACTCATTTTTACCCTTTTTAACCTCCAGTTCTGTGAGCATTTCAAAGCCTTTGGGCCTGTTTCAAATACTTCTTTTGAATCTGAGTGTAGTTATTTTCTTTGTTAGTATTTCAAAGGGTACACACACACACCCGAGTTTTCAGAAACATAGTTTTATTACTGCCTAAGTTTCGCTACCTTCATTTCCTTTACTGTCTGGTTTTAGAAATAATATTTCATAGATACCGTATATACTCAAGTATAAGCTGAGTTTTTCAGCCCTTATTTTTGGCTGAAAAAAACACCCTCAGCTTATAGTCGAGTCAATACGTTTCTCAGTTTTTTGGAGTAAAATTAAGTGCTGGGATGGCTTGGGGAGGGCGCAGAGGGCAAGTCCTGATCAGGCGAGCAATGGAGGTGCCTCCACTTCCCATATGATTCCAATGAGAAGGTTTAGGAGCACCCCTTTTGGAGCTTCATAACTCATCCCCCATCCCCAAATTTTCCAAATTTCAGGGAATCCCCCCCCATTGCTTTCTTAAGGTACCCCTGCTACTTTGGTGCCCCAAAAGT
The DNA here is from genome assembly GCA_023846285.1 of Phrynocephalus versicolor. Classification (NCBI taxonomy): domain Eukaryota; kingdom Metazoa; phylum Chordata; class Lepidosauria; order Squamata; family Agamidae; genus Phrynocephalus; species Phrynocephalus versicolor. Next base: position 23,421,534 of record JAHTLZ010003518.1, on the reverse strand, counting down.
AAGTAATTTTGAGTGTATGTTTTTTTAAAAAAATATGCACTCAAAATTATTTTTAAAATATACAATCAAAATTTACTTACCTTGGGACTCCAAAGTAGCAGGGGTACCTTTCCGAAGCGATTTTAGGGAACCCCCTGAAATATGGGAAGATTTAAGGGTAAGGGGGCTTACCTTAGCTCTATGGGGTTTACTCTATGGTATTAAGTCCCTAATTGCCTCCACATTCCAAGCACACGTTGCCAATTACTACCCCCAGCCCATTTACAGCTCAGTGGTATACCGTATATACTCAAGTATAATGGGAAAAAACACCTTCAGCTTATACTCGAGTCAATAAGATTTCCCAATGTTGGGGGGTAAAAGTAGGCTTATACCGGGTCGGCTTATACTAGAGTATATAGATAATCATGAGTGCCAGCTGACTGGGGAAGGGGAAGGAGTCCTGCTAGCTCTTCACCTTTTAGTTCCAGCCTGAATCTTTAAAAAATCGAACAGGTCAAGCATTAGTTTTCAAAGTACTAAGGTAAAAATGATCACCTACAATCAAGGTGCTTTTAAAGCTCGCATTATAGCTGGTGAGTGAAAGCCGACAAGAATACAAAATTACCCACATACCCAAACAGGAGAGACCCTGCTATTGACACACATTTGAGTACGAGAAAGTCTGTTTGGTAGAATTATCTGGTATATAATGGAACCCTACATAATGTTGCCTGTCCTCCCAAAACAAAACAAACTAAAATAAGATAAAATAAATCCTGTGAAATGGTAGTTGAGTAAAGGGGCAGAGATTTCTAGGCAAACATAGTCTTTTCTCCGGTCAGTTCCCAGAGTGCCATGGAAACAGAAAATGGCTAAAACCTGTTCACACAAGTATGCCATTACTGCGGATGAGGTCATCATGTATGATGATAATTCCCCACCACCACACACACACAAGTAGAGATGGGCACGGATTAAAAAACTGGTGTTTCGTTTGTCGTTTAGGGGGTCTGTTTTGGTTTGTTTCCGTTTTTCGCAAATTTTTGCAAAAAAATTGTTTTCGTTTTCATTCATTTTGTTACCGTTTTGTTACCATTTATTTCATTTTTTGTGTTTCTTTTAAGCATTTGAAGCAGTTCAATATATTGCTGTAACGAAAACGAAACGGACAACAAAATTTCTGGTGTTTCTGTTTGTTTCGTTTCATTTTAGAGACAAAATTCATTTGTCATTTCGTTGCGTAATGAAACAAAAAAACGAAAACGGAAACAAAAAAAATGTTCATTTCGTGCTCATTTCTACACGCAAGTATTCATTTGTATTCTTCAGCAAACAATTCCTGCTTCTGGTGCTGGTGAAAAGAACGTGAGACATACAACTTGGTGCATCCATTTTTGGTCTGTGCCTCTATCTCTGCTGTGATTGTTTGTTTCGTATTCATATGTAAAACTTGTTTAAACTTTGTGTCTTCAATGCAGAATGAGCCCCTATAGAACCAGAGAGTGCTACTGTGACTTACAAGAGAACCTTCATTCTCATGACCATCCTGAGATGCAGATTGTCTGCACTACAGTGGTCCCCTGCCTGTTTGCGGTTCATATACTGTGGTCCTGCTATGTCGTCGGACCACAGCATATGAAAAAAGGCCCCCTTGGGGTAAAGGAGAAAGGCCTGTTTCCGGCCTCCCATATTTATGCCAGGATTGGCACTGCCCTGAACGGGCCTGTGTGGGCCTTCCTGGGCCTTCTGGAGCCCCCAAAATGGCTTCCCTGTGAACCGGAAGTCACTTCTGGTTCACCAAAAATCATTTTTGAGGCCTATGAGGGCCTTTCTAGGCCTGTCAGAGGCCTCAAAATTGATTTTCAGCTATCTGGAAGTCACTCCTGGTTTGCAGGAAGGCCCTTTGGGGGCCTCCAGAAGGCCTGGGAAGGCCCTTGCAGGCCTGTTCGGGGCAGCACCAGGCTGGGGGTAAGTACAAGAGCCCCCAGCTAGGCCCCCCAGGCCTGGCCCGGCCCGGCCTGCATTCACATATTGCAGATTTTCAATTTTTATGGGTTGGGTTGGGTCGGGTCCCTAAACCCCGCGATAGGTAGAGGGCCACTGTAGTAACACACCCTGAGCAGAAACGAAAGGAGGTCTATGAATGGAACCAAGAAGGGCAGACTAGCAGTTTTAATACATCTATGACAGAGGCTAGTGGTTTGTTGCAGGTCCAAGGCAGAGCCGAATCCCAAAGGAACCTTTTGTTCTCCAGATATTGTCAGACGTCAACTCCCTTCACTCCCAACCAGAATGGCTTGTGGTTGATGGGGTGTGAGATCCAAAAATATTTGGTGTGTGTGTGTGTGTGTGTGTGTGTGTGTGTGTGTGTGTGTGTGTGTGTGTGTGTGTGTGACAGATTCAGCTGTGGTTGAAGGTGTGCTGCTATGAAAAGGGAGGGAAGGAGGAAGAGCCAGGCGAGCCCTTCCCTACCTCCCCAGGCAGATGATTACTCAAAGGCTGCACTGAAATACCTCCTGTCCCACCTCTTCACCAGAGTGGTCGGCTGCCTGGAGAGGCAGGGAAGGGCCAGCCAGGCTGCTGCCTGAATCAGAGCACTGCTGTGCTGATGAAGGACCCCAGCGTCACACAGACCCCAGTAAGTTCTCCAGCTGGCCCAGGGAGTGCAGAATGGGCCACCCCAACACCGGTGGCGCCTCTCTTCAAGCTTTGCACAAAGCTCTATGAAGCAGGGAGCACCCATGTTTAGAGACAAGATATCAAACACAAATAAGGGCTGATATTCTGACCTATTCCCCGTCCACTTCCATACCTCTCCGCACATTGTGCCTCACTGAAACCAGCCTCAGGTAAATTGACTGGAATCCGGAGAGTCCAGCTTGACTGAAACGTGAGATATTCGCTCAGTCAAGAACACTGTCAAATGAGACTAATTCTGTGATACACGCACCAAAAGTCAAGCGCTTTCAAAGAACACACCTGCCAACGTATTATTGGTAATGTGTTTGAACCGCCTCTCTCATTAAATTGTGTCCTCTAGACTAGAAGCCAGTGTCGTTGCTTCCTTCATCTTGTCTTTATAACCATACACGTTACTCAAAACAGCATCCTTCACGGCCACTTTCTGTGACCACGTATTGCACCCATAGCACCTTACCTATAGAGAATTCCATGCTAGGGTGAAAAGCTTAGAGTTTTTAAAGAAGATCTACTGCATTGTAACACAAGCGCCTCAAAATGTCAAAATTGCCATAGTAACGACTCATTTCTTATTGACTAGATGGATAAAAATTCATATACAGTAAGAGACAAGCAGTGTAACTCTCTGGCATATCGCTGTAGGCTATCCCCATGGCAGCCTTTAGGTATGCCGTCCCCACCCTTCCACCCCACTCTTTCTCCCTATAGCAGATTAAGTGTTCTGCCTCCTAATTTTAAACTTGAAACACATGGAAAAAAAGGCATTCAAGCGGCTTTGTGTATTTATGCATAAAACATGCTCTTCCGTCCACCAGACAAATACTGCATCTAGTCCAGGGGTGGGGAAAGTGCAGTCTTCCAGATGTGGTTGGGATGCAACTCCTGGCAGCTATCAGCTGGATCAGCAACATGGAGCAAGGTTAGGAAATGTTGCCAAGCAGTAATTCAAGAACCCCACCTTGCCTGCCCCAGATCTAAGCAGTATTTGAAAGCTATGAGTCTAAAGACATTGTGTAACTCCCTGCCTGCCTGCCTGCCTGCCTACCTACCTACCTACCTACCTACATACATACCTACCTACCTACCTAACTAACTAACTAACTAACTACAGTGGATATAAAAATTTTACACACCCCTGTTAAAATGTTAGGTGTTTGTGATGTAAATAAATGAGACAAAGATAAATCGTTTCAGAACTTTTCCCACCTTTAATGAGACCTATGAACAGTACAACTCAGTTGAACCTCAAATTGAAATCTTTTAGGTGGAGGAAGGAAAATAAAAAAAAACTGAAATAATATGGTGGCATATGTGCTCACACTCTCTTATAACTGGGGATGTAGCTATGTTTAGCAGTAAAAAATCACATTCAAACTCATGTCAAGTAGGAGTCAATGCACGCCTGCCATCATTTAAAGTGCCTCTGAGGAACCCAAAGAAAGATCAGCCATGCTAGTAGGTCTTGCCTGACATTTTCTTAGTCACATCCTACAGCAGAAGCCATGGTCTGCAGAGAGCTTCCAAAGCATCAGAGGGACCTCATTGTTAAAAGGCATCAGTCAGGAGAAGGGTACAGAAGAATTTCGAAAGCATTAGATATACTATGGAACACGGTGAAGACAGTCATCATCAAGTGAAGAAAATATGGCACAACAGTGACATTACCAAGAACTAGACGTCTCTGCAAAATTGATGAAAAGACTAGAAGAAAATTGTTCTGGGAGGTTGCCAAGAGGCCCACAGCAACATGAAAGGAGCTGCAGGAATATCTGGCAAGAACTGTCTGTGTGGTACATGTGACAACAATCTCCAATATTCTTCATATGTCTGGGCTATGGGGTAGAGTGGCAAGACGGAAGCCTTTTTTTACGAAGAAAAACATCCAAGCCTGGCTAAATTTTGCAAAAACACATCTAAAGTCTCCCAAAAGCATGTAGGGGAAAGTGTTATGGTCTGATGAAACCAAGGTTGAACTTTTCGGCCATAATTCCAAAAAATATGTTTGGCGCAAAAACAGCACTGCACATCACCAAAAGAACACCATACCAACAGTGAAGCATGGTGGTGGCAGCATCATGCTTTGGGGCTGTTTTTCTTCAGCTGGGACAGGGGCCATAGTCAAGGTAGAGGTAATTATGAACAGTTCCAACTACCGGTCAATACTGGCACAAAACCTTCAGGATTCTGCTAGAGAACTGAACATGAGGAGGAACTTCATCTTCCAGCATGACAACGACCCAGAGCATACATCCAAATCAACAAAGGAATGGCTTCACCAGAAGAAGATTAACGTTTTGGAATGGCCCAGCCAGAGCCCAGACCTGAATCAGACTGAATATCTGTGGGGTGATCTGAAGAGGGCTGTGCATAGGAGACGCCCTTGCAATCTGACAGATTTGGAGCGTTATTGCAAATAAGGGTGTTTATACACGACCCCTAAACTCCGGGGCAAATGGCTCCCAGCTCCGGAGCTTAAAAATGTTTCCCCACCAGCTCCGGAGTTTACAGGAAATTAAGTGCGACCCCGCCCACCTAAGCGCGACCCAGTGCACTTTTCAGGTACCTGCTCTTGGGAGGTGAAAATTCCTTGATGCGGATGTGCCGGGCTCTCCTCGCTTCCTTTTGTTGTTGTTGTTTGCCTCCCGCCCCTTTAAGAGAAGGAATCAGGAAGTGACGGGGCTCCGGGCAGCTTCCACCGGCACCGGGAGGTAAGCCTTTATTCTTTTGTCCCTTTTTTCCTCCCTCCCCTCGCACAGACAGGAGCAAGGAAGTGCAGAGGGGTGGGGACGCAGGAACAGCAACGAACCCCCAAGATCTCTGATCCGAATTTAAGGGGCCAGCGGATCTTAGGGGTCGTGTGAAAAGGCCCTAAGAGTGGGCAAATATTGCCAAGTCAACATGTGCCATACTGATAGACTCATACCCAAAAAGGGTGAGTGCTGTAATAAAATCAAAAGGTGCTTTAACAAAGTGTTAGTTTAAGGATGTGCACACATATGCTACCATATTATTTTAGTTTTTTCTTTTTCATTCCTCCACCTAAAAGTTTTCAGTTTGTGGTTCAACTGTTTCCATTATTTCTTATGAGGAATTTCGCATCAATATGCAAGTGCTTTGGATTACAAGCATGTTTCCAGAACGAATTATGATTCTAAATGAAGGTTTTACTGTATTATGTTTGAAATCACAATCAGTGCTCGCATAGGGGATGGAAATTTATTCCAGAGTTCACCCTTCATACTGGATGCAACACAAGCTATATTCCAGCCCACAGCCCCTCTTCTTTCTTCTTTACTCTGACATCCTCTCCTGAACATTTTATGGTTTACTGTGAAACCACTTTATCACATAAAGCTTCAGACTTCTACCTGTCTTGGAAACGTTTCTATTGAAAAATAACATGGAAAAGTACTTAACAGTCTAAGAGCAAAGAATACCAACATTCTGAACAGTTGGTATTTGAACATAACAGGGATCACCACTTTCCTTTTCCTATCCATTATCTTTCCCCTTACTTTCAAGTATTTCATGCAGGAATTAGCTCATTGCTGGTCACAGTTTCTCATGCCAATAGTTTATGCAAATAGAGATGAGGTAATTGCTGCCTGCATTACTTGGAAATAAGGGAAAAGGGTAACAAATGGGAAGGTGATTTCAATTACAACTTCAGACCTATCAGGTAATTAACAGCACTAAGCTTTTGCTTCACAAGAGCCTTTCCACATTCTGACAGGCCTGGGGCGTTCTCCTGGTGCCGACTGGGCCAGGTTTAAAGGGGTCCAGCCATTGACAGAGCGACAGGAGCCCGAAAACGATGGAATGAAATGGTTCATTTCAATGGAAAAATGAGTGTTTCATTTCATCTATAATGAAATGCTGCTTCCTCGTTTTGTTTTGTTTCGTTATGTAACAAAGGATGAAACAGCATTTCATTTTTCGTTTCCTGCCCATCCCTAATCCCATCTGTCTACCATCATGGAAACATTACCTACAGATAGGTCTCAATCTTCATAAGAATGTATCACAACTAACTGCACTGGAGAAAGCCGGCTTGAATTGTTCCAGATTGAAAAAAAGCAAAACAAAGTGTTCTGCTTATATACCGCCCCATACCACTACAAGTGGTCTCTGGGCGGTTTACAATTTTAATTACAGTGTGCAGGCTACTCATTGCCCCCCCAGAAGCCCCTAGTGGTAAAGAAAAAAAAACCTGTTTTGGAAGCAAAAAAGGGCTGGGCCAGTTTGAATCAGCCTTTCCATCATGCTGTCAGTACAAAATACACTGATTTTATCCATTTTATAAGCAGAGAAAATCCTGTGGTATTTGACCATGTATTGTGTTTCCTTGAAAATAAGACACTGTCTTATATTTATTTTTTCTCAAGAAGACACACTAGGGCTTATTTTCAGGGGATGTCTTACTTTTATTAAGTATAATATGCTTGAATGTCAGCCCTGCACACAACCATATCCAAGCCCATCACTAGGTTTTATTATCAGGGTAGGGCTTATATTTAACAAACGCATAGAAATCCTGCTAGGGCTTATTTTTGGGGGAGGTCTTATTTTCAGGGAAACAGGGTAGTTGCACAGTAGTACGTGCCTATCAGAGATGGGGAATGTAACAACAACAAGAAGAAGTAGCAACTCTCCTTCAGGTCTAATATGAATGAAAATTGCAATTGTGTCGGTATTTAAAACCATAAAATAAAACGTGATCGGAAATGAAATTATCCCCCATCCCTAGTCTCTACTCTCTGTTTCTCACCATATCATGGATAAAGGAGGATGATTACATTGTGGAAGCCTCATCTGGAAGCATTCAAAGCAGTTACTTTTCATTTTTATTATTTCATCCTGTTCTAGTTCCCTGATGCCCTAAATTTAATTGTGTGCCCACCCCCCAATAATGAATACAGTCATAGACTTCCTCCTAATATCTTTGCCTAGGGAGGCTCTTTGAATTCTCCCCACCAGATGCCTCAAGCAGATTTTTAAGGTTTCACAGTGTCAGAAATCATTCCATTCTTTCTGTCATTACTAAGTTGCATTGTATAATATACATTAAGTCTTCTTTTGTTAAAGAAAAAGGAATGAAAAGTACTGTATCTCTGAATTGATCTGAAGAGACAATCGTACAAATGTATCAGGGAAAAGGCAATGAGGAAAAAAAATAACCACCTAAACAGCAACCTTTCATATATTCTTTTTTCATCAAAACTATTGTTAAGTGAGACCAAACTAAGAGTTCTATTGATTCCAGGCTTTCTATTGAAATATAGCTTCACAATAAAGCACTCAAAGAAAGATTATGGAATAATTCTAAAGAAAAGGTTGTGGAGTGTGTATACAGTACATGTGAAGCAATACCAAGTGCACTCATGCGTTTTCAAGAAAAAGAATGGCTTACCTTCTTCCCTAATTAAAAATTGGACTCTGCATGAGATTCAGACTAATTCCAAATTCCAAACAAAATTGGTCTCATTCCGGGAGATTTGTTTGGGGGTTCAGATTGAAGAACAGTCAGACTCAGTTCTAAGATGAAGCGAGTTTACATATCAGACTAAGTTCAGATATATAAAATGTTTCTCCAGTTTCAGCCATTGTTTTGTTTTTTATTCAGAAAATGCACATTCTACGTCATATCCCTCCACTCAAGCTTGCTGAATTCACTGCAAATCCTGCCAGCTGGGGACCTAAAACTTTTCAAAAAGCCACATTACTTTTGCTTTGGTGTCCTGTGTGAACCTATGGTTCAGAATATTTCTTTGTATGTTGCCATATACCCCCCCTTTTTTTGCTTACTACTAATCTTCTTCTTCTTCTTCTTCTTCTTCTTCTTCTTCTTCTTCTTCTTC
>JAHTLZ010003518.1:23378969-23399772 GCA_023846285.1 Phrynocephalus versicolor | reverse complement strand
TTATTATTATTATTATTATTATTATTATTATTATTATTATTATTATTGATTCATTGGGCTATAACATGCCCCCTGAAGCACCTAGAGACACTGAATTTGCAGGGACACTTCTCCTGACTCTTCTGTCCAAGTCTGGAGAAGACTGGATTTTTGCTGCCTGGGTAATACACACCTAAAGAGCATCCTTAGGAATATTCCCCCCAGGTACCTAGAGACACTAAACCTGCAGAGAAGCTTCCTCTTACTCTTCTCTACAATCCCTCCAGGTTCTGTGTACTGTGTGTTGCTTTTCCCTAAGCTGGTTGCTAAAGGGCATTTTCCTTGGGGGTGGGGGCATTTTGTGGATGTAGAACTCAGAGATCAGAGACCCACTCTTCAGTTCATAAATTCTCTGTGTGTGTGGTGTGTGATATTTGTTGGCCTTGGTGAATCACATTTCCCCCATTTTTCCTCATCTCTAATCTGTATATACTGGCATAGTGCTTAATAAAGCATAATGTGCAGAATTCAGGCTATTTCAAACATTGCTGTTGCCAGGATTAAGGGAAGCTTGCCATTTCCTGAGGTCAGATGTCAGAAAGAAGAGCAGGAGGGAAGCTGTCACCTTCTCTATTAAGTGGTTGTCTGCGATCTCATAGCTAGCACTTTGTTCGTCTATTTCATTGATGTTCTGCAAAAGCTGGTTGGATTCGTTACAACAACCCTGCAAGAAAAACACAATTCAGGGGAAAAGTAAACAGCCTCTGATTCTGCACCGGTATCAATTAAAACAACATAGAACCTCAACATTTCATCAGATAACACAAGAAACACACCCTAGTTCCATTTTCTTACCAGCTGCCCATCTGCAACCATGTGCAACTCATGTCCTGCCTGCAAATGTGCACATCCCATGAGGTTTTGACCCGATCCCTTCCGAGTACCTCAGAAGATAAAGAGGTCAAGGCTTTGCTGATTCTGCCTGGGTCAGGATGCCCTGCTGGAGCACATGGGTTGCAATCTGGCTTGAAATGAAGCAAGAACCTGAAAAGTATTTGCCCTATTCTGAATACTGGAAAACACACATGGTGATCTGAATTCACTGCAAGGCAGCCATGGCTAGTCCACTAGAGCGTGGGCGGTGGGTGGCCGTGGGGGGTTGTTGATGCCTCACTTTTGCATCAGGAGGGCAGGTCAAGGCTCTGCCTGTGTTCTGTTTCTCAGAGTCCGGGTGGATTGATGTGGGAGAGGGGGAAAGTTGAAAGAAGCAACAGGAGATAATGGCTGCCATCTTCTCCACCCCATTCCAGCCTCTGTTGGCTGCTCTGCCATCCATCCCACTACGTATAAGCAGCAGCAGAAGCAGCCACCATTGCAACGAGGGAACAAATGAAACTACCAGCCTCAGTTTCCCCCATATTCTGGTGTGTAAATGTTTTCACACATTATCTAAGGTCAGGATCCCGTGAGAGGCAAATGGCTGGTGCCTTGGTCACAGCATTAGCGATTTGACCTTTGTTTGATGCTTCTGCAAGGAAGTGTCCATGGGTATCTTGTAGAAGCATAAGCTAGCTCTTCAAAATGGGTTTCTCTGTTTGTATATGGGTGAAGTTCCCTGTAGTGGGGCATCCTATATTACTGCACTGAGACTCTGCTGACACCCACAAAGTCCTGGAGTTTATTTTCTCATTTTTCCCCCTTACATCTTTCCATCCTAAATACAAAGAAATGTTTGGACCTGAGTGAATCAAAATCAAACAGAAACACACACACACCCTCACAAACACAGGCAAACACACCAGTGTTCTGTAGAACAAATGTAAACATTCCAGCAGTTCCTGGTATGGCAACAATTGTGATGTACGTGGCTGTCATAATAATAGCTGTGTGCCATCAAGTCAATTATGTCATGGTGACTGTGGCATTTACCCTCTTCATAGTTAAATGTGTTTGTGCAGGAGGGCACAAAGGTTTAATGCTGTGGACCAATGAGGGAGTGTGGAGGTGGAGCCCACATGTTTAAAAGGCTCAGCTTTAGGGTCCTGAGAGAGTCAGAGTGAGTCAGATAAAAAAAAACCTAAGGCAAAGATGTGAGACAGATGAGAGAGGTTTGCGAATAGTAAAAGGACAGAATTTGAGTGTAATCTGCTGGGAAGAAATTTTAATTAAGGGTGCACAAGAAAACCTTAGACTGAAACAGCTTGTTGAATACAATAAACAATATTTTTACTTTATTAACGTTACAACTTGACTGAGACTCAGTTATTTCAACTAGGTAACCCTGAATGGTTTGTGAAACGCCACTGGGGGCTCTGTACGGGTTCACCGCAGTGCCCCTTTCCAGGTTTTTCTAATTAGTGAATGCTCAGAAGCAGTTTATCATTCCCTCTTTCTAGGGGCACCCTAGGATAATTAGCTGCACAGGCTGGTTCTTCTCCCAGGAGATACAGCGGAGAATCAAACTCCCGACCTCTAACTCTGCAGCCAGATACGTAGATCACCGAGTTATCCAGATTGCATACGTGTCTGCCATACAACTGTTAAAAACCAGGAACCTGCCAGAAATAAGAGGAAGCAGCTTTAATTCCATAGTACCAAGCTGAATTGCTGAATCCAAGCATGGGTTTTTCAGAGTTAAGCTGTCAAAATCTGAGGCCTAGGTGGACAATTTTTGTCACATTTCAGCACAACTGGCACTTAGGCTGTTACTTCACGTCCATTTTGTCGCTGTAGAGTACCGGTATAAAAAATTCGTACCCCACGCCTGACATTAGTTGGGGGGGGGGGGACATTTTTACTTACAATTGAGTGGATATACAGCAAAGGTAACAAACACAACTGCTCTCAGCAGCAGGTCTCAATAGACTCACTGCTCCTGAGACTTCCCAGACTACTGAGAGGGAAAAAGAATCCCTCAGCAGAGAAGTGGAGTTCTTCTTGAATTCAGAGGTGAGGAAGGAATGGCTGATTAGTGCTGGATAGATGGACAGTCAGCTCAGCCCAGAAAGGTTCATTCCAACCAAACCAACTAAGAAAGTGCAGTACTCTGCTAGCAGGCAAAAACATTCTTAAAATTCATGTCAGCTTCCCGTAAGACACAAAATGGGCATTAATAGAACTGGTTTTCTGTTGCTCAAATCTGAATTTATAGATATCGTCCAATTGCTCTTTTTATTTTCCACAGTTTGTTTTATTATCTTATAAATCACCCTTGCCTTAAGTACTTTCCCACAAATAGATAGGATGCATATGCGCATGTTTACAAGCGTATACAAACTACCTAAATAAACTTGGAGGTTACCACTAAACTGTAATTTTAATGAACACCTTTTTTCAAATCCTGCACCATTAGATAGGGCTGAGTCCATTAGATAGGGCTGAGTCCTATTCTAGGCAGTTTTGGAATACAGTAGGCTATTTGCTTACAAACTGTCTTCAGGCCCTGCAAACCTTGGACCAAACTACACATTATAGATAGCTCCTTATTGGAAGATGCAATTCCTTAAAAGCAGATAAGAACGATGTCTAATGATCATAGATCTCCCCCCATATGACAGGAAACACTCATCTTCCAGGATCCCAGTTTTGTGGAAGGACTCCACTGTGGAACAGAAGATTTAGCCTTCAGATAGTCTGTCTCTCCATGGGGAGAGTGGTGACTGGGGACAAAGCTGGAATTCTTTCCCCACTCATGCTTCAAATTTAACCCTTTAGGGCATGACTGGACAGGGCAAGTGAGTAATCCAAAAACATGGGACACAGCAGGATACTATGTAGCAACAGAAGAGGTTTAATAACTGCTACTCCAGAGCTGGATGCAGTTTTATCCTTTCTGCAACGTTGGCAGAAAGTACAGCAAGTGTGTCTATTGAAGTCTGTGGATACCTAAGCAAACAGGCCTCAATGGGGTGGCCATGTGTTATTTAGTTGTCAAGTCTAGGAAGGGGAGGGCGCTTGTTGGTTTTGCTTTCTTTCACTTTCCCTTTGTTTTGATTTCAAGGGTTTTTCCATGGAAATGATGATGAAGTTTTCAAATGCTGGAAAGTGTTGGTCAAAAACAACCGCAACGAAGTCCTCAGCCTTCTCTACTGGCTAAGGTCCATCAACACATCTAAGATAACAAGCCTCATGTCAAACTTGCCTGCCATGTAGTTGTTCAAAATAAGGAAAATGTTTAGAGAAGAAGAAAACAGGGGTGGCAACCCCAATTCAACACCAACAACACGATTGAAACCCAGGCTTTTAAGAGCCGAACACTAAAACATCTGGACAGTTCTGCTTCCTCCTACCTTTTAAAACTTCTTTCCATCAAGCATACAGGGAAAATGTACATTTTGGAAATATATACATATGATATGTATTCTTTTCTTATTACAACTAAACAAAAATTTCTCCCTAGATTCCATTGAATGTGTTGGGGGCACTTTTCAAAAGAAGGGCACTGAAGGCAACCTTGACTCCTCTGTAGATGTAGAAGAGCAGAATTCTAGCTAGCCAAGGTGGCTGAGGGCCAAGCAAGTGACCACCACAAGCCCCACTGAAGCTGGGCTGAATCTAAACCAGGGCTGTCCAAACTCCGGCCCTCCAGATGTTTTGGACACAACTCCCAGAATTCCAAACCTGTATTGTCAATGACAAAGGACTGTGAGAGTAGTGGTCCAAAACATCTGGAGGGCTGAAGTTTGGACACCACTGATCTAAACCCTTCCCAACAGAGAGATTTTAGAAATGGCTTGAAGGGATTGAAGAGATTTAGACCTGGCCTAACTCAGCCCTTTCTTGCTGCCCTTCTTCTTCCTTTTCCCCCACTTGGGCTCTTGTGACTTAACCAGTTCAGTGGTCTGGCTTACAGGTCCATTGGCTGAGAAATCTCTCGGATTCAGCTGGCATAGCAACATTTTCTGCCAGCATAAGGGCTTTTTCTGCTGACCCAAGCGATTTCTGCCCATTCCAAATCCTCCACAGACAGTGCCATCATTGAGTCAGGAGTGCCTTGTTTGAACGCAATGAAACTGAGTCCTACGTAAGCAACCCTTTGGATTTTCCTGTGTATCCTCTTTGTACATCCATGTTTGTGCTTCCATTCCATGTTTGGCAGCCGACAATGTCACACAATTATGTGCTACAATTTGAGTGCGGCACCAAATGGAAAGCGTAAATGAGCCGTGGCAGTGAGCAAGGGAAATGACATTAATGTAATCATAGCTGCCTGTGTGTAATAAAATGGGAAAAGGAGAAATGTAAATGAAACACAAATTGCCATTTTTAATGGGATTCTAACAAGTGATGCTTTATGAAAATCTCATGGATGTCTGGCAATGCTGCTGAGAGATGGATTACTGTTTCAATGACACGGTACAACTTAAACACAAACGTCTTTCCGGTTTGGTAACCTTTCCATTTTATTTTTTCATGATAGAGAAGGTCTACTAAAACTGGTGCATGGAGTGACTTCCGGCCATATCCCGTTTATATCAATTAGTTAGGTAACAAATGTTACCAATAGTCCCAATTTACCACTTGATGTACTTATAGCTCCTTTGAATTATCCAATACAGAAATTTGTGTTAATAAAAACTCTACAGTATTTTGCAACCTGTACACATCATTCAAACTGATGAAATCTAATTTCTCTTGCTTTGCATTATGTATTTCTTTGTGCTATTATTTTATAAGCATCAACTTTTGCCAGCGTTCACACTTCTTACATTACTCATTACTTCTCATCAGCATTGTTGTTCCAATCATGTAAGCAAGCTGTTGTGTTGCCGCTGGCCAATAGGGCAGACAAATATAAGAGTGTATCTCTTGCTCATTGAATTAGCCTATTTTGATACTGGGTATGCTTATAAAAATATGAAAGTCGGAATCAGAGAACACTCCCATTGCCACTTAGGACTGGTAAGAGAATGGCATAACATCTGGAACATGACTTGATATGTCCTTTAAAAATAACTACTACTGTTAAATGAATATTTCCTGCCAGGTGTCAGTAACCTGGGTATTACTTGTTATACCTAAAAATAACTTTGTGTATCTACTTACAGTAAAGATTATCTATTCTAAATATTGTTACTTGTACCTTGTTACTTCTGAGCTCTTTGCATACTTCACCACTGGTTTCTTCAACATGAGTCTCAGGCACATGCATATACACACAGAGAAAACACACTGTGATTGGGTCTGATCCAGAATGGCTATATAGCTTGAGAAGAAAACACAAATGATAGCCTTTTCCCAGAATTAAAATTCAATTGAAAAAAAAACTGGATAGGTCAGTGATTTAGGTATCTGGCTACAGAGTCAGAGGCTGGGAGATCAATTTGACAGTGGCTGGGCTCAGTGATGCATAGGATCTCAGCTCTGTGGCCAGATGATGATGATGATGATGATGATGATGATGATGATGATGATGATGATGATGATGATGATGATGATGCTACCCTAAACTTTGCTGCAGAAAGTGATAGTGAGTCACTTTTACGTGTTTTGTGCTGTTGAGTCAGAACTGACTTGTAGTGACCCTAATAGTGTTTTCAAGGCAAGTGAGGTATTTAAGGAGTGTTTTCAAAGGAGTGACATACACAACACACAAACACACACATACCCATCAGGTGAGTTTCCATCAGGTGAGCCAGGTCTCTTGCGTCCTAGCCCATCACTCTGTCCACCGCACCACACTGGATCACTTTACCTAATGGTAAAAATTACCTTGTCTGCATCCATCCCACAATGTGAAAAGCAACAATACCTGTTTCTCAGGATGGATCTCGAGAAGCCACAAGGAAGGCACTATGCTTATCAGATAGAGGAATATCGCTGGGGAAAACCTGAAGGGGAAGAAAAAAGCACCTTGACTTAGCAAAATGGGCACTGCCCTTCCGGTGCCTCTGAAAAAACACAGATGGCATAGATATAATATTAGTTGCCTTTACCCCCTGCCTTCCCTACAGTGATTCCAGGACAGTGTGCATTTTCTCTTCCCAGCAACTACTTCATCACAACAACCCTGTGATGTAGATCAGCTTACGAAGGACTGGTCTGATGTCCAGTAAGTTTCATGGCTCCTTGGGGATTTGAGCCTCTATCACCCAGCACTATACCGGGTCCCACACGGGATATGTAGAAATGTTTCCCATTTTGATCAATGGACCGAAATGTTCATTTCCCCTTCCATGTGTGCTATACAGCGGACCCTCATATAACAAATGGTTTGTATAACATAAAATCTGTACAACATAAAAAGTTCCGGAGATAGGAGAAATTTGCTTAACAGTATCGCCTATGGGGCGAATCCGTACAACATAAAAATGTTCGCAATAAGAGATTACTCCATTTTCAATGCATTCCTATGGGGAATTTGTATAAAGGAAAATTTGCTTAACAGAATTTCATTTGGAACAAATTAATTCCTTTATACAAGGTACCACTGTATGTTAATTTTGTTCAAAGGAGGGCTTTACTGGGAGGGTGTCTGAATCTCACGGTCTAATCCTCTGGTCTCTGCGTGAGATATGCGTGCCAAATTTTTCCCTTTACCTTTAAACAACTGACTGGTATAAGACCACAATTCTAAATCATTTTTTAAAAATGCAGGATATCTGCCAAAGCAGCTGCAAATACCTTGGAAGGATGCTGTATTCTGGGCACGCAGCATCAAGAAAATCTTAGCGAAGACCAACATTGTGATGCTGTTGCTGTGAGTGAAGCATTATAAGTCATTTTATTCTGAGAGAGAGATGGAGAAGCTGCCTTGGCAATCAAAATGTAGACACAGGTTTCTCTAGAAAGAGGGGCTCCTATCTTTCCATGGGGTTGCAAAGCATTTTCTCGAGATTGCCAGGCTTAAATTAACCATGGGTTTCTATCCTTATGCCTATGATGAAGCTAATGCTGCTTTACTTCCTCAGCAAGGTTGAAAGGCAGTGAGTTGAGTTCCTAGAAAGGAAGGGAACCAGGGCAAGCGGGATGGAGCATGCCATCAAAACAGGCCCTTCCCTGTCTTTTCTCTTTCTTTTCCTCTAAAAAGCGAGTTTTCTCTCCACCCCCACCCCCGCAGGGCTGCATCTCCTTTCTGGGATCAGGAGACTCCCTCCTCAGTTGTGCCTGGCGGTGATGTGGGGGAGTCCCTGCCAGCTGGGCTGGAAGAGAGGCTCCTGAATGCTGGGTTGCAGAGTGGGAGAAGAAAGAATCCAAACTACAACCCTAGCGAAGGAGAGGGGAGAAGAGCCTGCTGTCACGAAGTAGATATTTGATGGTAGTGTTATGTGGTGTCAAATTGCTCCCCCTATGGGTTGGCGTGGCGGCTCAGCAGACTAAGGCTCCGAAAACTGTTGGCTGCAAAGTCAGCAGCTTGGCGGTTCAAATCCCGGGTGCCACGCATCGGGGCAAGCTTCCGCTGATAACTCCAGCTCCTGCCAACCTAGCAGTTCAAAGGCATGTAAATGCAAGTAGATAAATAGGTACCGTCGTAAAAAGTGGGAAGGCAAAACAGTGTTTCCTTGCAGCCAT
This sequence comes from Phrynocephalus versicolor, assembly GCA_023846285.1. NCBI lineage: Eukaryota > Metazoa > Chordata > Lepidosauria > Squamata > Agamidae > Phrynocephalus > Phrynocephalus versicolor. The sequence goes on along the minus strand of JAHTLZ010003518.1, from coordinate 23,391,282 downwards.
GCTGGCCACGTGGCCATGAACTTGCACAACAATTGGTTTGAATACGGAGATGAGCACGCCCCTAGAGTCGGACACGACTAGCACATATGTGCGGGCGGAACCTTTATCTTTAACTTGTACCCACCAAAAAAACCCTCACTGCTATGGTCAACCTCCCTGTTGCGCTCTTGTAAAACAAAAGCCATAATACTACTGTTGAATCCACGAATCTCAAGTTGTGTCTTCCTCTTTTCCTAGCATCATTGCCTTTTTCTGGGGTAGTTTGTCTTCCTGCAATCATTTGCGTGTGTTGTGTCATCATTACAGTCATGACCAACTCTCTGTGCCCCCATGTCCATGGGGTTTTCTTGGCAGGAATACTGGAGTGGTTTGCCAGTTCTTACTCCAGGCACCTACAGCACCTGGTATTCCCTGGTGGTCTCCCATCCAAGTACTAACCAGGGCCGACCCTGCTTAGCTTCCAAAATTAGGGAAGATCGGATGTGCTTAGGGCAATCATTTACCCCACTGGAAATGCCTTTTAATTCAAATGTGGTGGTGGGGTTTTAGGTTACTTGGTTATTATGAAAGAGGGTTGTGACTCAAAACAGGTTAGGAAAGGCTAGATTCAGGGCTGGCCCAAGTCATTCTGTTCCTTGGGGCAGAAAAGCCCATGGCACCCCAGAGCCTAACAAACCAAGGCACATTATACTCAAAGCTGACTTGTTTTGGCATGAGGCAGAACTATCACAAGCCGCTCCCTTCTCCTCACCCTGGAAAAATATAACAATAACAAATTAAGTGAAAAATGCCCTGACTTTTTGTGACACTCAAAATCCACTGCCTGAAATGATTGCTTCAAGGCTGCTTAATGGTAGAATCAATCCAATATCTTACATGCCCATTTAAGGGCCTGCATTTGTTCCTTTCTCCAAAAGAGATTTAAATCCTCAGTTTAAATATAATTTGTTGCGAATATTCTCAGGTATCTGGTCGACATATGGAATAAATTAACATAATAAAGTTTTCTGGTATCAAAATGGACCAGCTGCATCTTATTTTGCCTGCCTCTGCAATCAGACCTGCCAGTACCATGCCTTGTCTTGTCATTGGTCATTGAAAGATAAACACAAGCTTCATTTGCATGCATGTCAAAATGTCCTGGCAATTCCACTGAGGGAAGGTAAATGACTTAACAGTTGGGCATATGCTTTCCCTAGCTTAACCCTTAGCAGCACAGTCTGTGGTGCCAAACAGTATATCTGCAAAACATCTTAAATGTAACATGTACTCCCGAATTGTGTTTGTGTGTGTGTAGTATCGTTATAGTCGTAACCGACTCTTCGTGACTCCCAAATTACTCTGTCACAATGACATGCACTGTAAATTCCTCTGATAATTTTAAAATGAAAAACAACATACAATTGCTCTTAAATGGATAAAATGAATCAAAATGAAAATATAACTGAGCATGGCCATGCTAATTACAGGCCTGGCAGTGCCAAAATTCCTTTATGTTATCCCATCCCCAAGTCTGTTGTTATAATCAACCGTCCATGTGCGCTTCCCTGCAGTGGGCTAGATTGGGTAGTAGTAGATCTTTATTTCAGTCATTGACCAGAGAAACAACAAACTATATTCCTAAATCGATTCAGCATAAAACCAGAATAAAAACATGAGCACAAGAACAACACAACACAGTAACATGATCTGTACGCCAAAACCAGGACAGGCAAAGTCTCCCAGCCCAGTAGGCCCGAATAGCAGGGTCGTCAACTCGATAACTGTCTTGAATTTTATCATTTAATCCAAACGGGTGGGGAAAATGATCTTTTGGAGGAAATTTTAAAAAAACTGCGAAGATTTCCGGCTTGTAATGTCCAGTTCATCCTCAAGCAGCTCCTCATGGTTAGCATTTGAAATGCCCGGCAGATGGATTTAACTTCCAAACCGCTCAGACATCCATTTTCTTTGAAAGGGACAAGGAAGCAGAGACATGTAGGGTCATGTAATAGCTCTACATATCTTGGGATTTTTTTTCCCTCTCCAGCCTTTCAATAAGCAAGCAGTCAAAGTGCCTCCAGTCCGATTGCCAAAACATAATGCAGGTGCGCAAGCTGAGAAGCCCTTGTGGCAGCGAAGGTGTGTTTTGCAAGATCAGCTGGAGACATTGTGCTTGGATGACTATCCTCCCACCAGGACTTCCCCTGCAAGTACAATTCTTCCAGCTGGCCAATTCCGATGAGCGAGCTAATGAAGTTGTCTTCAGCCAAGTGACTTTGGCGCTGGCTGTCTTGTCAAGAGATGGTGCCTTGAGAGTACAACATTCTTGGCTAGCCCTCCCGCATTCCTTCCTCCCAGTGATTGTCATTAAAAATGAACACATCACCATCTCTCTTGTATTTGCAGCAAGGAAATGATAAGAAACAATAGCAGGCCTCTTTATGCATACTGAGCAGAAGGCCTGGCGTTTTCATGCTTTGGGAGACTAAGTGAGGGTTTTTATGGGGGCAGGAACACAGAGATGTGTATGATGTCCTGGCATCTCCACTCATGGGGCCTCTTTCATGATGTGAATGAAATAGAAGAAGTGGTGCCCTGACCTCTCAGACTATGAGCTGCCCATTAATCATTCTTACTGCCGTTCACTCAGTTGGCATTTTTTGCAACCTCACTTGCTGCCTATAAAACCCGAAGATTGGGAAGGACTTTTCTGGTCTGGGGTGAGTGTCATTCAATCCAGCACTAGCCACTAGTTCCCTCCTGTCTCTGATTTCCACGAGTGTCCCACTTGTCCGCAGAGAACTTTTCCCCTCTCTAGAGAGCCTTTGCTAAAAGCAGACATGAAATATTACCCAACTCCATTTGGCACTATGAGACATACAAATCCCTTTTGGCCTAGAGAAGGGTGGGGGGAGAAAAGGGTTGATGGGTGGTATATGACCCATGTTTCTTTGTTTGAAGAACAGGGAGTGTGTGACTTAAGAAGCAGCTTTTTACAACTGCCCTTCTAGCCTCTTACAAGATATCTGCCCTGGTTGCAATACCACCTACTGTAGCCATGGATTTTAAGAACATCTAAGAGTTACATTCTGGTAAAGCACATCTTTTACCATGTCTGAACTTCTGGGACCTGCTTTGAGAAAGAGTTATGTAAACTCGAAAGCTTGCAATGTTCCTTGTTGTTGTTGTTTTAATAGTGGCCTATAGGAATATATATGGTAGTTTTTGGATCTCAAGCCTACATCTAGCCGCACCTAATGTTACCCTGAGTGCACTCTTTTTCAGAGAAGGAAATTAAGTTGTCATGGGCTGGGGAGGCATGAGCTGCAATGGCACACACACATATGTATTTGCATGTAGATGCAAACAGGCACAGGATGGACAGTTTTTGTGTGTGTGAGCTTTGGACATTGTGGCCACCCAAACAAAGCTGCTCAAGATCCCTCGAGTGAAGGATGAGGAAGCAGATGACACTCACTCCCATTGACTTCTATCAAGATTGCATCTTCTGGGTCATTGGGTGGGAAATAGATTTTTGGCCTTTCCCGGTGCACTACCGTCCAAGATTCTTACTTCCAAGTTGCCATGAGTGGCACGGAAGCAGCTAGCCCAGCCATCCTGATCCACAGAGGAAGGCGGATTTCATAGAGAGTTGTGTCTCCTTCTAAAGAAATTATATAGCCCTCAAGTATGCGAAAGGCAATAAGATTGTGAATTGGCTTCCCATCTAGACCCAGGATCTGTTGAGAATGCTCTCCAGGGTGGGAGCAGAATGGGGGACTCCCTCCCAGACATTTTGTTGGCTTGACGACTCATCCTGCTTTTGGCCTGTCCCGGTCTGGACTCTCTCTGTTGGTGTCCTGCCCCCCTGATATTGTCTGTGAGATCTGTTATTACTAGAAGCTGCCGTTCCTTGGAGCAGGGCATGGGGAACCACATATCCTGGCACTTCTCACTTGAGTATAAAACTGTCTGTGGCAGAAAAATGTGCATAAAAAGGAGAGAAGTTGCTGAGACAGAAGATAGGGATTCCTATGATGATGGTGTGGAGTGGGGAGGAGGTAGGATATTGGGCAGGAGAAGAGACAATAGAAAGATGAGGCAGGAGAGGCGAGATAGAAATACAGTAGGACCCCCATATCCACCGATTCATTATCCACTGATTCACTTATCCACGGTTGGCAGAAGAAAAAAATTAAATAATTCAGCAGCCACAAAGCAAGCTATTGTCATGAACAGCAGCTGTAAAGCAAGCTACTGTCACAAGCAGCAGTCATAAAGCAAGCTACTGTCAGGAAACAGCAGTTTGGAGATGGGTGGGCAGGTGTTCTCTCTTATTCACGGGTTTCATTATCCACAGGAAGGCCTGGAACCAATTCCCAGCGAATACCAGGGTCCTACTGTAATATGATGATGGTAAGGGTGCAATAAGGGCCAATAATTAAATTACCCTGTACAGCTGGGGCATCTTGAGGGAAGTTAGGCTGTCCTTTAATTCTTAGAGTCATTTTTGCATATTTTAATTCACAGCCACTTTTGAGTTCCAGTTGTGGGAGAGAAAAGGGGAAAGAGAGAGGGAATGTTGAGCTAAATTTACTGAACAGCTGCAATGACGTTTAACTGTACAAACCACACAACCCAGTGCACATAGAAAAATTACTTTTGCTGGAAAATCATGGGATTTAAGTATTATTTTATTTAACTGCATTGGACGGCAGCCGTTGGCTTGAATTCAGGTTATTCGAATATGTCATTCCAGATATGACTCCAAGACCTCCCAAGCATTTGCCAAGCGAAATGGAGTAACTAGATGTGACTAAAATAATTAGTGATCAAAAATCAAGACTTTGAGTAGAGCCAAGCCTCCAATTTGGCAGAAGAAGGATCCTTAAAAAAACAAGCCAACAAACCAAACAACGTCACTGTGAAAGTCACTTCAAGTTGCAATTGGATCAAGGACAATATAGAGCATCATTGCACCTCAACGACAAATAAGTTTTCCTTGGCAGAAGCTTTTGAGGACTGTAGCCTAATTGGCCACAAGACCACAAAAGCTTCTGCCAAGTAAAACATACTAGTCTAAGGCAGAATAGCACTCTTTGTTGTCTTTGCTGCTACATCTAACATCGCTCACCCCCTGGAAGAAGGGTGGACAAATGAACAGAAGGATTGCTCTGCCTCCCCCCCCCCCCCAGTCTTTAACAGCAGTGTAGAAGCAGAACTTATAGCAGGTATAGTTTATCATCCAGCTATGCCTATTGAAGTTCCCTGTTCCACACAACTAATAAAGATCCAGGAACCCTGCCTGCTATTACCATATATTTTCCATCTGTAAGATGCCGCCTTTTATTAGACGCTGTCCACTTTTTAGACCCCCAAGGAAATAAAATGAATAAATTCTCCTTGTGGTCTCCTCCACTCCCACCACCCCAACTGTTACCTTTAATTTCCCAGTTCTAAACACTCCTCTTGACTTTGGTGAGTTTGTCTTTTTGTAGGATCAGGCTCTGTCAGGCTTGAGCAGCCAATCCAGAAATGCCTTTTCACACTAAAAGAAGGTGTGGCTTTTTTCTTTTCTTTCTGGAGTGCATTTCTGAATGGGCTGTTCAAGCCCAAAAGAGCCCGATCCTGAAAAAAACAAACTCACCAAAGCCGTGAAGAATGTTTAGAACAGGGAACAGGGAAATGAAAGAAAACAGCGGTGGTGGTCGGGGTAGAGATCTCGAGGTGAGATGGAGCTGGTGATGCAAAAAACAAACACAGAGAGAAAAAAGCAAAGTGAGTTTGGGTTCTCCTCCACCCACCCATCCAAAAAGGCTTATTTCCATGTATACAATGCCCCTTAATTTTGGACATCATGATTTTAGAAAAAAAGTAGGTGGTATACAAAGAAACGTAGAATACATCTTATCTGGAAAAAGATTAAAATTACAATGGTGAAAGTGTCCGAAAATATTAGTGTTGACTGTGTTGAACCTTTGGGTAGTGGGAGTCATATAAGTTGTATAAACAAACAAACAAACAAGCAAGCAAACAAACAAACAAGCAAACAAACAAAAGAACAGGTTCCTTTGGACCCCACCTTAGAAAAGTAACTTCTTTTTTGTATTGTAGTTCCTGAAATTTCCCAGGCAGCATAGCCACTACGCATTCTGGGAAGAAGAGTCAGGGACTTGTGCCTGAAACAAGTAACTCCTTCCTCCAAAATAGACTTTCCATATTATCTCTCAAGATCATCTGTATGGGAACCCTGTCCAAAGGAAACTATTCTGTGAAATGTTCTAGGCTACACTGTGGAGAGAGATGTAAAGTGGAATTCAAGGTCAATGAGGTACTATTACCGAGAGAGCCTGTTCCCCAGAGTATGCGGCGAGGGATTTGCAGACTGGAAGTTACAGCGCACAGTAGAAAACAAGGGACAGTGTTCTAACGCAAAGGTGGCGTCAAAGGAAATCTGGATTCACTCATAGATCTTGGAGTGATCAACTGAATGACAAGAGGACCTCCTGTGACCACATCAACATTGTCCAATTAGCAGCGTTCTGCCCTTGGAGATTTTGGAACAAAGGTGCCAGACTCGGAGAATGAACATCAAAACCTGACCTTCACAGTAAAGTTTTAGATTTGTCATTCTTATCTTGTTTGACTCCTAAAGATCTGCCATTTGCAGTTGTTGTTTTTCCAGTCCAAATTTCAGAATTCTCCAGTAATTCCTAAAGCAAAATTCTGGTACTTCCAGCCCACAATCAGGTCCGGCTAGGTTTTTTTGCGCCCTAGGCGAGGGGTGGGGGGGTGGGAGGTGGGGGCGGTGGGGGGCGGGGCGGCAGGGGGATGAACGGCGGTGGCCAGCGGCGGGGGGCGGCGGGGGCAGCAGGCTGGCCAGCACCCCCTCTCCATTTTGGCACCCTAGGCAACTGGCTAGTTCGCCTTAATGGACGCGCCAGCCCTGCCCACAATCATAAGCCTGCAAACATCTTCTTGTCACTCACCTGGGGGATTTTTCTAGGCCGTGTTTCCTGCTTCATTGTTTGCTGGGAGGAAGCTGCTGCCATGGTTCCTGTGGGTCTTGTGCCCTTTATAAGAGGGTTTCCTCCTGAAGAACCACAAACTCAGGACACATTGGGGGAGGAAATAAGACCCCAAAGGAATCCTACCTTTTAGCCCCGTGAGTGAAATGAAGGTGTCTGTAAGTGTTTGCTCATGGATGGGACCCCCTGGAATTCTGCCTTGGGAATTCTTGGAAAAGGTTCTGGAGTTTTTTTAAAAAAAAAATCCAATGGCATTTCTCTAGTGCAGTGGTTCCCAAACTTGGGTCCCCAGATGTTCTTGGACTACAACTCCCAGAATTCCTAGCTGGCACATCTGGTTCTTCTGGGAGTATTAGCCTAAGAACATTTGAGGACTCAGGGCTGAACATCACTCTTCTAGTGGCTTTTGCAAGCACTATGTTTTGGGAATTAGGAGCTGCAGCTTCTCTGTCTCTCCTTCTGAACCATAGAGACATTTCTAGTGATTCAGGAAATTAGTTTTTTAGAGTACTGTACAACTCCTGAAGATAACCTTCAAGATTCTGAAAACTATAATAATAAAAAACCTAACTTAGGCTCCGGTCCTACCAGCGTTTTCTGCGTAGTTTCCCGGTGGCAAACTGCACAGTAAAAGATTGCGTGCTAACCGGGAAAAGAAGTAAATTCTGGTCCCAGCCAAGCACGCCCCTGGAACAGCAGTTTCAGCAAAGTTTCCTAAACCACCGCCAGGGGCTGGATTTAGAAACTTTGCTCGAAAATGCTTAATTGTTTGGTTCTGTAACTATGACAGGACCTTGAAAATACGCAGTAAAATCAGTTGTTCCCCTTTATCACCAAGGAGGCTTGGAAACTAGAGCCGGAAAGAAGGACAAAATGCAAAGTAGACGAGTAGAGAACGAACCAGAATACGAAAATACAACGCAGAAGAGAGGACACTAACTGCACATTAAAAACCATGTGACCGCCCCCCAAAAATACGCAGGGAATTTATATACGAAGAAAACTCTAGTAAGGCCGCAGCCTTTGCCAAACACTGTTGCTGATTAGTGCTGGATCCAAGGATTTGCCCTTTCTTACTCCAGCCCCCAAGACTGCACACAGTCTTGAAAGTTTAGAGCAGGCATGTCCAAACTTTGGCCCTCCTGATGTATTGGACCACAACTCCCAGAATTCTAAGCCTGTATTTTCAATGGCAAAGGACTGTGGGAGTTGTGGTCCGAAACATCTGGAGGGCTGACGTTTGGGCATGCCTGGTTTAGAGCCAAATCAAAGAAGACGTTTAGTACATACTTAGAAGTGATCGTCCCTTCAGTGTTGAAAGGTGCCTTGGTGTCATAGCTGCCTGGCTTGCATTTTGGGAATCAAATTGTAGCAAAACACCACTGACGAAACAAGGAATGAAATGTGGGTTAATTGTGGGGAATATACATTCCCCTTCACTTCAAATTTAATCCTGTCCCTCACGTTTTTGGAAAGTTATATCTGTCTGTCTCCAAAATGGGTGAGTCGGTCAGCTTCTTCTAAGCTAAGGCATACTGTGAGGTGTCTTTGCAGGTCTGATAAAGCACCATGGGGCTGCTCTCCAACGATACACCCAAGTACTAAGACACTGTTTTCATTTTTAGGGAGTGAAGTCAGAGAGAGAGAAACTGTCAGCCAATGGCTCAACAAATGTGAATCTGGCAAGAAGCTCTGCACTGTGGATTGAGGAAGGAAAAATAATTATTTACATGTGAGCACAGCTTTCTTCCCCCCCTGAAGCCTGAATGAGCAAAATTTTGTTCATGCAAGGTGAGCTAGAGCTCAGCTAGACAAGAAATCACCATTTTATATTTACTTTTCTAAAATCTGGGAACCACCTTGCATCTTAATCTGTAACACAATACTATATTGTATTAATTTTTTAATTGTCTCTTCCTCTACCTCCTCCATTCTTTTTGTCTTTGTCCCCTTCTATGTCACCCTAGACCAGTGGTGGCAAACCTTTGGCACTCCAGAGGTTTTGGACCACAACTCCCACAGTCCTTTGTCATTGGCAATCTAGGCTTGGAATTCTGGGAGTTGTGGTCCAAAACCTCTGGAGTGCCGAAGGTTCACCACCACTGCCCTAGACCATCCGTACACACAAGAGTTGTGCACAAACTGATTTGGCACAGTTGTATGCTGGAGGAGGTGGGGAAGGGAAGTCCTTGTCCTTCCCAGACGCGACAGACACCCCATGAATGGGGCAGCCGACTAGGCATGAGGAGAAGGAATGTGTAGCACCTGTGCTGCCATGTGTACATATTTTGACAAACCCGGCTGAATCTCTGCATTTCCATCTCTATTTCACACTCATTACTTAAAACTAGCAAGTGTATGAATCACGTTTTGTTTCTGGCCTTGATTTTGTGGCAGTTGTTTCACCATCACAAATCTAGAATACAGTAACATCCGGTCATCCTTTCATATCACTTTGTCTCAACATGCAGTGAAATTTTTCCATTGGGTTGTTTCACATGTTGAGTTGTGATTTAGCAACTTTTATGAAGGATCAAGAGATGTGGAAGTGTGCCCCCTAGCTTTGCCCCACCAGCATGAACCATTGCTTTAAAGATGCGAAGAAGTGCAATCCAGTCCGGTGTAACATTATCCACTTAGAAGACAACCAAAGATTGTTTTTGTTGTTTTAAGAAACTTGCAGAATTATCCAAGCAGCTGCGTAGGGGTTTATGGGAACTTCCATTCAAAAACAGGATTCACACACACACACACACACACACACACACACAATCTGAGTACTGCCTAGCTTTAGCTTATGAACCATCTGCAGAAAAGCCATAAAGTTAGAGCAAAGCAAAACCAACAGCTATCCTGCACTAACCTGAACATTCTTAACAAAGGTATACTGACCGCTGTCATAGCTGTGTTCTTGTTGATTCGCTGTATTGACAGCTCACATGGGAGACAGGCAGAAGTTATGCTTCATATATCTTACCAACCTCTCTTTTACTTAGGAGAATAGCTACTTTTTTTTAAAGAGAACTTTCTTAATAGACTGGTTCCCCTTAAATAAAGGAGACATCCATCCATTGTTTTCAAATGGGCAGTTCTTTTTAGATGTGCTTTTGTATAGCACATAAAGCTCCATACCGTGGGATGAATCATATGTCTCAATGCATCTTGACTACATAACCTTCTGAAACAGTGCAAACTTTCTGGAGGGGTTGAAAAGTCATCTTCTGTTTTACATTCTTAATTAACAAATGAACATAGGATATTTGATGATGTTACACTGGATCTTTCATGGGGCTCCAACTGAAAATCTGCAATAAGCCAAGGGATTTGATGTGACTCATCGGCCCATTCATTATCCTCCTGTCCTTCCATTCATGTATTCATTCACGTTTTCTAAAGGAAGCCGACTCATCCATGCCAAATCCACACCAGCCAAAAGACTGGAGATGCACAGAACTTGGGAGGGGACATTTGTGTACGCCTGCATTCTGCTGAGCACGCATTTCCCCACTCACCCCTGGCTGGTTTGCAGGGTTCTTACTGCAGCCAGGCACAGTGTCATAAATGAGAAATGCAGTTCCAGGGAAACTGTGGATCAATCCCAGCCATTAGTCATTCTGGCAGAGACCTGATTTATACCAAATGGTATATAATCCACCATATAGCAAAAGTTGAGCTCCATATAAACTTGCCACCCTCCAATGAAGGGTCACTCAAATCAGGTTGACGTCTCCGAACGCCTGCCATTCACTGTGAACCATGTCACTTATTTTGTATAAACACATGAGGCAGTAGCAACTTCCAGAGTCCCTGAGTCATCACGTCCAGCGATTCTCTAGGGTCCTGCCTTGTAGGCAATTCTGATCTGCCAGACCTGTGGAAAACAATGGCAAAATCCCCAAGAGAGTCAGAGCTTGGTAGCCCTGTGGTCACCAAGCCTTCCCAGCAAGAATCAAGGATTCGTTGCTTTGTGCTGTAAAGTCACCCATAATTTATAGGAATCTAATACAGATGCTCCAGGAATCGTTTTCCATTCTCACCTTACCAACATTTTTAAGGCCAAATGGGAATTTGAAGCCAGTTCGCTTACACCACGCTGGCTCTTTACAGCGTCAGAAATGGCTTTAAAAAATCCCTACATAAGCTCAAAAGTAGAAAAACATTTCTCATTCAGTTTCCTGACTTCAGACCCAAAATGCACTTTTTAACAACCATGATCCCCGACCACCACCACCACCACCACCACAACAACAATCCCTGTCTCTGTGAATCTGGAAATAAACAAGCTGAAGTACAGGGAAATATGGCAAAGTTACAAGGACAAAGTCTGGAAAAGTTCCTTTTATTTGACTCCATCTCCCAGCATCCTCCCCCAGCTGGCCGCTGGGGGATTCTGGGAGCTATAGTCCAAAGGGGGGCATTTTCCAAGCTCTTATCAAGACACAAAGAGCACAGCATAGCTTGGGGGCTGTAAGTTCTAACAAGACCCCAGCTGTTAAAATGCTGCTAGGGAAAAGATGCCAAAAGAGAGAGAGAAGGGGGCGGAGGACAGAGGGGAAACAAAGAAAAAGACAGAAAGATTGTGGGTTTATATGCTCACCATTTGTAGCCTCGGCCTTGCTTAAACTTCAGCGTGAGCACGGCTTCCAAGCCGAGGAGGAGATTAAGCAGTGCCAGCAGCCAGTATCTGGGTTCCTTTTTCACTTCCGTCACTCTCCAGACCCCAAGGAGGGAGTGGAGGACAAAGAGGAGCCGCGTCCCGAGAGCATTAAGCAGCACCAGCAGCTCCATCCTGGGCTGCCCTTCTCCCCCTGCACCAGTGTCTGCCACCTCCTCCCCTCCTCCAGCTCCAGCTGGAACCCAGGGCCTCTCAGCATCCAAGGGAAGAGGCCGTGGACCTTCTCCTGTCTGCACAGCAGCCAGGCAGCCCTTTTCTCTCATCCCATCCCCACAAAGGGGCCCATTATTATAACAAAAAGAAAAAAAGAAAAAAGAAACAGCCTTGTCCCTCCCCCAGACTTCCTCCTGACAACTCTTGGGGAGAAAGGGAGGGGAGGGATCAGCGGCACACAGCCAAAAAAGAGACCTAACGTGGGTTTTTTAACTCAGCGCTGGCTGAGTTTATTCGAGCTATTATGCCTGGTTCAACGTCACAGGAACACACGGTCACTGTGTCGAAAAAGGCACTCTTTCCTGCTGCCTCTGGATCAAAGCGTGTCTGGCCATTTGTTTCTGAATTCCAAAAAGAGTTGAGTTCCTGAAGAAGAAGAAGAAGAAGAAGAAGAAGAAGAAGAAGAAGAAGAAGA
>JAHTLZ010003518.1:23362901-23373284 GCA_023846285.1 Phrynocephalus versicolor | reverse complement strand
CTTGGGCCATACATTAATGGTTTTGTAGGTTACACACCCATTGGGGGCCGAAAGCAGTGATGAAAGAGGTTATGGTAGCTAAACTTAACATTCCAACCCTCCCGCCTTCAAGCAGAAAGGATGAGCTGATTCATTAATTTGACGATCTGTGGTGAATGGTGGATGGCTGAGCGGAATGTTGGATAGAAAAGTGGTATTTAGAGAAACTGGACGATAGCAGAGAAACTGGGATGGGGGGGAACTTGAGCTGTGTAAAATGGGTAAAAGATGCAGCTTTATCAAGTGGGTTCCTTGGTAAACCCCCCTTCCTTTTACTCCATTTGGCAATTTCAAAAATAAAGTTTTTGTCTTCCATTAAAATTTCAATGGGTTTTTTTTGCTTTTCGAATCCATGTCCCCAATAAGAGGGGAATTAAAGGAATGGAAATGATGTGTGTTATTCTAATTTGCAATTCAAAGAACATTATAAATGGGTTTGTGTCCTTAGATTAGAAACTTGATGCCTGAGTGTTTTAACATGTGCACCTTAAATTATCCAAAAATCAACAAGTAGGGTTAGGTGACCATTGGTGATTCTGGGTGTCTTCCCTTCCCCCACTGTCTTACTGGCCGTCACTTCACGAGGCTCCTCGCTTCGGAGCGTCATTGCCTTCGCTCTGAATTCGAAGGCGATCACGTGGTCTCCCTTCGCCCCCACCCCCTTTCCTATGTACTCACGCGGGCAGCTTTTCCGTTCGAATCTAGAATGACCTCACGAGCTCCATTCGCATCCAAAAACTCATGTTCTTTGTCCGTTTCCCGCGATCTCCGCTTTTTTTAAAAAAAAAGGAAACGGTGTATCGATGCATCGATGCTTGGCTGTCAGTTACGGCGAAGCGCTGTAAATGTGTGACTCTTTGCTTCATAATTATTACTTATATTATAATTTCCATTGGGGGGCTCCTAAAACTGCTGTTCCCCATCATGGTCACTAGGTGGGCTATCGCACAACGATTGTACTTCTTCTTTCAAAGGTCCTCCAGGACACTGGAGTAACCCCCTCCTTACTCCCTAGAGTATACACCAAGCCTCTTCCGCCTTCTTTCTGCCATTCTCCCGGTACCATGCCTCCATCGCGTTCTTCAGCCCGCCTGCAGAAACTCCATAGGTATACTCCATACATTATTGCTGTGTTGCACAATGTCAATTCTTTGTTGAGCACTGTAGCTTTGTTATTTCTGAGAAAGGGAAGACGAGTTTTCCGACGCCGAGTGCTATTTGGCGAGGCGTTGAGGGCATGCAACGCTTTGATATGGGTTACTTCGGCTTGGATGAAAAGCTCGCCTCGAGAGAAGCTTTTCTGGTGTTACCCAGGACGTTCTCAGTGGTTTCACGACACGGTGCTTCAGCTTTGGGACGATCGCCAGTGGTTACAAAACTTCCGTATGACTAGAAGAACACTTTTTTGGGTGGCCGATAAGCTGCGTCCGTTTCTGATGCGCAGGGACACAGTTATGCGCTCAGCTGTCCCAGTGGAAGAGAGAGTGGCAATCGGCGTGTATTTTTTGGCAAGCCGTTCTTGCTACAGAACCATCGCTCTAGTATTCCAGAAAGGAAGCTCAACTGTTGCAAGCATTGCAATCGAGGTTTGCCTTGCAATGGAACACGTTCTTCTTAAGGAAGAGGTCCGCCTGCCTGACTTCAATAAGGTAACCTGTTTTCGGTCATCCCAGTCTTTACTTGTATTCTGAACCAGCGCCTTTACGGTTTAGGAAATTAATGATTCTTTATTTTTTTTTCTCTGTTTCTACAGATGACATCATCTATGAAAATCTTCGGGTTCCCACATGCTATAGGTTGTATCGACGGAACGCACATTCCGATAAGCCCCCCGAAATTGCAGGGGCCTGCTTACTTTAACAGGAAATCATTTCATTCTGTATTGCTTCAGGCGGCTTGCGACGGAGAGGGAATTTTTTTCTCTATGTTGACTGGTCATTCAGGTGTTAATCATGATGCCCATGTGTTCAGATCATCTATGCTTTTTAGTCGGATGGAGGAAGGCACCCTTATACCTGGCAGTCCTATGTTCCACTATGCAGGGGTGTCAATACCTCCCATTATATTAGGGGATGGTGCCTATCCATTGTGTAAGTGGCTAATGAAGCCCTTTGCTGTTGCTAGAAATGACAGGGAGCGCCACTTCAATAAGGTTTTTAATCGCTCAAGATGCGTCGTGGAGAGAGCATTTGGGCGGCTGAAGGCCAGATTCAGACGTTTGTCTGTTAGGATTGAGGCTCACATAGAGAACGTGAATTCAATTATTGCCTCTGCTGTGATTCTACACAATATATGTGAACGTGAAAACCATGACATACTTGATGATGAACAACATTCCATACCCCCACCTGAACCACAGGATGAGTGTGAACTAAGTGATTACCAGAGATCTGGAACTGCACGTGCAGAGGCTGAGGCCGTTCGTAATGCTATTGCGGAGTACCTGTTTACCCATGTGAAGTAACATGGGCGCAAAATAAAAAGTTCATGTACTCTACTTTTCTATTTTATGTTACACTTTCATTTGCGGTGGAATTGTGTGGCTTTACAGTATGGGTTACTCCTGTTTAATTCCTTCTGTTAATAAATGTTTCTATTTAATTTGCATTATTTTCCTTTAAATTAAGTGAGAAACACCAGTAGGTTTTGCTAACTACTACACCGCCTATGCAAAAAGCATGCCTGACAGGGGTATTTGCTTCAAGATCATACAATGAACAGTAATATACCTTGCAAAAAACCAATGGACTGGACTAAATTAATAGCAGTTTCTGAACGCATACCACCCAAAAAAAATAATGCCTTGACTAAGAGTTTATCTGCCCTGTTGTCTGTCAGATAAAGTACTTTAGAAGACATGCCTTTCAGAGAGGCCCCCCTTTTAAGAAAACAACATTCCGATGTTGTTTTCTTATAACACCTCCCTCTTGAAATGCAGAGTACTGCTGCCAGAGTAGACTTAAGAAGGAAGTATCAAATTACAGTTCCCTCTGCAAGCATTTTATGGGATAATGGCTCTGAAGGAGAGGCAAAAATAAACTGCTTGTGTTGTCTTTAGCCACATAAGGAACCAAATCGCATATTTTCCATCCTTTGCTGTTAGCTTTTGAGGAATAAATCAGTTCATAATGCATTACAATCCATTTCTAGGTTATAAAGTGCATTATTCTTTGCACTTACCGCACAGTACTAATAATTACTCTGGGTTAACAGTGTTACCAACAATCATTGCACTTAACCAAATCAGATTCCTGTACTAAGAGGAGCATTATGATACTATCAGGATCATACATTTAAAATAAATAATCATGCTACGCAAAATATACCTTCTAAAATAAAATTTGTAGGCAATGCAGCCTGTTTAGCAGGCTCGTGGTAAAACGTTTCGTAAAAAAGTTTTCCTGGAAGCTTTGAAAAAAGAAAGGAGGCCCCTTCCAAGCTAAAACTTAGGGGCAGTACATTACACATGATTTTTCCTGAGTCAACAGTACAATTTTCATACTTTTTATAAGACTGTTCTGCACACAAGTGCAAATTGTCGCATCAGAGTTTGTTCAGTAACCGCTGCCATGCATAATAAGGGAAAAATTGATCACATGTTCACCATCCTCACAATGCTCCCTCATACCTGCAGAAAAAATCTCTAAATGCTGCTGTGCTCTGCAATTTGGAGTCATAAATAACTGCAGAACACAGTGTCAATCGCTTACTTTGCATTAATACATTAGGTCGGCACTCATTCCCAGACCACCATTGTACCAAAATGGATAAGATGGGAAGATTTACTTGCTGTGCTATGGCAAATATACCAGCAAATAACAAACTTCCTTCAATTAAGTCAGCAGTACTTTGTTTAGGCAAACCGAAAGTTAATGAAACATTTCTACACCACATCCTAGCCAGCTGAGACACAGGGCAGGGGGCCCCTTTGTAATCAATCACCCATCCCCCTTCACAAATTGAGATCACCTTTCTGTTGAAATGCTAATAAAGGGAGCCAAAAGGTGCAAGGGAAGGAAGTTAGCATTCAGGCAAGTGAGTTTAGTTGCTGGTGTCATTTGAAACAGAGGGCTTTTCCTAGGGAAAAAAAATCCATAAGGGAGCTATAGGGATGGATTCTGAGGACAATTCAGAGAATTGCACAGCCAGTTCTGTTCAATCCAAAATTAAGAGAGGGGTTATTTGGGGAAACGAGGAGACTTCAGCCTTAATTAAGGTTTGGGGCGAGGCAGAGATAAAATATGCCTTGTCTTCCCTCAAAAGGAATATTGAAATATATGAGGTTATTTCAAAAGAATTACGAAAAATTGGATTTTTTAGATCAGGTACCGAATGTAGAACTAAATGCAAATCGCTTCGAAAACTGTACAAACAGGCTGTAATTCAAAACAGTACTTCTGGAGCGGGGCGTGCAAAATTTATTTGGTACGAAGAAATGGCAAATATTTTCCGAACGGACACCTCAATTCACCCATTGCGGACAACCGAGAGCGAGTCCAGCGGGAGCACTGGTAAGTATTGACAATGTACCATTTAATATATATCGTACAATACGTCTCGTTTCCTGTATTTAATACAAAAATATGATGTTATTAATAGTAACTCTACTGCTATACCAAAGTTCAGACATTTGTTTTCAGAACACGTTGTGTCCTTCGATAAACCGAAACAACGAAGGAACGGGATGAGTTGTAAATCTCTCAGATTTACGGGCGGATGCGTTTAATTTCCCTCTCATATATATTTATTTCGTTCTTTTATTAACAAACATTGCATAAATGCATCGATGTATCGGTATTTCTCTATTACTACAGATATTACATATGTAATTAAAAGTATCCGTAATGTAATTTACTAATGATATTTTGTATCTCCGCATCCAGGAGATATTCGATGCATCGATTAACAGTTGAGATATGAGCAGAAAGTTCAATAGACTTTTTTCTTTATTAAAAATGCCGTTTCCTTTGTTGAAAGGATATGCATCCTTTTTTAAGTGTAGCGGTTCTGAACGGTGGGCAATCACTTTATTTTACCAGAAATTTATACTTTCATTGATTCGGGCAAAAATATAGGCGGGGCGGGACATGCTTCACAAGTAACCAATCATGTAACCTTAACCATTATGTGCTCCGGAAACTAAAAGACTGCTTCCTGTCCTTTGCCTTCTGGTGTGTTGCAAAGCGAGGGAAATATGGCAATTTAAATACCTCTTCTCACATGCAGCAACCACGGAGGCAATGCCTGGTGTTAGCGAAAATGCCGGATCTCAGTCCCTCTTCGATGACAGTGAAGGCATGAACCAAAGCTACGTGGCTTCGGAAGCTTCAGCAATGGGTAAGGAAGACTTTAAAAGTTATGCTTGAAGGCCATGTTTTCCAAACGTCCTGTTGTTGGTTTAGTAGGAATATCATGTTAATGATATCCTTACAAACCATACCAGTGTAAGCTTAACATAAATAAAATGAAGTACTGCCTTTTACATAAATTATGTCAATTTCAGACTACCAATCTACAGACGGTTGTGAACCATCCACTTCTGGCTGTTCTTCTTCCCAGAGTCCACAAGCAATATTAACTGAACGGCGTGGTAAAAAAGGTATGTTCTTTGCTTATTTTGAGATTTTAAACCTAACAAGATAAAATTGCCTTCATTAACCACTCTAGTGCTACTTAATAATTTTGCCAAAATAAACTATTTGGTAACTAATAAAACACTGAGCTATTACAACTCCAGTACTTTAATTTTTGGAGCAAACAGCTGTGGGGTTTTCTCTGTAAACACAACTATTACATTTAAAGCATTAACATGCTGGAATTATTAACATCTATATTTTTAAATACTATATGATTTTTGTTTTAATGTTACTTAACTATTATGTTAATGGATAATCCGTTAGGGAGTTCACTGTGATTTTGACCTAACACCTCATTTAAACACAGCTAAAAATTATGTTTTATATTCTCCTTATTTATTTCAGACTCAGTGGAAACAACAAACTATGAAGCCACGCTTGATCCAGCAACCAGGCTTGCATTACTAAGGAAAAGGAAGCAGAGATCTACTGCAGCAGCACGCCTGGACAACACTCTAAATGGTTTTGTGGACTGGGTTAAGTCTTCTGATGACAGGAAAGAGTCTACACTAAAAGCTTGGAACCACCAGGATATGATGTTCCAGAAACAGGTTATTGACAATCTAAGGGTGGCTTCAGATTCTCTTGCTAGACTAACCCAATTTTTAACAAATTCAGGGACTAAAAAAAAGGTTTACATGGAAGGAGAAACATCACATATAGGTCAACACACTAAAAACCAATGTAAAATCATGCTCTCCAATGGTTCCCCAAACACTGATAATGTAGAGAACAGTGATTATGATGGAGATTCAACTGGGACCACAGGGTCAGGAACTGCCTCCGAGTTGGAGAGTGACACTGAATGCTCAGTATCACTCCTGCCCTCTAGGTCTTCAGCTTCCGATGTTTCCCTTGGAAAACCAAAAAAAGGAGCAACAGATCAGGGAGGTAAACCAGGGAAAAAGCTACTGCAGGGCCACAAAAAAAGCCCAATGACTAGTACTCAGAAGCAGGGAGCAGTAGAACCTGAGTTCCCAGTGTCACCGTACCTAATTGTTAAGCAGGAGAGTGCTACTGAGAACATTGGTTCCAGAAAGTTAACCCCACCCAAAAGAAGACGTATCAAGAAAAAAATATTTTCACCCTAGTTGATTATTTTATCTACTTTGAAGTAATAAAATAGAACGCCATAGTTGGGAGTAGGGGCAGAATACCCAGACCCTGGTTTTCAAATGATAACTGATGAAGTGCTTCACATTTAAAGCAAGTTCACTTACAGTAAAACCAAAATCAGCATTACACCAATAATCTAGCAAATATATACTTTTGTGTGTGTTTTTAGCTTTAATTATTAAGCCTTTCTCTGATGTTTACAGTACAGGTGTATGCTCTGTAAGGAATGCATTTCTAGGATATTTTAAATCCCTGGGTATTCTCCCCCTTCACTCACGCATAATACACTAACCCAGACAACAGAAGAAACAGAAACAGAGATGATTTTTTAAACAAACTTTTTATTTCTATCCACTCATTAGGTAAAGTATAGGTATGTGCACTTTACTGTTATTTGGAGTACTTAAAAGTAAACTTTTTAAGAGGAGGAACTGCCCTCTACCTGTTCTACATTTGAATGCTGGTCTCCAATGTAGGTAACAGTGGTCTGTGCTCTTTTACAAGACAACAAGACTTATACTTTAAAAGCACAGATAAGCTAGAAAGTACTTTTAAGTTAGTTGCTCTAAACAGAACGAATGGACATTGGTAATGAGATTCCTTAACAGATTCAAATACACATTCTTTTCTCCACATTACTTTACTTGCATACTTTGTTCAGCAAAACTTTGTGGGCCCAACCAATCAAAGGTTAAAAGGCAGAGAAAAAATTAAATGCTTTGATACTTAGAAGTCAGATTCATCCATCTTTACTCTAAGAGACTAGGATTTTCAGTGGTTTTTTGTGTCCAGGTTTAAGGACTTAAGTGTGAGGCTGCAAATTCTTCTGCCTGATACCTACTTAAACAATTTTTAAAGCAGTATAACAAGAACAACATTTAAAGTGCATCAATAAATACCCTATTTAGTAGGAAAATTGTTCAAAGTGCACAAAGAAGAACTAGAGAAAACTCAAATTAAGCAGCCCTAATATTTTCTTAGGAGCTTATTTATAAATAAAACTTGTAAATATAAGTAGCACAATCACAGATATGCCAAAAAAGGGTACACCCAGGGACGGTGCTTGGCACCAAAAAAGCCCTTTTACACGTGATTCAAGGACAATTTGGCAAAAAAAAAAAAAGAAAGTGTTCATTCCCCCCTAAATTGTCCATGAAAAAAAAGAAATTTTCATCGCCTTCGGCGCCTTCTCCTGGCTGGAGCTCCTCCTCTATTTCCTGGGAGAACTATTTCTTCTAGAGCGGCTATTCTCTCAACCGCTTGTTGAAGAGCAGCCACCCAGTTTTGATGTTCAGCGCGGGTTACTGGTTGCAGCATAATGTCCAGCGGTTGATCCTCTTGTACCTCTGAAAATAAGAAAATTATATTTATTTATTGATAAAGAACAGTCTAGTATGTGTACACACCTTACTGAAGCCCACAAATGACTCTCACACACCTTCATGCTCAACCTGTTGTTCCTGCACGTTGCCTGGAACATTCTCCACTGGCTGTTCTTCTGGACCTGCACCTTGATTTGCATGGCCTTGACCCTCTTCCTCCACTGGTGGTTGGTAATCCTGAGCCATTGCCTGTTCCTCGTCTTCATCTGAGTCATTGGCCTGCTGCTCCAATGCTTCCCTTCGGTTTGCTTGCCTTTGAGGCCTGAGATCACCACCCCTGTGGCCATGCCTCCTTCCTGGTCCAGCTCCTATTGAGACATAAGTGGGAAATACTTTTATATTGCTATTTGGCCCTGCAGTTACAATTTGTTTAAGAATGCTACATCAGTGCATGCATGCTTTATTGTAGTCTAAGATATCCTTTCCAGAACTTTTATCTCAATTTATGATTTGTACAGCTTTGGTGTTCTTTTTTTTAATACAGAATATTTACTAGAGGGTCCCAGTTTTAAAGGAAATGGTTTTAAATGTCACTTCAGGTATTTATTGGGAGCAAACAACCTTTTATAATTATTACCTGCTTTACTGTATGCTAATCTAGAGTTTCATCAACATTACATCAAAATTTGCCTTGAAACAATAATATAATTGCCCCTAAGACTTTTCATATTACACTTCTAGGTGTTTTTACACATAATAGTTAAGCCAAAAATACTAATGTTTTTAAAAGACAGTTTGTATGACTTACCCAAAGGAAAAAGATGCTGAGGATCGGGCCTTCCTGCTTGAATCCAGAGTTCCAACAGTTGATGCCAAAAAGCTGATTGCTGTCCCTCTTCAGCATCCTCTCCAAAATAAAACAGTGCCCTATTGAAATTCTGTCTTATCGTTTTAAATTTCGATCTTATTTGCGTGGCATTTCTGGCATAGTTTAGCCTTGCCAGCTCTCTTGCAGCCTGCCTGAAAGCCTGCTGGTTTCCTCTGGGGTGCAGATGAAACAGAACTGGGCCCATTTCATTCTCAATAAAAAAATCCAGCAGACTGGACACCTCTGCCTCCGTCCAGTAGCGGCCCCTCCCTCCCTCCATCTCCACAGCAAAGGCCTTGAAATCTTCTGACCAGAACAATAATTTTTCAACTGCACAACTGCTCTCTAAGTAACTCCTAACTCTCCACGGGTGGCTGGGAAAACTTGAGGGGTTTTTATAAGGTTTGGCCTAGGGATCCTGCACATTTCTCTGGAAAATGAAACTAATTTTAACCAATAGGATGAAGGGTCAACGTAGAGTTCACTTGCCAGGTGCCTAGGAGTATGTTTATCTGGCCTTTTACATTGCAAACTTAAATTACTGCAATACTGTACCTGGGGTTGTGTGTTAAAAAGATGCATTTGTCCTATTGCAAGGAATACTAATAGATTTTACAATGCATTTGTTTATGAATACTTTTATTTAGCAGGAACAGTTACCTGTGCTAATTTGCAGAGCTCATGCAAAATACCTACAGATTGCTCAGTTCAACCCAGCAACGTTTGGTGAAGGTCAGGAATGGAAACATTTTCTAGCTAGTGCTATGAGTTGGCCATTGTTTCTTGGGGAAAATGGGTGGAGTTTGTAATTGGAAGGCTCCAAGAAGGCCAGCACCTGCCTGCAGATAGCAAGGCTCTTTTGTTTGGAGCCTGATGGCCAGAGAAAGGTGAAAAGTTCATGGCTCAGGACTGACCATTACGAACAATCTTGGAATGTACCACTGCTACTGTTGGGCACAATTGGGGATGTTTATTTGTTGTTATAGTTCGGTGTTACTGTTATAATTTGTATTATTGCATTTAATGGTTATCACAATAAAGTTACAACATTCAGGAATTGATTAAGACCCGGACTGTTTGTTTTAAAAAAATTTTCAATAGCTGCTTTTATAATCAGTGCTATGGAACATTCCTGATCTGCTGAAAGGAAAGCATAGTCATATCTGCTTTTCGATACAGCGGTTTCTAAATGTCCGCATAAAAGCTGCTCAGCTGTACCGAACCAGTACATTGGTATAACCTTTGACTCCTACAATAGTGTTTAAAAATATTATTTTGCCACCAAGAATCTCAACTGCTATGAATTCTTCGTCTGCAGGGAGGATGGGGCAGTTTGTATTTTGGGCTGTGAACCAATATCCGCGCTGCCCGTGTTCCAAGCATTAAAAAAGGGGTTTCGAGG
>JAHTLZ010003518.1:23349077-23362677 GCA_023846285.1 Phrynocephalus versicolor | reverse complement strand
AAAAAGTTTAAAAATTATCGGCGGTTTCTTTCCAAACGCGACGTCCCGGAAGCGAAGCCGTCAGTGCCAACGAGTACTAAAAGGAGTATAAAAAGCCTTGAATGGCTTTTCAGAACGCCACCCCATGGATAAAGGAGCAGTAAACACAAAAACAGATTGGGCTGGCAGGGGAAAACAGAGACACCTGGCGTTTGTTTTTAGAACAGGAAAAGGATCTATTTGGAACCGGGGTACAATTAAAAACTTGCTTTAACAACAAACAAATCTGTTTTTTTCCGGTGCAGACCGCAACAACGAATCTCCGACGGAACGATATATCGATGCATCGATATTTCGGATGGCGAAGAACACAAAAAAAAAATGGGGGGGTAAACCTAAGTCCGCACGCGGCGCTGGGTGCGAAGCGAGATGCGAAGCGAAGAGATTCCCGTCCTCCGCCAGGGGCATCACTTGCCCCGCTTGGAGCACGCTAAAGGGGGCGTGGTCGGGGTGACGTCGAAGCCAAAAGGGAGGAGCGTGCGGACTGAAGCGGTCGGTTCGCACGCAAATGACGGCTTACCGCGAACCGAGCCGCTCGTGAAGTAACGGCCACTGACGCCTTCAGTTTGGTTACTGTTATCCCAGAACAGAGGTCTTGGGAAGAAAATGACAACTGACAAATGGTTTGTTTACCAATGTAAACTTGAGTTCCTCACAAAGGTGATTCCTGGTTGACACCAGGGGTTATTTAGGGTGGGAAAAGAATGTACAGGGATTTGACAATGACCATGGAAAACTGGTATTATGGGTACTGTTTTTTTTAACTTGTTTAGCACCAATAAATAATACCACATCCTCAATCTGGGTATACTTTCGTACTTGAAAGATAGGGTTTGGCCTGTAATCCCAAAACATAGAATAATCACCCAAGTATTAGAAATCAGCAACTGTTGTTTGAAATTGATCTCAATTTAGAGGAAGGAAGTCTCTCCAGGCTGCTGTAATTGGTTGTGTTTGTGTGAGAGGTGGGAGCAAATAAAACATTCCGGGGTGGGTTTACCTATGGGATAGGCAAATTTAAATCTCGCCTTGATGGCTTTGGGACACATGAACTCGAACGTGAATGAACTATATCTGTCAAGGAATGGAGTGTAGTTCCAGTGACCCAGAAAAATAAAAGGTAGATCACTTAAATGGTGGTTAATAGATGAATAGCCAGTTGTGTTCCTGGGGTAATGCTACAATTTCTGTTTCTTTTGGGTCTCTCATCCAGAACGCCAGTTCTGCACTGCGAAATACCAATAACTGGTTGAAGCCATGTGATCTTTATTAGAAACTTTTTTTCCACAAGGAAACACGGCACTGAAATAGGTTACTTTGAACTTTTCTCCTCCCCTTCTGGTTTGGTCTCCCTCCTAAGTCTCCTACCCTGCCTTCCCTTTCCCCCTCCCCTTGATTTCTGCTCATTTCAATATGTCAGTTTGTTGTCGCTTGGCAGAAGACTGGCAATGTGTAATGGAAGTGTGATTTGTACCTAGTTTAATTTACAAGTATAAATTAAAGCAAATGAGGGAAGAGCAGAGGAAGTCGTTGTATAAGTTACATTCCAGTTAACGGGCTAAGACCAGATGAGCTTCTCAGTGTCTTCCCTTCCCCCAAAGTCTTTCAGGCACCTTCACATTGCTTGCACTTATCCGAAGCCAGAAGGCTCTGGAATGCGATGAAAAAAGGCTTGTCTACAAATGTTAATTTGTGGGTTTATTGCCTACCAATTAGCAAGAGAAAGCAGTTGTTATGGCTGACACCAGAGTTTATAAGGGTTGGGAAGGGTATCTGTGGTTGTTGACTAAGGCTGCAGTGGAATTATGGTTAATGTAGTTAATGAGTGGCTTATCAGCACTGCAGCATACCAGGGCCAATTTCTGATCTAATTAAATAATGGTCAAGGGACAGTATGGTTTGCTCTCTACCCCATCCTCCATTTAGAATAACCCTCCTATTAGAAAAAAAGAGGGACACAGCATTTGAATTAAAAAAACAAACCACTGATTGTGTAGTGACAAGGAGTTCTGCTAATAGCCAAAAAAATAAATTTTGTAGCAGGAGACTTCTACCCAGGGTTTGTTAGATGACACACGAGACACTATACAGATGTAACATAAAAATTTATTTGATTTCTATCCCATTCTGTAAACCCCTTTAGTGTTTAGGAGTGGATGGTAATAACTTACAGTAGCATACAGGTATGTCGTTGTAATAAATGTCAATGTTACAGATTATTCTAGTATTGTTCATATTTCCCACCCTGATAGTAGGAGCCTCCAATCATTAACCTGAGGTACTTGTGTATATGCTGTTTAATAAAATAAGAAGGATGAATGTGCAGTACAACTACTGTAAGGTGGCAAAAGTACATAGCAAGTCGCTGGGGGAAAAACCCTATTTGTATGCATAGCACTTGTGGCTGGTGGTTCCGATGACCAATACTGACCTAGGAGAAGGAGGAGGTGGTGGCGATCTCCCTTAATCAAGGGCAGCCAAAGTCTGCTCTCTGCAGCCCCGCCAGAGAGCTGATTTTGACAGGTCCGACCTGTCAAAATTAGCTGTCTGGCGTGGCTTCGGAGAGCCTTCGTAAGTCGAATTTTTCAGTTGCTGAAGCATTTGTACTTTGAGGTAGCACTGTACTCTAAATTTAAATAGCTGCTGGGAAAGGCTATACTGTCTTAAGTGCCAACTGCAGATAATGGATCATGATGGCAGCCGTGAAGATTTTCCAAGGATTAAAATTCAATATTAAAAAAAATGTTTGAAGTCCTGCAGCTTCTCTGCTATTTGTAGCTCACTTAATAACGTATGTTCCTCAAGGATTACAGTCAATGATTAAGAAAATTAGGTTTTGTTTGAATTTAATTTAGTCATATAAAGCTGCTACAATAATTTACAGCTTTGATATTTAATATTTAATAACCTGGTTCTTCGAGGAATCCTCCCTGTAACTGTGTCATTACATATTGAAATATTATCCCCTGAAGTAATTTATATTTGCTGGTTGAGAAAAACGTTCCTCATCTCGATGAGTCTGACATGAACTATCTGATGAACGGGAACAGCATTACAGGTTGGGGCTCTGTTACCATTCCGGATACCTAATATGTCAGCAGCCACTTGAGAGGAATTTTGTGGCAAAATGTTGATTGCAATAAGATGCTGCTGCCCTGCTGTTTTCTCTTGATTTCTTTAAATGGTTGCCTCTGCTTCCGTGACTGTTTGAACAGCCTACTCTAGTCAGCGCCTCTCTTGCAATCCACCTTAGGAATCATAGAGTCTTGAAGTTGGAAGGGGACTACATGGCCATCAAGTCCACCCCCCTCTCAAGACAGGAATGCAAATCCAAGGAGATCTGCCAAGGGGTTGTCCAAATTTCTCTTCTATGCCTGCAGTGTTGGAGCACTCGCCACCTCTTCAGGTCATTGGTTCCATAGTTGTATTGCTGTAACATTTAGGACGTTTTTCCTGATATTCAGCTGAAATCTGGCTTCCCATAACTTGATCCCATTGTTGTGTGTCCTGCACTTGGATGACTGAGAACAGATCCTGCCTATCCTCTGCATAACAGCCCTTAAAATATCAGATAATTAACATTCCAGACTGCTCCAGTCTGCAATTAATCACTTTAAAACTACACAGGAAAGTTACTCACAAGTTTTTGAAGGGAGAACAAGACTTTTAAAGCTGTTTACATTTCGATCATACGGAGCTCAGCTTTTTTCAGTCGCTCATCTAAGCAGCCGGAAGTGACGCCCCCTTGTACCTTGTATAAATGAATTAATTTGTTCCAATGATATTATATTAAGCAAATTTTCCTTTATACAAATTTCCCATATGAATGCATTGAAAACAGAGTGATCCCATTTTTATGTTGTATGAATTCGCCCCAGAGGCAATTCTGTTAAGCAAATTTCCCCTATCTCTGGAATTTTTTATGTTGTACAAATTTTATGCTATACAAACTGTTTGTTATACAAGGGTCCACTGTACTTGCAAGGCCCTAGGAAATTAGAAAATTTCGGCTTCTTATGAAATTAACAGCCGTTTAGCCCATCAGGTGGCCCGAATTCTCAACTTTCCTTTGAAAAATAAAAATCTGTCTAGCCTTTATAAAATATTAGAAAAGTGTTACCATACCCCCCCCCCCCAATCAGTCTACTTTGCTCAACGCTAAACATGACCAATTATTTCAGTCTTTCCTCACAGAGTTTGGTTAGGGTTAGGATTAAGATTAGAGTTAGGGTTAGGGTCACGGTTCCAATTTGTCAGCATCTTTCTTGAAGTGTGGTGTTTAGAATTGGACACAATAGTCAAGGTGAGGCCTAACCAGTGGTGAAGAGAGGGGGATGAGTTCTGTTGGAGCAAATGTAGCTTTGTTTGGCTCTTTCTGACTCAGCAGGACTCCATTTAAAACAGCACTTTAGAAACAGAGTGTGGAAAAGAGGCTAGTATGGCCATGGGGGGGGGGCGTTGCCACTCCTCCTCCTCCTGATGCCACTAGAGGTGGACACTCTTATGTATTGTGACTATCAATTGTGTGGAAGTTTCCTGACACAGGTGAGCTCTGAGTAACTGCCAGGGCTCAGTTGTAAGTAATAAAGCCTCCCTGAGTTTTGGTTTGGGTAAGGGAAAAATAAATTAAGGGAGGAATCACTGTGCTCTCTGCAGTTCTTTGTCTACTTGCCTGATGAAGTGCTGCTCCTGAGAGCCCTGTGTTTGTTTTCTTTGCTGCTGTACATAAACCTGTAAATATAATTTCTGCACATGGACAGGGCCGGCGCTAGGTTTTCTTGCGCCCTAGGCGGTGGGGGGTGGCGGGCCGCAGGTAGGCGGTGGTGGTGGCAGCGGCGGGGGGGACGGCGGGGGAGGCGGGGGCAGGGGGCCGCGGGCAGGGGGCAGGGGGCGGCAGCAGGGAGGAGGCACGCGCCAGCGGGCGGCGGCGGGGGCAGCAGGCTATCCAGCAGGGGCGGTGAGGGGGTGGCGCCCCCTCTCCATTTTGGCACCCCCTGTGAATTTTGGCGCCCTAGGCAACTGCCTAGTTCGCCTTAATGGACACGCTGGCCCTGCACATGGACTGTCTTTGTGTAACTTACTACGAAGGAGGGGATTCCTGCCTCAGAACTCTACTGAACTTATCAAACCCTAACAGACTCTTTCATCAATCATTGCCTCAGTCGTTGGAGCCCAAGCATGGAATTTATATATTTATTTTAGAGTATTTTTACTCCACCTTTCTCCTTGGAAAAGGACCCAATGTGGCTAGGAAGGGGGCATAAAATCTCCCTGCTCCTTGGGCAAGGATGTGCAGCATGTGGCCACTGGCTCCTCCTCCTCCTCCTTTTCATATACACCAGTGGCATCTGTCCCCACTGTGTCAGGGCCACTTGCCCATCTTCAACCTCATCAAGCTGCAGAACTGGAAGGGACGGTATGGAATATCAGGTCCAGCACTGGTTCACCGGGTACAGTGAGGAATTGAACTCCCAACCTCTGGCTCCATCGCCTAAACCAGTGATGGCGAACCTTTGGCACTCCAGGTGTTTTGGACCACAACTCCCAAAATTCCAAGCCTTTATTGCCAATCACAAAGGACTGTGGGAGTTGTGGTCCAAAACATCTGGAGTGCCGAAGGTTCTTCGCCACTGGCCTAAACCAGGCATGTCCAAACTTTGGTCCTCCAGATGTTTTGGACCACAACTCACACAGTCCTTTGCCATTGGCAATACAGGCTTGGAATTCTGGGAGTTGTAGTCCAAAACATCAGGAGGGCCAAAGTTTGGACATGACTGGTCTAAACAACTGAGATATCCAGCAATTTGTGGGCCTTCTCCTTCTCCCCCTCCCCCCCATTCTGCCTTCCTTTTTGCTGCTGCTGCATCATTTTATCCTTCTGATAGTGGGTAGGGGTGGGGGTGGCTGCCACCAATATCGTCCTGCTGCCACCATGATAGCCACTGCACCTGCCTCGGTGTCTCTGAGAGGGCACCAAGTTCCCAGAGCAGGGGTGTGGGAGGGGATGGAACAAGAATTTTTATACTGAACGTGAACTATTAAAAAGTCTCTTTGCATTGATGTCATTTTAATGGGATTTTTTTTTTAAAAAAAAGTCACTTAGGACTTCAGATGTGAATATTCTCTGTGAGAAAAGACAAGAGAACAGTGTCGCTCAAAGCAATCGTCTGTTTTGAAGAGGTCAGTCAAGCTTCTTTTTTTTTCAGAGCATGGCACATATTCTAATATTAACCTGGCAGAGCTGACGCATTGTCATACTGCTCACATCAGAAGGTGATTGATTCCATAACCTTGCAATGAATTTTGTTGCAAATCCAATTTAACAGGGAGCCTGGGAACACGTCTCTTTTATCCTGCTTGAGATGTAGGAAGGCAGTTTGCCCAAGGGGGATGGGACAGGACAGATGGATAGATGCTTGTTCAGCGAGCGGCGTTGCTTTCCTTCCGGCTGTGCATTTGGGGGGGGGCGTTAGAGTGGTGTCTGTGGCCCATTTTTGAAAAATGACTGCCTGTTGGATAGGAGCAGCATCTGTAACATGAGCTCCATTGATCTTCTGGCTAGTAATGGCGGCTGCTTGAGAAGAGCCTTCAGATTTTTCACCAGGCCTGGCATTTCAAACAGGGATGTTGGGGCATTTGTACGGGCACATCCTCATTTGGGAGCAACTACTAGCCACCAGGATGCGTAGCCACTTGCCTCTCGGTGGCTGTGGTGCTCTTACAACAGCCAGCCTTCCCCTTCCTCATGGACCACAGCAGGGGTTGTACATAGCACCACTCACAGGATGGGCATGGCCATAAAGAGGTCAGGGGGAAAAAGGGGGAAGCCTTCGGATCTCCTCACCTTTCCCACTATGGCTAGCCCAGGTCTCCTGATGGCAAAGAAAATGCACCTTCTTGTTTCATAGGCAAAAATTGGACTGGACCGGAAGTGATTCCTTTCTTCAACACTGGTGTTGGGATAGTGTCCAAGCTTCCCCACATCAGTCTTTGACCTAGTGATGTTTTGGACATCAGCGAAGAATTCCTGACTAGAGGCCATATTGGGCGGGGTTTCTGGGGGCACCAGAAACATCTGGAGCACCAACCGTTCAGAACCAGGGCTCTACCTACTCACTTTTATGCCAAGTTTTCCTTTTATTACAATGTTTTTACCTCCTGAATGTCTACACACAAGCATGTTGTTCAAAAAAAATAAGGGGCTGGGTAGGGCAGAAAAAGTTGTGTGAGTATAATTTGTTGCATTGTATTCTGCATTGTTCTTAGTAATGATAGCAACAACATGCTGTCAAGTTGATTCCAACTTATGGAAAACCCTCCTATGTATAAACCACTCAGAGCAGGCTAACCAGCCTCTCCTTTTTGGTTGCTTTATTTAGGTTGCCCAAGCCTAAGCAGGCTGGCTCTTTTCCTAGTAGGCACAGTGGGAAATTGAACTGGTGACCCCAACTTCCTGACCTATCCAACCAACTCTTCTTCTACATGCTAGACTATTAAAATGTCATGGTCATGGTTATGCATTGATGCCCTATGTCCCCTGGGCATGGGTGACTCATAGGCTGGGGTTAGGGTTAGGGCAGGCGTGTCCAAATTTCGGCCCTCCTGATGTTTTGGACCACAACTCCCACAGTCCTTTGCCATTGGAAAAACAGGCTTGGAATTCTGGGAGTTGTGGTCCAAAACATCAGGAGGGCCAAAGTTTGGAGATGCCTGGGTTAGGGTATAAACCTAACCCAATAAATAAATAAACCCAATCACCCATAAAAGTTACCCAAAGTCCCCTGCTCTGGTGTCAAACTGCTTATGCCCCATGATAAGAGTACTAAATGGACTTTAAAAAAATCATATTCATCCCAACTAGAGTAAACTAATTGAATCTATGAGATTTGAACTGAAATCCATATATCTGAACCATGGGTGCCAATGATTGACTTCCCATTTTCAAATACATTCAGTGGGTCTACTCTAGTTGGAACTTTCCTCCTTATGATGTAACCTAAACAAGAAGGTCAGTCATCGAAACTTAATATGGTCCCATCAGAAGGCTCCTCTTGTGAGGATACATTGCACCTCCAGAATTGGATGGAGTTGACTGCTATTGTTTGCACAGAGCTAAGAAACTCAGCATACAGGATACAGCCCAAAGATACAGGGAGATCTGCTCTGGAGTCAGAAGAAGATGCTGGACATCTTCCCATTCCCTGAGAAATACACTGACAGCTGACATGGGCTCAAACTGAAAGTATATTAGGTAAAGTTTTAGATTGCAAGGGATGACTCCTCAAAAACAAGAGCTTTTTCAAGAGTAAGAAGTTTCCCCGAGGGAAGAGTACTCCTGTAAGGGAAGCTAGCTGCTCAAGTAGGGCTCGTGTTGCTCACCAATATAGTTCTTAGTCTGTGAAGCTGCTGAAAATGTCTCTTCCAGCCTCCTCACTGTAGACTGTGTTTTAACTTCACTTCTTGCCATCTCCTTGCCTGTCTGCTGCTTGAAATGGAACTACTAGTTCTACCTGATCTATTTACTGGATTTTGGCTTCCGTCCTTCTCAACTGGTTTATGTTACCTTTGGGTAGGATTCTTTGTTTCTTGGCCTTGGCTCTGTGCTCTGGCTGCCCTTTCAGTTTCTTTTTCCTGGCTCCTGATGGTGCTGGACCATGGTGCTATGACCGCACCCATCTGACTGAGGACCGGGCTCTTAAAGCCCAATTCAATGTACTATGATATAAACTTTAGGCTGGCTGGTATGGTGTTTTTTCCCTGCCATGTTGCCTCTTTTTAAATTCTGGTTATTGCCAATTGTCTGTTAGGTTTTGTTTTATTTTATATTGTACTATTGATTATTATTATTTCTCCTGTTTTATTGTTTGTTTATCACTGTATTCCTCTGTATGATTTCCTGTCTGCAAAAATCTGGTGGTATAAAAATAAATAAATAAATAAATAAATAAATAAATAAATAAATGTGAGCTAAGGAGAAATGCCTTGTATTCAATTCCGCATCCAGATGTCCAAAGATAGGGATGGTCGAGAGTATTGTATTGGATTATTTCTCATATTTTTTTCTCAACTTCTCAAATTTCTTCCTATTGGGGACGCAAAGAACTTGTGATTTTAAACAGTCAGATGTGGGAGGAACTGAACCTAACAATATATTCTTCTAAGCCAGTGGTTCCCAACTTTGGGTAGCCTAGGTGCTGTTGGACTGCAACCCCCCCCCAACCCTGGCCCACACAGCTAGTGGTAAAGGCCTCTGGGTATTGCTGTCCAAGAACATCTGGGTTAGCCAAGGTTGGAATCACTGGTCTAAGTCAATGGCTTTACATGCATAATTATTAAAAGTCTGGTTGTCATTGTTGTTTTGAGTCTGCATGCTTGTTTATGCCGAGGTAGGGTTTCCACACAAACCATCCCCCCCCCCCTTAGAAGGTATTCAGCTTTAACACATGTGGGGTAAATGGGGACAACTATAACTCTTTAATTTATGCAAAGGGAGAATTCATTCAGATTTAGTTTTGAGGAATTTACCAAAATTAACAATATCTTCATATATGAATGGAAAGAAGAACCTGAACAAAAACCCTGAATGCAGAGAAAGTGGAACTGGCAGTTCAAAGGTATAAGATACATTCATTGCAAGTCGGCAACTAATACAATGTGTCTCAGTAAAACTATGCGCCTTGCCTATATGACGAAAGCAACCCAGTGCTGTAATACATGGCCCCAAATCTCCATTAGTGAATGGTAAGTTATCTGCTATAGCACTCGAGGCAAACACATCCAGCATTGTATGCACTTCCTGAAGCAGGACATCTGGAATGTAGATATGGCAACTGTATCACTGACCTTTCACTTCCTTTGTGTCTAGGAATTTAGTAAAATGAGAATAGACTTCAAAATAAAATAAAATAAATGACCATTAATGTCATGCTGTTTTTGTCCCGCGTGAGTAAATGTTATATATTCCATTCTGTAAGATAATGGAGTGGAAGAATTATGTATTTCATTAAACGCTGCGGGGGCATGCCCCAAAAAGTTTTTATTTAATTTAGGTAGCATGTTTATAAATTACCTTTTTGCCTCGTACAGCCCCAGTGCAATGCATGATGAAATCAAAAGATAGAAACAGAACAGGAATTACTCAAAATCTGGCGAAAACTGGTTTGAAAACTGGAAATAAGACTATAACAGCACGATTTTTTTCTGCCTGTCAGTAGCCAACAAAGGTTTGAGCCAGCATGACTTTTCTTGTGGATGTGTTCCTCAACTGAGATGGGTCTTCTGGGAAGGGATTTCGTTACAGAGTTTAGGCTCTTGCCAAGAATATAAATGTTCGGAGCAGATCTTCCTCTTCAGGCAGGCTTTTCCTTAATGACTGGTGGCCTGAGAGGGGTTTAAAATGGATCCATGTGCTCTGTTGTTTTAAATAGGTTTTAATATTGATTCTATTTGCCATTTTAAAATCATACTTGCTTCATTCTTTTTAAATATTTGCATAGTTACTCTCTTCAGTTTTTAAATTCTGATTTTTTTTTCATGATGAAAGGCTGTCTTGGGTCCTTTTAAGGAGAGAGGTGGGATAACAACATTTTAAATATATAAATAATAAATAAACAGACCAGCAGAAGACAGACTAATGTTGCTTGGTGCCAGCTCAACAGTGAGCACAGAAGCAGCACAGTGTTGGTACTCCAGAATTAGAACAGCACTGTGGTAATCATTTTATTTGCAGGGCCCTCTTCTTTAATATGCAGGCTGTTATTTATATATGTATGTATTTATGTATTTAGTCTACCTTTGGAATATATGTAAGGTATCATTTCCTCTTTCTTCAAGTCATAAGAACAATGTGTGGCCAAGGCTTCAGTTTTCACACCAGAAACTGTAACTTCCTCACCAATTTCGGTTCACTCAAAATGGTTAAAAACGAAAATGAAATAAGCAGACACATCACTTAAAGAAAAACGAACAGTTCTGGTCTACAATCACTTCCTTTCCCATGCCTTGTGCAATACATCTCAAAGCTCAATAGACACTTTTGTTTTCTTCACGTTGCGGCAGACATTATGATGATCACCTACCCATGCCTTGTCTGCACTCAGTCCCATGGACACCTCACCAACATTTTCTATACTTAAAAAAAACAAAAACCAAATCCCTCTCCCTATAGCACCTTTTATTGGCCGATAGTATTTTTGGGTAGAAAAAAGGGAATATGGAAGAGGCCAAGGGCTGATGAGATTTTAGAACACAGTAATTTCTCCTTCTCCCCAAAGGGAGTTTTAAATATGGTCTTGTAATGATGTAAAGGGCTTTGGGCCCTTTTTAAGGAGGAAGGAAGGAAGGAAGGAAGGAAGGAAGGAAGGAAGGAAGGAAGACGATTGCTCTGAAGTACTGAGGCATCAGGACAGAGTGCTGGAGTATGACATTTTGTTAATCCCTGATTTAGGAAGTGCTCTCCAAGGAGTCCATCCTATAAATTGCCTGCAGAGATGGGTTTATCTTTGTTTAGTGTCATCTGAAATGTTTTTTTTAAAAAAATCATTTCGTTTTTGTTTCATTTCGTTTTTTGTGTTTTATGTGTTTTATGTCCGTGTTTTATGTAACTACTGTGTCTGTGTGTTTATGTGTTTTTAATGTTTTCTATCTTTGTTTTATGTGTTTTGGGGGTGGGTGCAAAGTGTGGGCTTTTAAAAACTTTTTATTAGTCCCCAAATCAAGCGCTGGTCAGCTGGGACACGGGACTTTCTTCGGGGACTGAAAAAAAAGTTTTAAAAGCCCATGCTTTCCCCCACCTGATCGAGAGTGTTGTGGGGAATGGCACAGGCTTTTAAAACTTTTTTTTATGTTTCCAAAACAAGCGCCAATCAGCTGGTGCATGGGGCTTAGGCAGCAAAAAAAAAAAGTTTAAAAACCCCACCCCATTCCCTTACCCGATTCGGTGCACTGGGGG
Organism: Phrynocephalus versicolor; assembly: GCA_023846285.1. Taxonomy (NCBI): domain Eukaryota; kingdom Metazoa; phylum Chordata; class Lepidosauria; order Squamata; family Agamidae; genus Phrynocephalus; species Phrynocephalus versicolor. The sequence goes on along the minus strand of JAHTLZ010003518.1, from coordinate 23,350,688 downwards.
GGGGGGAATGCATTCCTATGGGAAAACGAAAAATGAAACAGAACAAACTGAAAATTTTCGTTTCATTTCATTCCATTTTTCTTTGAAGGGGCAGTTCATTTTTCATTTCGTTAGGGAATGAAACGAAAAATGAAAAACAAAATGAAAAAAAATCATTTTATCCTGATGTAATTTCTTCAAAGGAAATTTTTTGCTACATCTCCAAGGCCATACACTAATATCGAAATATTATAGAGTAGGGTGTAAACCATTGTCAGTCTCATCCACACACTCCTGGATGGTGAATTTGAAGAGGACAATGGATTTAGTGATGCTTTTGATGAGACAACAAGAATGAGAAGTTTTTTGTGGAAATTAACATTGTGAAGTTCACACAAACAATGTGTCTTACACAATATAAGAATGGAGTTGTTTTCTTTCACGAGCCTTTAAGATTTAAAGCATTGTAGAAGTTCCACACATCTTTTAAAAACAACAACAATGGAACCTGGAGAGATTCATACCAGAGAATAACATTTCATATCTATATTAACTAAACGGTATGTGTTTTAAGTGTGTGGGATGCAGTTTTCAAGGACTCTAAAGTCTGAGTGAACATGGAGAGCATTCATGGAACACTGACAATGGAACTAAGGATAGGAGGCAACTGAGAGAGGGAAGCTTTTTAGTGGTGACTTCCTTATCTGTGTGAAGACATCCCCAGAGAGCTTCACCTGGTGTGTATTTCATGCTCTTTCAAAGAACTAGATCAGAATTTTCTGATCATTGCTGCCTTAACTTGCTGCTGGTTTTCCCTGGGTTGTCCAAGCTGGAAGATAGCTCCAGGGATCTGGGATAGGTTTTTCCATCCTCAGGATCTTCCAAGGGCTGCCTGAAGACCCAAAGCAAACAAACGAGAGAGAGAGAGAGAGAGAGAGAGAGAGAGAGAGAGAGAGAGAGAGAGAGAGAGGAATGTGTCCAAAAGTTGGGTTTTTAAAAACTGTTCCTTTTGTTAATCTCAAAGGTTAAATTGATTGCTTTTTAGCCTACATAGAGAGGACATAGGATGTCAAGACTAATGGATGAACTGGTAGTCACATGCCCGATGTGTAAGCTGGGTACATGACTAGGCACATGACCATAGGCATTCACTATCTCATCAATTAGCAATGTGTAGTAACTGAAAGCCCACACCAGGAGTCACAATTCAACTCCCCTTCCTCAGATTTTTATTTGAAGGGGTGTACAGAGAGTCTAGCAATCGAGGATGGAGCTGGGACCTCAAAAAATAGCATGTCATCCACACAAGAGTTCCTACCCCAGTCGCACTGTTTCATTCTCTGCTGATGATTTCATCTTGGTGTCCTACACTGCTGCTGCATTTAGCCACAGAATCATAAAATAAAATTGTTGAGATGGAAGGGATTCCCGAGGGTTATCTGACCCAATCCTTATTCCAAATCCAGAATCCCGTCATTCTGCCATCGCCTGCTATTATGTCACCGATGCACTTTATATTGTTTAAATTTCCAATTTGCATTCTTAATAGACTACAAACAGAGAGCCATGGTTAGTGGGAAGTTTAATACATACATACATACATACATACATACATACATACATACATACATA
>JAHTLZ010003518.1:23338383-23349067 GCA_023846285.1 Phrynocephalus versicolor | reverse complement strand
ACATACATACATACATACATACATACATACATACATACATACATACAAACTATTTATTTATTTATTTATTTATTTATTTATTAGATTTATATACCATACCTTCTATCAACAAGGCCACTCTGGACAGTGTACAAATAATTCAACAAACAAACAAAACAGTATACAATGAAAAAGTACAACTAATAAACACAATAAACATAACTGAATCAACAATATCATCATAAAAATCACTCAAAGAACAGATAAACAATTAAAACAGGGAATACCAGGTGCTGTAGGTGCCAAGCCACTCCAGTATTCCTGCCAAGAAAGCTCCATGGACATGGGGTCATGAAGAGTCAGTCATGACTGTAACGACACAGCACACACACCTCAACATTAGAACCTTGAAGCCAATGTGGTAATGGATTGGCAGCCAGTGCAGTGCGGCCAGCATAGGGGTGATATGTGGTATCTCCTTAACCCCATTACTAGTCTAGCCGCAGAATTCTTCATTAACCTGAGCCTCCGCATTAACTTCAGGGGCAGGCCCACAGAGAGTGAACTACAGTAGTCTAATCTCAAGACTACAAGTGCATGTACCAACCTAGTGAAAGTGCCAGGGTCCAGGAAGGCATGCAGCTAAGTAATCCACTGGAGATGGTAATGTGTGGAATGAACCACTGGCGCCACCTGGGCTTCCATGGTGAGCACTGGGTCCAATATTACACCAGACTGCGTACTTCTTCCTGCACAGGAAGAGTCACTCCTCCAAAACTGAGGGAGTTTCCCAGGCCGCCAACACCGGCACCCCAACCAAAGGTCTTCTGTCTTGCCCAGGTTCAACCTCAGTATATTCATCCTCATATATTCTAGCACAGCATCCAGGTAGCAATCCAGGGACAAAATGGCATCCACTGCAGATGGAAAAAAGAGCTGGGTGTCATCATCAGTGTACTGATGATATGAAACCCCATACCTCCTGACGACTTCTCTCAGTGGACTCATATAGATGTTAAAGGGCATGGGGGAGATGACCGACCCCTGTGGCACCACACAATTGAGGGACCAAGGGGTGGAAGTCATCTCATCCAGCTGTACTCTTTGGGGAGGGTCCTCCAAGAAGGAATGGAATCACTGCAAAGCGGTACCTCCGATCCCCAACCTGGAGAGCCTCCCCAGAAGGATACCATGGTTGATGGTATCAAAGGCCGCTGAGAGGTCGAGCAAGACCAACAAGGACGATTTGCCCCTGTTGGCCTCCCTCAAAAGGTCGTCATGCAGGGCAACCAGTTCCAATTCCTACCATGGTGGGGCCTGAACCCCGAATGAAATGAATCAAGGGCATTTTAGAGGTAGCTGCCCACCTGTTTCTAGCAGAACATGTGTTTCTAACTTTCTACAAAGATGATGTTCACTTCTCTCATTAGCACTGATATCCCTTTCAAAAAATGCCATGAAGACTGAAGCTCCTTTCTTCATTCCCGGGTGCAGGATCCATTACCCCATGCTCTTTGCAAGAAATGCACCAAAAACACACTGGACTCCCTCACAGTCAAATGGGAAAGACTGGTTTAAATTGAGGATTTAAGACAAGAGAGAGCATAATGTATATAAGCAAGCAGTTAATTATCTAAGTAAATTGTCTGCAAATTCTTAGGTAAGGAAGAGATGACAGTACTGACTTAGGAGTCATTTGTGGAAACATTCAACTTCTGGATAAGCCAGATGTTAGAATTTGGTGGATTTTTATTGTCAAGTTACTCTCCTGGCCTTTTTATGTATAATACAAACATTTTAGCTTAGTTACCAAGGAGATAAATCAGTTACAGGAGAAGAGATAACGAGAGAGAAAGAGATCCATTTTGCTAGATAATTTCCAATTTACAACTTCAGATTTCTTGGGATAGGTGTGTCCCTTTAAAAAAGAATAATAGAGAGATGGAGATGTGAGTTCATACCTATGAATCAAAATGTAATGTCCCAATAGACAAAGCTCCCCTGCCCGTAATATGCACCTCACATATGCAGGATAGGAAAAAAATATTAGTTTCCTATTGTACAGAGCAAAATTGGCACTTTCAAAGAATTGGAGGTATAAATCAATGCCATAAAAGTAACTCTCTGTGAAGGAAAGAAGAATGAAATGGCATTTGTAGCTTCCAAACAAACAAAGTAAAATGAAAACAGTGAGAAATTTCAGCTCCCAAAAACATTGATATATTGTTATTTCTGTTTTGGTAGATGGTGTCAAGGAAACAGTTTTTTGAATCAGATTTGAATCATGAAATATATGGGCAAACAGATCTCTTTAGCCTGTTTGCCCATATATTCCATGCCTTAGCTCTATGTAACCTTTCCCCCAACACTTTTGTCTTCTCCCCACTTGTCAGAGATAAAATAGTAATTCATTAGACGTCTTACACAAATGAAAGGGCAAAGTCTGAAAAGCAGCAATGATCACAGCAAGAGTCAGAAGAAACTCCATTACAAGCTATAATAGCACCTGTCTATTATTTATCAGTTGTTTATATTGGCAGATGGATAACAAATATTATGCTGACATTTCCGCACTAGCCGTGCTTTTGGTTTTTCTAGCCTATAAGCATACTGTTGACGGACATAATCAATGAGCGTGATCCTTTTCTTTTTCTGAGCAGGCCAGCCATCTTCTTCGAAATTAAAAAAAAATGTATTAAGAATCTATTGTGAAAACTTTCATCAGCAACCCAAACATATCAAATGTTTTCATTGGAAATGGCACGGGGACTACAGGTCAGTAAAATTCATATCATCCGTTCTAAAACCGTACAATAGAATCTACTCACTTATGATTCAGCTGGTACCTGCGTTTTCATATTTTGATAGAGCAGAGGTTTAAGGGCAAGAAGAAGAACTTTGAACAATATATATTTTGAAGTAACTCATTGTTACTTGTTACATAGACCCCTGCCAACTGTTCTTAGAGTTATTTTTGTTGTTATTCCATTATTTGTTATGGTACGAGTCATAACTTTTTTCAAAAAACGGTGAAAACAGCACACACACACACAAAAAATCCCCCACTGCCCCAGCTTGTGTGGAATGGCAACTCGTAATTTTAAAAAAGAAACATTATGTTTAATGATATTGGCCTTCCTTATGGCCAATATGCTGTTGCCTAAATGTGGAATCAAAAGACAATCATGTGACCTTTGGCAGACCCCTTAGCATGTTCTCACACTGGAGGGGAGTGGTATAAAACCATCTGTACACTGGTTTAGCAAACCTCAAACAATAATTCTAATCTGAAATATTGCAATACTTTCTCATGTTTGTGGTTGAAGTGCATATATAAATGTTTATTTTATATGAAAATGCATGGCAGTTTCCCTGCAGGTTCTTCTCAAAATAAATGCAGAAATAGCAGGTGACAGATGCGTACAAGAAGACCTGGAAAACAGTATCATGGATTAAGGGGGTGAGACGCCCATTTGTCTGTGTCTCAAATGGAGCCAGTCTCTTAAATGCTGGCTCTTACCAAATAAGGAAAGGTGAATACAGTATCATTTCCCTCAGGACCTCCTCAAGACATTTTTTTCCTGAGACAGAGCAACAAATGGAGGATCTATAAGATATGATAAATGAGAGAGAGAAAGAGACAGAGAGAAAGAGAGGGGGGGGGGAGAAAAGAGTATGTGCACTATTTATTTATTTATTTATTCTGAATATTTTTACCCCACCTTTTCTCCTTGGAAAAGGACCCAAGGTGGCTTACAATACAGCACAGAACGTTTAAGACATATTCAAGTTAAGAATAGGGAACTGGAAGAGGCATCTTAGAACATTAGGTGACATTAAAGTTACAAAGAGCACGCAAAAAGAAAAAAATCAATTATGAGGGGTGGAAACTAACATGGAAAACAGTGGTGTTCTTATGAAATCACTCAATGTAATTATGCATGGTAAACCCTATAAAAGTCATATACTATAGTAGGTAGTCCTTCATTCAGGGAAAACTTGCCTGAAGAGGAAGGTCTTTGCCTCCTAAAGGTTGGTTAATGCGGAAGCTCCTTGTGGAAGCACGCCTAATGTGAGGCAACATCTGGTTGGAAAGCTTCTTGAGTTGAAGCACCCAGAGCCAGGATTTGAGACTTCAATTTTCCAGTGTATACCTCCAGCAAGAAGAGCCAACCTGTGTAACAGTTCAGCTGTTTCCTGGGAGTGCCATCACGGTTGCCTCCACATATGCTCTACTTTCACATTTATGTTGCTGCTGTTTAACAAGACTACAGTCCCACAGCTGCGACATTTTTGCTCTCCCTCCCTCTAATAAAAGCAGCTAGACTAAGCATATCCTTTTAATACCCATTCATCACATGGACTTTTTTCAGCCTTATGACACCCACCCACCAGAACCAAAATCTGTTTGGGGGGGTGGGACTGTTACCCCTGCCTCTGCTGATTAAAATGGCTTCCCTTTGCAACATCACTGAACCCATGCTTAAGTTGATTAATCGGCCAAATTAAGCCAATGGCATTTTGTTTTTAACGGTTTGGATTGCATAATGTGTCTTCTTGGCCAGCTATAATTAGCAGACAAGATTTCTCCATTATCCACCTTTTGGTGAAGACTCCCAGATCCAGCCAATTTCATGCTCAGTAATAAATGTGTAGAATTGAGGGAAACCAGAAAAGAGCACAAAGAGTGTTTCCATTCATTTCAATGTACAGTACACTCTTTAGTCTCCGAACTCTATGGGGAAAGTCCTAAAAGTAGAGATAGCATTTAATTCTAACAGGTGGTTACAGGGTATAGTTAAAAGAAATGCAGTATTAATAGAACAGGCCCAATAATCTATAAACCTTTTACAACTAGTAGTCAATGTAATATTCTACATACTTGGTGAATCAAGTGATGAGCTATCCATACAGAAAAGGAACAATACTTCTTTCTAGTGCATTAAAAAGTCATTTTACATGGCACTGCCCTCATTGTGGAAGAATCAGGATTCCACGGCTCAAAGAATAGGAGTCTCAACTCTCTGAGGATGGAGGTTTACTTTGAGAGTTTCCTTCCCTCCAATCACTATGTAATATTACCCAATTTAGCTTTTGTTGAATTTTTTGTTAGTCTTTTGTCCCATCCCTAATTCATCACCAGGTAGGTTTCCTTTATTTTTGCCCTTAACCACCCAAGGAACTTGGATGTTGTAACTTAGATTAGAGGCCTACAAGTAGCCAACTTCATTTTGTATTTTCCTAATTGAGAGAATCAATCTTTATGTTTGATAGTTGTTCCAGCAGTTCAAGATATAACCCAACTCCAAGGATCTTGGGGTCTAAATCTATCCTCCTGGTTCCTTAGAGGCCAGACCGACACCATCTTCCCTGTGCCTTTCCTGGCAATCCCTGTTGCTTCAAAATGGCAAATATATTCTCTCTAGGGGGGCGTGGCTGACCATTTCACCACCACCACCCACATAATTTTAGTCCATGGACCCCCTTTTTCAAAATGGGAGCAATTAGGCTATCAAAAGCTGCCTAGATGCCCTAAGCACATCCGATCTTGCCTGATTTCGGAAGATAAGCAGAGTCGACCCTGGTTAGTACTTGGATGGGAGACCACCAAGGAATACCAGGTGCTGTAGGCACCTGGAGTAGGAACTGGCAAGCTACTCCAGTATTCCTGCCAAGAAAACTCCATGGACATGGAGTCACGAAGAGTCGGTCACAACTGTAACGACACAACACACACAGGCTATCAAAACAATGCCTGAGGCATGCTTAAAATGCGAGAAATATGGCAGAATGGCCGGTTGTTCCCTTAGAAAGGCTTGGCAGGCTATTTTAGAACCACAGGTTGGGGAGTCTGTGAGATCCTGCAGATTTTAGTGACTTTATATCAAGCAGCTGTTCTCTTTTCCTCCAATGAAGAGATCTCAACATCTCAGAAGCTCCTCTGCAAATGTATGCCTATTTCTTTGGTTTTAATAATTTGGTTGGTGTTGCCTGACCTTCTATTTTAGAATGTTCCTAGTCAGCAATACTGAAGCCCTCTCCTTCCCTGTTCCCATTCAAATCAAGAGGGTTTCTCCCAGGTCAGTTTGCACAGACATACAGTATATTGTAGCGAATAATTCTAAGTCCTACCAAAGCCGAATGAGGGAGCGTAGGATGCACCAAGAGCACTGCTTAAATCATCAGAGAGAAGCCCTGCCAGTCAGGTATTCATAGTGGAAAATCTCAAGGTACCTTCAACAATGTCTGTATTGTAGATCTACCACTGGAGGTATTTCCACTCTCAAAATGGAATGTTTGGCAGGTATTCCAAGGAGTAGAGTGGGGATGACCATTCTGTCAGACTCAAAGTCATCTGATCAGATCACATTCCTGTACTGTGACCCTAGTCTTTAGCCAGGCTTGGGTTGCTACAGGTGTTCTACCTGCCATTGGCTTCAGGGTGAAAAGTGACTTTTATAAATAAGAAAAACTGCTGGAAGAGAAATGGCAGAAAGCTGCTTTTCATTCATTCATTCATTCAATTTATGCAGTTCGTTAAATTTGGGCAGTTCACAAGAAAAGGAACAAACATCAGTGTAACTCATAATTATGGCAACTACTCAAATATCTAGCCCATTCACTAAAAGCAACAGCAACATAAAATAATAAAATCAAGAAAGCAGAACTGGTAACGTAAACTCTGAGTTAACTGAACTACGATGAACTGGCTTCACTCTGGGTATGGTGGTAGCTCCATGGTGGATCTCCTTCTTCCTTTGTACCCATTTTTAAAAAGCTGCTTAGGATTGCACTTTTTAAGGATCCCAAACTGAAATGCAACAATGTGGAATTCTTCATCTCGAGTTAAAACTCTTAATTAGATCTTGGTGATTGCAGGGGGAAAAAGTGATTTTCAGATGTAAAGTCAAAGCTCTCTAACTAATGCAATACAAATTACCATAAAATAGTAGTGAGACAATTATTCCTATGAAATTCTAGCAGGAGAATTTCTAGGGTGTTGCAATTAGGAGACACCTGTGATTAGTGAACTTGTGGAACTTCTGCCAATGAATCACTAACACCCCCTAAACAGCCAGCACAAAAATTGAATGTTGTGAGTCTGGGTTGAGTGATTTATTAGGAGTGACAAACTGCTGACTCGCTCCATTATTACCATTACAGTTTAGACATAAGTATCTATTATAAGTTTTTATGAACATATAAATTATACGAATGCACTGACTGTCAATGGCCGCTAGACCCTACGCAGGAGTTACTGTTACATAAAAAGAGGAATAACGGAGGAACAAGTGAGAATGGAATATCTGTAATTAAATAAGTGTGTGCATGCAGGCATGGACACATAGACAGCAGTTAACGTATTCACTGTTGGCATTGTATTGCACAGCTGCATCCCTTCTGTTTCATTTCTCACAGCAGTGCAATGTCAAAGTCTTGATCAAGCACATTATAGTTTCCAGTTAAGCACACAAAAGACGATACCTACCCATGAAGAAAGCTGCCTAGATGCCCTAAGCACATCCGATTTCACCTGATTTCAGATGCTAAGCAGGGTCGGCCCTGGTTATTACTTGGATGGGAGACCACCAGGGAATACCAGGTGCTGTAGGCACTTGGAGTAGGAACTGGCAAACCACTCCAATATTCCTGCCAAGAAAACTCCATGGATGTGGAGTCCTGAAGGGTCGGTCATGACTGGAATGACGCAACACACACCCATGAAGAAACAGATGCCATCAGATTTCTCATAATCATATGAGGCTAAGGCCAGTTCTTAGCTAAAGGGTGGGCAACTTCAAGGTGTTGAGGGATCCGTGTTCTGTTTCCAGGACACGGCAGTGCCTACAGCATTTGCTCAAAGGAGGGAAAGCTACAGAAACTCAAAAGTAAATGTTGCCAGACGTCTATGTCTTCTTTTATGGGGAGGGGGGCTGGAGGGAGTAAAGAATGACTGCATTCTCCCACCTTATTGCAAAATCATCACTCCTGGAGGCTTCCTCGGCCATTACGATAAAATCGCCGTTGAAGTCACAGACCTAAAATGTTACTTGTCCCCTAGGGTCTCCTTGTAGAATGCACACACTTTACAAGAATGTATAAATATTTGCAGTCTCTCTTGGAACCGGGGAAACTCTCTCTCCCCCTCTCTTTTTCTCATTGTGAGACATTAGAGCTACAAGCTGCCTCTGGAAATGCTATTGTGGCAGGAACAGAATACAACTGATGATGGTGATGCTCTAGATAATGACTAGAGCTCAGGACACGTAAACTGAATGCGTCAAAAGAGCTCTGTTTTCCTTCATAGCAAATGAAGCCGTTCTGTTCTGATGGTGCAATACATTCCTCCCAGGAATGCTTTTCTGTAAACTAACTCTGAATATAGGTCCTTTGCCTTTAAGCAGGGTGTCTCCAAATGATTTCTTGATAAACTCCTCGAGGTCCTGTAGATGAGAGCTGTGCAAGGTATGGGATCCTTGGAGAGTACGCTAGTTCCAGCAGGTTGCAAATGTTATGCCACCTCAGACACTTTCTGTGCCTTCAGTACAACTTCCAACTTTTGATTGGCTACACATATAGTATTATTATCTTGAACCCGTAATGGTCTTCGTTTGACAGTAGCTATTTGGTCCTACAAACACAATCAAACAAATAATAATAAAAATAAAAACTTAAGGAAGTATTTGGGGTTGATGACTCACCCTTGTGGCCCTGCCTCTCCTCATCTAACCCCCTTTCACACTAGAATGGTTCTCTTGAGAATATTCAACTAAGCACTAATTTCAGAGCCCCCCAGTGCTCTAGTCCCAGGATACCTTGGCTGGGCTGCACATGTCAATCAGTTCTTAGATGCAGAGCTGCTCTTGTGGAGGTCACCTGAAGTGTGGAGCACATACAGTGACCCCCCCACCTATCGTGGGGGTTAGTGACCTGACCTGACCCGCAATAATTGAAAATCCGCAACATGTGGATACAGGTCAGGTCAGGCCTGGGTGGTCTAGCTGGCGGCCCTTGTACTTACCCCCAGCCTGGTGCTGCCCCGAGCAGGCCAATGAGGGCCTTCCTGGACCTTCTGGAGGCCCCAAAAGGCCTAAAAAGGCCCTCAGAAGCCTCAGAAATGATTTTCTGTGAAACGGAAGTGACTTCCAGTTCACAGGGAAGCCATTTTAGGGTCTCCAGAAGGCCCAGAAAGGCCCTCAGAGGCCCTTTTGGGGCAGCACCAGTCCTGGGGTAAGTACGGGAGACCTGAAACAGGCTTTCCCCCTTACTCCCAGGGGCTTTTCTTCATATACTGTGGTCCCGCAATGTAGTGGGACTGTAGTATATGAACTGTGAACGGGCGGGGGAACCACCATATCCTCTTTTGGCTTCTCTTTGGTTCACTTCAATTGTCTTTTCTGTACCCTCAGTCCCTGCAAAGGGAGAGTCATGTGATTCTGAAAAACACTTTTGTGAGACACATCCCTCCTTTTAGCTTGACCTCCTTCTATGTCAATCAAGGGAAAGCCTGACCCCAGTCTGTTTCCCCTAACTGGGATTTTTCTATGCCAGCCCTGTGGGCTATATATCTAGTACTTCCTCTGGTCTGTGCATCCCTGATTATGCTGTGATACAACAACAGCTGCATCTGTGAGGCACTTTAGTGTCTGAAAGGACTTCACTAAATAGCCACACTTCTGAGACGTTTTTCTTCTCAACCACCCCCCTTTAACGGATGAGTCAAATAACTCATTGAGTACTTATGTAATACAAGTATACAATGGGTCTAGCATTCCATTATTGTGCACCTTCTTTTCAACTGCAACATGTAAGGCAATTATAAGATACTTCGCTGACATTATTTTATTTTATCAGGAGCTTTAGACTGGAATCAACTAGACCACGGAGAACGATATATGGCCCAGTTAATGTTCAGGGCCAGGAGGAACTTAGCAATTTGTAAAGAAAAGGTAACCTAGAGAACACTGAGTACTGCAGGAGCTGTTAAAAGCTTCCACGAGGAGCACATCAAGTCCAGAATGTCTACTTATGAAATCTGAGGATTTGATAAAGGGAACAAATGGGTGTGATATGAACCAGGTTGAAAATTACCAAGGTTTTATTTTTTTAAATGACTTTCACATTCAAAGAATATGCTGGTGATTAATGTTGCAGTCTTACTTGGGAACGAGTCTTGCTGAACCAGTGGAATAGTGTTTGATTGTTTGTGAGGTTTACATGACAAAGACAATAAAACATCATTAATCATCACTACAAGCATAAAACTAAATTCAACATAATAAAAATGTAATGAAATATCACAACACAAACATATTCAGAAGTATTCTGAGTAGACAGACATGCATAGGGTTTACCATGGAAAAGTTATAAGGTGTGAGCTCATGGTCCAAACACAAGGAACATACAAGCTCATCAACTCTGTAACGCCCTTCAGGTCCATTCATCATGAAGTTATTTGGATGCACAAATGAACTACAGTGGTACCTCTACTTACGAGCGGCTCAGCTTAAGAGCAGTTCGACTTAAGAGTGAAAAAATGTTGGCGTTTTAACTGCTGCCTTACAACTTTTAGATGTGGTCTGCTCTATTTACATTTTCCCATTATTTATTTATTTATTTATTTATTTATTTATTTATTAGATAGGGCTGCTCTACTTTATTTATTTATTTATTTATTTATTTATTTATTTATTTATTTATTTAT
>JAHTLZ010003518.1:23319775-23334429 GCA_023846285.1 Phrynocephalus versicolor | reverse complement strand
TGAAGGATTGGCAAATAAATGGTTATTGTAAAATACAAATAAATCTTGCCAGAATGGGGGTGACTGTCTCACCAACAGACAGACAGACATAGATCTGCTAGTTTCATGAATATTTACATCCACTGTTTTCTTCTCTGGAACAAGTCACATGTTTTCCTCCTTCCTTCCTTCCTTCCTTCCTTCCTTCCTTCCTTCCTTCCTTTGAAGAATCAGTGCCTAAGTGGCCAGTTCAATGGCTTAGTACACTTGATGCATGCAGTCCTGGAAGCATTAGTGTAACTGCTGCACAAATAATTGCCCTGTCAGTTTTGAAGCCACTTTGTGCTGCCACTGGCAGTAAGTCAGAACTGCAGTAGGCAAGGGCTTCTACAAGGAAACTCAGTATTAAATGGTCTATATAATGCATATGCAATGCTTTAAGACTTCCTATGAGAGGAAACAAAAGGAAACAAACTCAAAGATGTGATGCTTCTTCCTTATAAAAGATGGCAGTACATAAGATAGTGAAATATCTTTTTAAAAGCTAATTTAATAAGAGATGCTTTTGGAAAATTATTAATGGAAAGCAGAACATTTTGGTGACAACGAACAAGTTCAGTACTTCAAGCTTCATGGGGCAGCTTTGCCTATTGTGCCCTAATACAGTATTTACTCGGTTTAGCTGAGTAATTCCCAAACTTTTACAGAAAGCATGGAGAGATGTAATTAAATAAGGTAAGCAAAGGCTTGGAGGAGCCTAACATTTGCACCCACAAAGGACCCATTACACAAACACAGGATTTTCTGATTCATCATGATGGAGGATGTCATATGACTGCATAGGTTCTTTGGATGTGTCACCTCCTCCCAATGGAGAGATGCAACAGAATGAATCCACCTGAAAGAAGATGTGCCCAGAACAATGACTCACACAGAAAAGCTGTAGGTGAACAACCAGCTCCAGGTTTGAGCAGTTCTTGGCACAGTTTCCACCAGGCAGCCACCCATCAACTAACACTAGTGACCCACAAATTCTGAGATGCATTGATAACTGTCATGAGAAATTAAAAATGGTACTTCATAGCCAATGTGATCTAATAGTAGATACAGTGATGGAGTAGGATTCTGGAGACCAGGGTTTGAATCTCTGCTCAGCTACCGAAACTCATTGGTGTATAAGGAATTGGTAAAACCATGCCTCCAATAATTGCAATTGAAGCAACTCCTCTACCTCGCAGGACAAAAATATACAGCAGTTTACTGTTTCAAATATCATTGGTTCATGTGTCAAGCTGGGAAAAAGTCTGCACATATAAACATTTACATTAAGAAAACCCATATGTAAAAGGCTAAATCCCACTGTTGTTTCCAAATAGAGCAGAATGATGGAGACTTGTTAAGTCAATAGTTATGCAGAAGCCATTCAATTATTGTGTGTACTCAGGCTGGCACTGTGAATTGGAATGAACCCCAGAAGGTGTCTGTTAGGGTAAAACACAAAAAAATATGTTTTTAATAATTTTTATAGAATTAATATTTTAATTAATATTTTATAAACATAGTTTAATCTTATTTTATTTTATTTTATTTTGGGGTATGAACTTCTGAAAATAAATCTTCAAATTGATTTATTTGGCATGGAACAAACCTGAACTTTACAAAACTGATTACAGAAAGAGGAAGAGTTATTTGCTTACCTAATAGGAAAAAAAAGGTTTTTTTCCACTCCAGACTGGAGACAATTCCATATGCATGGTGCCCGGTCAAGAGAATCTTATGGTTTAAGCAGAAAAAGGCAGTGTTACCATGCCACCCTGGAAGTGTACCTAGAGCCAGCAATGAAAATACCATGTGTACCTGTTCCATCCATTATATTTTAATTGATGTTCTTTGATGAGAAAGAGCAGAAAAAGCAAAGTGTTCTGCTTACAGGATATACCATCCCATAGCGCTTAAAGCACTCTCTGGATGGTTTACAGCAGTGGTTCTCAACCTGTGGGTCCCCAGATGTTCCTGGACTGCAACTCCCAGAAGTCTTCATCACTAGCTGAGCTGCCCAGGATTTCTGAGAGTTGCAGTCCAGGAACATCTGGGGACCCACAGGCTGAGAACCACTGGTTTACAGGCTACACATTTGCCATTCCCCCCACCCCCGGGAACTGGGTACCCATTTTACCAACCTCGGAAGGATAGAATGCTAAGCCAACTACAAGTCAGCTGCCTGAGATTGAAACCTGGGTCGTGTGGCTAAATGCAGCAGCAGTGTAGGAAACCAAGATGAAATCATCAGCAGAGAATGAAACAGTGCGACTGGGGTAGGAACTTGTGTGGATGACATGCTATTTTTTGAGGTCCCAGCTCCATCCTCGATTGCTAGACTCTCTGTACACCCCTTCAAATAAAAATCTGAGGAAGGGGAGTTGAATTGTGACTCCTGGTGTGGGCTTTCACTTACTACACATTGCTAATTGATGAGATAGTGAATGCCTATGGTCATGTGCCTAGTCATGTACCCAGCTTACACATCGGGCATATGACTACCAGTTCATCCATTAGTCTTGACATCCTATGTCCTCTCTATGTAGGCTAAAAAGCAATCAATTTAACCTTTGAGATTAACAAAAGGAACAGTTTTTAAAAACCCAACTTTTGGACACATTCCTCTCTCTCTCTCTCTCTCTCTCTCTCTCTCTCTCTCTCTCTCTCTCTCTCTCTCGTTTGTTTGCTTTGGGTCTTCAGGCAGCCCTTGGAAGATCCTGAGGATGGAAAAACCTATCCCAGATCCCTGGAGCTATCTTCCAGCTTGGACAACCCAGGGAAAACCAGCAGCAAGTTAAGGCAGCAATGATCAGAAAATTCTGATCTAGTTCTTTGAAAGAGCATGAAATACACACCAGGTGAAGCTCTCTGGGGATGTCTTCACACAGATAAGGAAGTCACCACTAAAAAGCTTCCCTCTCTCAGTTGCCTCCTATCCTTAGTTCCATTGTCAGTGTTCCATGAATGCTCTCCATGTTCACTCAGACTTTAGAGTCCTTGAAAACTGCATCCCACACACTTAAAACACATACCGTTTAGTTAATATAGATATGAAATGTTATTCTCTGGTATGAATCTCTCCAGGTTCCATTGTTGTTGTTTTTAAAAGATGTGTGGAACTTCTACAATGCTTTAAATCTTAAAGGCTCGTGAAAGAAAACAACTCCATTCTTATATTGTGTAAGACACATTGTTTGTGTGAACTTCACAATGTTAATTTCCACAAAAAACTTCTCATTCTTGTTGTCTCATCAAAAGCATCACTAAATCCATTGTCCTCTTCAAATTCACCATCCAGGAGTGTGTGGATGAGACTGACAATGGTTTACACCCTACTCTATAATATTTCAGTATTAGTGTATGGCCTTGGAGATGTAGCAAAAAATTTCCTTTGAAGAAATTACATCAGGATAAAATGATTTTTTTCATTTTGTTTTTCATTTTTCGTTTCATTCCCTAACGAAATGAAAAATGAACTGCCCCTTCAAAGAAAAATGGAATGAAATGAAACGAAAATTTTCAGTTTGTTCTGTTTCATTTTTCGTTTTCCCATAGGAATGCATTCCCCCCCCAGTGCACCGAATTGGGTAAGGGAATGGGGTGGGGTTTTTAAACTTTTTTTTTTGCTGCCTAAGCCCCATGCACCAGCTGATTGGCGCTTGTTTTGGAAACATAAAAAAAAGTTTTAAAAGCCTGTGCCATTCCCCACAACACTCTCGATCAGGTGGGGGAAAGCATGGGCTTTTAAAACGTTTTTTTTTTTTTCACTCCCCGAAGGAAGTCCCGTGTGCCAGCTGACCAGCGCTTGATTTGGGGACTAATAAAAAGTTTTTAAAAGCCCACACTTTGCACCCACCCCCAAAACACATAAAACAAAGATAGAAAACATTAAAAACACATAAACACACAGACACAGTAGTTACATAAAACACGGACATAAAACACATAAAACACAAAAAACGAAATGAAACAAAAACGAAATAATTTTTTTTAAAAAAACATTTCAGATGACACTAAACAAAGATAAACCCATCTCTGCAGGAAATTTATAGGATGGACTCCTTGGAGAGCACTTCCTAAATCAGGGATTAACAAAATGTCATACTCCAGCACTCTGTCCTGATGCCTCAGTACTTCAGAGCAATCGTCTTCCTTCCTTCCTTCCTTCCTTCCTTCCTTCCTTCCTTCCTTCCTCCTTAAAAAGGGCCCAAAGCCCTTTACATCATTACAAGACCATATTTAAAACTCCCTTTGGGGAGAAGGAGAAATTACTGTGTTCTAAAATCTCATCAGCCCTTGGCCTCTTCCATATTCCCTTTTTTCTACCCAAAAATACTATCGGCCAATAAAAGGTGCTATAGGGAGAGGGATTTGGTTTTTTTTTTTTTTTTAAGTATAGAAAATGTTGGTGAGGTGTCCATGGGACTGAGTGCAGACAAGGCATGGGTAGGTGATCATCATAATGTCTGCCTCAACGGGAAGAAAACAAAAGTGTCTATTGAGCTTTGAGATGTATTGCACAAGGCATGGGAAAGGAAGTGATTGTAGACCAGAACTGTTCGTTTTTCTTTAAATGATGTGTCTGCTTATTTCATTTTCGTTTTTAACCGTTTTGAGTGAACCGAAATTGGTGAGGAAGTTACAGTTTCTGGTGTGAAAACTGAAGCCTTGGCCACACATTGTTCTTATGACTTGAAGAAAGAGGAAATTATACCTTACATATATTCCAAAGGTAGACTAAATACATAAATACATACATATATAAATAACAGCCTGCATATTAAAGAAGAGGGCCCTGCAAATAAAATGATTACCTCAGTGCTGTTCTAATTCTGGAGTACCAACACTGTGCTGCTTCTGTGCTCACTGTTGAGCTGGCACCAAGCAACATTAGTCTGTCTTCTGCTGGTCTGTTTATTTATTATTTATATATTTAAAATGTTGTTATCCCACCTCTCTCCTTAAAAGGACCCAAGACAGCCTTTCATCATGAAAAAAAAATCAGAATTTAAAAACTGAAGCGAGTAACTATGCAAATATTTAAAAAGAATGAAGCAAGTATGATTTTAAAATGACAAATAGAATCAATATTAAAACCTATTTAAAACAATAGAGCACATGGATCCATTTTAAACCCCTCTCAGGCCACCAGTCATTAAGGAAAAGCCTGCCTGAAGAGGAAGATCTGCTCCGAACATTTATATCCTTGGCAAGAGCCTAAACTCCGTAACGAAATCCCTTCCCAGAAGACCCATCTCAGTTGAGGAACATATCCACAAGAAAAGTCATGCTGGCTCAAACCTTTGTTGGCTACTGACAGGCAGACAAAAATCGTGCTGTTATAGTCTTATTTCCAGTTTTCAAACCAGTTTTCGCCAGATTTTGAGTAATTCCTGTTCTGTTTCTATCTTTTGATTTCATCATGCATTGCACTGGGGCTGTACGAGGCAAAAAGGTAATTTATAAACATGCTACCTAAATTAAATAAAACCTTTTTTGGGGCATGCCCCCACTGCGTTTAATGAAATACATAATTCTTCCACTCCATTATCTTACAGAATGGAATATATAACATTTACTCACACGGGACAAAAACAGCATGACATTAATGGTCATTTATTTTATTTTATTTTGAAGTCTATTCTCATTTTACTAAATTCCTAGACACAAAGGAAGTGAAAGGTCAGTGATACAGTTGCCATATCTACATTCCAGATGTCCTGCTTCAGGAAGTGCATACAATGCTGGATGTGTTTGCCTCGAGTGCTATAGCAGATAACTTACCATTCACTAATGGAGATTTGGGGCCATGTATTATAGCACTCGGTTGCTTTTGTTGTATAGGCAAGGCGCATAGTTTTACTGAGACACATTGTATTAGTTGCCGACTTGCAATGAATGTATCTTATACCTTTGAACTGCCAGTTCCACTTTCTCTGCATTCAGGGTTTTTGTTCCGGTTCTTCTTTCCATTCATATATGAAGATATTGTTAATTTTGGTAAATTCCTCAAAACTAAATCTGAATGAATTCTCCCTTTGCATAAATTAAAGAGTTATAGTTGTCCCCATTTACCCCACATGTGTTAAAGCTGAATACCTTCTAAGGGGGGGGGGATGGTTTGTGTGGAAACCCTACCTCGGCATAAACAAGCATGCGGACTCAAAACAACAATGACAACCAGACTTTTAATAATTATGCATGTAAAGCCATTGACTTAGACCAGTGATTCCAACCTTCGCTAACCCAGATGTTCTTGGACAGCAATACCCAGAGGCCTTTACCACTAGCTGTGTGGGCCAGGGTTTTGGGGGGTTGCAGTCCAACAGCACCTAGGCTACCCAAAGTTGGGAACCACTGGCTTAGAAGAATATATTGTTAGGTTCAGTTCCTCCCACATCTGACTGTTTAAAACCACAAGTTCTTTGCGTCCCCAATAGGAAGAAATTTGAGAAGTTGAGAAAAAAATATGAGAAATAATCCAGTCCAATACTCTCGACCATCCCTATCTTTGGACATCTGGATGCGGAATTGAATACAAGGCATTTCTCCTTAGCTCACATTTATTTATTTATTTATTTATTTATTTATTTATTTTTATACCACCAGATTTTCCCAGACAGGAAATCATACAGAGGAATACAGTGATAAACAAACAATAAAACAGGAGGAAAAATAATAATAATCAATAGTACAATATAAAATAAAACAAAACCTAACAGACAATTGGCAATAACCAGAATTTAAAAAGAGGCAACATGGCAGGAAAAAAACACCATACCAGCCAGCCTAAAGTTTATATCATAGTACATTGAATTGGGCTTTAAGAGCCCAGTCCTCAGTCAGATGGGTGCGGTCATAGCACCATGGTCCAGCACCATCAATCACGGAGCCAGGAAAAAGAAACTGAAAGGACAGCCAGAGCACAGAGCCAAGGCCAAGAAACAAAGAATCCTACCCAAAGGTAACATAAACCAGTTGAGAAGGACGGAAGCCAAAATCCAGTAAATAGATCAGGTAGAACTAGTAGTTCCATTTCAAGCAGCAGACAGGCAAGGAGATGGCAAGAAGTGAAGTTAAAACACAGAGGCTGGAAGAGACATTTTCAGCAGCTTCACAGACTAAGAACTATATTGGTGAGCCACAGGAGCCCTACTTGAGCAGCTAGCTTCCCTTACAGGAGTACTCTTCCCTCAGGGAAACTTCTTACTCTTGAAAAAGCTCTTGTTTTTGAGGAGTCATCCCTTGCAATCTAAAACTTTACCTAATATGCTTTCAGTTTGAGCCCATGTCAGCTGTCAGTGTATTTCTCAGGGAATGGGAAGATGTCCAGTATCTTCTTCTGACTCCAGAGCTGACCTCCCTGTATCTTTGGGCTGTATCCTGTATGCTGAGTTTCTTAGCTCTGTGCAAACAATAGCAGTCAACTCCATCCAATTCTGGAGGTGCAATGTATCCTCACAAGAGGAGCCTTCTGATGGGACCATGATATTAAGGTTCGATGACTGACCTTCTTGTTTAGGTTACATCATAAGGAGGAAAGTTCCAACTAGAGTAGACCCACTGAATGTATTTGAAAATGGGAAGTCAATCATTGGCACCCATGGTTCAGATATATGGATTTCAGTTCAAATCTCATAGATTCAATCAGTCTACTCTAGTTGGGATGAATATGATTTTTTTTAAAAGTCCATTTAGTACTCTTATCCTGGGGCATAAGAGGTTTGACACCAGAGCAGGGGACTTTGGGTAACTTTTATGGGTGATTGGGTTTATTTATTTATTGGGTTAGGTTTATACCCTAACCCAGGCATCTCCAAACTTCGGCCCTCCTGATGTTTTGGACCACAACTCCCACAATTCTTTGCCATTGGAAAAACAGGCTTGGAATTCTGGGAGTTGTGGTCCAAAACATCAGGAGGGCCGAAATTTGGACAAGCCTGCCCTAACCCTAACCCCAGCCTATGAGTCACCCATGTCCAGGGGACATAGGGCATCAATGCATAACCATGACCATGACATTTTAATAGTCTAGCATGTAGAAGAAGAGTTGGTTGGATAGGTCAGGAAGTTGGGGCCACCAGTTCAATTTCCCACTGTGTCTACTAGGAAAAGAGCCAGCCTGCTTAGGCTTGGGCAACCTAAATAAAGCAACCAAAAAGGAGAGGCTGGTTAGCCTGCTCTGAGTGGTTTATACATAGGAGGGTTTTCCATAAGTTGGAATCAACTTGACAGCATGTTGTTGCTATCATTACTGAGAACAACGCAGAATACAATGCAACAAAATATACTCACACAACTTTTTCTGCCCTACCCAGCCCCTTATTTTTTTTGAACAACATGCTTGTGTGTAGACATTCAGGAGGTAAAAACATTGTAATAAAAGGAAAACTTGGCATAAAAGTGAGTAGGTAGAGCCCTGGTTCTGAACGGTTGGTGCTCCAGATGTTTCTGGTGCCCCCAGAAACCCCGCCCAATATGGCCTCTAGTCAGGAATTCTTCGCTGATGTCCAAAACGTCACTAGGTCAAAGACTGATGTGGGGACGCTTGGACACTATCCCAACACCAGTGTTGAAGAAAGGAATCACTTCCGGTCCAGTCCAATTTTTGCCTATGAAACAATAAGGTGCATTTTCTTTGCCATCAGGAGACCTGGGCTAGCCATAGTGGGAAAGGTGAGGAGATCCGAAGGCTTCCCCCTTTTTTCCCCTGACCTCTTTATGGCCATGCCCATCCTGTGAGTGGTGCTATGTACAACCCCTGCTGTGGTCCATGAGGAAGCGGAAGGGTGGCTGTTGTATGAGCACCACAGCCACCGAGAGGCAAGTGGCTACGCATCCTGGTGGCTAGTAGTTGCTCCCAAATGAGGATGTACCCGTACAAATGCCCCAACATCCCTGTTTGAAATGCCAGGCCTGGTGAAAAATCTGAAGGCTCTTCTCAAGCAGCCGCCATTACTAGCCAGAAGATCAATGGAGCTCATGTTACAGATGCTGCTCCTAGCCAACAGGCAGTCATTTTTCAAAAATGGGCCACAGACACCATTCTAACCCCCCCCCCCCCAAATGCACAGCCGGAAGGAAAGCAACGCCGCTCGCTGAACAAGCATCTATCCATCTGTCCTGTCCCATCCCCCTTGGGCAAACTGCCTTCCTACATCTCAAGCAGGATAAAAGAGACGTGTTCCCAGGCTCCCTGTTAAATTGGATTTGCAACAAAATTCATTGCAAGGTTATGGAATCAATCACCTTCTGATGTGAGCAGTATGACAATGCGTCAGCTCTGCCAGGTTAATATTAGAATATGTGCCGTGCTCTGAAAAAAAAAAAAAAAAGCTTGACTGACCTCTTCAAAACAGACGATTGCTTTGAGTGACACTGTTCTCTTGTCTTTTCTCACAGAGAATATTCACATCTGAAGTCCTAAGTGACTTTTTTAAAAAAAATCCCATTAAAATGACATCAATGCAAAGAGACTTTTTAATAGTTCACGTTCAGTATAAAAATTCTTGTTCCATCCCCTCCCACACCCCTGCTCTGGGAACTCGGGGCCCTCTCAGGGACACCGAGGCAGGTGCACTGGCTATCATGGTGGCAGCGGGACGATATTAGTGGCAGCCACCCCCACCCCTATCCACTATCAGAAGGATAAAATGATGCTGCAGCAGCAAAAAGGAAGGCAGAATGGGGGGGGGGGGAGAAGGAGAAGGCCCACAAATTGCTGAATAGCTCAGTGGTTTAGACCAGTCATGTCCAAACTTTGGCCCTTCTGATGTTTTGGACCACAACTCCCAGAATTCCAAGCCTGTATTGCCAATGGCAAAGGACTGTGTGAGTTGTGGTCCAAAACATCTGGAGGGCCGAAGTTTGGACATGCCTGGTTTAGGCCAGTGGCGGAGAACCTTCGGCACTCCAGATGTTTTGGACCACAACTCCCACAGTCCTTTGTGATTGGCAATAAAGGCTTGGAATTTTGGGAGTTGTGGTCCAAAACACCTGGAGTGCCGAAGGTTCGCCATCACTGGTTTAGGCGATGGAGCCAGAGGTTGGGAGTTCAATTCCTCACTGTACCCACTGAACCAATGCTGGACCTGATATTCCATACCGTCCCTTCCAGTTCTGCAGCTTGATGAGGTTGAAGATGGGCAAGTGGCCCTGACACAGTGGTGACAGATGCCACTGGTGTATATGAAAAGGAGGAGGAGGAGGAGGAGGAGCCAGTGGCCACATGCTGCACATCCTTGCCCAAGGAGCAGGGAGATTTTATGCCCCCTTCCTAGCCAGCCACCTTGGGTCCTTTTCCAAGGAGAAAGGTGGAGTAAAAATACTCTAAAATAAATATATAAATTCCATGCTTGGGTTCCAACGACTGAGGCAATGATTGACGAAAGAGTCTGTTAGGGTTTGATAAGTTCAGCAGAGTTCTGAGGCAGGAATCCCCTCCTTCGTAGTAAGTTACACAAAGACAGTCCGTGTGCAGGGCCGGCGCGTCCATTAAGGCGAACTAGGCAGTTGCCTAGGGCGCCAAAATTCACAGGGGGCGCCAAAATGAAGAAGCCGAAATTTCCTAATTTCCTAGAGCCTTGCAAGTACAGTGGACCCTTGTATAACAACAGTTTGTATAACATAAAATTTGTACAACATAAAAAATTCCAGAGATAGGGGAAATTTGCTTAACAGAATCGTCTCTGGGGCGAATCCATACAACATAAAAATGGGATCACTCTGTTTTCAATGCATTCCTATGGGAAATTTGTATAAAGGAAAATTTGCTTAATATAATATCATTGGAACAAATTAATTCATTTATACAAGGTACAAGGGGGCGTCACTTCCTGCTGCTTAGATGAGCAACTGAAAAAAGCTGAGCTCCGTACAAACTAAATGTAAACAGCTTTAAAAGTCTTGTTCTCCCTTCAAAAACTTGTGAGTAACTTTCCTATGTAGTTTTAAAGTGATTAATTGCAGGCTGGAGCAGGCTGGAATGTTAATTATCTGATATTTTAAGGGCTGTTATGCAGAGGAGAGGCATAGGATCTGTTCTCAGTCATCCAAGTGCAGGACACACAACAATGAGATCAAGTTACGGGAAGCCAGATTTCAGCTGAATATCAGGGAAAACTTCCTAAATGTTACAGCAATACAACTATGGAATCAATGACCTCAAGAGGTGGCGAGTGCTCCAACACTGCAGGCATAGAAGAGAAATTTGGACAACCCCCCTGGCAGATCTCCTTGGATTTGCATTCCCGTCTTGAGAGGGGGGTGGACTTGATGGCCATGTAGTCCCCTTCCAACTTCAAGACTCTATGATTCCTAAGGTGGATTGCAAGAGAGGCGCTGACTAGAGTAGGCTGTTCAAACAGTCACGGAAGCAGAGGCAACCATTTAAAGAAATCAAGAGAAAACAGCAGGGCAGCAGCATCTTATTGCAATCAACATTTTGCCACAAAATTCCTCTCAAGTGGCTGCTGACATATTAGGTATCCGGAATGGTAACAGAGCCCCAACCTGTAATGCTGTTCCCGTTCATCAGATAGTTCATGTCAGACTCATCGAGATGAGGAACGTTTTTCTCAACCAGCAAATATAAATTACTTTAGGGGATAATATTTCAATATGTAATGACACAGTTACAGGGAGGATTCCTCGAAGAACCAGGTTATTAAATATTAAATATCAAAGCTGTAAATTATTGTAGCAGCTTTATATGACTAAATTAAATTCAAACAAAACCTAATTTTCTTAATCATTGACTGTAATCCTTGAGGAACATACGTTATTAAGTGAGCTACAAATAGCAGAGAAGCTGCAGGACTTCAAACATTTTTTTTAATATTGAATTTTAATCCTTGGAAAATCTTCACGGCTGCCATCATGATCCATTATCTGCAGTTGGCACTTAAGACAGTATAGCCTTTCCCAGCAGCTATTTAAATTTAGAGTACAGTGCTCCCTCAAAGTACAAATGCTTCAGCAACTGAAAAATTCAACTTATGAAGGCTCTCCGAAGCCATGCCAGACAGCTAATTTTGACAGGTCGGACCTGTCAAAATCAGCTCTCCAGCGGGGCTGTGGAGAGCAGACTTTGGCTGCCCTTGATTAAGGGAGATCGCCACCCCCTCCTCCTTCTCCTAGGTCAGTATTGGTCATCGGAACCACCAGCCACAAGTGCTATGCATACAAATAGGGTTTTCTCCCCAGCAACTTGCTATGTACTTTTGCCACCTTACAGTAGTTGTACTGCACATTCATCCTTCTTTTTTTATTAAACAGCATATACACAAGTACCTCAGGTTAATGATTGGAGGCTCCTACTATCAGGGTGGGAAATATGAACAATACTAGAATAATCTGTAACATTGACATTTATTACAACGACATACCTGTATGCTACTGTAAGTTATTACCATCCACTCCTAAACACTAAAGGGGTTTACAGAATGGGATAGAAATCAAATAAATTTTTATGTTACATCTGTATAGTGTCTCGTGTGTCATCTAACAAACCCTGGGTAGAAGTCTCCTGCTACAAAATTTATTTTTTTGGCTATTAGCAGAACTCCTTGTCACTACACAATCAGTGGTGTTTTTTTTTTAATTCAATTGCTGTGTCCCTCTTTTTTTCTAATAGGAGGGTTATTCTAAATGGAGGATGGGGTAGAGAGCAAACCATACTGTCCCTTGACCATTATTTAATTAGATCAGAAATTGGCCCTGGTATGCTGCAGTGCTGATAAGCCACTCATTAACTACATTAACCATAATTCCACTGCAGCCTTAGTCAACAACCACAGATACCCTTCCCAACCCTTATAAACCCTGGTGTCAGCCATAACAACTGCTTTCTCTTGCTAATTGGTAGGCAATAAACCCACAAATTAACATTTGTAGACAAGCCTTTTTTCATCGCATTCCAGAGCCTTCTGGCTTCGGATAAGTGCAAGCAATGTGAAGGTGCCTGAAAGACTTTGGGGGAAGGGAAGACACTGAGAAGCTCATCTGGTCTTAGCCCGTTAACTGGAATGTAACTTATACAACGACTTCCTCTGCTCTTCCCTCATTTGCTTTAATTTATACTTGTAAATTAAACTAGGTACAAATCACACTTCCATTACACATTGCCAGTCTTCTGCCAAGCGACAACAAACTGACATATTGAAATGAGCAGAAATCAAGGGGAGGGGGAAAGGGAAGGCAGGGTAGGAGACTTAGGAGGGAGACCAAACCAGAAGGGGAGGAGAAAAGTTCAAAGTAACCTATTTCAGTGCCGTGTTTCCTTGTGGAAAAAAAGTTTCTAATAAAGATCACATGGCTTCAACCAGTTATTGGTATTTCGCAGTGCAGAACTGGCGTTCTGGATGAGAGACCCAAAAGAAACAGAAATTGTAGCATTACCCCAGGAACACAACTGGCTATTCATCTATTAACCACCATTTAAGTGATCTACCTTTTATTTTTCTGGGTCACTGGAACTACACTCCATTCCTTGACAGATATAGTTCATTCACGTTCGAGTTCATGTGTCCCAAAGCCATCAAGGCGAGATTTAAATTTGCCTATCCCATAGGTAAACCCACCCCGGAATGTTTTATTTGCTCCCACCTCTCACACAAACACAACCAATTACAGCAGCCTGGAGAGACTTCCTTCCTCTAAATTGAGAATTTGAGATCAATTTCAAACAACAGTTGCTGATTTCTGATACTCGGGTGATTATTCTATGTTTTGGGATTACAGGCCAAACCCTATCTTTCAAGTACGAAAGTATACCCAGATTGAGGATGTGGTATTACTTATTGGTGCTAAACAAGTTAAAAAAAAACAGTACCCATAATACCAGTTTTCCATGGTCATTGTCAAATCCCTGTACATTCTTTTCCCACCCTAAATAACCCCTGGTGTCAACCAGGAATCACCTTTGTGAGGAACTCAAGTTTACATTGGTAAACAAACCATTTGTCAGTTGTCATTTTCTTCCCAAGACCTCTGTTCTGGGATAACAGTAACCAAACTGAAGGCGTCAGTAAGACAGTGGGGGAAGGGAAGACACCCAGAATCACCAATGGTCACCTAACCCTACTTGTTGATTTTTGGATAATTTAAGGTGCACATGTTAAAACACTCAGGCATCAAGTTTCTAATCTAAGGACACAAACCCATTTATAATGTTCTTTAAATCGCAAATTAGAATAACACACATCATTTCCATTCCTTTAATTCCCCTCTTATTGGGGACATGGATTCGAAAAGCAAAAAAAAAATAAAAATTGAAATTTTAATGGAAGACAAAAACTTTATTTTTGAAATTGCCAAATGGAGTAAAAGGAAGGGGGGTTTACCAAGGAACCCACTTGATAAAGCTGCATCTTTTACCCATTTTACACAGCTCAAATTCCCCCCCATCCCAGTTTCTCTGCTATCGTCCAGTTTATCTAAATACCACTTTTCTATCCAACATTCCGCTCAGCCATCCACCATTCACCACAGATCGTCAAATTAATGAATCAGCTCATCCTTTCTGCTTGAAGGCGGGAGGGTTGGAATGTTAAGTTTAGCTACCATAACCTCTTTCATCACTGCTTTCGCCCCCCAATGGGTGTGTAACCTACAAAACCATTAATGTATGGCCCAAG
>JAHTLZ010003518.1:23305647-23316775 GCA_023846285.1 Phrynocephalus versicolor | reverse complement strand
AGTTGCAGTCCAGGAACATCTGGGGACCCACAGGCTGAGAACCACTGTTTTACAGGCTACACATTTGCCATTCCCCCCACCCCCGGGAGCTGGGTACCCATTTTACCAACCTCGGAAGGATAGAATGCTAAGCCAACTACAAGTCAGCTGCCTGAGATTGAAACCTGGGTCGTGAGTACAATTTTGCCTGCAGTACAGCAGCTTAACCCCTACACTACAAGGCTTTCTAAGAAGAAAGAAGACACAGTGAGAAAACATGGGAGGTCTACAAGCACAAGTCAACTTGGTCTTGTTTGTTTTCAAAACTAGAAGTGGGACATCCAATCAAATCTAGTTTCATTCTTTTCATATTTTTTTGATGGTCCAAGTGGATCTTGGAGGTTCCTGGAGGTAGAAATCAGCCTCCTGGACCTGCCAAACCTGCCCTCCACTGCAGTGAAGTGTCAGGCAGCAGTCCTCCCAGAGCAGAATGCTGACAAGAGCAGAACTATCTGAACAGATACATTCTTATCAGTGCACAATGCAAAGAAGGGCAGCAGACTCATTTCCAATAGCAAACGCGGTGTGAAAAAGTCCAGTGTGTGTGTGGGACACACAAAAATGTACTGGCTAAATTTGCTCCGTTCAGCCTTGTGGCAAGCCTGGAACGACTCCAACCTGAGATTACAGTTTCGTGTGTTTAGAGACAGGCGAGGACTCTGAAACATCTGCAAAGTGGAACAAAGGGCTCTCTTGATGAGGAATGCCTACCCCGGACAAAATAAACGGCAGCATCCCGCCATCGTTTCACCATGAAATGTTTGGCGGTGCACCAACTCTGTATGCATTTCATCTCAAGAAGGCATCGGCTTTCTTGTGTAGATAAGAGCGTGACTCTTGGGGCACTAGCCTCACTTGTTAGATCATATTTCAAGGATCAAGCTGGATTAACCCACACGGTACCTACACAGTAAAAAGGGGGGGTCTTGGGTTTTCTGACACAATGCAACTATTTGTGAAGAACTGTGGAGGAATTAGGGAAGAGAAAGCTTGCTACTCTGTGTCATGTCATTCCAACCTACAGAAACATTGCTTTACACCGAGCATGTCCAAACTTCGGCCCTTCTGATGTTTTGGACCACAAGTCCCAGAATTCTAAGCTTAGACCGCCAATGGCAAAGGACTGTGGGAGTTGTGGTCCAAAACATCTGGAGGGCCGATGTTTGGACATGCCTGCTTTACACCTTGGTAATGGGGAGAGGTTTCCGGTGACTGGAGGTAGAAATTCAGTGCCCAACCTTGTTCCTAGCCCAGAACTATGAACAGGAAAGCCAGGTCACATTATGGACCTTTGTAAATGTTTCCTAAAGAATTACATGCAATAAGATGAATTTTTGTGAGTTTCTTGAATTTACGAGTCACAGGCTTGTACTTTTCTCAGCTTGTAACCATTTGTTTGTCTTCGGGGCCTCACAATATGTGCGGATAACTTGATGGGGTTTTTTTTTTCCTATAAGACAAGAGTGTCCAAGACATGGAAGCAATTATAAATAGCAGGTGGGGAAAATTACAGATAGATGTTTAGTGTTTCTCTTAAGCGTCTATACATGATGAAATCTGAATATAACATCCTTTCAGGGTGGCTTTGCAACATTCCTATATGTTTACGTGTAGGGGCATCATTTGCTGCTCTGCCTCAGGCATCTAAATTTCTTGCATTTCTTCTGTCTTGAGCTCTGTTTATTCGTAGCTCTTGTGACCAGGGCAACAATTTCCGGAGCATCAACAAAACAGGATGATTTGATATTATGTTTCATTAGACTATTCTTATATGGGTGGCAAATGTGTTTAGGCATTGTTTGGGGAAGCCTGTAAGATGCCTGGGGCCTTCTGTGGTCAGCCCTATATAAAGCACAATCCAGCCCAAGTCATTGGTTTTTCTAGCTTGTTGTTTGAGAAAAACCAATGAATTGGGCTGGTTGTGGCTCACTTTGTGTCCCAGTTTGGAGATCAAAGCAAAAGGAGGCACCAAATTTCCTCCACCCCCCCCCCCTCAGTGCTTCATTTTGTTTTGGCCAAACAGATGCCTGCAGCCACCTTCTCACTGTCCCCGTCATCTTCATACATGGTCCTGCCAACTCCACTGCCAACTCCTTCCAGGAACGGGGCCTGCCGCCTCTGTGCATGCACGCATGATCAGCTGGTTGTTGGGTACATCCACACAGGCAGCACTTGGACTCCTGGAAGAGACACTGGTTGCTGCCTTTTTCTGTGCATTCACCTGTCTCCCTAGTTGATCAGGGCGATGAGCTGCAGGTAGGGTGCCTGCACAGAAGGAAGCCCATCACTGTGGCATCAGTGGTGACATGATGATGGCACAACGGAGGCAGCACAGTAGCCCTGTGGGAAAGGAAAGCCAGTCACTGTTTTGTGTGCCTGCACCCACCTCCTAGCTGATTAGAGCAATCAGGTGGGAGTCAGGCACTTGGGCAGAGGCAGGGAAACGGCACCACTGCCATGGGGACAGGGGCAGTGGCAAGGCAGTGCTGCTTAATGGTCCTCTTGTGGGACCATTACCTTGCTTTTAAAGGTAAAGCATATTGATATCAATCAACACATTGGCTTTGCACCAAATGGAACTTGTCTCATAACATTCTATTGTTCACCTAAATACAACAGCATCACTTTAGCTGAAATGAGAAACAAATCAGGCGGCCATTAATAAAACCTTTTAAGAAGAAAGGAGTATTATTCTACAGGACCAGAAACATTCAAAGGAATGGAAAGAATACCTTGGTAACTATGTCTGTGAAAAAGAGACATTTGGATTTTATTTATTTATTTATTTATTTATTTATTTATTTTTATATTTCTATACTGCCAGATTTTCCCAAATGGGAACTCAAGGCGGTTAACAAATATAAAATATCACAGTATGATTCCAGAGAATGTACATTAAAAAGTGAACAACTAAAAGTGGAACCCAAAGTTCATTTTATTTTATTTTTATCTTGCTCTTCAGACTATCATTTCTCCCAAAGAAGCTCATATCAAAAAAAAAGGGAAAATTGA
The DNA here is from genome assembly GCA_023846285.1 of Phrynocephalus versicolor. NCBI lineage: Eukaryota > Metazoa > Chordata > Lepidosauria > Squamata > Agamidae > Phrynocephalus > Phrynocephalus versicolor. Next base: position 23,313,724 of record JAHTLZ010003518.1, on the reverse strand, counting down.
AAACCCTGCCTGCCCCCCCAGCTTACAACTGGGAAGATAAAACACAAAGAAGGGAAGTGGAGAGCAAAGGTCGATGAGAAAGATCAGATTTGCAATGCCAGAACAACACAATGAGTGACAGAGAGCCCTGTACTGTGTATCACTGCCATCCAGATTTTTCCTTACTGTTTCTCAGTAGAGATATGCAACTCATCTTGCAGTTTTTGTTTGGCTGTCTGTTGACAGAGACCAGAGGGTGCTTCTGCTCACCTAATAAGGGCAACTGCTAGGTGGAATATCACATTCTTCTGGAACAATGGAGCAAGACAAAATCTCATCCGTTGCACCTCCCATCTCTGGCCAATGGGATGGGTCCAGGCTGATCTCCTCTGGGATTCTCTGGCTTGCAACAGCACTCTTCTCATATTAAAAGTCTTCTTCCTCAATAATAGCCAGTCAACCACCCAAAGCTCACCATAGAATACCAGACTGAGGTGGTGGGTAGCAATGAGGGAATGTCTCAGGATTCACCCTTGATGATCTCCTTAGTAACAACTTTGGACATGCTTAGTATGAAGCTTAGTAACATGCTTCCACAAATATTGAACCAAGTCACAAACAAGTTTGCATGATTTGTCCCAGCTTTCTGACATTTTCTTGACCAATCCAGTCCGGTACTTAGGACAGTTATGCTGGGAAAGGATAAATAATGGTTCAGTTGTTACTACAAGGTAAGCTATCATTAATAAAGGTGCTAACCAGTGCCTCACTTCCATTCTTCATTTCAGAGGGCAAAAATGCAGATGCATGATGTTTTTAAGGGGAAAATGCCACACAGCCTACAACATCATGTAGGTATCTTTTGTTATCGTGCCTTTTAAAAAAATGAACTAGTTCAGTAATCTTTTAAACAGGAAATGGTCTGACGATTCTTTTCCTATTTTTCTCTAAGCACACAAAAAGGAGGGGGGTAGATGTATCAGGATACCGTTATACTAATTTAAGTTTAAGATGATGTTTGGACCACATCTATCAAGCCCACTGCATGACTTGAGGTCAGTTGATGTTTTGCCGCTTGACTCATCGTACTGATTTATGAAACAGATAAAATAGTGGACCCAAAAAGTAAGCACAGTAACGGAAGTGGTAAATAACAACAATAGCAGCAACAAACTTGCTTTTGGTAACCACAACATGTCCTAACAGTACGGCTGAATTTCTTTTCCCCTCCCAACATGATATTCGAGATAAAGAAACATTTTCCAGCCAACCTCATGCACCATTTGGCCACTTTTTGCATTTTATTTCCTGGTCTTCTGTTGCAAAAGACCGAGCCGTATTACACCAGTGTAAATTGTCCATGGTTACCTTGAAATCCAGTAAAGGGCTCACTCCTGGACATTGTTCTCCCTCTTATGCCTTGTAAAAGACTTTATGCAAACAAGTATTCTTCTGTTTCTTAGCTTTTTCTGCTATGCAAACAAATATTAACTTTAAAAAAACATTTTTATCATCAACTGGCTGAAATCCTGTTGCAGATCTCCACCTGTGTAACAGGAATGATGTCACCACGATCATTGGCAGATTGCTGTTCATCAAAGACTTCCTTCTGCAATTTCAGAGTGTGCACAGTGCGCACACAATGCAGTGCAGTCACACACACCTTGCCATTGCAACTGAGACCTTTAATCAGTGGCAATCCACTGGGGGTGGGTGGTGGTAAAAGTGGTGATGTCATTCTCAGTTTGCTAGCAGAACTCACCCAACAGCATTTCAGCCATTTTGTGTTGGTTGGGTTAAGCCAAGCTTCAACCTACTTTTTCATGGGAAAAATATTTAAATGTTGCTAATGAGCAATGGAAACGTCTCCCACTAAGGGTTCCATTCTATGTGACCATCATATGAAGGTCTTGCTTCATAGACTACAATTGTTTTTCAAGAAGAGAACTATTACCAAAAGGGTAACTTACCGTCATTGGAAAGTGAGCACATGATTAGAAGGCATTCATCTCTTGTGTTGCCTCTTGAGATTTGGAATGACGATAAACTTTATCCTGATATGCACTGATAGTTTCTGATTAGAAGATATTGAGAGCCAATGTGTGGTCTAGTGACAAACTTCAAATCCTTACTCCCTTGAGTCTGAGAATAGTAACAGAAAACAAAACAAAAACAAAAACAAAAACAAACAAACCCAGTCCTTCAATATATCACATACTTTGAAACCCCTATTAAGGTCACTAAAAGTTGGATGCAACTGAACTATGCATAACGTTAACAACCAATGGGTATTAAAATTGCTTTTGATTTTGTTATTATTGTTGGTTTTGTTCTTATATGTTTGGGTTACGGTGTTTGTCATGTCTTATACGCACATATATCCACAGTCATAACTTGCTTATGGTATAACTTCTTTAAGGCAGGATGAGCACATTTTGACCCCTAATATGTTTTTGACAACAATTCCCACAGTTGCTTACCCTTGGCCGTGACAGCTAAGGTTTCAGGGAGCTGCAGACCCAAGTGTCTGAAAGGGCAAAGGTTCCCCACCTATTCTATACAGACTCCTGGGGAAGTTCATACACTATAATATTATTCTGGTGAGTTAACTCTGTGTCCCAATTGCACTGGCTATACACTGCATTTTATTGAGTCACAATGAACCTCTGAGATGAATGGCCCTGTTCAGGATTCCGGTTAGCCAATCAGCTTTGAGTCCTGTAAGCTGCAATGGGATCAAGTAAGGCAATTCACTGTTTCTCCTCTCCAGCCTTGTCAGGTTTCTCCTGGTCCCAGTTTGGCAGTCAAGGTAACATGGTTCCCATAGGCAACTGAACATGCTCTGTCTTGATTGAATGAGGATGGGAGTTATTGATGGAATCTCTCTCTCTCTTATAAAAGTGTTTTACTTTTGAATAGTACAGGATTCACTTGACTACAAAAACGTAAAGGTTCCCCACACACATGCCTGCTAGTTGTGTCCAACTCTAAGGATGGTGCTCATCTACGTATTCAAGCTGAAGATCCAGTGTTCTGCAAGTCTGTGGCCATGTGGCCAGCATGGCTGCACGGAACACTGTTTACCTTCCTGCTTTTTATGGTAGTACCTATTTATCTACATGCTTTTGAACTGCTAGGTTGGCAGGAGCTGGGGTTAACAGTGGGAGCACACTACACTGCGTGGCATCCGGGATTCAAACCTAGCTCTTAATTGTTTGTTGTCTCTTTTTGGGTCCACTCCATGACTTGGGGTGAAGTGCCCCACCATCCTGAAACATGAGACATAACTATTTCAGATCTTGAGTCTGATTGGGTTCAACCTTGGCAGGAGTAAAGGAAAACCACCCACACACAGAAAGGTACAGTATGTGTAAATATGATGTGCCTGCACTGCATTAGTTTATGTCTTATGCTATTGTGATGACCTATGGTTTAATGATAAAGCTTGTGATGTTAACATACAAGGTTTGATGGAACTGTTTCCATAACCCTTCTTCAACACCCTCCTCTACTTGCAAAGGAGGAGAATTCAGTCCATTTCCGATGCTGCAGCAGACCCTTCTGTTTTACCAATGTCCAAATGCGTCACCCATTGGCACTTCCCTCTGTAAACTTCCTTCAAACCAGACGGTGGGCGCTGAGTCCTGTCAGTACAACCCAGGACAGGAAACTGCTGGGTAAGCTTGTCAAAGGCTAGAACACAATAATAGCAGGAAAGAATGGGAAGACAGCTGACATTGGGTTGCCAGGTCAGCAGCATCCAAGATTTCAGGAAATAAGCACGAGACCAGGGATAGACTCTTGGGATGTTGCAGCAATCAGGCACACGAGGTTCAGGAAGGCAGGCAGGACTGGTTCTGGGCTGAATGCTTTGGGAAGTAGGCATGAAAGAAGTCTGGGCAAATAGGTAGAGAATCTGGGTGAAACCAAACTAACTAGGCAACCTAGTAACCCAGAATAAGGGTAGGAGAATAAATTTTGGGTGGCTGGACAGCTACCAGATGTGCTCAGCAGCTGCATCTGTTGCCATAATTTCTAGTAGGGCTGCCATCTCACCTGGCTTTGCCTACACTACATGGGAAAGGGCAGATCCTTGTGTAAGAATGGCAGAATAATACATTTGTGTGAGAGAAAGAGAAAGCAACATACCTTTCCTGCATTATCCACTAACGTATGTGCACAGGACACATCCAAACATTTGTATGCTGAGCAGTGAGTCCTGGTGTCTCTCAAGAATGGGAGGGAGGTTAATGCCCAGGACTGAAAATCACCACGAGCAGTAAAATCCAACTTCCTTCTCCAGCACTCCTTGTCCTGAGTTCGGCTTTAAGATCTCAGGAAACACAGCAGTTTCTTAAGACTTTAGCCAGTGCCTCGAGACCCAGTAGCTGAAATAGGGGATCAAGGGACCCATGCTAGCTACTTCTGTCCCTGCTGTATATGTGTATTTAGCCAGCATGAAGGGTTTTTGGGCACATAGTGATCAGGGCTTCCCTAAGATGCTTTTCTGTTAACTCACCCACCCAACCAAATCAAGCTTTGCAGAAGGGCAGTCAAGTTGTTTGGGTACCAAACACAAGAAGAGCGAAACAAATCAGCCCTTTTATGATAGAGGAAAAACTACCTCCAGAGGCAGTTGTCTCACTTTGCTCAAGGGTAGGGCTTGTTTTGATACTGATCTTTACCCATAACTGGACATCACAGAACTGGGTGGCCCACTCAGTGTGCCATCTCAGATGGAGATGTCTTTCACATTCACTTTAGGATTAAAGATATAGCGGTTTCACACACTGGCCAAGTGCAAACACGGTAGTGCGGTAGCAAAGCAGAGGCAAGGTGAACCAGCATATCCTTTTGAATCTCCTCCTGTCCTTTTTCAATTTATAATGACGCATGAACACACACACCCCAACTGTGTCTGATGGTCCAAGCAAGTCCCCAGTTCATTTGTTCACTTTAGCACTGAATTCTCTACACTGGGGAGTTTGGCAGAATTACTTTCTTGACTTCTTCTCCCACAATCCCATGGTGGGCATGGATAAGTTCTGTAGCGCAATGCTAAAAAAAAGTATTGGTGGCTCATGATTGGAAGGGGAGAATACCATTCTTGATTTGAAGGAGAGGAGCTTTGTGCCCTGTCCCGCAAACGACCCCTTCTAAAAATAAGTGCAGCTGAATGAACTGGTTGAGGCAGTGTGAGTGTTTTGAAAAAAGAAGTGTGCCAAGTCAATTCTGACTTAAGTCAATCATCCCAGTGACTTATAGGTGCAAAATATCCATAACTCTTTTAACAGCCCTCCTTCTGGTGTGCTCTGGGACCATGCAGCCCATCTAAGGCTACACAAGTGGCAAGCTACGTAACTCCATCAACCACATATGATTTAAATAATCTGAGATGACTGCCTCCAAGAAAATCAATAGGGTGGGAACACTCCGAATCCCAGTGCTACCCCCAACATTATGACATCATAGAATCATAGCATAATGGAGTTGGAATGGGCCTATAACCCCCCTATCCCAATGCAGGAATCCAAATCAAAGCAGATCAGGCAGATGGTTGTCCAATTTTCTCTTGAACGCCTCCGGCGTTGAAGCGTTCACCACCTCTTGAGGTAATTGGTTCCGTTGTCATATTGCTCTAATAATTAAGAGGCCTTCCTGATATTCAGCCCAAATCTGCCTGGCTGTAGCTTGAGCTCATTATTACGTGTCCTGGACCCTGGGATGATCAAGAACAGATCCTGCTCCTCCTCTGTATGACTACAGTACTTTGCTTGGAAAAAAGTGCTATCATATCTCCCCTCATTCTTCTTTTCTCAAGACTAATCATGCCAAGATGTTTCACTCTTTCCTTATAGGGCTTGGTTTCCAGTCCCCTGGTTATCTTTGATGCTCTACGCTGAGCATGCTCCATTTTGTTGGCATCCTTCTTAAAGTGCAATGTCCAGAACTGGAAACTACTCTAGATGAGGCCTAACCAGTGTTGCATAGAGGGGGATTAGTACCTCGTGGTATTTGGAAATTATACTTCTAATGCATCCTTAAATAGTATTTGCCTTTTTTTTTTGTAGCCACATCACACTATTGGCTCATTTTCAACCTGTAATCTACAGCAAATTTTAAGATCCTGCTTATTCATAGTATTACTGAGCCAAGCTTGAAACTCTACATTTGTTTTTTCCCCCCTTAGGAGTACAACTTTGCCATTATCCCTGAGAAATTCCATTCTATTGTTTTCAGTCCAGCGCTCCAGCGTGTCAAGATCTTTTTGGATTTTGTTCCTGTCTTCCAAGGTATTGGCTGTCCCACCCAATTTTGAGGTTGTTGGGATAAAAACTGGAGACTGTAGATTCTGAGACGAAAGTGAAGTATAAACCATGAACTTTATCTAATAAATCTCTTAGGGAAAGGGTAAACGGGTTATTCTTAATAAAACAACAAAGCACTAACAATACATGACAAATATATCAAATGAAGTAAAAACAAGTAAGGCAGCAGCAGCTCAGGCAACACCCATGAAGGCCAAGCAAACATGCATATTATCGTCTGCCTCACTCAGATGATCGGCATGAGTGCAAGTCAACAATGAGGCGAAATGTTGAGAGCGATAGTTGAGCAGACAGGAAGGATTCCTTTTGTAGGGACATAGTAATTAAAGAGATAGGACTCGCTGGTTCACAGTTCCAGATGAGGTTCATCTGACATTAACCCTATAATGTCTGAATATAGATCTTGCCATATTCCAACAGTCAGTATTCCCTGCAGTCAGACTCTGCAGTCTGAGACCAGGGCTAATGGAAAGCCTGGTCATTCCTTACATGGCTGGTGTGTCTGAGAAGCTCAAAAGGAATTTTGGTAAACACCATGTACCTGTTCAAACCCACATACACACTAAGGCAAAGACTCATCCAACCCAAAAGACCAAACCCCAAAACAAAAGAGGAGCAATACAGTATATGCGGTCCAATGCGGTGAGGAGTGTGCAGACCTCTACACTGGAGAAACTAAACAGCCATTAAACAGGAGGAGGGGCCAGCACAGGAGGGAAACACCTCAGGACCAGAATGAGTAGTGTAATGTACCTTCATTTGAAGGACAAAGGGCACTCATTCAATGACAAAGATGTACACATTCTAAACAGAGAAGATAGGTGGTTCAAGAGAGGCATCAGGGAGGCCATACATGTGTGCATTGAAACCTGTCCCCTCTCATCAGGGGTGGAGGACCTAGGCACAATCTGTCTCCTATTTATCATGCTGCCCTTTCATCTATCCCCAGAAAAATCAGGACCATTCTTTGCTAGTTGTTTTTGCTCTTCCTTTGTAGCCTGTCCTTCCTTCCAGTTCCTCTATGTGCCCCTTTATGTTTTCATGTCCTCTCTGAACTTCTTGGGAAGCCATATTGGTCTTTTCCCCCCTTTCCCCCTTTTTCCCTTTTTCCTTTTTTCTTTCTTTCCTTCTTTTTTTGCTGTCTTCCATCTTTTTGTCTTGTTGTAATAGTTTGTAATTGTGACTTTCGAATTTCCTTTTTATGTGACATCAAATTGCTTCCACCTTATGGTGACTCCTATTGGGTTTTCAAGGCATGCAGTATTTAGAAGTGGTTTATCAATTCCTCCTTCCAGTAGTACTCTATTACTGTGTAGGTTACCCAAGGCCACACAGATATCAGAGGACATTCACTCCCATCAGCCATGTGCATGCCATATGATCTTGGCTGGCCCTTCTCCTGGAATGCAAATTTGAGCTCTCAGCCTTTGCTTTCATAGCTAGGCATTTCAACCTACACTAGCATTTGAAGAGCCCCTAGTGTAATTCATTTCTAGAGCACCTCCACGCCAAGTTCCTCCATTAACTGCCCTGAAGACGTGTCCAAAATTCAGGTCCTTCAGAGTATTCTTGTCCAGTCTTTGATTTTGATTTTTCTACTTCACAGTCAAATAGAAAAGCTAACACAATGAAATGTTGTTGTTGTTGTTGTTGTTGTTGTTGTTGTTGTTGTTGTTGTTGTTGTTGTTGTTGTTGTTGTTGGTGGTGGTGGTGGTGGTGGTGGTAGTAGTAGTAGTAGTAGTAGTAGTAGTAGTAGTAGTAGTAGTAGT
>JAHTLZ010003518.1:23295588-23305637 GCA_023846285.1 Phrynocephalus versicolor | reverse complement strand
TAGTAGTAGTAGTAGTAGTAGTAGTAGTAGTAGTAGTAGTAGTAGTATCAGCAGCAGCAGCAAAAGTAGTTGTAGTTGTAGTTGTAGTTGTAGTATAGTAAACAGAGAACTGGAAGTGAAAATAAGGCATCTAGCAAAATAATGACAGTGGTGAATTTGTCATGCTGCGTGTTCTATTAAGAATTGAGTTTGCTAATGATTTTTAACATCTTAGTTTTCCCTACCATCAATTATTTGTTGAAAGCCATCCAGATTGGCTTGTACATGCCATTGTGTGTACATCATGGAAACATGAATTAATTCTGTCAGTCTTTTGATCTGCATGCCAACCCAACAGTGTAACTGTTTATTGTAAGTATTCATAAAGAACCTTCTGCATTCAACAGGGAGCCATTTTTGCCCCTGTGCCTGTTTTTATCAGTTTTCCCTCTAATGCTCCTTTTTAAAAATGACATTTATTTGTCAGCAGGAGAAATAATCTTGTCAGATTTAGTCCTTAATTATACATTCTGAGCGATGTGTTTTATTCTTCACCTCAGGATACAATCACACGGCAAAGAAATCATGTAATATAAAGTAACTATTAGCTTTGGCATATTTTAAATCCTCAGCAATTACTATTAAAGCTCTTTTTCACTTGAGGGTGGCTCTTCGCTCAATTTTATGTCTATGATTTGTGCTCAACCACATTTATTTAGTAAGAAAAAGTATTTTAATATCATAATACATCCGTTCCCCCTGAAGAAGAAAAAAATGTCATTCTAGTCTTACACGGAGTATTCCGCTAAGGAATAAATGGAAACAATTTTCAGCCAGTTCACGATTTCTGCCATTCACGTTATCTACTTGATCTGTTGAATTATCCATCTGTTCAATATGGAGAAGTCTCGTTATTACCCATGTTTCAAATGATGATCATAATACTTACCTGCTGCCAAGTGGGTTCTGACTTACAGCCATCCTTTCCACAGTTTTTTTTTTAGGTGTGGAGTACTCAGATATGATGTGCCATTCTCTTATTCTGGGGACACTCTGGAACTGTGTAACTCGTCCAAGGCTAATGAATGGGTGTTTTTCATGGAGGCACAGTGGGGAATCAGACCTTTAACCTCTAGCTCTTCAGTCAGTTACTCAGATATTAGGAGTTTGATTCCACACTGTGTGCCACATGAGATGAGCCAACCTGCTTAGCCTTGGGAAAGTTGCACCATTTACTTGGCAGCACGTAATTATTTATTTCTATTGACATGCCAGTACAATCTGAGGAAACAGTTAAAAGATGTGGAGACAATAATGGAATAGACCCTGGAAGGACTCTCTCAAATAACTAAGAAGTAACTTTGTTGTGTCAAAATTAGGGCTTATATGAATTACTAGCAAATGAGTCCTATTTATTTGTTTATTTGAAGCATTGCTTTTCTCTCTATTACATCTTCCAAAGCAATGTACAGGAGACAGACTGAAGTTCATTTTTAAAGATCAAAATACTTATTTAAAATATATATCAAAACTTTTAAAAACACAATCTCAAAACATTCTCCAGTTGTCCATCTTAAAAACCTATGATTGGAAAGATAACAGTTTCAACTGCCTGTCAGAAATATACTGTAATTGCAATAGAGCAAGTTGCCTTAGAAAATTGCCTTAGAAGAAAATCCATAACTGAGGTACAGCATCAGTGGAATTCTGGTCTTGTGTAGTTACTAGTCTAGCCCTACTATTAATGAAGGAGGACTACAACATCTGACTTCATTTCTAGTGTAACACTTCCAACAGTCAGTTTCCTATATGCTGAACCCATTCTAATCTTAATGGATCCTTAGGGTGCACACCCAATAGCAGTGGAAAGGATCACTTTGAAAGGAGCACTCTCCCTTAAGACACCTTTGTGCCTGCTATGGAATCACTCCAGCCTGGCCTCAAAATGTAGAAGCCATACAGCTGGACGAATGTAAACATGGAGCCCATTTCCTTGTGCGTTGTGTGATTGACTGGAAATAGATCACACCAGATCACTTCAGAAGTGGTTTAAATTACAACCCATTTTGCCAGGTGATGACACCTTTGCCGCAACAAGGGTAAAACCCAAGTTTTTCTTTGTTTTCTTCTCTTGTCGCCGCAAGACGTTGGGCATCGACATGGCCATCTTAACTTCGGTTCAGATGCAGCAGCTTTAAAGAAGAAAGTCAGTTGCATCTCAAACAGTTTCTCTGGTTGATAAACTCTTGAACCTTTTGAACTGCAGACCTGAACAGGAACCTCTGATCATTGAGTCGATGCCTTCTCAAGGAGGCACAGTGGGTGAGCTGAACTCCCAACATCTGTCCCAGAGCCAGAAACCTAAGCCACTGAGCTAGTCTCCTTCCTGGTACTCCTTTTCCTATTTATTTTACTTTCAATCATTAGATGTACTACTATCTGTGCATAAGGGGAAAACAAGCACAGGCTCTGTTAAAGCTTGAGGTTTGCAGAATTATCCAAACAAAAACAAAAACAGACAAAAAAAACACCCCAAAGAACTCAAGCTTCACAACCACAATTCTGGGATTTATCATTTGGTGGGGTACATAGAATTTATTGCTAGACACCACCTGTGTAATTTTCTTCTCTAGGAAAAAGTACCTCTTCAAGCTATGAACTCACTCTTTAGGGGTGTTGCCAAGTCAGCCAAGATGAAACTAGGCTGCAATAATTGTGACATGTTGATATACTTTTAATGCTCTGTACTCTAACACAGAGATCATTGGCGTTCCCGTTCATGTCTTTCTCTGGAATTCTCTGAACATAATGAAAGACATGATGCTCAGATCTGTGGTGTTTTGTGAACAAAGTTCAGTTTAAGCCTTCAGATCTTTCAAACTAATTTTTATTATCATCTAAGAGCCTTCTTAAAACAAACTACATGGCTAAAATCCAATTGCATTTTTATACCAGTATAGCAGAAGCAATGTACAGTGGTACCTCTACTTACGAGTTTAATCCGTTCCGAATGCATGCTCTTAAGTCGAACAACTCTTAAGTACAGCAGCCCTATCTAAAAGATCTAAATAAATAAATAAATAAATAAATAAATAAATAAAACATTGTAAGTAGAGCAGATCACATCTAAAAATTTGTAAGGCAGCAGTTAAAACACCAACGGTTTTTCGCTCTTAAGTTGAATTCCTCTAAAGTCGAGTAGAGGTACTACTGTAAATAAATCTACCCAGCAAATTGCCACGAGTTATTCCTGCCAAGAAAGCTCCATGGACATGGGGTCATGAAGAGTCAGTCACACAACTGTAATGACACAACATAACAAGAAATTAGCAGATGTGTTTGTTGTGGCATACTGAGATAACAGAATCCTAGAAGACAAAGGCTAGAAGAGACTGCAGGAAATAGCTACCTAAAGTATTCTGGGCAGGGTGTTCATCCAACCTCTGTTCAAACAATCCAGTGCTGAAGAATCTGCCACCTTATGAGAGAAGTCCATTACATTGTCAAGCAGCTTTCACTGTTAGGAAGTCCTTCTCATGTTGAGTCAAAATCTCCCTGCCTGTAATGTAAATTTGTTACAGTACTTCATGTTCTACTCTCTGGAGCTTGAAACAACAAGCTCACTTCATCATCCATCTTCAAATATTTGAGGATGGCTGTCATTAGAGATGGGCACGATTCAAAAAAATGGTGTTTCGTTTGTCGTTTGGTCGTTTAGGGGTCCGTTTCGGTTCATTTCTGTTTTCGTTGGGTTTTTTGCAATTTTTTTGTTTTCGTTTTCGTACGTAACGAACCAAAAAACGAAAATGGAGACAAAAAATTGCTGTTTCGTTAGCATTCTTTTCAGTTCAATGTATTTGCCGCAACGAAAATGAAAAACACAGCAAATTTTTGAAAAAATTTGTTTTCGTGTTCTTTGCGTAACAAAGCGAAAAAACAAAAACGAAAATGAAAAATTGCTCGTTTCATGCCCATCTCTAGCTGTCATATTGCCTAAATATGCCCGCCCGCCCCCTCTGCCATTCTTCACAAGGAATGGTTTCAAAAACTTTTTATCCTCCTAGCTGTACACCCAATTTCTCAATTTCCTTCTTAAAGTGTGGTGCCCAGAACTGGACACAATATCCCAGATGACCAGTGCTTAAGGATTGGACTTGGATAAAAACATTTATCTTTTGCTAAGCTTATTGCAAAGAAAGAAACAGCATCTGGCAGTTTTGTATAACTCATAATTCTCTTGTAATTCTGCATAGCAATTTCCTTTGATCCATCAATGGTTTGTTCTGAGTCTCTGAGTTAAGAGAAAACGGGAGAAATAACTTGATTTTAAAAAATCCAAAATATAAATAGTGACAAAAGTATACTTTGAGAGATTTTTATTTTTATTTTTTAGTTACACGGTGGGCCATGATTCCTTTTCAGAATACCAAATGGGAGTGAGCTGCACAGAAAGACAGCCTTTTTATAGTTAATTGAGCTGTCATTATGGTGTAAACCCTCATGTTTAAATTTAAACAAAAATGTTCGAAGATACTTGCAAGAGATCTGGAATGTATAATTGCATTCCCACTTTGTATTTGGGATTTCCATTTCAAATGCTTTGGCAATTTGCAGAACTGGATCTTAGATCCCATGCTGGGATTCAAAGGCCTACCTAGCTTGAGCTTGACCAAAAGGCTTAATCATACTCAGGGAGACCTTTAATTCCCCTAACATCATTGATTGGCAGATCTCCTCCTCCAATATATCACAATCTGCCTTTAAAATTTCAGTTTCAGAAGCACTTTTATGATAGCTTCCAGTTTCCAAGGCCTAAGAGTAGAGCTCTCCAAGCTGGTGTCCTGCAGGTGTGTTTGACTAAATGTCCTATCATACCCAGTCAATCTGCCTATCTTGCCCTTGCCTCAGGCAGCGAAATATCTGAGCTCCGTTGACCCCTTTGTCTTACCAGTCAAGAAAGCAGAGAAGAACTTCATGTATTGTCTCTCTTGAGAAGAACAAAACAGTAATAAGAGATTTCTAAGCCCCATGCTGCCTAGTGACTAGGTAATTAAACTATCTAGGCAAGTGTTGTAATGACAAAGGTAACAATGCTATGGTTACATCACAACCAACAACATTTAGATCAGGTTAGGAAATCCATATACAGTACAGTATAGCAGCCATTTCCTAATTAGCCTTCTCAAGACAGGGATACATATGTGGATGCCTGACATGGATGCATACATTACAGCAGCCTTCCTCAGCCTTGTACATTCCAGTGGTATTAGTATTGGTCATGTTTATTCGGATCTCAGCCTCAACCCTAGTTGTTCATTGTGGGACTGTTGTCCAATTGTGGCATAGGCTGACTATGTTTTGCTTTGTTTGGAAAGGTTTTAAGGGATTCTTTAGGGCTTTTGCACTGTCAGAAAACAGGAATGGAAAAATAAGAATGGGGAAGCCAGAGAGTTTTTCCTATTTGAGTTGTGACAAAAACCCTGGAAACAGGAGTAATGAATATACAAATCATCAGCCAATCCCAGCAGGAGGGTGGGGAGTGGTAGGATATAAAAAGGGTGGAGCCTAGGCAGTTCAGTGGAGTTCAGCTAAGTTGAGAGTGAGTGCTAGGAGAGAGCGCTGTTCTCTGAGAGTTCTGTCAGGCAGTGAGGGCTATACTGTTTACTAGTGATTAAAGACAGGGAGGCTTGTAGAGCTGATTACATCTATTACAGTATATGTTAAAGGCAACGCATACCATCCTCAGATATTGTTATATGTATTAACTTCTCAATAAACTTTGTTATTATTTTTATATTATTCCTCTGAGTCTGTCCCAATTCATGAGGCGACGAGTTTAAAAGGTGGCAGCATTATTAAGTGAATAAAAGGTGGCAGCAGTACCATTTCCATCACAGAATTCAGTGTGAAAAAAGGAGGTGTCATCACAGTTTAGTGGCACAGCAGTGGGATATCGAAATAAACCCGGTTGTGCCTCTGAAAACCCAGTATCTGGAAAGGGGGATCATCACATGAGTAAAAATGAAAAGATTGATACATACAAAAATATGAAGACAAAGAGAAACATCTGACATGAAAAACAGTACACACACAAAAATTCACCATACACATCCCTAGGATTCCCTACTACAGGCAACTGGTCTGCCTTTCAGATACTTTTAATGTTCTGCCTCTCAGATACTTTTAATGTTCTGAAATACCCATTAAAGCCATGACCCTCATGTAACCTCTTCTAAGGTTTGGGTAGTGGGCGGCTTATAAGTTGAAAAAATAAATAAATGAAAAAAAAATGTAAACAAACAAACAAATTGATAAAGCAAGATAAACTTACTTCAGTATCTGTCTGAACAGGCTAAATTACCATCCTGCACCCTCTGCTATTCTGTTGAGACTGGAAGGACTTTTTGGGGGAGAACAGGCTCAACCTGAGAACAGGACCACAACTAGGGTCTGTGTCACCTGGGACAAACATGCATTCTGTCTTGCTTCTCCCCACTCCCAGCAGGGCTCACACAAATGATACAAAGTACAAATATTATCTTGGTATTTTGGCATGTGCCCCAACCCCAGCCTGGCACCCAGGGCACATGCCCGGCTTGCTCTCTCCCCGCCCCCATTTGTAGCCCTGCTCAAGAATAACTCTGCATGAGGTCAAAAATCAGATGAAGCTGGACGTAACACCTTTTATTGGCTACTGGCGAAAATAAAAATTAAGGAAACATTGCAAGCTGAGCTTTCGGGTACCCCCAGTACCCTTTGCCAAAGCAGTTATAAAAAGTCCAGACATGGCAGGAGGTGTTCTTTGCCAGGAGGGTGTTTTCTCAATGTTCAGTTCATGGCGGATGTATTTTGCCTTCTTGGAAGGGGCAGGAAGAGGGAGGACTGTACCTGACGTTTAGACAACCTTAAAACAAAGGAACATGGGACCCGCACTCCTCGCCTGCTCCCTTTTCTCTCCATGTAGCCCATCTTCTGTTCTACACCAGGTAGCTCAGCAACAGAGATGTTTTGATAATTCTTCAGTCTGGGCCGAGTTGGCTGCTTTCCTTGTGGCCTTTCTCTTGTCAGTGCACCACTTTATCTCAGCCTTTCTGCCGCTGTCACCTTCTCCTGCTATTACTGAAGGGCTCATTCATTTCATTGCTCCCTAGAAGTTCCTCTTCTAAAAACTGGCAGCGGCTACAGCTGTTTTTTTTTCTTTACATACTCAGAGGTCTGCTTTTCACAGGGCTGTAAATCCATTCAGTCCAGGAACCTGGTGCTCTAGAGACAAACAGTGACATGTGATGTGACAGAACAAAAAAAAAGCCCATCTCTTTGGGTGCTTTTACACGACCCCTAAAATCCGAGGCAAAGGGCTCCTAGATCCGGAGCTTAAAAATGTTTTCCCACCAGCTCCGAACTTAAAAAAAAATTAAGTACGACCACGCCCACTTAAGCGCATCCCAGCGCACTTTTCAAGTACCTGGCCTCCAGGAGGTAAAAAATCTTCCGATGCAGTTTGTAAAGCTGTGAATGCCGGGCTCCCTCGCCTTCTGTTTGTTTGTTTTTTGTCCCCGCCGCCCCTTTAAGAGACAGGAATCACTACGGGGCTGCTCGGGACTGCTTCGACCAGCAGACGAGGTGAGCCTGCATTTCCCCCCTCCCCTCGCAGACAGGAACAATGGAGTGTGGAGGGGTGGGAACACAGGAAGAGCAACAAACCCCCACGATCTCTGGTTCAAATTTAAGTTGCCACCAGATTTTAGAGGTCGTGTAACTAGAGTGAGGGCTGAGGGTGACATTGAACGTTAAGAGGGATCTATCTGTATTTTCTCCCCCTGATCAAATCCCTGTTTTCCCCTCCTGCAAGGGGGTTTCTTCAGAGACATGGAGCCCAGCTAGCAGGGTGAAGTAACCCTACATTTCCCTTCCAATGCACAATCATAAAACATAGCACACTAAATGTAAGATGTGTGGGTGAGGAAAATTTGCTATAACAAACGGATGTTGTGAGGAGGCACCTCTGCACATAGCTAGCCGGTCATTTAATAAAGTGTTAACCTTATCATTTGGTTAGAACTGTCTCCTTCAGTAGATCAATGTGGTGCCTTATTTTTCTAGCTTTCATCTAACCAATGTGGTTGATCACTACTAATATGTTTGCTTTGTTTTAAACTACCAAGGTTTTATTCATCTGTTTTTATTGAGTTAACATTAGCATTTGATTGCTCATTTCTTCAAATATCAAATTTAATATTAAGGTAGTTCGATATATTTTTTCCAGTAAAGGAATACAAATAAGGACCACCAGAGCTATAATTTTAAAAATAAATTCAGCATACTTCTTATCAATTCCACCTAACATTTGAAAATAGATTTACGCCACTATAGATAATTTTAGTATTGTGTGTTACCGTTTTCCCTGTGTTGCAGTTAATCCTGATGAGAAGAGCTGTCATAGAAATGGGGGCACATTACATATTCTGTTGAATATTATATTGTATTGAACATGGTTTCTAATCCAGAATACATTTTAAAAATATCTCCAGGAAGCAGGTAATTGGAAGAAAAAATTAATCCTTTATCAGCCTTTAGTTGCGATTCTCATAGCAAGCCTCTTGTTTTTCTCCAGAGGTTTATACAAGCACAAATATTTCATTTCATTTCATTTTTTTAGAATTCTTCATTGGCTTTTGAATAGTATTTATGAGCCAGCATGATTGATATCCTGTTTATAGCTGGAGCTGTACTTTTCTTTAATCATAATGGCTGCTGCGTTGTACAGTCGGGCATTCAAAGTCCGTTTAAATCAATTGCTATTTATTAGATTTATTACGTTCCTGTGCAGTGTTTGATATAGCATGTTTCTTAAGTACAGAAGTCATCAAATAACAGTTTTAATATCTTGTCTCATTTACAGGAACAACACATCATAATTAAATTCTCTTCCACTGGTTTTGCACAGTCTCTTTCTCGTTTGAAAATTGCTAACAGTCATCATTATGTTGTGTGTACTGTAAGAATGCTGCTGCCTGTGGCTCAGGATTCACTAAAATAATTTTGAGCAGGAATTTTGGTTCTTTCCCCTAACTCAGGCATCTCCAAAGTCAGGCCCAAGGGCCAAATGCGGCCCGTTTTCAAATTCTGAGTGGCCCGCAGCCTCTTCTCCCTGCTGGCTCAGTCTGTCACGCATCCCCACCAGCTGGCCTCTCCCCATACTGAATGGAGACATCAGCTTACAGTTTTATGGTTTGCCTACCCTTCCTGCCTCCATCTGCCCCCTTCCCACCACCTGCCCAGCCTACCCACCTCCGGCTCCATTGCTGCAGCATCCTCCCCGCCTCCTTGCATGTCCTAGAGGCTTGCCCAAAGTTGGCCCGGGGCCCAAATGCGGCTGAATGGTTGGCCCCCACTTTTCACCTCACCAAATCTGGCCCTTTTTGCAAAAAGTTTGGATACCCCTGCCCTAACTATTTGTATCACACTGATTTTTTAAAAAAACGCATTATACTTGTGTGGCACTTTAAAACACATGTGTTACGGTACTTTATGTCTTACAAAACTGCCTCATGACACCACTCCGGCTATTTTATAGCCTTTGAAATGAAGATGAGAGCTGAAAGCAAACCAACCCTGCTATTCAAAATCTCCAGTAAATTTCACCAAGACTCAGCAATCGTGAGTCCTAACTAATGCTCACTTACTCAAGGGTGGTAAGAGATGCCATATATACAGAATCACTTATCTCTGAGTTGCTAGGATGCCAGTGGAAGTCTTAGGGAACAGATGTGCTTTGCTTGATTTCTAGGCAGGAAGACAAATTTCAGGATGTCCCAGAGCTTAGAAATAATCCTCGGAAATACTCTAACATCAGTGATGTTTCCAGTTCTAAGGAGCCAAAGGACCACAAGGGATTCTGCTGTACAGCCAGAGGTTGGGAGTTCTACACTGCACCTTTTTCAAAGGAGTTGGGCTTGATGATCCATAAAGCCCCTGCGGTTCTAAGATGATGATGATGATGATGATGATGATGATGATGATGATGATGATGATGATGATGATGATGATGATGATGATGATGATGATGA
>JAHTLZ010003518.1:23274382-23286431 GCA_023846285.1 Phrynocephalus versicolor | reverse complement strand
AGAGAGAGAGAGAGAGAGAGAGAGAGAGAGAGAGAGAGAGAGAGAGAATGTGGTGTTAATGATTACCAGATGGTAAAAGTGCATGCCATCAGAGTGCATATTTTTTATTTGAGCATGGTGAAATAAGTGTTATGGCTTGCATTTGTTAGCATTTGAATGTTCCCTGTTCTGAAATATACAAAGGACCGAGACATTAGATTTGTTTAAACAGTGATCTGGAAAAGTGTGATTCCCAGTTTTAGTGCAGGGGGAGGCCCTACTTGTTAAAAGAAATCCGTTCCTTTGAAAGACAAGGCAAAAATCTATTCTTTAGTGATAAAAATGTTCTTACAAACTGGATTCATTTTTGCATGTTGTTATTGTGAACTGCACAGATCTTCTCAAAGGGTGGCTGTAGAATATTACATCAAAGTAGACAAGCAATTGTCTGTCTATGTGAGTGGCATGGGTATATCAGCTTCCCCCTCACCCCCAGTTCTCTCCACCAGGTTTATTATATGCCTGATCTCTGTTCTCTTTTGCCACCAATGAGTTCCATTCCTGCATCTTTGGATCGGAGTACGGTACAGTGTGTCCCTTTTCAAATTGCTTTCTCCATATGCAGTTTCAGTTCTTTGGTCTTTCTCAATAACTGTCATGTCATTTATTTCTCTGTGATACTGCCAAGTCCTCTCCTGTCCCCATTTTGACAACTAGAAGTATGTACATCATCGTCCTTAAGGGATAAGTTGCCTTAAACGGAATGCTTCTAATGATTCCCCCAGAAGTAAGTTTTGAAGGTATTGTGTACCCTTTCTGAAGTTAAGTGGCAATAGTTTAGTTAACAAGAAGAGTGCAGGGAGCTATAAAATGAAATAGTTTTTTTTAAAAAGACATAATTGCTTAGTAGAAAGGCAAATGAAAAATGAAATTTGGGGAGTGTAGGCAAACAATAAAATGTATTTAAATACATCAAAATGTAGAAGCCAGCCACAGTGGTGGACAGATGACATATACGAAAGACATATTGAAAGAGTTTAATAGGTTTTCAGAGAATCCATATTCATTGTGAAGAATGTTGGATAGATATCGATGTCTGATCCTCCTTTGTGGAGAGGGGTGTCTAAAATGAGATTTCAAAAGAATTGCATGCTTAAGTCTTGAAGGTTAATCACCAGACAAAGCCAGCTAATTTGCATATTGGAACCAAAATGCTTTTATTAGTGAAGCATTTTCCTCTTCTAGTTATAGGCTCTCTCTAACATCTTTTTCTGAACAAAGCAAAATTTTATTTATTTAAAAATATTTTCACCCCAGCTTCTCCTTAGAGAGGACCCAAGCTGGTTTACATCCTTAAATGGCAATATTCAAAGCTTAAAACATTTAAGTATACAAATATTTAAAAAAGATCTGAATTGATACCACACTAAAAATGGTCAAGAAAAGAAACGCCATAAATGCATTCAAAGTAGCAAGGCACAACAATTCATTTAGAAACCTCTCCAAGGCAGCCAGTCACTCAGGAGAAGCCTGTCTGAAGAGTAGGCTCTCTGGTTACAGGAGGACAGCAAAGATGGAGGCAGCCTGGCTTCCTGCGGGTTCAGCTGTTCAGCTGCTGAGTTTAACTGTTAGGATGCAGTAATAGATGTAAAATTGCCTCAGTTTTAAAGGAATATATACCAAAGAATTCTGAAAGGCAAAATTGCTTGGCATTCTCAAACAAAGGGAGCATAAGAACATACTGTAGCTAACCTAAGAACAGTTTTGGAGAATTTACATTCTGTATTTCCTTCAAGGACAAAATGTGATAAACGGTGGCCCTAATCCAACGGTTGCTTATGAATGTGGATAATCTTCCCCTACTGCTGAATACTACTTTCTAAATTTTAATGCTTCTTGAACTTTTGGAGTGGAGCAGCTGGCTCTTAATTGACAGACCTGCTGTCTTGCTAATGTTTGCTGAATTTGCAGTAGAACTAGTGGATTTTGGGTGTCCAAGCGATGGTGGAAAATTGGGCTGTTTGTTTCATTTTGTTAATTAAATATGAATTAATAATAGTAGTACTACTTGGTGCTCAGTATAACCTTGGTTGTAGTATAGGGACATTTCATAAATTGTTAATATTGTCTGCAGTCTTGCAGAGTAATTTACATTCTAAGTTTCCTCCATCTTTTAATTGCTTCTAATTTTGAGTTCTTGTGTATGTGTGTGTGTGTTGTGGGGGAGGCTTCCTTTTCATTCTGACTTTGTGTTGTAGGACATGACTTGTTTCTATTTTGAGTGGAACTGTAAATCAACACGGCTATTTTGGGTCTGCTTCCTTGTTTAAGAAATAGAACAACTCAAAAATAGATGCTATTGAATTCTCTCTGCCTGGTGATAACATGGATACATTCAGGCTATAAGAAATGAATTTATGTTTAGAAAGAGTGAACCTCTTTCTAAACATAAATTATATTTCAGTTATGTATAAAGCAGATTTGGGACTAATATACAGTATTTAGACCTTAAGTGATTTGAGAATATAAGGATAATCCCACTGCAGATATATTTTCCATTTGTCCAGCTATGACTTTCTTTCAGAGAGAGAGAGAGAGAGAGAGATCAGTTTCCTTTAATTAATCTTATGTTGCCCGATTTTTCCTAGGATAATTTGATAGATCTGTATATTTAAACACTTTCTGTTGAGATCATGATATTAAATACTTTCTGAATAGAGCAGAACAGAACCAGGTTTTCTTGTATTCATTTTTAATCCCTGATGTTCTAGGTGTAGGGATACAATCCCTGAAGTCAGGGGTGAAATATTATTGGTTTGACCACATATTTACAAGGAAAAATAACTATCCCTTTGTATGTATCAATTTATTTCTTGGTTACAAGGGTTGATATGTGGAAATATTTAAAAAGGGTTTTCTTAACAGAAGGAAAGGTAGAGAAAGAAAGGGAGGCAAGATATAGGACTTCATTTGCTATTACCCAAAGTTGAAAATGTGGGGTAAAAAGAAACCTTCAGGTCATATAGCATCATCCTCTATTTTCATTATGATCATGACCAATTATCTGGAAACAGATCAAGGGCCACTGGTAGTCCTTGGAGCATAGCCAGTACAGTAGATCACCCTTAAGAAACACATTTCCTTGGATTAATCTATGCAGGGCTACATGCTAGAACAGGGGGTCCTCAACCTAAGGCCCAGGGCCCGGATGCCCCCCCCAAGGTCCTGAGTCTGGCCCCTGGGACCAAATGCAACCCCCCCACCTACCCCCTGCTTCCCGAGCAAGCCAGCCTCTGCAGCTGCTTCTATTGCTGAGGCAGTTCAAAGCGGTGGGCTAAATCGCTTCTCCCACTCCCCCCAACTACCACCCAGATGATTGGCATGCTGGCTAGTGGGGCATTCAAAGTGGGAGGACTACGGCAAGGTCCCCCACTCCCCCCCCCGCCCAGATAGTCAAGGCGCCGGGTGCAATTTAAAACAGGAGGGCTGTGGCAAGGTCTCCCACTCCCTCCATGGCCCTGAGGCCCCACCCCTGCTCCTCCTCCACTCTGCCCACCTGCCTTCCTTGTGTGGTTGCCACCTGTGTTATTGTAGTTGTGAGGAAGGAAGGGGGCAGGCAGAGGCAGCGCCAGCCAGCCTTCCGAGCCAGAGCAGCCATGGCTGTGGACTGACAGCGGGATGGACGGCAGGTGACCGAGGGGGAAATAGAGCTACTTCCCACCCACCCATCTCCCTCTGAGCTGCTGCCTTGCTCCATGTAGCGAGGGAGGGGAGGAGGGAGCACAGGTATGGCCGGAGGCTGAAGCTGCCGCCACCATCACCGGGTTAGAGACCAGCGAGGAGGAGGTGGTGGAGAAAGAAGAGAAGGGAAGAGAAGGCCAACGGTGGCCTGGGCCTGGTTCCTGGGAGGCTAGCGGGGCTGCATTTGTCCCTGGTTGGTGATGGGCAGGCTGGCGAGCCAAGAGAGCACCGCAGCCTGGCTGGGCTCAACCAGTGAGCGGGGTGCGGGTGGCTTTGGGCATGCCTTCCTGCCTCCCGTCCCTCCTTCCCAGCCCTTGCTCCCTCCCTCCCTCACTTGCAGCTCACCAAGTCGGGTTGGGCCGGGCCAGGACAAGAGAGGAGGTAGCTTTCCCTCCGGGCCACAGCGAGGACATGATGGCCAGGGCACATGGCTGGATCTGCACACAGTGGCACCAGCCTTCCTGCCCTTGCTGCGGCTGCTGCTCCTCATGCTGAGTGGCCGCTCAGAAGGTGATGAGGGGCCTGAGTTTGCCTGGGCTGCCACCTCCTTCCTGACACAATGAAGGAAGGAAGGAAGGAAGGAAGAAGGGAGCTGCTCCAGCCGCTGCCACTGTAGGAGGAAGAGGAAGACAGGAGCAGCAGCAGAGGGATTCCAGCGGTGGCACCTCAAGGTGGTGATCTGGAGCAGGAGGCATTGCTGGGGCCCTGGAGACACAATGATCATGGGCCAATTGTGGGGGGGGGGCTCTGCCCACTTGCCCTTCCCTCCCCCCTTTTTTCCATGTTGGGCTTTTTTTTTTTTTTGGACTGTGGTCTGGCCCCCAGTGGCGTCTGGGAGTGGTGGTGGACCGGCCCAGTGTTTGAAAACTTTCAGGACCCCTGTGCTAGAACCAGGATCCAAGATAAATGGGCAACCTCCTCTCATTCTCTCATTCTACCGTTCCCCGTCTTTTTAATAACCCCTTCTTCCCTGCCCAGCAAGCTGCTGGCAGAAGGACATCTCTTTTCTTTCAGAGGTGTGAGCAGATGGCTTCTGGGCTCCTTCTCAACTTAGGTGGAACACCTCGCGATGCTAGACTGACGGCTGCTGGCCGCCTACCCCCAGGGGCAGTTCGAGGTCTACCTCTGCCCATGGCGAGAAGCAAAGTGCTGTTCCACATTTTTTCACTGGCTGGGTCGCTGTCCCACCCCCTCCATAGTGCACAGAATCAGCACTGGTGGCAGCGCCCGCCAGCACACTGCCAGAAGACGAAGGGCAAGAACAGAAAGAGGTGCCCTTGCTCTCCTGTCCCATAGCTGCAGTGCCTGCAGGAGAGATGAAACAGGGAAGTGTTTTATTTCCCCTCCTGGCTCCCAAAATATCTTGCCGTTGAGGATACCTTGCAGCCAGATGTTCCTGGAAAAACTAGCTTCTCAGTATGGGCCGTATTGGGGTGGCAGTTTCACCAACCTCAGAGCATCAATTTGGGTAAATCTCTCAGCTCATCCAGTGACATGGTAGGCCCAGCCGTCCCAATCTGATACCAACTAGGTTTTCTTCTTCCTAATAATGCATTCTCTGACTGATACTTCATTTGCAAATGTGAAACAAATTAATTTTTATTTGATTGCCCATTATTCTTTCCGTTCCAGATCAGTTAATGTGATGCTAGCAGCAGCCACTGTTTCTCTTTATGCGTTGATTAGAATTGATCCTTAAGTTCAAGTATGTTGCACGCATGAATGCCATTGTAACGCTACGTATTGTCTTGCTGCAGGAAGAAGACATCATCGCTAAAGATGAAGAAGCAATGGCGTGGAAATTTCTGTCCCTTGATGAAATTACAATTCTGTTGGGAAAAGACATTGCAGGAGTTCAAAGGTAAATCTGCTGAATTTATTCTTAGATAGAGATAGGTATTGCTTTTGTCAGAGCTTGGTTTTCATAAAAGTAAGGTAAGATAGGGATAAATAGAGGGTCCAGTAGGAACAGCCCTAAACAGCTTGAGCCACAGCTTGAGCCACAGCTATCTCCAGGACTGCATCTCTTTTCATGAGCTTCCTCAAGTGTTATAATCATCAATGAGGACTTCCTCTTGGCCCTACCATCTTCACGGGTGCATTTGCTGGGGACACGACCATGCACTTGTAAGTTTTCCATCAACAGGCTCAAGTTCCATGCCTCCTCGTGGCACTGCTGTCCTCAGCCTCCATAGCTCAATTGCTTAATCCAGCATTACTCAGCAATTTGTCCATTGTTCAGTCTGTCCACCTTCAGGCAGTATGTTGAGGGCAAACTTAATTTAGTCCTAAGAAGGGAGGCTGGTGTGCCAAGAGGAATCTGAGGATGATTGTCATACACCTATTCTGGAAATTCTCCAGAGCTGGTTTGATGGTTTCATCTGAAATTTCTGCCCCAAGTAGCATATGAGCTGTAACTTTAGCTGTAAAGATTTTAAGGTGGGGTTAACCATCCTCCATTTGAATAGAAAAATCCCTCTACCTGCGTCATAATTTTGCTGCTTAATAATTTAATAATAGCCAGATGCTTTTCCCATATCAACATTCATTCCCTAAGTACAGCGGATCCTTGTATAACAAGCAGTTTGTATAACATAAAATATGTACAACATAAAAAATTCCGGAGATAGGGGAAATTTGCTTAACATAATCGCCTATGGGGAGAATCCATACAACATAAAATGGGATCATTCTGTTTTCAATGCATTCCTATGGGAATTTGTATAAAGGAAAATTTGCTTAACATAATTTCATTTAGAACAAATTAATTCCTTTATACAAGGTGCCACTGTATTTGTAAATGCCACCCTGTTCTAACTGATCCAGTTGTATTTCTGGTTCCTCTTAAGGTGGGAATAAAGTTATTTTAATTTGTATACTAACTTAGTCATTTTGAAATAGCTTTTTCTGAAGCATTTTTTAGCATTTTGACAAATACATTTTGGATTGTATGTCTTTTATATCATTCCTAAGGTGATTTAAAAAAAAAAACAATGAAAAGATTTGAAAAAGCAATGACTGTCATCGTGTTGCCCATTCTTGCAAAAGATGTAATTTCTGCAAGTGAATTGTTATAAGGTAAGATATCTCTATAGGTCATTATCTGTTGCATACCAATTCCTGCAACTTGGCATGGAACAGTTAATGTCTACAGAGATTCCTTGAGTTATGTCAGTTTCCCTCTAAAAGTCATACTATTCGCATAAATGCACAACAGGATTTCAGCCAGTGCATAAAAGAATGCACTTTCTAATGCTGCAACTAGTAAAGACAAGAAGTTGCATTTCAACACTACAGTGAGAAGAGTGCATTGTTTTCTTTTTAACTATTCAGCCTCTCATTGTACTTTTTATATTCCTCTGTTGAGACAGCAGCCTAAATGGCATTGAGTATATCACCTTTTGCTAGCTTCTTCCAAAAATACATGAAATTAAATTCTACCCTTATTGAGGTCTCATTTCATTATCATTGTAAGGGACTATATTGTATGCTAGTGCCCTTGTGATTTTATTTAAGTGGATGGGACACAATCAAACTAAGAAAATTAATTTTCCTAATTTATATCCTGAACTTTCAAATATTTGGGGCAGCTAATGGCATAGCAGTGTTGCAGTGATTAGTTGAAACTCATTTGTACTATATTATGCTACCTATTACAGTGGTACCTTGTATAAAGGAATTAATTCATTCCAAATGAAATTATGTTAAGCAAATTTTCCTTTATACAAATTCTCATAGGAATGCATTGAAAGCAGAGTAATCCCATTTTATGTTGTACGGATTTTCCCCATAGGCAATTATGTTAAGCAAATTTCCCCTATCTCCGGAATTTTTTATGTTGTACAAATTTTCTGTTATACAAGCTGTCTGTTATACAAGGTACCACTGTATGTATCTTTTATATGAATCTACCATACATGATCACATAAACTTTGTATTTATAACCACTTATATCCTTGTGTGATTGCATTGACACTATGTTTTCAATGTTAGTTTCCATCCCTCATAACGTTTACATGGAATTTTAACCCTCTCTTTAACTAATTTCATTCTCTTGTAGCTTTAATGTTGTCTTTTAATGTTATAAGATGTCCCTCAATTCCCTGTTCTCAAACTTGAATATGTCTTAATTGTACTGGACTATACATTGTCCTTCATAAGTGTCAGCCGCCTTGGGTCCTTTTTGAAGGAGAAAGGTGGGATAAAAATACTCTAAAACATAAAAAAATAAACACATGATCATGTTACCAAGAATTGTGTAATAATGCTTTGCATTTAGGTCAACATAGTTGACATTGATTACAAACTCGGTGCTGTTAAACTCTTCTGCTAAAAGTGTGTATGGAGGGTTGATTCTTACAGATGGCATAATGTGGTTGTATGCTACCATTTTAGGTAATTACAGTTTTTATCTACAGAACTTTGGAAGAATTTCTAAATCTGAAACATCGTTTGACATCTTTGAAAGAAGCTGCAATACTGGATTATTACGTCTCAGGATTTTGGTGGGCCAAAGCATCAGAATTCACACCTGTGCAGCTTGGAGGATTCCTGACTCTGTTAAATATGCTGTTGGAAAACCTTGAAAGTATGTTTTTTTATTCAGTGCTTTTTAAGTATCTGAGTTTCCACTTCAGAACGTTTTCTCATTTCTGAGCATCTCAACCCTTAGTAGGCTGTACGTTTTAAATTAGCTACAAGTCAATAGTCACAATTATTTAAAGGACACTATATTATAGCTTATTAGACTGCAAAGGTGTCTGAGAGCCAGAAGCTGCAGTTTTGGGATATGACTGGGCAAGATGTAGACCTTAACAAGAAGCATTGCACCCTCAAATGGTGAACCATATCTCAGTTATGGTCTGCATTTCCCATGCTTCATTTTAATGTTAAATGCTGGGTCACATAGACACGGCCATCATTAGCTTTTGTTCATTTCTTATTGTTTAAAATGTTCTGCACTCTTCTACTAATTGAATCCAATTCATTCGGTATTGTGTTTCTTTGAAAGCTGTTCAAAAATTATGACTCATTTGTTTTATATAAAAAATGGGCCACGGTCATGATGCCCAAATCCTCTTCTCAGTATGGAAGCTAGTTGTCTCACATAAGATTGTTTTTCTTTTGCAACCCATATTTTGGATGTGATCCAGCTGAAAGATAAACATGTACAAGCCTTTCTGATTTTAGTGGGAAAGTTAGGTGTGTCGTTAAATCTCTCCTGAACACTGTGGCCCAGCTTTAACTAGGCAAAATGCACTCCTGGCCACTGTCCCGACCTGAGAATCCTCACTCGGGGAAGAACCCAGGAGTACACTCAGCCAAATTGGGCTTTGTTTTAAAACCTGAATTCAGCCCTGTGTATAAGTCCTGTTCTTTGGGGGTTAAGAAAGCAGTATGTTAAACCACATTCCAAGGCTGGTTTGTAAACAAAGCTTTGTACCAATGAGCCTTCTAATTTTCTGTCCCATGCTGGGACCCTCTTTTTGTGCATATGGGAGTGGGAAGGGCTTCATTCCAAACGAGAAGTACAGTAGGACCCCAGTATCCACTGGGGATTGGTTCCAAGCCTTCCCGTAGATAATGAAAGCCGTGGATGAGAGAGAATGCCAAAATATTCCCCAAAACTGCTGTTTTGTGATAGTAGCTTGCTTTACGGCTGCTGTTTTATGACAGTAGCTTGCTTTATAGCTGTTCTTTGTGACAGTAGCTTGCTTTGTGGCTGCTGAATTATTTATTTATTTTTCCTCTGCCAACCATGGAGAACTGAATCAGTGGATACAGGGGTCCTACTGTAATGGCTGCTGGCTGTCCATTTGCAACCCCAATGTAGTTCTGGGTGAGCATGCACACAACCAAGAGAGAACTTTGCTCTGTACTCATTGTGATTTGCTGCTATATCTGAATTCACTGAGCTGAAGATTTTCTGTACACTGAAGACAGAAGTGAACATTTGAGTTGGCTCCGAGTGCTGAACAAATGGAAAACAAATGCAGACTAATAACGGAGACAAATGGTTTTCCAATTGTACATCTGAACACTCAAACTATGCAGTGGATTCTTAACCATGGTTAGTACAAACCATGATTTAACATAGCACCAGAACCCAGTCAGCTTACGCTTAGGGTCACTTAACTCAGAGTTTGTGTGCCTTTTGTTTTAACAGATCCTGGTGATTCATTCCTGCTTATTTTACAAATGTCAAACATGTTTGTCTTAGGCCAAGGTTTGTTTAGTAAAAATTATCCCAAACTCTTTGCGGAAATATCAGCCTATTCATGACAAAGACAACCACAGTGAAAGCTGAGGGTTCTTCTGAGCAGTTAAAAGATTGTTGCTTTCAAGTTTGAATGGTGAAGAGGAAATCAAAATCACCCTGAGGCATTTTTAAAATGCTGTTCTGATGATTTATAAAACTAGCCATGCATAAAATAGCATTTATATAATTCTGCTTCTGATGGAACCTTGCTGCTTCTTGCAGTTGCACAGAATACGCAATAATAGCCGTTATGTAAAAAGCAACGTCCAGTGAGTAAGCAATAAGGGACCACTAGTGTTGTGCTGGATTTATGCATTACACCAGTGGGATTGCAAGAGACAGCATATGCATGCCATCTCTAATGCACATAGAAAACTCCACTGAGTTGTTCCGTACCATGAATTCATGAGGTCCATTTCCACTCCCATACAATGGACCTTGTACGGGTACCATTGGACACCAATGCCAGTCAGGGACTGAATGAATTTAGGGTGATTAGGCCAGCACCGCAGCTTGCAAATATAAATTGTATACCATTCAAAGTGGCAAATATTCATGTTCAAAACTCAACAAAGGCACTCGGCTTCTTTTGCTGTCCATCCAATTTCTTTGTATAGCTTTTCTGATAAACACGTTTAATAAGAATAAGAATATGTCTTTGAAGATTCTCAGTCGTCCAGGTGAGTTTATCTGGAAGCTGACTCATGGCAACTAGACTTCTTTTCTTGAGAGATCGAAACGTTTCGCTACTCATCCAAGCAGCTTTGCCAGTCTGCCACTAGCTTCCCTTAGGCTCACGAAGCTGCTTGGATGAGTAGCAAAACGTTTCGATCTCTCAAGAAAAGAAGTCCAGCTGCCGTGACTCAACTTCCAGCCAATAACAATGGTTAAAGTATGGTTGATTGTGCAAGCTTGATTTGAAATTGTTCTGAGGCCTGTGTAAGTGTTCAGAAATGTCCTGGTTTGTGTTACAGCCCAGCATATGCCACTGGAGGAGAACATCCAAGTAATGGGGCGTACAATGGCTGGAATTGGACAGTGTAACGCAGAAATAAGTGGTGGGTTTGAGTTCTTCACTGTAGACCAAGCCAAGGCTATAATCAATTATTTGAAGATCAGGTATTAATCTTCAGCCTTTATTGTTGAAAAAGACTTGGGCCACATGTGACATATTAAGTTGCCGTGTTTGTATTCTGGTCACAGTGACCAGTGAGAACTGCCAACACAGATTTCATCTATTCTGTATTTAGCAGGATGTAGTTGCATAGATGAGCTGCCTAAATGCCCTAAGCACATCCAATCTCGCCTGATTTTGGAAGCTAAGCAGGGTCCGCCCTGGTTAGTACTTGGATGGGAGACCACCAGGGAATACCAGGTGCTGTAGGCACCTGGAGTAGGAACTGGCAAACCACTCCAGTATTCCTGCCAAGAAAACTCCATGGACATGGGGTCACGAAGAGTCGGTCACGACTGTAACGACACAACACACACACACAGTTGCATAGATATTCATTTGTGGGACTGGGATTTGAACACTTAACACCATGAAACGTGCTGTGGGATCTCTGAACCTGCCACCCAATCTTAGGTTGACCTTAGTCCCCTGTTTGTTGTAAGTCAAAGCTGGCTTTTAAAAGAATCTGTGCCAACCATATGCCTTTGGAAGTACTATATCATACCAGAAATAAAACTTTGATATTCAAAAATCGGGGTGGGGTGGGGTGTTACATCAACTGCATGATATGTCAGATGTCATGAAGGTAAAGCAGGAAGGAAAAGACCCAAGTATACCACCTTGAGGTTACAGGAAAAAAATGAAGAAAATGAATGTAATAAGTTATAAAATAGTAAACTAACACAATCAGACTGAATGCTAACAAATATAATAAGGAAATTTGTATATACAGTATATACAGTAGGGCTGTGGTATCCACAAGGGTTCAATTCCAACCCCACCCACCTCTGGTCTAGAAATTACAAAAACAGTGTCCCCCCCTCTCTCTGTATGTGTGTGTGTGTCTGTATAGATAGATAGATAGATAGATAGATAGATAGATAGATAGATAGATA
>JAHTLZ010003518.1:23227681-23274372 GCA_023846285.1 Phrynocephalus versicolor | reverse complement strand
AGATAGATAGATAGATAGATAGATAGATAGATAGATAGATAGATAGAGCATAGTACAGTGGTATCTCAGTTTAAGAATGCCTCAGTTAAATTAAAGCTTGGTTTAAGAAAATAAGTTATTGGAAGTGGGGATGCCTCAGTTTAAGAAAATTTTAAATTGAATGCCCCGGTTTGCCTTTTTTCTGACCTCTGTAATGCATTAATTGGTTTTCAGTGCATTCCTATGGGAAACTGCATTTCAGTTTAAGAATTTTTCCCCATTCAAAATGGCCCAGAGAATGAATTAATTACTTAAACCGAGGTATACCACTGTGTGTGTGTGTGTGTGTTCTGTTGTTACAGTTGTGACCGATTCTTCGTGACTCCATGTCCATGAAGTTTTCTTGGCAGGAATACTGGAGTGGTTTGCCAGTTCCTACTTCAGGTATCTGGTTCTAACTTGTGGCTGGTTCCAGTAATACAACTTAGAAACACATTTCTGGTGTGTATGTCTATTTCATATTTTCAAGCAGCAGCTCCTGATCCCACAGGTACAGCGGTTCTGCTGTGTAGCTTTCCTTACTTTGTGGTTTGGTTTAATTTCACTTTCACAACATTTGCGGTATTGGGTCTCCTTAGGAACAACTGCCCCTTTGAATCAACTAACCCAGGGTCCCAGCAATGATTAGGGGGCTGGAAGCCAAGCCCTATGAGGGAGCACTGAAAGAGTTGGACATGTTTAGCTTCGAGAAAAGAAGACTGTGGGGAGATATGATAGCACTTATCAAGTACTTGAAAGGCTGTCATATAGAGAAGGATCTGTTCTTTATCATCCCAGAGTGCAGGGCATACAACAATGGGCTCAAGTTACAGGAAGCCAGATTTTGGCTGAATATCCGGAAAAAAACTTCCTAACTGTTAGAATAGTATGACAGTGGAACCAATTACCTCGAGAGGTGGTGAGTGCTCCAACACTGGCAGCGTTCGAGAGAAATTTGGACAACCAAATTTGGAAATTTGGACAGATATCCTTTGGTTTGTATTGGACTCAATGGCCTTATAATCCCCCTCCAGGTTTATGATTCTGTGATTCTACCATGACTTCATGAATTAAAAAAGAGCAGTGTTTCCTAACCGTAAGTCACCCAGATGTTCTTGAACTGCAATTCCCAGAAATGCCATCCAGCACAACTAGCAGTGAAGGATTCTTGGGTTAGCCAAAGTTGATTACTACCGTTCTAGTGGCATTATATCTCATAATGTAAAATCCACTTATGGATTTTGAGTGGATGATGCTTTAGACTGTCACACAGTTACAGAAATCTTAGCCGTCAGAGTTTTAGTTCTCTGCTTAACTGGTCATATTTATGTGTGGATTTTATTGCTAAATGGAAAATGCACCTTTGTTCTAATCTGCCTACGCACATTTGTGAGCATTGCAGCTCATCTTCACCCTATGAAATCAGACACCTTTAATGTTTGTTTGGATGGGGACATTTACTCTATTTCTCCCAAGTAGCTATTCCTCAGAGGTATGCAACTGATATCAAGGCATGGGAAATGCCTTGCCGAATTGCAACAGATCGAATGCTTCCACAAAGCTTGCAAGCTGCATACAAAAAGAAGCAACTCCCCTGTGGCATTTGTAAGATAAGCACGGAAGCTTCAGTGGGCCATGAGATAGTACCATAAGACTAGAGCTGCAATCCTGCACTCACTTAAGCTGAGAGTTAGTCCCGCAAAAATCAGTAAGGTTTACTTCTGAATAGACTGGAGCAGGATTGCACACTTGAACAGTGAGTACTTTGCCTCAGCAGAATTGAGCAACATAATTTTGGATCAGGAAAACGTGACAGTGGTCAATTTCTGAGAGAGAATTAAGTGTGGAGGTGTCGCAGTCTTCTCTTTCTCCCTGAAAGAAGCCTCTGATATGGAGAAAAAGATACTTTAACCTCACCCTGTGTCCTTCTCTGCATGGGCTGCCTGGTTTTTTTGGATAAGGTGTCCAAAACCATTCCTTGGCCGGTTCTCTAACACCGGGGCCTGTGGCCCGTTAGGAACTGTGTCGCATTAACAAGGATGCAAAGGGCCCTCCCCGTTCCCCCGTGTAGCCCCCTCAGTGGCCACAAGCTTCCCTCTAAGGTGCCCACCTGAGCGGTTGTGCATGCTTCTCCCCCCTCCCCCTCCCCCAACAGGGTGTTTCCTTCCCTACATACCCATCACGGCTGTTTTTGTTATGGTCATGATGGAACCAGCATGGGGGGGTTGCGATTTTGTGCATGTGCGGATGCACTAGGAAAAGCTCCGTGCAGCAGGGGGAAAAGGCATCCTGAAACCATACCACCACCACCTGGCCCGTGGAAAAATTGTCCTCCATAAAACCAGTCCCTGGTGCAGAAAAGATTGGGGGTGGCACTGCCCTAATTGGCTGTGTGCAGGATGACACAGGTCTCCTCTTCTAAACGCTGCATCCTGTATCTCAGGCCAAGCGACCAGACTGGGCTTCTCTAGTCCTGGGCATCCTTCCCCTGCAACTCTAACTACATGTGGCTGGTATATTTGGGTCTCTTTCATCTTTCCAGTGTCTTTTCATTCCAGTGGGGCCTGTTTAGAATGCCTGGGCTAAGACCTCACTTTAAACTCAGAATGGGGGGAAATGCTTATATAAAACAAAAAAGTTGAATCAGACAAAAATAGGGGGGGGGACCATGGGGCAGCGTCTTTACTGTAAAGTGAGGCACAAGGCCACCCCACATTTTTGAAGGCAAACAAAACCCCAAACATATAAAAAGGAGATTGGAAGTTGACTTCTATCAATCTTGTTTCTATTTTTCAAAAACGCTCCTTTTTGAAGCTGGTGACTCATTCGTGGATCCTAAATGTTAGGAAATTGGCCCGAAGACTCTCTGAAATAGCAAAGTGTGCTGCTTTTATATTGCCCCATAGTGCTTAAAGCACTCTGTGGGAGGTTTACAGTTTAGTTTTGCAGGCTATACGTTGCCTCCCCCCCCCCCCAGTAAACTGGATACTCAATTTAGCAACCTCAAGGATAGAAGGGTGAGTCATCCTTGAGACAGCTACCTGAATCTGCTGGGATTTTTTTTAATACAGGTCATTAGCAGAGTTTTGACTGCAGAACCACAGTTTAAGCACAGCAAACAGACCAGCCTCTGCCTGCTCTGAACCATCACTATCCCTCACTTTGTTTAGCAACCAGGTGATTGGGTCTGGGTAACTGATAAAATGTTAATTGATGCATAGGTTTTGTTGATTGATAATTAAATCTTCGTCTTGTGGGAGCATCATAGTAAGGTAAAATGGGTGTTGAAAATCCATGCCTATTATTGAGAAGAATACTATGCACAGGGAAGCTTTTCGCAATCATTAGTGTTGGGACATGCTAGGTCATCTATAGCTGACCAAACATGGGATGTTATGGTGCTAGACAGACACTTCCTTCATATGTATTCTCATTCTCAGTTATACAGCATGGACATTTTCCCCTCCAGGGCAGTATCAGGTGTTTATATCTTTTGCTTTCTTTTGACTTTTCTCCAGAGAAAGATCTCTTACAGACCTTGGAAAAACATAATAAAATGGTGGAGAAAAAAAAGGCTTGAATACAATGCCAGAACCAGAAGTTCTCATACTGTTTCCCCATTCAATAATATGAATGTCCTCCCATCCTATTTTCTGAGGCAACTGCAGGCATCCATGTTATAAATTGATATTTTCTTTCAGGAAACAGTTACCGTACATTAAAACATATGCCCACATTCATCACTTTCCAATCCTTGCAATGTGTCTGAAAAGCTCTACCCTGAAACTTCATTCACATCTGCAATCGTTTGTCGTGTCGTGCCAGACATCTAAGATGTCAGGAATGCTTGCCAAGGAGCTATTCCTTTGTGTCCTAGAACAAGAGAATCTGTATTGTTTAGGGGGGAAGTACACATGTTGCACAAGCTGCATGATTAGATAGAAATGTGGCCAGATGAGGTTCAGTCGGAGCCTAGGCAGTAACAATTTTATATACACATATTTGTTCCAACACCCTACCCTTTGCCTCCATCTAAACTCAAGGATATTATGGCTGGATCCAGAAGGCTGCCTCCACCTACACCATGACTTTTTTTTTTAATTTTGAATATTTTTACCCCACATTTCTCATTGGAAAAAGATGCAAGGTGGCTTACAATAATGAGGGACAATATGCAGTCCAGAACATTTAAGACATATTCAAGTTAAGAACAGGGAGTTTGAAGAGGCATCTTAGAACATTAAAAGATAACATTGGAGCTAAAAAAACCCTCACAATAAAAATCCATTATGAGGGGTGAAAAGCAACATGGAGAACACTGGTGTTCTTATGAAATCAGTCAATGCAATCATGGATGGTAATCCATATAAAGTCACATGTTAGGTAGTTTCTCATTCAGAGAAAGCTTGCCTGAAGAGAAAGGTCTTTGCCTGCTTCCAGAAAGACAGCAGAGATGGGGCCGTCCTGGCCTCCAGCGGGAGGGAGTTCCAAAGTCTGGGAGCAGCAGCAGAGAAGGCCCTCTCACGTGTTCTTCTGAGACGTACCTGTGAAGGTGGCGGAATTGAGACAAAGGCCTCTCCTGATGACCTTAGCACCTGGGCCGGTTCATACTGAGAGAGTCAATCTTTGAGGTAGCAAGGACCCAGGCTGTTTTGTGCTTTGTAGGTTAAAGTCATCACCTTGAATTGTGCCCGATAGCTGATTGGCAACCAGTGAAGCTGCTTTAGTAGGGTTGTAATGTGATCTCTGTAACCTGCCCCAGCCAGCAACCTGGCCACTGTGTTCTGGACTCATTGAAGTTTCCTGAGACTTTCCATTGGTAACCCCACATAGAGCACATTACAGTAGTTCAGCCGGGATGTCACTAGGGCATGTGTCACAGTGGCCAGAGCAGGTTTCTCAAGAAACGGATGTAACTGGTGTACTAGTTTTAATTGTGCAAATGCACTCCTGGCCATATATGTGACCTGGGCATCTAGGCTCAAGGATGAGTCCAGGAGTACCCCCAAGCTATGCACATCTTTTTTTAATTGGGGGGGGGGAAATAATCCCATCCAGTACAGGTTGCAGCCCTATACCTTGATCTCCTTTTTGACTGACCAGAAGCACTTCTGTCTTGTCTGAGTTTAGTTTCAGTTTATTCTTCCTCATCCAGTTCATTACTGAAGCTAAGCACTGATCTAAAGTCGAAATAGCTTCCTTGGAATCTGGAGGTGATGAGAAGTAGAGTTGAGTGTCATTGGCATTCTGGTGACACTTTACCTCAAAACACTGAATAATTTTCCCCTGTGGTTTCATATAAATGTTAAATTACATAGTAGACAGAACAGAACCCTGAGGTACCCTGCAGGTCTAAGACAGTGCCCCCAAGTCCCATTTCAGAGAGATAGGTCAGGAGAATACTGTGGTCAGTAGTGTCAAAAGCAGCTGAGAGGTCCAGTTAAGACCAAAAGGGACACAGATCCCCTATCCATTTCCCTGCATACGTCATCTACCAAGGCAACCAGTGCCGTCTCAGTCCCATAACTAGACCTAAAGCCAGATTGAGCTGGTTCCAAATACTGTAGTTTATTTCATCCAGAAACCTCTGGAGTTGCGAGGCCACTACTTTACCCAAGAACGGGATGTTAGACTAGGTCTAAGGGAAATGATCAGACTTATGTTGAGGCATTCCTTACACTACTTTTTTAAAAAAAATGAGGGCAGGAAAATTCGGTTAGCCAGTTCTCCAATAATGAGGTGCCCTCTTTTGTTCTACTGAAATAGACTAGATATTATGATTACGTCCCATTTTTCCTCTTAAAGGACCGAGGTGAAGTAAAGAGTTTCCTCTCACCATTTTATTGTTGCAGCAAACCTGTGAGGTAGGACTGGTTTAAAGATCATGTCTGAACTGCGGTCATCCAGCAAGCTGAGCAGCTAATCATGAAATTTGAAGCCAGGTGTTGGTGAAGTGTTATTCCAACACTCTAGCCATTGTGCCCCATTGGTTCTGAAAGCTCCAGGGTCTCCGCCCACTTTAGAATTCTACTGTCAGCTCCATTTCATACCCTACCAGGAATATGACCTACTTTGACCGTACTGTACTGACCCTAACACATCACCCTCTTCTGGCAACTTAGCAAAGTTACAGACAGCCTCGTGGCGCAATAGTTAAATGCTTGTACTGCAGGTAAAACTGTGCTCACGACCTGGGGTTCAACTCCAGGTAGCAGGCTCAAGGTTGACTCAGCCTTCCATCCTTCCGAGGTCAGTAAAATGAGTACCCAGCTTGCTGGGGTGGGGGGTCAATGTGTAGCCTGCATACTGTAATTAAAAACTGTAAACCGCACAGAGAGTACTTGAAGTGGTATGGGGTGGTATATAAGCAGACCACTTTTTTGAAAGGCTCATTTGACAGAAGATGCTTCCTGGTGAGTTGTGGGGTAGTTATGGCAAGGAAGACAGCAAACCAGAGAACAGAAAATCCAAAGTTTAGAATAAATTCTTCACTTAGTGAATGTGAACAGGGGCAACTTTCTTAGCTGACGTTTCCCTGGTGGAGTTGCCCCAAAGAAGAATTTCGCATCCAAAATGTGTCAGGCTCGTTTCAGTGAGATGAGTTGATTGGCATTCGAGAGAATGGCAGAACGCTCCTCGCAAAGTTCTGCGTGTTGCTGCTCTGACACATTTGGAAGACTTGGGTGAGCCCTGGCGTCGGTTTGTTAGCAAGAATCAATCAAAGCTGTTCATGCTGCCTTTTACCATGTCTGGTTCTGAAGCTTGGGCTGGGAAAACGTGTTCACATAGTTATTGCCAATATGACTATATTTGCATCCAAAACGTTTCAGCTTCATGTGAGGCAGGCTGGATGCTGGGGAAACGTTTACTTGACTCCTAGCTTGAGATGGTAGAGAGGTTTCGTTTTTGTTTTTTTTTTCTGCTGTAGCAGAAGTGGTGCTTTTCTTCCAGCTGGAGAGTCAGCAATTTGATTTGCAAGGTCATCAGCCAAAAATAACAGGGGGGAAAAACTTTGGGAAAGTTCACTATGACTGCTGTGTTGCTTCTGTTG
Organism: Phrynocephalus versicolor; assembly: GCA_023846285.1. NCBI lineage: Eukaryota > Metazoa > Chordata > Lepidosauria > Squamata > Agamidae > Phrynocephalus > Phrynocephalus versicolor. The sequence goes on along the minus strand of JAHTLZ010003518.1, from coordinate 23,267,303 downwards.
GTACTTGTAGGAGGATTGTTCTCTAACTGGCCAGGCTCCTACTACAACTGCTTTTATTATACTCTCTGATGACATAATGTTGTCACGTTGCTATGGTCACGGCTAGCATTGTGATATCACCAGAAATGTCCCTTTACCACAGAGGAGCTGTTTCAACCAACTGTTTGATGAAGAAGTAAAACAAGAAGCACAATTTCGAAACAGGCAGAGGCAAGGATCTTAATGTATTTAGTGTAATTTTTTTTATTGCCAAGATGGTTTAAGAAGAATTTCTTGGGTAACATTGAGAAACCTCAGTACGTCAGTCACACTTGTTTGAGGAAATAGAATTTGTGATTTGCTTTTAGACCTCGGTGATAAATTTGAGTGGATGTCCCCCCCAGATGTGTCAAAGCATAACTCTCCCACCCACCCCCAAGCCATCCTAGCCATGCTCACTGGAAATGGTGGCAGTCATGTTCTGCCACATCTGAAGGCTATCAGGTTGGGGACGGTTGGTGTAAAAGAATCTAAATACAAAGGAAGATACTGCTAATTCCAGGCTCTGTTATCTGGGCTTCTACCAGATGAAAGGTCTGAAAGCAAGATTTGGCTGGCCCTCTCTGTGGAGTCCTCCTCAGGGCAGGCAAACACTGGTCTCTTCAGGCAGTCTTTTAATATATTACTGGCTTCCAAGGAAGGGTTTTTTAATGGGGGATGGTGTACCTTTTACCTTTAAAAAATCATTAAAATGATATTGAGCTCCTTTTATTCAGTAGCCTTAAGATGTGATTAATAATATTTGTCACTGTTTTAATATTTGCCATTTAAATGATTTTCAAGTTATGATTGGGGGGGATATGATTGAGACGTACAAAGGAATGCAGGGCATGAGTAAAGTGGATAGAGGGAAGCTCTTCTCCCTCTCTCAGAATACCAGAACTAGGGGACATACACTCAAATTGAGGGCTGGGAGAGTAAGAACAGACAAAAGAAAATATTTTTTCACCCGGCACGTTGTTAGTCAGTGGAACTCCCTGCCACAAGATGTGGTGATGGCATCGGGCCTGGATGCCTTCAAAAAGGGATTAGACCGATTCCTGGAGGAAAAGTCCATCACAGGTTACAAACCATGATGGAGATGTATCATCTCCAGGCTTTAAAACGGGATACTTCAAGGGCCAGATGCAGGGGAGTGGTATCAGGAGACAGCTATCTAGTCTTGTGTGCTCCCAGACGCATCTGTTGGGGCCACTGTGAAATACAGGAAGCTGGAATAGATGGACCTTTGGCCTGATCCAGCATGGCTCTTCTTATGTTCTTATGTTCTTGCCTTCCATATCTTTATTGGAAGAAAGGCGGAGTAGAACTGAATGGTTATGATTTCACAGTAGCCCCTTCCCAGCCTTGGCTATGCATTTGTAAAGTTGAAATGATGGTCTGCGTGACAAAACCGTGTCACAATTGGGGAGTGGGGAGGGGGAGAGAGAAAACAAGCAATTATGGTTCACAAAGTTTAAGTCCAATAACAGGAGGGGTGTTTCCCCTTGAATATCAAAATGGGCCCAGTGTTCTGTTATTCTTATTTTCCTAAAGAGATTTCCCCACCACCACCACCACCACTTCAACAGTGTGTCCATTTTTCTTGTCTTCCAGCATATTTCAACATTATACTCTATATGAATATCTTTTCCACAGTCCCAGGGAAGAACTTGTGATCGGAGATGAGGTAAGTAATTTATATGACTGGAACTGATTAAGTGGAATATTTTAACGTGTGTTCTCTGGCATCTGTTTTCTATAGCTCAAAGCAACTTGATGTCAAAACTGCTCAAGTGTTAACGGCATAGAAGAGCAGATGAAAGAATAAAAAAAGAAGTACCCTACAGTAATGCCTGTCTACTCAGGAATTTGAAACTTGGGAGAATAAGTATGCCATTGCTATTTAGGCTGTTGCCTTTGTTTTCAAGAATACCCTCTTTGGACATTTGTAAGAGTGATATATGGAATTCTAGGTGCGACTTCAGCTACAGAGGAGAGAGAAAGAGAGAGAGAGTGGTCAATGGAGATTTTCCACTGATGTGTATGATTTCTGTTTCTGTTCAATTTATTCTGAATGCAGCGTCTACAGTAGGGCTATTGAGTTTAGCCACCCAGCAGTCTGGTCCTCTTCTATAATTTCCCACTCATCACAGAGAATGGGGTAAGTGGTGGCAGATAACTTCTAAAAGTATCCTACCTGCCCCATTCCAGTTTTAGTATATCATCCTTCCATATCTTGCCTGCCCATATCCTCCTAGAAGCCTATGCAGAAATGGCCATGTGGTCCATTCTTAGAAGTTATGGATTCAGCAGTGTCTGTACTAATTTACTAAAACGTTACAGGTAAGACAATTTTTCAAATTCTGCCAGAATCTTCATCAGGCAAAGAACATAGAAAATGTAATGTTTCAGCAGAAAGTGCAACCATTGGGCCAAATACTCGAAGCCAATGCATTCCTTTACCTTGTGCATGCATCAGACCTTCAAATTGCACTGCCATCTTTAAGTAGTTAAATTGAATAAGTAATCACATAGTTCAAATATAAAAGGCCCAATTAATTGGCATCGGTGAGATTTGTAAAGTGATCTTCTGGAGGTTTGTTTCTGAAATCTCATAAAGTAATTAGCCAACGAGAATACAACTGTATGGCAAAGGAGCAAAGAATAAATGTCACTACAGTCCCGCTGATTGCTAGCCCTCATAAATCAGTTAGACTAATAAGAAGAAAGTCATTGCAAAAGAAAACTGTCAGATATGAATGTCAGACTCTTGCGAGAAGGCGTACCTTGACATTTAGCTAGCAATAGGAAGCATTTATCTTGTAACATTCAAGTCTTCTTTAATGCTTGCTTAAGTAGTAGAGCCTTACGGAAATAATTTGCCATAAAAACGAATCTGGTTTACAGAAGTACTGCCTGAATCCAATTTGGAAAGTGGTTTTTCCTAGATGCCTTCTGAAAAGAATTCACAATAACTCTGGCTAGTGCTGCATTTGTTGGAGAGTGATGGTGGGTGAGTTTGCTTGGGAGGAAAAAAAATTAAGCAGACCACGTTGGCAGGACAAGAGTTTTCCTGAAATGCTTTTTGATGGAAGATAGGCAGGGCAGTTTTTGGTTCCACATGGCTTAGCAGTTGTGCCTAATCTATCACTAGGGTATATTTGTTTGAAAGTAAGGCCAGTTTGGTTCAGTGGGATTCACTCCCATTGGAGTGCAGCCAATGTCTCTTAAAAGGCAAGGTCCTTAACATAAATCCAGTGTATCAGTGAGGGTCAGTGAAGTAGGCTAGCCAAGAAGGCTGATCCTATTTGGAGGTGACGAGGAGGCTGCAGAGCCTAGTTCTAGCTGCAACTTCCTGTTGGAGATGGTCAATGCAGGCAGATACTATAGAGTAGACAGCTTCCTAGGAGTTGAAGTCACACTGCTCTTTTAGGTCCTTTAGATAGCAGCCGCTCTCAAAGAACTGCAGAGACCAGGAAGCTTTACTTGTTGTACATTTAGAACAAGAAGTATAGGCTGGAGAAGGTTTTGTCGCCTTAGTATAGGATTTTGCCCAGATGAAGGGAATGGAGGTATCTAGTATCAAAGTTTATCTGTGGGTTGGAACTCCCAGGACTTTGCCTGGGGAATTATACTTTATATAAGCATAAACCAGCAATAGGTTTCTGTTGTAACACTTTATTAAGAAAATAGTTACAGAAGAAAGAATTAGTGGATAATCCTGCTTGTGCTGTGTACTAGCAGCTTATTTCCATATGATTCCTGAATAGCAGAAATATGATGAGAGAAGACAGGTGAAGAAATGTGGCTTGCAAGAACAAGAGTGACAACAACAACAAACCCACCCACCCCCAAAAAAATCCCACACCCAGAGATGTAGCGCAATTAATATGAGTTGATGCTTAGAGGCCTATTGTATATTCAGGTGGAACAGAGGGAAGACTATTTATTTATTTATTTGTTACACTTATATCCCGCCCATCTTCCGAAACGGAACTCTGGGTGGCTAACAATAAAACAAAACTACAAAAAGAGAACAAGAAATCAAAGAAAAAATTCAATAAAATGGGGAGGGACAATACCCTCCAAAAAAGATGACGTGGGCGGCAAAGATAAAAAAGGAAAAAAAAAACTTAAGTAAAAAGGTCGCCAAATGCCTCCTTAAAAAGGTGTGTTTTCAAAGCCTTTTTAAAGGCGAGGAAGGACTGGGCTAGGTGCAGCTCACTGGGGAGATGATTCCACAACGTGGGGCCCGCCACAGAGAAGGTGCGGTTACGCATGAGTGATTTCTGTGCCTCCCTGGGTGTGGCCAACCTAAGTGAGCATGCCTGCGCCATTCTCACGGGCCTGTTCCCGGCTGATCTCTGAGAGATACGCTCCGACATGTACTCTGGTCCCAAGCCATGGATGCTTTGATGTGATGTTGGAAAAGAGGACTCCATCTGTCTCAGGACTAAAAATGATTTACCAGTTCCTACTTCTGGTGACCTCCTGCGACAGTGCAGCTTGCTAAATGTGCTGCCAAACAGGTAACAGGGCACATATCCCATTGGCCACACTCCTCTCCCTTTTTACAGCTTGAAAGTCATTCTGTTACTTTATGAACATAAAATAAGACTATGGACAATTTGACTTGGTATAAAATTATCACTACTAGCATATTAAAATATAGTGTATCTAAAATTATTATAAACAATTTATTTTTTAATCATATTTATTTGAGGATTTTTAGAGGTTTTTAAGCAGAGGCTGGATGGCCATCTGTCGGAAATAATGTGATGGGGGTTCATGCATGGCAGGAGGTTGGACTGGATGGCCCTTGAGGTCTCTTCTAACTCTATGATTCTATGATTCTATTTGTAATTGTAACAAATGGAGTAACAATCTCCTGAACTGTTTACTAGTTTATGTGGAACAAAAAAAAACCCTCTACAAAACAATGTTTAAAAATTCAGAGTTAACAATTATTCATATTTCCTTTCCACAGTATTAAATAAAACTAAAATAAAAATCTCATTCTCAAAAAGAGAATTGAAAGGGGAAAAATGTATAGAAAGGAGCGGGACTAAGTTTCAGTGAATGGGCATGAAATTTAATCAGAATCATTTTTCTTGTGACAATAGCAGCACCTTGTAAAAGAAGAAATGCAGCTTGTTCTTCAATTGGAGAGTTCAGTTTGTAACCTAGGACTTGCTTGTCCTCTGTGCACAGAAATTAGAATAATCTGATACTATTCATATTTTTTAGAAATAATTTGGAAAATATTTGAACACTTTAAAAAAATTTTATTCATCGTGTTAAAATTTCCATTTTTTCAGGGGAAAAAAGGCTTCAGGAAAAAAAAATGAAAAAAGTGTCCCCCCCCCGAATATTTCCATTCCACTCCCCAGACCTTCAAATCTCTCGTCTCGCACTGGAAGTAAGGAATTTTTAAAAATTCCTTCTTTGAAAATACCTAGGTACAGTGGTACCTCTACTTACGAGTAGTTCTATTTATGAGCGGTTGCTCTCCACTCCGCACTACAGCTGATTTTGACAGGTCGGACCTGTCAAAGTCACCTGTCAGTATGGACCGGAGAGCAGCATTCACCTTCTTCTTGGTTGCTTTGATGTCTGCAAAAGAGACTGATGCAATAATTTATAATTAATGAATGGTTGCATGCTTTTCTTGGACCTTGGAGGGTTGTCTGGGACTGGTATTACATTTATCCTTTCCCCTGTTTCCTCCCAACAGTACTATTGTACTTTATTTTATTATTATTGTCTTTTCAATTTCATTTATCATCTTGTACTTTATTTTATTATTATTGTCTTCTCAATTACTATTTATTATCTTGTGGATTTCTGGTGTTTTTATGTGAACCGCCCAGAGTTCCCTCTGGGAAATTGGCGCGGTATATAAATATAAAAATAAATAAATAAATAAATAACCAAGAAGAAGGACGAGGGAGCCATCGCACCTCCCACCCAACCTGGTCAAACCGCACGAACATGCACCCATCCAAGGGATTTGTGCATGTTCACGTGGATTGGCCGGGTGCGGGGGGGGGGGAGCCAGGCTTCCCCCCCAACCCGGCTGAGCTGCCTGAACGTGCGCCATTCCCAGAGATCGGTGCATGTTCACGCGGGTCGGCCGGGAGAGGGGGACGCGGGCTTCCCTCCTAACCTGATCGAGCCACACAAACGTTCACGGATCCCAGGGATCGGTGCACATTCCCGTGGCTAGGGCAGGTTGGGAGGGAGGCATGCCTTCCCCCCAACCTGCCTGAGCTGTGCATACATGCATGCAACCCAGGGATCGGTGCATGTTCGTGTGGCTCAGGCGGGTTGGGAGGGAAGGCCCTGAAAACCCTTCTCTTCCGGGAGGCGTTTGGATGACTCCCCCCCCCCCGCCATCTGCATCTCCTGCTATTGCTGTTTTCTCTGTTTATTTGATTAGCTTAATCTATTGGCTGTTATTGTAATTTGCTGTTTTTTAATTTGTTGTAAACCGCCCGGAGTTCCCCTCCAGGAAGACGGGCGGTATATAAGTTCCATAATAAATAAATAAATAATAAACCTGCCTGAGCTGTGCAAACATGCCTGCAACCCAGGGATCGGGGAGAGGGTGTGCTGGCAAGTGGGTGGGTTTCAAGGGGCTAGAGCCAATAACAGCTCGGCTCTAGTTTTTTGAAACCCCCACGCTGGCCACTGTGACCCCTTTGCAGTAGCAGGGGGCCAGGTTTCAAAGGGCTAGACCTGATGACAGCTCGACTCTAGCCCTGTGACACCTGCGCACTGGCCACCGTGACCTCCGTACTGATACTCGTTTTAGTCCTGGGCAGCAATTTGTTGAGTTAGCTTGCTGAATATGCTAATATTAACTCAACCTACACATTCAGAATACATGAACAGACCAAAAGCTAAATTCAGAAAATTCAGCAAAACAATTTCCATTACCACATGTCAGATCTTGTAACAAACGTTTACATTACTCAGACATTAACGGCATAGAAGCTTTTACTGTCTTCTGTTTTGGGGGCTCTGCTAATTTATTTTATTCAGAGTGATAAATTACTGTATGCCTTTTAGGGAGTTTTGAGAACATTTACAAATTTGAGCTCAGGGGTTACATGTTCATGCTGTTCTTGAACAGAACAACACTAAATACTTTGGGGATGATGTCTGCTTTGAAGCATTTCTTAATAAAAGTAATGTGGTTGGTAAATGTAGTTTTATCCCATCTTGCTTCAGTCAGCATGATGAAATAATCTGGCTTTTATGGCCCAGCCGACTGGATGAATCTTCACTTTCTGAAGGCATTTCATATATCATGGATCTATTCCACAGGAAACGTTTTTGCACAAGCAACTTGAAAATGGATTTATTTGAGGAGGAAAGAATTTTCCAGAGCATAATGGCCAGTGTTTAGAAATGACACAGAATCAGATTGCAGAGTTTTAGAAAACTATATGTTATAATGTTAAATGTGCCCTGCCACTAAATTTATAGTCACGCAATATCATCTACTAGAGTTAACCTTGTTAAACAGTAACTATTTACATGAACATATTGCTCTGCTTAGCATTCCTATGCTTGGATTTTGGCCAAATCTGACTTTATGTCATTTCGACTGCATCACTGCTGCACTTGAATTGGTTTCGGGAGAAACCTCCCCCTCCCACCCTCCTGCTCCTTCACTCAAGTGGTTGATTGGATTAGAACACCACCACAAGGAACTAAATGTGTGCTCTTTCCTAGTACAGTAGGACTCCCGTATCCACTGTTTCATTATCCACTGATTCAGTTATCCACGGTTGGCAGAGGGAAAATAATTAAATAATTCAGCAGCCACAAAGCAAGCTGTTGTCATAAACAGCAGCTGTAAAGCAAGCTATTATCACAAATAACATCTGTAAAGAGAGCTACTGTCACAAACAGCAGCCATAAACCAAGCTAATGTCTCAAAACAGCAGTCATAAAGCAAGCTACTGCCAGGAAACAGCAGTTTGGAGATGGGGGGGCAGGCGTTCTCTCTTATCCACGGTTTTCATTATCCACGGGAACGCCTGGAACCAATCCCCAGCAGATACCGGGGTCCCACTGTACATGTTCCTTGGCTTAGTACATTCTACTACATCTCACAATATAGAGATGACTGGTTGTGCAAAAGTGTTTCAAAAAGTGCATTCAAGCCTAGGTTCCACTTCCCATGTGAGAGGCCCAGCCCTTCATTTTGACATCTAAAGCTAATACAGACAGGAACAAGAATCTCCTCTGATCCAAGATCAGCTAAACAGAGGTCCCTTGTGTCCCAGGCTGCAAATGATGGATAGAAAGGGAAGAGTCTGCGGAAAGAGGCACTGGGAGTAGATGATACTCCTAATGTAGACCATCTGAAAACATTCTGCTATCTTGAGGCAATCAGCAAATAGGACACAAACCAAGACTCACTGTTGTCTCAGCCAATGTGCACCCTTCCCAGCATTGGCTATGTGATATTTCCACATGAGACAGAAAATCACACAGGTATCGCTTCTGTTAACTGGCAATAAAATGTTTTTGTGTAGTGGTTTCACTGTAGAAGCTTTCTTCTGTATCATTGGAATAAATAGAGCCTCTAAATCAGGCCTGCCCAAAGTCCAGCCCGGGGGTGGGGGGCAAATCCGGCCCGCCAGGCCATTCTGAGTGGCCCGCAGCTGGCTGGCCCACCCCTCCCTCCCCCTCCTTCACTCCATGTTTTTTTTTAAAGAAAGTGGGTGGGGCTCGCAGTGGGGTGGCAGGGTTGGGGAGCAACTGGCCCCTGACACATTCTCAGCCACCAAATCTGGCCCTCCTTAAAAAAAGTTTGGGCACCCCTGCTCTAAATCATTTGGTGTTGGTTTGGCTCACAGTAGTAATAATGTTTGCTCACATGTGACATTCTCTTTGTAAAGAAGGTGTTCTGATAACATGGGGCTCAGTGTATACTGAACCAGTACTCCAGCATTTTTTTGATCAATAGCACACATCCAGCAGGGGATTTATGTATGCAATCTCTAAAGCTCCAAAGGGCTTTACCCTGATATCATCTATTTATTTATTTATTTATTTATTTATTTATTTATTTATTTAACATATTTATATGCCACTAAGGATTTGATGTAAGGATTTGATCATACAATATATTAAGGATGTCACAGCCAAACAACAAATAGGGCGACTTTCTCCCCCCCCCCCGTTTGACAAGACACCCGTCCCTCTGGGAAGAGATAGAACACATAGGGAATGTTGTCTTTATTACCCATAAGTATTCAGTAGAATTACAGGTCTTGCTGCACTTTCTATTGTGTGTACTGATGTAATCCATCCTACAGAACGGTCATGTGAGCCATCTCCCCAGTTTGATTCTCCACTCTTACTTTATGAACTATTAATGTGAGAATATAAATTGAGCGAAATCCATTTGCTAGTCCCAATTGGAATACACCCATAAATTCAGTGAAGGTTACATAAGTGTTGACTTATCATAGTCCTGTTGATCGATTTAGATTCCTCTTGTTGGAGCCTAACACTTTGATTTAGCTCAGTCTAAGATTTATCTGGAAAGCACTCTTTTGTTGTTCTTTTAATGTCACAAACCCCTAAATTATTCTCCTAACAAAGTTTCCATTCTGAGCCATCCTTACAAATGAGGGAAGGCCTAAAAAACCTATCTGGATTTGTGTTTTCTTATTATGTACAGTTAATGGTCATTTTTTCAGTGTGAAGTGGAAATTATTGCACCAGCAAGCCGTATATTTAATATTAAAATAGAGGTTGTACTTACTGAATGACTACAGCTGTGGAGGAAAAGTATGTGTTACTATTTAAATTGCTACCATATGGCCTGCGCTGTAATATAGATCTGTATATATATGAAGCTTTACCTAAGGGTTTATTTATATTTCAGTGAAGATAACAGTATACATAATGAGAACATAGACCATCAATATGAGGTCTTTCTTTTAAGAAGGAGAAACCTTTAGAGACAAATATTTGTGCCTTGTTAATCCATGGTTGTTTGGCACACAGCTTGGGCTGACTGAATTATCAAACCATAAGACAATGGAAACATTTAGCAATATAAGGGGAAGGGATGGTATGCAGAAACCTGGTAGGTTTTAAACCCATTTTGAGCATGCTTTAACCTTCAGAGTAGAAACACTCCTTTCTTTAATTAAGGAAATGAGCTCCATAGGAAGGTCATTAAGATCAAAGGTAGGGCTGATATCCGGTAGATTTGTGAGTGCCCTGTATTTGACTCGGACACTGTGTTGCTCATCCTGAAAAGGGAAGCACACTAACACTTAGGGATGGGTTTCGTTAAGGATTCATTCAAGTTTTTAAAAAGGAACTTCCCCAAATCCAGAAACATCTAATTCAACATTAAAAAAGTGAAATTTAAACAGCAGTAACAAAAGATAGCGGAAACCAAAATTATCCATCTATATATAATAAATAAAATTATTTATTTAATTTTATTTAATTTTATTTATTAAATAAATAATTATAATAAATAGGTTCTCTGGATGATCTTAATATGGGCCTCATATGTGGAGATGTGGTCTTTTAGATAGTTTAGACTCAAGCTGTTTAGGGTTTTATAGGTTATAATCAGCACTTTAAATTGTGCCCAGAAATGGATCAGTAGCCAATGGAGCTGCTGCAACAGGAGAGTTATATGTTCTCTGTAGTCTGCCCCAGTTAACAATCTGGATTCAGCATTTTAGACCTTTGATGTTTCCAAACACTTTTCAAAGGCAGACCCCTGTAGAGCGTGTTATAGCAATCCAGCCTTGATGTAACTAGGGCATGTCTCACCTTGGCCAATTCAGACCTCCCAGGAAACCGGCACAGCTGGTGCACTAGTTTTAACTGTGCAAAGTTACTCCTGGCCACCACTGAAACTCAGACATCCAAGCTCTGGGATTAATCCGGGTGCACCCTCAGGCTGCACATCTGTATTTTCATAGGGAGTTTAACCTCATCCAGCACAGGCTGCCACCCTATTCCTTGATCTAGTTTTCAACTGACCAGGAATACCTCTGTATTGTCTGGATTAAGTTTCAATTTATTTGCACCCATCCCGTTCTTTACTAATAGTAGACACTGATTTACAACCAAGAGACCTTGGTTGGAGTTTGATAGAAAGGAGAGATAGAGTTGGGTATCATCAGTGTACGGGTGACACCAAACCCCAACACTCCAGGCAACTTTCCCCAGTAATTGCATGTAGATGCTAAATAGCATAGGGGACAAAACAGAATCCTGAGAGACACCAAGTCCCAGGCTGTCAAACTAGAGTCCCCCAACACCACCCTCTGAGTTCTCCCCTCCAGGAGGGGCCAAGGGCACTATAAAACAGATTTGTTAATCCTAAAATATGGTTTTGAGATGTTAGTCTGTAGAAATCTAGTTTTGAAAACATGTCAGTCATTTTTGCAGTGCTGAATTAGGATTATGAACTCTTTTTCACCGTCATGTAACAGCTATGTGTCTAGCTGGTATAACACAACTTTCTCCATATCAGAAACAGTTATGTGCTTTGAATTTAGGTGGTCCAAATCACTGAGAATACTGTTTAGACTGTTTTCCTAAGAATCATAGAATTGTACAGTTGGAATAAACTCCAAGGGCCCAGTCCCCTCCTAATGGGGGTATGTTACACTCATGCAATCTTAATACACGGCTGTCCATTCTCTATAAATCTCAAGTGAAGATGTTTAATGTGATGAATAGAGTGATAGACAAGGACCCAGGAGTCCTGAGTTCAAACTGGGATGTGTGCGGAACTGGTAAAACCACTCAAATATCTCACTTACCTTGAAAGCGCTATTAAGGTTGCTGTAGGTCAATCCCAACAGTGAAAGGCAATCTGTCATCTTCTAAGACTGTTCATTCTGCCATCAAGCAGCTCTTAATCATTAGGAAAATATTCCTAATGTTTAATTACAACCCATCGATTCCATTCCTAGCCTCTGAGCAAGGAGACAGATGGCTCACATATGATAGATCTTCAGATCTCTGAAAGTGGCTACCATATCATCACTTGGATTGTCTTCAGACTAAACGTACCTCTTTTAAATATTCCTCACAGTGCTTCAATTCCAGATCTTTTAACCATCTTGGTCATCTTCCTCCTTTCAGCTTCTCATACTTCTTAAACTGTCATGTCCAGAACTGGACAAATTTGTTATGGTGATATCTGACCAAAGCAATGTAGAGTAATACTATCATTTCCCTTTAGCAGGACACTCTGCTTCTGTTGATGCACCTTGAATTATATTAGCTATTATATTAGCAAATTTTGTCACTACATTGCACTGTTGATTCCTGTTTTGCTTGTGGTCAGCTGCAAAACGTAACCCCTTTCTACATTTATGAATGATAATATTTCAGAACCCCACACATCCTCCTAAATTTCACAGTACGAGTTTGCAATTTGAAAAATCAAATGTGGGAAAACAGACCAATGTAAACCAACTGCAAAAAGAATTCTTGCAAAATATTGAATTGGGAAATAGTGAAAAGCAGAGGACTCTCTTTAATTATTGACTCTCTTTCCATAAAATTCTGGTAGGGAAGGGAAATGTTCCATGGGGTTGTCTATCAAGGAACGAGGGAAGGTTTTTGTTCTAGTGCAAGTACCATAATTTTGGCAGAGGACATTTGTGCCCATGAAAAGAGATGGCGTTAATTTCAGAGGAAGTTGGGATATTTTTGAGTGATGTGGCTTAAGAACGTAAGAAGTGCTATGATGGATCAGACCAAGGACCGTGCAAATTCAGCATTCTCTTCATATAGTGGCTAGTACACCTCACAGTGATCAAACAGAAGACAAAAAAAGTGTTCTCCTCCATGATTTTGAAAGAATAAGCAGACCCAGCTTGTATTACCTTAACTAGTAAGGAAGATTTGTTGACAATTCCAAGAACCTAGCTACTGACATCCTGCCTGGTTTAAGTGAATGTCATTGGACTCTGTTCAGGAGCTCAGGAGAATGCTTGGTAGTAATTCTTTTTTACAGGAAGGCGTCCGCTTTTTTTTGAGCTCTTGTTATCAGTTAATCACTGACATAGAAAGGGTATCGGATCTTGCTGATCCACACATATTTTAACTATTAGGAATAAAAGATGTGTGTTACTTGACAGAACTATGGCAACTCTGAAGCTTAAGTTAGTATAGAATGCTGCTGCTTGTTTCCCTCTATGTACTGTGAATGAAAAGCATATTCAACCTGCATTGTAGCAGTAGACCTGATGCCAAATGGGCCTCAGTTCTTGCTTTGAAGACACTCATTTATATTGTTATGTACTTCAAGTCTCTTCTGATTTATGCTGATCCTAAGAACCAATTACCTCTAAAAGCTGCTGCCATTACTAGTCTTGTCCAGTTCTTGTAATCAAAAGACTGTGGCTTCGTGGAATAAATAAATCAGCAGTAATAGATGGCATATCCACAGAACTTTTTTCAAGTAGCAGAAACAAAATCTAACAATCCTGACAAGAACATGACAACAAACATGGAAAACAAAATAAAGATTCCATTCCCCCAAGAAAGGAGACACCAAAGAATGCAGTACTGATCGGACCATTGGATGGATTTCTCATGCAAACAAAGTTGTACCCTAGGTATTGCAACAAATAATTTTAGCTTAAATGAAGTGAGAAACACTCAAGTCAAGATGGATTTAAAAAGGAAGAGACACTAGACACCATATTGTACCAAAGAATTTCAAATGGTCGTGCTTTATTGACTACATCAAAACCTTATTACTCTATGCATCATGAGAAGCTATGGATTATAAGACCCAACGACAGTGGTGGCGAACCTTTGGCACTCCAGATGTTTTGGACCACAACTCCCACAGTGCTTTGTCATTGGCAACTTAGGCTTGGAATTCTGGGAGTTGTGGTCCAAAACATCTGGAGTGCCGAAGGTTCACTACCACTGCTCTAGGAAATCAGGGCGGTTCAGCACTTGATTGTACTGATTGTCCTGTGTTACGGATAAGCTACTGTTATGGAGAAACAGATGAGCTTCCCATAGGTAGAGGTGTCACACTACCTATGAATATTGTCCTGTCTGTTCGTTCCATATGTAGAATGTCTCATATGGAAATATCGGATTCATATGAAGGAAGAGTGACAACTGGTGGTAAAAACAGCAATATTTTAAGATACATATACTGTATATCACTGCATTACTGGCAGATAGCAACTATGACTTGAAACAACTACTGAAGAAGGTGGAGGAAGAAAGTACAAAACCAGGACTTCAGTTGAACATTGAGAAGACAAAAGTCATAATTGTAAAATAATTGGATAACTTTAATCTTGACAGTGAAGAAATTGTTAAAGATTTTCTGTTGAAACAAAGTAAAGCACATCACGAGAAGACGGGAGTTACTAATGCTAGGAAAATGGGAAGACAGCAGGAAAAGATGAAGAATGCGCGCACGCACACAGACACACACAAGCAAGATTAATTAAGTTAGTAAAGAAAGCCACATCTTGATATTCCATTGCTAATTCATGGGGTCGCTATAAATCAAAGGTGATTTAAAAACACATAATAATATCTAATATTCACTCTTGCTCTTTCCTTCCATTTTCCCCAGTGTTTATGTTATTCTAAGGAGTCTGTCTCATGATAGCTAGTTTCTGTATTTAAACATGCATTGTATGTTTTGACAATATATATGGGACACATGTGTCACAGAGATCACCTGTCTTCATATAATCAACAGGTAGTGGGCTGAATGCTCTTTAATTCAGCTATACCAAACAAGGTGAGAGCTTCTACAGCACAAGCAGACTTTGAAATTACTTTTGAACATCACAGACCTAAAGAGGTCTGATTTGTGATCTTTTAGAGAAGGTATAAAGGCCAATTTTTGGCAATGAGTTGTGCGTCTATGAAACTCAAATTTTGTTGCCTGCGTTCTCATTGTTCTTTCCCCCATTATGGATAAACTGTAAATTCTGTAGCTTATAATTAGAAGCTGAGATTAATTAGTATTCTAGGGACCTGGTTCCATCCGACCTTTGTAACTGAGCAATTATATTTGCAAACAGAACCTATGCTTTGCTTCTGATAATCAATCACAAAAAGCAACAAACTAATTTGAAAACTATGGGAGGCCTGAAAATCTCCTACTTGGATACTTATTTTCAGAACTTAAGAAATTCTCTTTTCTAACTGCATGCTGTTTTTAGCATATGTTTTGGCACAGTTTGCTTGAATTATTGTTCCTCACCTTATGTTTGTATGAAATAGCGTATGGATGCTTTAAATCAAAGATGTTGACTTGGTGATCATGACAGCAGGTCAACAACCTGTATTCCATGGTGGTCATGTCGAAGAAGGAATCGAGGCAAGGCATACCAATTTTGGGGCTGCTAAAGAAGTCTCAAAGACTCTCCCTTGTCTTTGGCTTGGAAGCTGAAACGGACAAGCTGCTAATTCTTAGGAGGTCATGTTTTAGCCTGAAACTTCCCACAGTCAATTAGAAGGCTACCCAACACGAGGCAGAATGCTAATCCCCAGTTGCTGTGTTTTCATTTAGAGCAGTGGAATTGATGGCACAACTATTGTTTTTTTGACTTGTGTGTATTCATGAGGCCTTGTTCATACACAAAGATTGGAAATGCATAGGAAAAAGCCACTTGCTATAGTTCTTCAAATACCTGCTTAACATTCATATGCAGTTTTTCCCACTTTATTATTTATGTCCCCCATTTATCATTGTAATTTGTCATTGCTTTTCACACTGTTCCCTTAATGGTCCTTCATTTGTTCTAATAAAGACTACCTGTTAGCTTTTGAATCTCTACAGGATTTCAGATTCCTCTTTGAAGTGTTTGTACAAAGGAGAGACTAAATTAACCTACAATGATTGTTCTTCAAATAGAATATTTAATGGAGTTATTCTTTTACCGCCTCTGTTGCTGGAGATCTGTTAGTATGGCATTGTTTTTAATTATTGTAATTAATTTAAAATTTCAGTTCTGTAGAAAGTGATCTAAAAAGTGAAGATTGCATAAAGGTTAGGTTGCTGCACCAAAGATTCTTACCAGAGGGCCCTTGAGTGCCCTCATGTGGGAGTTTCAGAAATATCTTTGCATTGTTCCCTCTTGAAATAACTTTCTTTCAATGATACATAAAATTCTGAACTGGGGATTTTGTTCTTGCTATTGTTTTGTTTAAATTTGTAGTGCTTGGGCCAAGACAGAGTTTTTCATCCAGAGAAATGAGGACAAATGTTACTTTGCTTGAGAAGCATTTTTAAATCCTCCTTGATTTCAAATCTGGCTATTAAAGTTCCTTCTGATACAGACAATCACCTCCTTTAACAGATGTTCAGGGTGAATTTTAATTGCACAGTGGAAAAATAGTAGCTCACAACATGGTTCACTCTTATCTCTAGATCTCCTAGCTATAATGAATTTAAATTCAAGGCAGTGAAAGAATAGATGAAATCAGAATATTATTCCACAAATTGTTTGGTAATATTCCAGGTTTAAGCAGCTACACATAAGCAACCACAGTAACAGATGATTTAAAAACAAAAAAAAAGGGTCTAGAAATGTTGGCATTGTTTAGGGGTGATGGAAAACAGGATCATGCTATGTTTGTGAACATGATGAGGCTTGTGATTGCTAAACCTGTGATTATGCACATTAAAACAATAGCCATTTTATCATTCATGTTCCAGCAGGTTTTTACTCATTATCAGCTTTTACTTGTTGAAAGCTTTTTTTTTTAGCAATGGTAGTTGTAATGATGATGACAAAGGTGATAAATAATAGTAGTAATAATAGTTTTTAGTAATAGCCTCGCCGCTCTAGAGGTTTCTGGTTGAGATAAACTACCTAGATCCATTTCAATCTGGCTTCAGGCCTGGCTATGGGACTGAGACGGCACTGGTTGCATTGGTAGATTATTTATGCAGGGAAATGGATAGGGGATCTGTGTCCCTCAGCTGCTTTTGACACTATAGACCATGGCATCCTCCTGACTCGTCCTTCTGAAATGGGAATTGGGGTAGTGCATTAAAGTGGCTCCGGGCCTTCCTGCAGGATAGAACACAGAAAGTGGTGTTAGGTGATTCATCTTCGACACCATGGCCGCTGACCTGTGGAATTCCCAAGGATTCTGTTCTGTCTACTATGTTATTTAACATCTATATGAAACCACTGAGGGGGATTATCAGATCTTTTGGGGTTAGGTGCCACCAATATGCCGATGATACCCAGCTCTACCTATCATCACCTCCGGACTCTAAGGGCACTACTATCTCTACTTTACATGTGTGTTTAGCTGCAGTAATGAACTGAATGAGGATGAACAAAATGAAACTAAACCCAGACAAGACAGAGGTACTCCTGGTCAGTCGAAAGGGAGAACAAGGGATAGGGATGCATCCTGTACTGGATGTGGTCACCCTCTAATTGAAAAAACAGGTATGCAGCTTGGGGGTGCTCTTGGACTCATCCTTGAGCTTGGATGCCCAGGTCACGGCTGGGGCCAGGAGCGCATTTGCACAATTATGGCTAGCTCACAAGTTACGCCCCTTTCTTGAGAAATCAGGTCTGGCCACGGTGACACATGCCTTAGTGACGTCCTGGCTGGACCACTGTAATGTGCTGTATGTGGGGCTACCGATGAAAAGTCTCAGGAAACTTCAACGGGTCCAAAATGCAGCAGCCAGATTGCTGACTGGGGCAGGGTAGAGAGATCACATTACACCCCTATTAAAACTGCTCCACTGGCTGCCAATCAGCTATCGAGCACAATTCAAGGTGCTGACCTTGACCTACAAAGTACTGTACTACCTGGGTCCTAGCTACCTCAAAGATTGAATCTCACAGTATGAACTGACTTAGGTGTTAAGGTCATCAGAGTTCCGTTCCGGAAGATGGGCAGGGTATAAGTGCAACAAATAAAAAAAAATAAATAAATCAGGAGAGGCCCTCTCTCCATTCCACGACCCTCACAGGTACATCTCATGGGAACCCATGAAAGGGAACTCCCTCCCACTAGAGGGCAGGACGGCCCCATCTCTGCTGTCTATCCGGAAACAGGCAAAGACCTTTTCTTCAGGCAAGCTTTCCCTGAATGATGGACTACCATATTTCAGAGGCAAAAATCAAAGGAAAACAAAACAAAAGATACAAACATGTGGCACCTTAAAAACTAACTTTCATATTTTAACGTGACATTTCGTGCACATGTGCACTTCTTCAGACATATAGCAGCAGGATGAGGTGTGAGATACTGTATAATATGAGATATATATTTCATACCAAATATTGATTGGCTGTAGTCTAGATAGCCATTGGCTGTAGAGTGGATAGGGGAGGGGAGGGAGAAGGAGGGAGAAGAAGAGGAGGGAGAATTAATTAGTAGAAATGGTGAGAAGATTAAATGGTGAGAAGTATGGGCTAGAGCTGTATAGTTTTATGGCCCACGCCAGCAGCTGTTTGTTTGGGAAGTAAATTCCTCAAATGACAGAAACCAGATCAGATCAGATCAGAGACCTAGTAGAAGAGACAGGGCAGGGGGGACAGGACGGGGAGAGAATGGGAGTTTTTAAGTTAAAGTCCATGCATGAAAAAAATGGCAATGTAATGTTTTTACCTTAGAGTCCATGAAGAAGTGCCTATATGGTAATATTACATTTGATAATGACTCAAGAACCCCCGACTTATGTTTAATCCCTTCTTGTGTATGTCCATCATGGATATAAACCTTATTTCAGCTGTTTCCCTTTGTATTCTTGATCTGTAATGATTCTGTTCCTCAAAGGACCTGAAGGCTACAGCCAATCAATATTTGGTATGAAATATATATCTCATCTTATACAGTATCTCACACCTCATTCTGCTGCTATATGTCTGAAGACGTGCACATGTGCACGTAATGTCACATTAAAATATGAAAGTTAGTCTTTAAGGTGCCACATGTTTGTGTCTTTTGTTTTGTTTTGTTTTGTTTTTCTTTGATTTTTGCCTGGACTACCATGTGTATTTTATATTAATCTATAGGCTCACATAGACTTTGTGTTTATGACTACTTATAACCCTATTGCTTTAATGTAATGTCGTCTATTAATGCTGTAAGATGTCCCTCAATTCCTTGTTCTCAAGTACTTGAACATGTCTTAATTGTACTGGACTGTATATTATCCCTCATTACTGTAAGCTGCCTTGGGTCCTTTTCCAAGGAGAAAGGCAGGGTAAAAATACTCTAAAATAAAATATAAATAAATAATAGTAGCAGTAGGTAATTTGTACCAGTTTCCAGTTACTAGTGGCTTATATTCAGTCAACTAAAAGAATTAAGGAAAGCAACAGGTTTGACAATACAATGTTTGACATCTTTTCAATACATAGCCCAGTGCAAACATGAGCAAGGGAAACCACAGTGATCTTTTCTTCCTTTAGAAGGACAATTTAAGAAAAATGCACAGTGCTCAGTTGCCTAAAACTGTGTCGCTGATCCCTCCCAAAACCATCCAAAACCAGGTCAGGAAAAACAGCATGCACAAGGGCAACCCCCAGCTTTTTTTCTTTTCCACTGTGCCACCCTTTGAATGATCAGACTCCCCACTCTTTCCCTGACTTGGAAGCTTTGGAGTACCGTATACAGGCCGTCAGTGCAGGTAGACTCGCTTTCATGGTTGTCTCCTTATGTTGCATGGATCCAACAGGATTCTGGCCAATGAATAAATTACTGAATGGGGAGGTGATGCTTCTGCAAACAGCACTGATTCAGCAGTTCTGTAGCTTGGAGAAACAGTTGTATAGAGACCAATGAAAGTAATACAGTACATTCTAAGGGCATTTCCCTGTATGGAACAGTTTAATGACAGCGTTGGCCCTATCATTAAGCAAAACAAGACAATTACTACAGATTCTAAGCGTTGTGAAAGAATAGTGTGTTGCCCATTGTTGCTTGGGTAATATTAAAAATTTACTACCATGGATGGAAAGAGAGATTGTTGGAATTTTCAGGTTCATACACAAACAGAACTTGTGTGTTGTGTCATTAGTCATGACCAACTCTCCGTGACTCCATGTCCACAGAGCTTTGGCGGCAATACTGGAGCGGTTTTGCCAATTCTACTCCAGGTGCCTACAGTAGTACCTGGTATTCCATGGTGGTCTCCCATCCAAGTACTAACCAGGACCGACCCTGCTTAGCTTCCAAAATCAGTTGAGATCAGATGTGCTTGGGCATCTAGGCAGCAAAAAGAACTTAGCCATGTTTATATGATATGCACCTAGACATGATATTGGGTAGGTATGGTGTGTCATTTTGTTCCTGTACATCAGACAGCAAAATGCTTCAGATCATCCTTAGATGGACCTTTTGCCCAGGTGCATTCCACCATTTCCAGTGGTTTATTTTTAGCACAATGTATGCAGACTACATACTCTGTCCTAGGAAATCTAGTAATTTGTATAAATCAAATACAAATGTGGAAGTAAAATGTCAGTTTAACTTGGATAGAGAATTTCAGTCTTAAGAGTTCTTTCTTTATCATTGATGTTTTCAAAGTATGGAAATATACTTTTTTTTGGACTAGCAAAGCAAAAAACAACAAACAAACAAACAAACAAAACCAAAAGCCCTCAGGGAAGTCCCCAGTGTCTGGTAGATTCTGGATCCAAATATTTTTTTTCTAGCTCTTGGTGCTGAGAGGAGTTCTTCACAGATTCAAGAACAGAAGATGGAGTTAGTGTGGTTGCTAAAAAAAATGAATCTATGTATAGTTGGAATATGTATAGGTGTCTCAGACCATGCTTCTTATTCTTCTTGTACCCCTTCTTTGAGAAGTTGGACATTATAATGGCTCTCCTTACTTAGGATGTGGCAACACTAAACACAGATGATGTAGTGCAGTGGTTCTCAACCTGTGGGTCCCCAGATGTTCCTGGACTGCAACTCCCAGAAACCCCTTCCAGCACAGCGAGTGGTAGAGGCTTCTGGGAGTTGCATTCCAAGAACATGTGGGGACCCACAGGTTGAGAACCACTGATGTTGGCCACCATGAATAAAGGAATTTAATTAGTCCTTAAATCAATTTCCTGTAGATAATGTCAACACAAGTGCCCTCATTTTACATCTTTATCAGTTTTCTAATGGGATATGTTCCTCTAGAACCTGAAGGCCTAAAAATAGCTTAATACAGTTTTATCCTATCCCATCCCTTATTGCCAGACATTTTTGCTGCATTCATGCATTAAAGAAGAAATTACATCTGCTTGGCATATATTTGCAGGGTTAAACGATTCCAGCAGAGACAGGCTTCAGATGCAGAGAGCACTTCCAGAGAGCACTGTGCTTCTAGGAATCCCGATCTGGAGTGAGCTGGATGCCTTTTAAAAAAACAAAGCAGGACTGCCCTGTTTCATTGCTTCCTTGTTGCTATCCATTGCCTACATCTCACACCATATCTCCATTAGTGTCAAATCCCATCTGACCACATAAGAATCTTGCAGAATGTCTAAAAGTTTACACCTTGGAACAAGGATTCCTCTCGTTCACCTTGTTCCCCTTCTGCCAAATGTGCATCGGTTTCCAGCACTGTGTCCGGCGCCATCTCTAGGCTTAAGAGGGCCTGCAGGATATTCAGCACTAGTGGGTCTCCTTCTATGTCGGAAGTATCTAACCAGCAGACCTACCCCTAGTGACACTTGTCCAGTTAGTGCCCAGAAGGCATCCCTTGCATTTCTACAATCCCCGGAACCAAACCTGCATTGGAAGCATTAGGACAACTTACAATAGCTGTTGCCTGAGTGCTAAACACAATTAAGCAGGAAGGACAGGGCAAGCTCTGAAGATGGGCCCTGGGGGCTGCCCAGGAGATGCTGATGTCCGATTGCTAGACTTGTGTAACACTCCATTATCCTGAGGTCAAAATATTTTTGGTATTATTTCCCAAGCCCCCTGAGGATCATTTCATGATCCTCAGTTATTCAAGATAATAGCAGAAAGTCTATTTTAATTAGTCCAGCATTTTTATAACAGATCTGTGCCAAAGGCCAACCTGATCTGTGTATATACAGTACTATCCTCAAGCAGACCTTGGCTCTCAAGATGTGGTTGGAGTACAGGTCCTGTCATCCATGATAATTCGATTTGTTGTGGTTGTCATTGTCATCATTTCCACTTATATGCCACCCCACGTTGCTGAAGCATTTTTTGGGCAGTTTACAACAAAATCATGCAAACAACAACAACACTTCCAAGACCCTCCATCATGCTACTAATTGAACAACCTCAGAAGGATAGAAGTTGAGCTAGCTATGGTGATACCTCTTAAGACGAATGCCCCGTAAGATAAAAAAAAACTTTCAAGATGAATGAAATTTCCGGGAATGGGGTTGCGTCAGAAGATGAAAATTCCCTACGGGGTGCTTCACAATAAGAAAATCAATGCTGCATTTTGAAACAAGCTATCCGGGATGCATTGCAGCCCTGTAGTTTGTGGAGGGGTGGGAGGTGTTTTTTCCATCAAGGTTTGGAGCCATTCTAGACACTGTTTTGCAGCAGTTTTTGGACTTTTAGAACTTGGAAATGCAGGGCGCTGAGGTTTCCTTGCTTTCTTTTGATCATCTCTGCATTGTTTTTCATTGCACTTTTGGCGGGAACGACCTGGGTGGAGCTTGCTTTTGTCCATGTTTGCATTGTTTTTCATTGCAATTTTGGCAGGAACAGGCTGGGGATTGTCTTGCTGCTTGCTTTTGTCCATGTTTGCATTGCACTGCGGGTGTGTGGTTGTGTGTGTGTAGTTGTATGTGTGTGGGTGTGTTCTGGGTGGGGGCGGGGGTGCCACCTCTGCATGCCTTTAAAGTCCCCTTTATAAAGAGTTCTGGAAAAAAACTGCTTTTTTGGCCTTTTTTTCGGCCTCCAGAATGGATTAATTGGTTTCCCATTCATTCCTATGGGAAACCATGTTTCATTTTTCATAAAACAAATTAACCCATAGAACAAATTACATTCATCTCACGAGGCACCACTGCACATGAATCTATCAGGATCCATTTCAAGTCATGAGCAGAGTCTTCACTGCAGTACAGTACTGCAGTTTAATTGCTGCTCAGAGTTTAATCAACTTCCCAGAGTAGCCTTCGGGCTAGATGGAACGGTATACAAATCAAATCAAATCAAATAAATCAAATAAATAAATAAATAAAGCTATTGTGGGTGATTTTTAGTTACATTCATTTTGCCTCCCTACTGCACTCAAGTTTTGCACCATTTTATATACTGTATAATGTGTCTTATATCTAGCAGTCTGATGGTGTGCATGCTTACACATAAACATGACAAACTGTGGTTAATGGAACATAATTTCACATAAATGGAGGCAGGCTCACCTCTTAAGTGCTTGAAGTAGATCATCCATGAAGTCATTACATCAGTAAGATACCTTGAACAAGTTAATACCGCTCATTGTCAATCTGCCTTTCTCTAGAAATCTTCTTAATGGCTGTTAAAAATACAGATCTGCTCTATAGGGCTGTTGTGAAATTTTACAGTTACCAATTCAATTAAATTTTAAGTATTATTACAGTTGTGTGAATCTTGCAAATTCACCAGTCCTCTATGAAAAAACACATCTCTCCTCTTTGTTTAAGTGGCAAACAAAAGCAAAGCTATATCCTTTACAAGGTTTCCTTACCAACAGTTTTACATGAGAGCAGGATATAATTATAAAGTGACAAGTGGTAGAATTACCATAGTAGAAGCATAACTCTAAGACAATATGCCAAAGGGCTTTTTAACTACTGAAGGCATTCTTAAATGTTCCAGGAAGTTTCTTATTAAGTATTCTGCATTTTTTGAGGATGCTTCATTAGCATTCATGTCTATTTAGAGACAATTACATTTGGGTTGAAGCTATGCCTATTGTTTACTATTCCTTCTTCACCACACAAAAATGATACAGTCCCAGGGCATAATCTAGCACAAATTAGCAGAAGTACTGCTAGTGCACATAACAATTTCCTTGTTCTCACAACTAATGTCTCACAAAGCTGTCACATTTCCCATAAAGGCATCCTTTATGCAGTAGATCTGCTTCTGATTAAATCTGACATTTTGTTGGTACACTGGCCGAGGTTATATTGCATTGTGATTACACTAGAGTCCCTTTAGCTGTAATCCATACAGTGTAGGAGACATAGTTTGTTAATGCAATAAACAGTAGGATATGAAAACCCATTTCTAGTTTTAAAGAATTCCATTACAGTGATTAGTTTTGTGGTATTAAGTCAAAATAAATATAATCTTTAAAATATACAGAACTCTATATATTTTAAGGGGAAACTTAATCTTACTCTTCTTCCGTGAAAATGAGGTGCAGCTACTGGAAATATTGAGAGAAATTTCAACGGTGATATAATTTCTTGTATATTTTAAGAAGATATGTCTGCAATTGACATTCACAGAGGATGTGGAAAACTGAGTGAAAAGTGTAACAGAGGTGCGTGATGTAAAATTAGATTTGAAGACTGAGCAGATTTTGCATGGAACACAAGATTTTGCTTTATTCCATTCATTACCTTAATTCCCTCTACCTTTTCTTTCCGTTGTCGTTTATCAGTTGTTCAAATCTTGTAAGATCCTGACATTTGCCATTTTTTCCTAACTTGCCCCTTAATCCATTGTTCTAATTGAATAAGATTGAACCAAGATATTGTTTCCAGTCCTAAAGCTGCTCTTATTTGCTTTTTACTCCCTATCGTTGAGTGAAAAGCTTAACATCTCTTTTGCCCGCTAGAGCAAAGGTGTTGAGAGTTACATGCAGCACCACCTGTCTCCATTTGACTTTTACTCGTGTCCTTAGTGCTGCCTATCCAAGGCGGTTACTTCACGTACCTCTCTGACCTCAGTGCCGCCCCGCTGCGGAACAGTTAGGCTTCGATCGAACTTCACGTACCAGCGAATTCAAGGCAAGGTCACCCTGACCACGCCCCCTAAACTGCGCTCCAAGCGGGCTGACAGATTCCCTTCCTGGACCTCGGGAATCTGCTCAATCCGCTTTTTGATGCGAAGCGAAGGGACGTGTATTTCTTGTTGATTCGAAGTGCATAACCGCTCCCTCACTTTAGACGTACTTGCTTTCGTTTGCCACTTTCAGAAAACCGGAAAATCGAAATCTTCTCACTCCGTGATTTAAAACAGGAACACTGCTGCCCCTTCTGTTTTGCAAATTGACTCTCTGACCTCTTCAAGGACCAAAGGGGAAAAAACAACAATTACTCCGATCTTATCTAGCTCACCCCGCCCGGCATGACATGCTGGCTGCTGTAAAAGGCAATTTACACCTTGCCTCCTAAATATCCTCCCTTCCTCTTCTAACCATCTCTGCTTTTCCTCACCCCCGGGAGAACCACAAACTACCACTCCTCCATTGAAAGACCTAAAAACGAAAGCAAGAAACAGCATACTGAACCGGTGGAAAGCAAAGGAAACCATCGGTTCGATGCGCATCAAAGACGTGAGGCTGGAATGCGTTCACGTTCACCCAGCATGCACGTGAGTACACAGAAAAGAGGGGCGGCCCCGGTATTAGACCATGTGACTGCATCTGAATTCAGATCGGAGCCAAGCTCAACGCAGCCCGCGGAGGTACGTGAAGTAACCGCCCAAGTTACCTCTTTGCGTTTTATCACAGAGTTTCCCAGTTTGGGTGGAAACTAGATGGAGACTGCAGCAGCGAAATAAAAAGACGCCTACTTCTTGGGAGGAAAGCAATGGCAAACCTAGATAGCATCCTAAAGAGCAGAGACATCACTTTGCCAACTAAGGTCAGGATAGTCAAAGCTATGGTTTTTCCAGTAGTGATGTATGGAAGTGAGAGCTGGACTATAAAGAAGGCTGATCGCCGCAGAATTGATGCTTTTGAGCTGTGGTGCTGGAGGAGAGTCTTGAGAGTCCCCTGGACTGCAAAGAGATCAAACCTATCCATTCTGAAAGAAATCAACCCTAAATGTTCACTGGAAGGACAGATTTTGAAGCTGAGGCTCCAGTACTTTGGCCACCTCATGAGAAGAGAGGACTCCTTGGAAAAGTCCCTGATGCTGGGAAAAATCGAAGGCAAAAGGAAAACAGGACGACAGAGAATGAGATGGTTGAACGGTGTCATCAATGCAACCAAAATGAATTTGACAAATCTCCGGGAGGCAGTGGAGGATAGGAAGGCCTGGCGAGCTCTGGTCCATGGGGTCACGAAGAGTCGGACATGACTGAACGACTGAACAACAACAACAAGAAAAAGATGAGTGCTAAAGGAACACTACATTATTAACATGGGCTCACCATGGACCCAAGACGATTTCTTGCCATTGATTGAGTAGCAAATGGGCTTCCCTTAGCCTCCATGTTTAAGAGATACATAATACTCAAATGCAGACTTGTTAATTTTGTGCTACATGAAGCTGAAAAAACTCTCCCAGTTGGTCAGAATAAGAATACAATAATAAATTGGAGATATGGCTATCTTTCAATGACCCCTGAACTTGCTATCTTGTGTGGCAGACTCGCTTTGACTAATGGTGGTGCCAGCCCTGCCTTATCTGCTGGCGTGCTTCCTGTGAAATCTTTGAGCCTGTCTGTTGTCAGAGACTGGCTGCTAGGCAAGGCGTACCTGATTATGAAATAGCTTAAGACAACCAGTTTTCTTTGTTCTTTTTTTTGAGCTGTTCCGCCTTTGTATTGGGTTCTTACGGAACACCTCGTATTTGTTCATGAACGTTTTATTGTTCAAGACCCTTTGAGCTTGTATGAATCGCTTATCATCTCTGGGCTGATAAAGTTTCAGGAATGGACCTATCTCCCCCTCCCCCTTATAGTTTTCATGACTTCTTTTATCAGATTCTGCCATGGAAAAGAAAGTAAATAGAAGGAGGGAATCTTGTTTTCTTCTCTTTGATCTGAATAATCTGATACACTAATTCCTATTGTGCATGAGAGTACAGAAGTAGAAATATAGTTAAGCTTCTTTGCCCAGTAATTCCGGACACACAAAAGCAGTAGTTCTCAACCTGTGGGTCCCCAGATGTTTCTGGACTGCAACTCCCAGAAACCCCTTCCAGCACAGCGAATGGTGGAGGCTTCTGGGAGTTGCAGTCCAGGAACATCTGGGGACTCACAAGCTGAGAACCACTGCACTAAAGCATAATATGATAGTACTATCCACCTGTGAGAAACTCCACAGTATAGAGGTTACGTATCTATACCTTCACTGGGACAGATTTTGAAGCTGAGGCTCCAGTACTTTGGCCACCTCGTGAGGAGAGAGGACTCCTTGGAAAAGTCCCTGATGTTAGGAAAGATTGAAGGCAAAAAGAAAAGAGGATGGCAAAGAATGAGATGGTTGGACGGTGTCATCGATGCAACCAACATGGATTTGACAAAACTCCGGGAGGCAGTGGAAGATAGGAAGGCCTGGCGAGCTCTGGTCCATGGGGTCACGAAGAGTCGGACACGACTGAACGGCTGAACAACAACATACCACAGTATAGTATCATTTCTTCAGCACAATATATCACCCCTGAAGTAAGTAAAGCATGACTAGAAATGATGTAATAGTGTCTGAGGCTAGGGTAAAATAATACAAAAAACACACTTGTTTTAGGATTAAGCTTGGTCAGAAAAGAGTGTTGTGGTTTATTTTAACACCAATTAAGCAGAAATATTATTTTGTTGCTAGAAATGAAGGAGACACACCTACCAAGAAATCCTTCAGAAACTATTGGACTATGACTATGGTCTGTAGACAGGACTAGGGGTTGAAGCAACTCTGTTCTGGTGAGCAGCGGAGAAAATAGTACAAGCTATAACAGTCAGCACTCTCAAACTACACAATACAGATAGTGTGTCATTAGAAATAGGGTTTGCTGACATGTCTGACTGTCATGACATTAAATTTCACACCACCAGGACCAGCAAATTTGTTTTCTTTTTTGTATCTGATTTGCCTCAGGAGATAAACACAGGCCTCCTTCATTTGCAAGTTTGATTGCTCAGGCACCAATCTTTGCAGCCACTATAGGCTTCTGGTAATGAACTCTTGTTGTCTGGTAGGTCCACAGATATCTGACTGCGTATTAGGACTAGACATCTGTGGCCTATGGTTCAGGCTAGCATTGTAACCTATTGGGCATTGTACTTCTTAATCCTTATCACCTTGACACAAATACAACTCGTAACATGATATCCCTACACTGAAGAGCAGAACATGAAAAAACTACCTTTTTAGACTAGCCATGTTGGGAACTAACCCAAATACACATTACCTTCTTAGAGGTCAAGACAACTGGAATAGCCATAAGCAAAAGTATGCTAATTGGAAGAAGGAAATGATGGCCTAGTGCGGTGGTGGTGAATCTTCAGCACTCTAGATATTTTGGACCACAATTCTCACAGTTATTTGTCATTGGCAACAAAGGCCTGGAATTCTGGGAGTTGTGGTCCAAAACATCTGGAGTGTTGAAGTTTTGCCACCACTGGCCTAGTGAGTCAGTCATATCATTGCAAGTTATTTGGACATTGTGTACTTCTAAATGAAGCAATACTGCATTTAACAGGATCTTGATTTGAGGTTTATGTTCAAAAACATTCCATGCTGCAGAGATCAGACCTCTAATTGGGTTAGATATGCCCTCTGATATATCTTTCTACACCAAGGACAAATTGTACCCAAGACATAAAATGACTGCAGTTCTCTTATCTGTTGCAGTTGAAATATGTCCAAGTTTAGAAAATGTGGTTAATAATCCTTGTGTTGAGGACTTGGCTCACTCTTGAAAAGGTATTCGTTAAAGGTATCCTTGGAAAAACTGGGACATAGGGAAGTGGTGGTGTTGCTACTGCTGCAAGATTGTGTCTGTGAGTTAAGATGGTTGTCTCGTTCTTGGTAGGCATTTTACAATTAGTGTTTTGTTTTTCTTAATTTCACTCAGTTTTTCTGCTAAATGCAGTCGATCACTAGATGGAGACAAAACAATTTACTTTTATGCATTCAAAGATTTACAGATGGTAATCAAATCCACCAGCTGCTGTCTACTTTTTTTCCTGGGCAATTTGCCAGCTTCACCAGGGATGTGTTGACTTGGAAACAGATAGTGACACACTTTGATCGAGAACTAGTATAATGATTTTTATTTTTGTTGCTGCAGTGTTACTAGTTTGATTGGGGAGTATACTTTTTGTGATAATAAAAGGGCTTCGAGATACATATCGTGATCAAAGTGTAATGTCTGCTCTTCCATCAAAAGCTTCTGATTTAAAGAAATCAGATTATACATGCAATTCAATGAGAGGCAGGAAGTAGGGCTTGTCATATTCTTTCTGAGATATGGTACAGCTGGGAAAGAGGAGAAGAGGAAATCGGGGGGAATAGTAGAATTTTTTTTAAATTAAAATTTTTAAATAATTTAAAATATGATATGGTGGGAATGAGATCAAGCATTCTAAACATTTAATTAATTAAATTCTATCTGTAGTCAGTAGCCAGTGGATAACTAGAACCATGGTCATACACAACAGGATATCAAACCTTATTTTCTTACCAGTGAGCTTGCTCATTCTTTTCAACTCAGAGTCAAGAATCTTCCCTGTTCTTTTGTGTACTTTTAAAAACGTTAGAGTCTCACAAAGTCTGCCGATACCTCCCTCTTGCACCTGAACAGTGGCATTCTAGCCACATGATTGTCATCATGTTTCACGAAGTCATTTCTGACATTTGGCACCCCTATGAATTTCTTCTCCTATTTGTTCAGTCGTATCTGACTCTTGGACATTAATGGATCAATGGTTTATATGCCTTTCTATCTCTTACAGCTTCTTATAGTTCCATCAGGCGCACAGTGAAGGCGCACAGTGGCTGGGGACCCGAGGAGCACGATGGCAGGTGGGGTCATGGTTGTCGTGTCTCCCAACCCCTGGGGTCCCCGACCCAACCTGGCGGGACACCAATGCACCCCACTCGCAGGCCTCCTCCTGCAATTGGGGGGAATTCCCCCAACACACCACCACAGGGTTGCACAGGTGGCATGTCGGGAGGCAGTCAAGGAGTTGCCAGGTGACTTCTGATGGTGCTGCGGGCGACTGGTCACCCGCGGTTGACGTGTTGTGCAGACCTGTATTAGGATTAGCTTTCTAGATATTTCTTACTTTCCACGTGCAGTGTCGTATCATCTACATACTGAAGGCTGTTGGCATTCCTACCTCCAGTTTTTACTCCAATAGCAGATGATAGCAGATGTGCCTTTCTTATAACCACTTCTGCGTAAATGTTAAATAATGAAGGCATAGAATATAACCTTGATGAGTGCCTTTTCCAATTGTGAACCATTCTGTGTTTTTCAAAAGCTTTCCGTACTGTAGCTTCTTGATCAGAATACAGAGATCATATTGTATGAGGTGGGGTGAAGTTCCCATTTCTTTCAGGCAGTTCCAGAGCTTGCCATGATCAGTAGTCAAAAGCTTTTGTATAGTCAATGAAGCACATGTAGAGGTCTTTTTGGTATGAGTTAATGACCTGCAAAGGGTCATATCATTAGCAGCCCTGTTCAGGTCATGAAAACTAAAGGGCATTGCTTCCTTTTTTTTGTTCAATCCATCTCATGTTATGGCTTCCCATTTTTATACTGCCTTCCACTTTCCCTAGCATTGTTGCCTTTTTCCAGTAAGAGCTGTCTTGTCAGTTTAGTCATGAAACCCATCTCATAAGTTTTATCACAAACATAAGAATAAATGACTATTGAAGAATTAGATAATTTAATGTTGATGATGAAGAAATTGAAATTGTTAAATTTTCTGTCTCTGTTCCATCATCAGTCAAAGCATGCAAATTGCGGCTAATAAATAAACAGAAGACTGAAAGTCAGAAAGATGGCTGTGATAGAACTTAAGTTTGAAGATGTGTCACTGGAGACCAAGGCCAAAATAATCCATATGATGTAAAAGCTAGGTGACGAATAAGACTGTAAGGAACAAAAAGTGAACACATTTCAAGTGTGCTGTTGGAGAAGTGGTTTACAGATAGTGTACCAAGAGCTACATAGGAAACAGCCTTTAGAGAATGAGTTCTCTACTTGAAGATATGACATTGTGTGGTTGATAGCATGACATTGTGTGGTTGTTAGCCTGTTCAGCTTTGCTTGAGTGACATTTAGAAAGGTTTTAATCTTCTAGATAAAATTTAATAGCATAACTCATTATGAGAGTCAGCTGGATCTTAAATTTCTTGCTTGTTTTGATGTGGAAATAAAACTAAGTGAAGAACGTAAATCTAGACCAGATGAAATCAGAACTGGATTTCTAAATTCCATGGGAGATAATAGCATTAAAATACTAACAAAGTGGCATAAGATGGTATACAAGCAAGAAAAAAATGACTACAGAATGGATTGCATACAATATTTGTGACAATTCTAAAAAGACTAAAGTGATAAGCTGCATAAATATAGAATTAATTTAATGAGCAAGTATTAAAGATCTTTCTTCAAATTATATTCCAAATAATTAAAGTAAAGGATAATATAAGCAACATTCATTTTGGATTGAGGTCAGGAATGATCATAAGGACTCATTTGTTTAATCGTTTTAATAGGAAAGTTTTTGGATGTGCAGCAAGATGTGTGTGTTTCATTTACCTTGAAAAAGCATGTAATAGAGTTCAGTAACATAAATTAACAGATATTATGTCAACAACATATTTATGGAAAGTTTATACTGTACATGTAATGAAGAATTTGTAATGGGAACAGACAGCTAAGATGAAAATAGATGGATACCATTTCAGTGTTGTCTGGCCATGGGAGGTATTCTAGGAAGGGGGGATTAGTCGGATAAGAAGAACTAGGGCCAGACAATTGCTGCCTGTCCCCCGTTCTGATCCCTCCACTCACCACCATGTACCAGGGAGCCATACCGCCAGTGCCTCTGACCTGTCTTGCCTCTGGTCAATGCTAGTCCATAATAAAATCCCCATCTTTTATGATGCCATCATGGATGGGCGGGCCGACCTGGCTTGTTTTGCTAAGACCTGGGTGGGAGCAGAGGGAGGGGCATTTCCCAGCTGTGCCCTCCCGGGTTTCAGATCCATTGTGTGGGCAGGGTGGAGGGTCGGGGGAGGGATGGGGTGGCCTTTCCATCAGCAGATACTCAGCATTGGTGTGTCCTGGGTTAGAATGCCTTCATCTATTGGTGGATCAGTGAGACAGGTCTGGCATTGGGCTAGGGTAAGGTGGTGGGGGACTTTAACGTGCATGCCGAGGTTGTGCTTTCAGGAGTGGCTCTGGATTTCATTGACTCCATGGCCTCCATGAATCTGACCCAGCATGTTGTTTGTCCCACCCATAGAGCAGGGCATACCTTGGGCTTGGTCTTTTCCTCCACGTCAGCAGACTATAGAGGTCATAGAGATCATAGAATAAAGTACTGTATATACTCAAGTATAAGTTGACCCGAGTATAAGCCAGGGGCCTTAATTTAAACCCCAAAAACTGGAAAAATTTATTCACTCAAGTATAAGCCTAGGGTGGGAAATGCAGTAGGGCCTGGCAACTCCTCCTTTGTGAGCTGGGTGTGTGTGTGATGTTTAAAATGACTTTTAGCCACCGAGGCAAGTGCTTGAGTTGGTGGCTAAAAGTCATTTTAAACATTGTTTTAAAATGACCTTTTAAAAGGTCATTTTAAACATGGGGGGGCAGGAGAAGTGGCGCACAATGTTTAAAATGACTTTTAGCCACCGACCCAAACTTGCCTCAGTGGCTAAAAGTATTGACCCGCATATAAGCCGAGGACCCCTTTTTTCAGCCCAAAATTAGGGCTGAAAAACTAGGCTTATACTTGAGTATATACAGTAACAAGAAAGTAACTGCCAAGCATTGCCAAAAAATGAAAATACAGTGGTACCTCGGATAACGACTGCCCTGGATAATGAATAATTCAGATGACTGGACATTTCTAGCCCCCCCCCCCAGTCCACAGCCCTCAGCCCTAGCCAGGGGCACTTTCCCTGACTAATTGGAGCCATCCCCTCAGCCTTGACTCACCAGCTCCTGGCAGAGGTGGGAGCCGGGGGGATGGGGGGGAGGAGGGGGTGAAGCCACGTGGCTTTTCCCACTGCCCGGGCAATGAGTGGCGGCGAGGCTGGGTGGTTGGGGCCGGGAGGGATTGGGGGTGGGAGAGGGAAGCCCTGCGCACACCCAGGTGACGAGTGAGTGGGAGGTTGGGGCCAGGAGGGAATGGGGGTGGGAGAGGGAAGCCCCGCGCGTGCCCATGCAATGAGCCGCAGCGAGGCTGGGAGGTTGGGGCTGAGAGGGAATGGGGGTGGGAAAGGGAAGCCGCTCACGGCCGGGCGACAAGCAGCGGCGAGGCTGGGAGGTTGGGGCCAGGGGGGGAAATGGGAGGAGGAAGCTGGAAGCCGTGGCTTTGCCCGCCGCCTGAGCAATGAGCAGCAGCAAGGAGGGTAGGTCGGGGCCAGGGGGCATGGGGGGAGGAAGCCGGAAGCCGTGCGGCTTTGCCTCCACCCGGGTGCCCACAGTGGCAGTGCCGGCGAAGGAATAGAGGTGGGGGCCGGGGTGGGGGGAGGAAGGGCCAGAAGCACCCGGCTCGCCCGCTGGCCAGGTGCCCAATGGCAGCAGCGGCGGCGGCTGCGAAGGAAGAGAGGTGGGGGTGAGGGAAAGGAAGTGCCAGAGGCACATGGTTTTCCCCGGGTTTGCCCACCGCCTGGGTGCCCAGCAGCGGCAGCAGCAATGGAGGAGAGGTGGGGCCCCTGGGGAGGATGGTGGGAGGCAGCATCGGTGTCAGGCGAGGAGGGGAAGGAGTGCACTTTGAAAGTACACCTTGTAAAGAGGTCTCAGGGGGGAAAGGCTTTTTTGCCTTTTTCCCCCGGACCTCCGGAACGGATTACATAGGTTTCCCATTCATTCCTATGGGAAACCGCATTTCGGATAACAATTTTTTCGGATAACGACTAACCTTGGAGAACGAATTAAAGCTATCCGAGGTACCACTGTAATGATGAGTATGGATAACACTACATATAATTTAGTTTTGTACTTATTAACTGCCCAACTTTCTCTCGGGAACTCTGGGCGGTGTACAACAGATTGAGAAACAATTTGCCCAATCACAACTCCCTTAATAAACAGAAAATAAAAATAAAAATATAATAACAGTCAACACCACACGAATACAACATCATACAATCTGGCAAGAAAAAGGGCTCAGACAAGACAATACAACTAACACACAAAACACACTGTACACATATAAGTATAAAGACTCACATATAAACCAGGTAGACATATGCTTGTTGAAGAAAATGCTGTGTGATAAAAAGCTTCATATATCTTCAAAACTGAGTACTGTATATTAAAGTGTTAGAGGTAGGTCATCCCTCCTGTATGGATGTGAGATTTAGACTACCAAGGAGAAGATGTGCGGTAGAATAAACACTTCTGAAATGTGGACAGACAAAGGAATTCTTTGTAATCCATGGACTGCAAGAAGGAGAAATGAAGAGGTACTTCATCAGATAGGAAAAACAAAAACAAAAAACAGAGTAGATTATTAAGAAACACAAGCCCTCATACCTTAGACACATAGATCACTGTGACAAGTATAATATATTGTACTATATATTTGGAGGAAAGATCACGGGCAAAGGTGGAAGAATTAGAAATAGCATCAGAGTTACAAGGATGGACCTTAATAGAGAACAACCAATTCACAAAGGAGGATATAGTTGGAGGTACACCATGATGCTAGCCAGACTCAGCTGCTGAGGTGGCATCTACAGAAAGTAAATTTTGAAACTTGTTTTAAAGAAAAAGTGATGCTTATATACTGCACCATAATGCTTAAAGCACTCTTTGGGCAGTTTACAATTTAATTATACAGGCTACACATTGCCCCCCTTGCAAGCTGGCTCCTCATTTTACCAACCTCGGAAGGATGGAAGGCTGACTGAACCTTAAGCCAGCTACCGGAGATTGAACCCTGAATCATGAGCACTGTCTGGCTGCAGTATGGCAGTTTAACCACTGCACCACAAGGCTCCTCGACATGATACTGGTTGCAACTAGAGATGGGCACAGAATGAAAAATGACATGCAGTTTTGTTATTTCATTATGTAACTAATTACTTTGTTACAAAATGAAATGAAAGAAACACTTTTAGTCCGAACTGAACCACTTTTTTTCAGTTTGGAAACCAAACCGGGGGAGCTTCCTTAGACTCTTCCCTAGAAGCTCCCCAAATTTGGAGTGGTTTGGTATTCAGGATGCTGAGTTATTAAGCAACAACATGGGTCCCCCCAGCAGTGTTTTTTTAAAGGTTTTGATTCGACTGGGGTAGCAGGGAAATGTGGTGTGGAGGAAGCAATTACTCACCCTGGTTGAACCAGCAGAGAATTAATTGCTTCCTCCTCCTGTGCTTGGTAACTTAACTAGTACTACCATCGCTGTAATCTTTCTGGATTGAATTTCAGCCTGGAAAGTATGACATGGTGCAAGCACTGGGAACCAGGAGCATTTAGCACAGGAAGCTATTAATTCTCTCCAATCAAAATTAAGAGCTTCCTGTGTTCAGTGCTTCCACCGCGTCATACTTTCCAGGCTGAACTTTAACCCGAAAAGCATACAGTTAGTTTTGACTTACAAAATTAATCCCTTCCAAATGCATTTTTGTAAGTCGAAATTTTCGTAAGTCGAAATGCGGTTTTCCATAGGAATGCATTGAAAATCAATTAATCCATTCCAGAGGTTAGAAAAAAAGGCAAAAAAAGAGAGAACTGACTAATTGTATACCACGATGGTACCCAATCTCAGCAACTGATACGACACCCAGAGAGGGGGGGGGGAGAGATTGAAACTTGAAACATTTACATTTTAAACTGTGTGCAACAGCTGCAGATGCTAATCCAAATGATGTGAACAACCTGCTGCAAAGAAAATGTCAAACAAAACGAAAGAAAATAGTGGGCATTCCTGCTAGAAAATAGATGGGAGGAAAGGTGTGAATGGAAGACGATTGAACACTGACTTTCAAATGGTTTGTTTCCCCTTTGATTCCCTTTTGCCTGGCAAGCTGCACGAAATCTTTTCACATGAATGTCAATTTGAGGTTAAATTCTTTGTGATTATGGAAATCTTGTTTGAAGAAATGTCATCTCTCGTGCTTTAAGGAAGTGGAAATTAAATTATAAATGGTGAGGGGTAAGGAGCAAAATGGCTATGTTACGTAACAATTCACTTGAGGTGGAAGCTATTTGTTGGCAATGGTTATTATTGTTTCTTCCCAGTCCTAGCTAAACACATTTTAAGTGTCCTGATTTAATAGCATGATCTGCTGGCAGTTTTCAAGGCAACACACAGTAGAGATTGTTTCAAGCCCAACAAACACTGTGAAATGACACTTTTCCAATGCTATGTAAGCATTCCAGTTCTTTATTAAAAGTACACTTCTGGTTTCCAAAAGCATTATCTCATATTTTTTCCAGATTTTTCATGGCTTGCCTGATTTGGGGAAAATAATTTGATATATTTAGCAGTTGCCTTCTCATCTTTAGTTTTAATCTGACTGATTTTTTTCCATCTTTTATGTTTGTCTTATCTTACCTTAAATTACTTTATAACATGAAGTACAGCTGGTTTGGTTCATGCATTGTCCTTAAGGCCTATGGTTCCCAGGGGAAACCGATTCATTCTGGATCCTCAGCTCTGCTATGATAGTAGGTAGACTTCAAATCATTTATAAGCTTGTAGGGTTTCCAGAAGAGATGCTCCTGCCCCACAGGAAAGCCCTAAAGCCTCCTTGCTTTCTTTTGCCATCTAGTGGCAGGTTCTGGTAGTACATGTGCCCTGGAATGGTTTGACCTTACTGTGTGTCAGATGCAAATAATGACCAAATTAAGCCTACATAATTTGGCACAACAATGTATCTGTCAGTAGCATTATAACATCACTGAATATCTATTATACGGAAATCTATTATATATTATTTATATTTATTATTGTATCAGAAATTGTGCCATAGTGGTTTCTCTTGCCTGATCTTCCCTTGTCTGGTACTGTATCTGTAGGATGCCAAGTTTACTGCAGGGGAAAAGGAAGCACCTGTTCTTGGGGGACCCACTGTACACAAATGCTGAAAGCCTCTGAGCAAGGGTGGGGGAACTTGAACATTTGGTAGCTAGGGATAACATTGATATAATAGCCTGGTGGGATACCTCAATGGGATACCGCAATCCCAGGCTATAAACTCTATAGGAGGGATAGAGAGGGGCGTGTTGGAGGTGGAGTGGCCATCTATGTCAAAGAAGGGGTAAAATCCAGCAGAATGGTGATTGATGGTGGTCTAACTCCACTGTAAAATCACTGTGGGTTAAACTACCTGGTCCAAGGAACGATGTGATAGTAGGGGTGTTCTATCATCCACCAGATCAAAAACTTGAGGGGGACATTTAAATGAGGAGACAAATCATGGAGGTGTCTTAGAGGGACAGGATAGTAATCATGGGGGACTTCAATAATCCCCACATTGACTGGGCCAATGCAAGCTCGGGGCAAGAAAGAGACACCAGGTTTCTCGACATGCAGAATGACTGTGCCTTAGAACAACTTGTCATGGAGCCTACTCGAGAACAGGCAACTCTGGATCTAATACTGTGTGATACTCAGGACCTGGTCATGGATGTGAATGTCACTGAGCCTCTCGGGAACAGTGACCATGCTGCAATCTCCTTTGCCATACATGTCGGGGGAAGAGAGTCAAGCACATCAGACACAAAAACCCTTGATTTCTGAAGGGCGGACTTCCATCAGATGAGAAAATTAGTTAGAAAGAAATTGTTAGAAAGAAGAGAACAACTAAAATGATTACTGGCCTGGGGGACCTCCCTTATGAGGAAAGGCTACAGTATTTGGGGCTCTTTAGTCTGGAAAAAAGGCACCTGAGGGGGGATATGATTGAGACATACAAAATAATGCAGGGCATGAGTAAAGTAGATAGAGGGATGCTCTTCTCCCTCTCACAAAATACCAGAACTAGCAGACATCCACTCAGATTGAGGGCTGGGAGAGTGAGAACAGACAAAAGAATTTTTGTTGTTCATGTGTGGAACTCCCTGCCACAAGATGTGGTGATGGCCTTTGGCCTGGATGCCTTCAAAAGGGGATTGGACAGATTCCTGGAGGAAAAGTCCATCACAGGTTACAAACCATGATGGAGATGTGTAATCTCCAGGCTTAAAACTAGGGTACTTCAAGGACCAGATGCAGGGGAGTGGTATTAGGAGACAGATATCTAGTCTCGTGTACTCCCAGACACATCGGGTGGGGCCACTGTGAGATACAAGAAGCTGGATTAGATGGGCCTTTGGCCTGCTCCAGCATGGCTCTTCTTATGTTCTTATGATATTTTGGAATCTCTATATATAGCATGGTAAAGGGGGGGGATTGGGGTGAAAATTGTTGTGCATTACCAGGATGGGCCACTTGAAGGCAACAGTTCATGGTAAGTATTTTTCACTAACAAGCATTCA
Source organism: Phrynocephalus versicolor (assembly GCA_023846285.1). Classification (NCBI taxonomy): domain Eukaryota; kingdom Metazoa; phylum Chordata; class Lepidosauria; order Squamata; family Agamidae; genus Phrynocephalus; species Phrynocephalus versicolor. The sequence goes on along the minus strand of JAHTLZ010003518.1, from coordinate 23,228,703 downwards.
TAGCATTGTCTCCCTCCAGTGGCTGGTTCGTCAAAACATTGAAAATAGGGCTTTTTTTCTGGATTATTTTTTGTTTAATATTTTTAATATTTTCAGCCCATGGATAAGTGAATTATTGGATACTGATAGTGTGGATAATGGCATCCTACTGAACAAATACAAGAAAGAGGGAGAATATGCTACCACTACATTGAGCCAACAAAGAATTTAATGAAGCAAGAGTGGGGTTTTTAAGTGACAGCCTAGGAATCCTTTCGGAATTTACAGGCAGAAAGCTCTCTGCTAAGGGGCATGATTCCCGAGCAATGGACATAATGATATTTTTACTAGGGATCATTTTTAGAGAGATTAATCATTAATATCCCAGTATGTTTGGTGGAGGTTTGCCCAACAAGGGCTAATGTTTTTGAGAAAAGGGACCCCCCCCCCAAAAAAAGGACACCCTTTCAGAGAACGTAATGTAGGTAGGAGATTTGCCTCCACTTGGGTGACTTCAAACAAAACAAATATTACAGGGGAAATAAGCTCATACATTTCAAATGTTCCTTAGAATCTACCATCTCTTGGGGAATTTGGGGTGGGGGGGTTGTAATACCGTGATTTGAGATGAGATACTGGAAAGTCAGACTGCGCACTCTGTAGTAAACAGAGGGTGGCTTGAGACTTTTTTTGTTTTACTTCTTAAATAGGTTTAGCCAGACCTTGGATAATTACAGTTAAAAGGCACTTGTTGCATTCCCCATTATTTCTGGCCAGGCAGGTTACCATTCATTTTTACCGTAACTCGAACCACACAAGTAGATAGTTGCATTTTGCAATATTAATGTTAAAAACATACTGCTTTTGTGATAGGCCAAAAAAAAAAAAAACCCACCCACCACCCCCAAATGCAAGAAAATCCACTGTAGGGCAATTCTGATTTTGCCCTTTGGGAGTTTAATAATCATCATCATCATAGTTATCTTGTCTGCTGTGTGATGATGATGATGATGATGATGATGATGATGATGATGATGATGATG